>OW971940.1:5122500-6372500 GCA_943193695.1 Acrobasis suavella
GATTTACTTTCGGTTTGACCGATACCTTTGATCGTAGAAGAAGCGGGAATAATTTTTAAATTTAATCGTTCACAACAAGATTTTGTAATAAAATGACTCATGGAACCCGAATCGACAAATAAGCGAACATTATGACGTTTATTTTTATCATAAACATAAACCGAGGCGGTAGGTAAAATAACTGTACTAATCAAAGTATTATTACGCGAAGTAATAGCTGATAACGCAACGTTATTTAAATTCTCGCGCGCAAATCCCTCGGTCGACGCAGCGCCGTGATGAGTACTTGTCAACACGCCACCTTGATGCGCGGCGGAAGCCGGCGCAGTATCTACAACCTGCAAGGCTGGTGATCGAGTAGACATGCCAGCATCAGCTGAGTGACGGGTGTGCGAGTGAGACGGGCAGCTGTCTAACGAAGGAGGATAATTGCAAGCAAATGATTTAGCTTGCGTTTGCGAAGCGCTGTTTTCAGGGATGTGTAATAACGAATGATGTCTTTGATGACAAATATTACAGTTGCGTTCTGAACGGCAAGCATTAACATTCAAGCAAAAAAAAAAACAATTCAACCTATAAAACCTTGAAACCCTAAACAATTCAAGCAAAAGTTATGTTTTAAAACTAAGTTATTTCTTACTTGAGGAATTTCATTGAGAAAATATTGACACTTATACAATGCGTGAGAGGGGTTAGAATTACATAACAAACAATTCGATTTTGAGTTTTGAGAGCGAGGCGTGTGCGATTGCGGTGCGGTGCGGTGCGAAAGAGTACTCTGAGCGTTAGCTGTATGCGGAGGTGGCGGCGAGCGAGATGCGTGCGAGTTCCGATCGAGCTGACCGGTATTAGCGAAGAGGGCGTGTGTTTGTTTATTTTTATAAGTGTTTTTATTAGCGTTTGAGGGTTGCGATTTGTTTATATAAGCGGGCGAACGAAGTGTTTGTATCTTACTCTGATCCTTTACGAACTTAGTAAGCTGCGAAAAAGTAGGTATTTCTACCGTAGAATGTTTCTGCTCGAACAACTGCACGACCTCTTTGTCGAGTTTGTTGAGCGCGATATGAGTAAATAAGTAATCAGACAGATTTTCAATTTTTAATCTACGTAATGCTGATTCTGCGGCGCAAAATTGATCCAAAAAGGCGTCTAGAGATTGATTGGGTTTAAAATGAATGATCTGATCGATGTATAAGGAAGCTTGAACCCTAACATCTTGGTATTTTTCTAGAAGCGCGTTCCAAATAATAGCATAATTATTTGCAGTAGGCGGTATCCCTGAGCACACCGTCAATGCCTTTCCTGTCAATCTGCCTACTAGGTACTGAACCTTTTCTGCGTCGGATAAGTGGGCGTTTTCATGGATAAAACTTTTGAAATTTTCGTAAAAAAGCGAGAATTTACTGGGAGTACCATCAAATGACAGTAAATGGAGGGGAGGAAGTTTCCGATTTAATAACTCATACTTTTGATCGCACTTAGGAATATTTTCACTGAGTTTATTTTCACAAACTTTAATATGGCAATAAAGTTCGTCGAATGATTTCATACAGGAGTAATCCGGTTTAGATTGCGGGTCGTAAGCCAATTGAGCCGCCACCAAATCATCTAATGTTTGTATAAAATCAGTTCTAATTTTTTCAAGCGACTGCACTCTAATCAAAAACTGAGTCTTATTTATTTCATCGGAAATTTGTTTACTAAGCGAATAGGTACTCTGAATTATAGCAAAAAGATTTTCCATTTTAGCTCTTAAACGAACGACTTCGGGGGAATCTTCATACTCATCCTTATTTTTAGGCATTTTGAAGCGAAAATAGATAGAGAGAAATAGCAGACTTTATGAAAATGAAATTAAATGAAACGTGGCGATTACGTAACTGCGTAGAATGTTCGAGAACACTATGGAACTCGTAGTACGCTCGCGGGCGCGGGTGGCGGGCGCCGAGGTACGGCTTGAAAATGATGTTATTTCGAAAAGTACTTGTTTGCGCCTGAATGTTATATATAATATGTGTACAATGATGAATGCGTATGCTAATTAAAGTATCAGATGAAGCAGAAATATATGCGTGTTCGAGTTTTAGTGAGAAAGAAAGCGGTGTCGTGAGGTAGTTGTACCTAGCGTGTATGGCGGGTTTATAGCGTGAAATATAATAAATTAAATAGATATTGCGATATATGCGTTTGCGTGTATATTGTAGGGCGATGGATGAGGAATCCGGCGAGAGGGACCAGTTGGACGGGCCGGGAAATAAAGGAGTCTACCTGTTCACACGTTGCTTCAGACGACTTTCATGCGCTGGTTCTACTCCCGTGCCTCGTATACAGTTTCAAAGGGGGTTGGTCACAAGCACTCACTAAAATTGCCACTTTCTTCTCTTATTTTAGCGTCTTTAATGTTTATTAATTTTTTTTTACACAGCGCGTCCTACGGAGATCACATTACGCGGCCATCGTTTTTCAACAGGTGCGGAAGGAAGGGGCGCGGGGGGGGGGGATTCGTAGGTTCGTAATTGATAAAAAGAGTGTGCGTGTTATATGCGTATGAGTACAAATGAGTGTATGAAATGAGTGGGTGTTTAAATTAAACTAATGAATAAATAATGAAGACATTTGGCGTAGACACTGTGGAAATAATATATAGAGGTTAAACTACATGAATACAACTAAGAATAAACTTATATATAAGTATACATAAATATACATACTAATATAAGTAATTAGGTAGCTTGGAGAAACTTAGGATTCTGAAAAGTTTATATTTTGTTTTTAAAGGAACCCAAGGACGATACCATTTTAGTATCTGTGGGGAGTGAATTCCATAGGTGTGCTGCCATCACAGAGAAGGATTTATAATAAGACTGCGAAGAATAAGGAGGTATATCAAGAAGAATATTGTCAGCGGAGTGTAGGCGGCTGTCAATTTGCCGAAAGGAGAATTTTTCGCGAAGGTAACTAGGTCGTTTGAAACGGCCACTGTTGGGAAAAGACACCGAAACGTGTAGAAACGACTGGTTTCGAAATGCTAGTAGTGTAGCTTTTGCACAAAAATAATATAGAAAATATAATTAACACTTTAATTACATTTATTATTTTACTTTAATTACATACATTAAAAAACATAAATAAACTATGACTAAACTAAATATAACTATGAATATTAAACTAAACTAGATATAAGTACTATAAAAAACATCAAATGATATAAAAAATTGAGCCTAAATCGCTGCGCTCGCAGGGTAGAGTACCCAAGAGACTGGCGGCATTTCCGCGCTGAATGGCCAAGCTTAACCTTTGGCCAAAATGCGTACCAGCTCTTGGATCCCCTGAGGAATATAGAATCATATAGGAATAAAAATGACCTTTATTTATTTCTTTACTTTGACTTTGACACCATGAATGACCCCTATACCCAATGGGTGAATAAAGGCTAAAAAAGAAGGTATATTTGAAGAGCCAAAAACTTTCTCTTCAAATTTTAATAAAAACTCCATCCCGAATAATGAAATTAGGAGGGGAATGCGTGTGTTGAGAAGAAGCTTGTATGAGAACATTTTGTTTGGTGGTGATCAGGCGCGCCTTGCAGCAGCAGTTGGTACATTTCCAGCCGTTGGTGGATTTATACTCATGGTCGCAGTAGAACGTGTAGCCGCGCATTACTGCTATTTCCTTCCCGTTATAACGACGAACAATTGTTACTGCAATTGGGAAATAGAGAAAATGCACAATTTTTGTTTCTTTGTGTTATGGTAAGAGTTCCTAAAAATAGGCACGTCCAAGAAAAGACTACCTTGCTAACCCAAAATCTCTTTAATATATAAACAACAGTGACAAAGTCACGTCCTCCTTTTAACGGCATCTCGGACTGCTTTAGAAAGACCGGACAGGAGTGACGTCACTTATGTCGCATTTGTAGTCGTGATGTAAAACATTTGTTCGGGTGCTATATCAAATATTGCGTGTACAGGATTGGCCTCATAACAAAAGTAGCTATATTTTTTTAAGGAAAACCTACGGTAATATAATTTTTTTAACTTTAAAAAATATTATTCTTTTTTACGTAAAAGCTTACAATATCGGAGACATTTATCAAAATCAAACCCTTACGCATCAACAAATTAAATATGTACCGACTATTATTTTTATGTATTTTAAAAGTTTTAAATCTTTTTAATAATAGCGATAAAATTTATGAATAATGTTTATATTTAAAGCAAAGAAAATTGGCTCAATAAACCAATTAAATTAACACGCACTAGCACGTCTTCATTCCTAATGGCATAGACAGAGCATAGGTCTTACGGCTTTAAGCAGACCAGAGACGTAAGACCTTAAGGGTGGTGGGGGAGAAGGTAAAAAAAAGGAATCAAATTGACTATGTTTGTGAGTTTTAACTCTTTATTGCATATTTGAAATTAAAAAGTTACATAACACATTCATTATAAATAAAATGTACAACGGCGGCGGGTTATTCCATTGTCATGGGATCCTGGCCCCGTCGCCTATCAACATGGTTCGCTTTTCGGCCATTACCTCGATCGGCCTTTACGATCTGCGCAGGGAGCGCAGCAGTTAGAACATTCATTTTCTTTCCTCCCAGACCAGCATGAAAATAAAAAAACAAAGACTTTGGAAATAAAAAAGCAGTCGGGACATTTTACAAGTCTTTCTTTCCTTCCAGACTAGCATAGAAGTCAGAAAAATTAAGATTTTATAAAATTTATTTGTGTTTTTTTTTTACAACAACAATAATTGTAGCTTCAATTTATTAATCAGAATAATTATTTTTTTACTTAAAATAATTTTAAAGCTTTATGAAGAGTCCATCACGAATGATAAAGTTAGGGGGCGAATGGGTGTGGTGAGAATTGGCTCTCACGAGGTCACAGTCCGCGGTGATCGTCAAGCGCGCCTTGCAGGTTCTTCTGTAAGTGCATTGCCAGCTGCTCGTGTGCTTGTGTGTCCTGGTGCAGGTGAACGTGTACCCGTTGTAAATTGCCAGCTGATTACCAGAAATCTTTCTAACTATTGTCACTGAAAATACCATAAATAAATAAATAAATATATAGGGACAAATAACACTGATTGAGCTAGACCCAAAGTAAGTCACAGATGAGTACAAGTACTCATTCATGTACAGAAGTCTCACTCAGCAAAGAAATTCAAAGAAATATCAACTCAATATGGTTAGTTATATGGTTTAATGTAACTCGCGCCAGAACTTCCTTCCTTTAGATATCTATCTAGAAATCCATTGCATGCCAATTTCATTCTTATAACATAACTCTGAATAAACGATTCATAATAAGTAGGTACCTACACAAAACCGATTTAGGGAGCGGCGTATTCAGTACTGAATTTCCCACTCCAGAGCGGTCGTATATTAAATAAATAATGAATTAATATATAGGGAAAAATAACACTGATTGAGCTAGCAAGTTCGAGACTTGTGTTATGGGATACTAACTCAACGATACTATATTTTATAACATATACATATATAGATTAACATCAAAGACCCAGGACAATTTGAAAAATACCATTTTTCAACTTGCCCTGACCGGGGATCGAACCCGGGACCTCTGGGTGGCGAACTAGCATGGTGACTACTACGCCACGGAAGTCGTCATATTATATCTTTATAAAGATTCTACTGCGAATCATGAGAGTGTTGTATTTGGTGGTAGTGAATCGCGCCTTGCACAGGCAATTGGTACACTGCCAGCCACTACTGGTCTTGTACTGGTGGACCTGGTGGTCCACCAGTACAAGACCAGTAGAGGACGTTAACTCGCCGAGGACGACCAGCTGTTTACCGGACTTGAGATCTGCTCATATGACAACGAATAAGTGCACAAGGTAGAAATTAAACTATAAGTAAAATAAATAATGAAACTAAAACCTAACATTATAACTAGACAATGATTGAAAGCAAACAGGGTTCTAGCACAGAATTGCAGCCGCCCGCTCAACACCCTCCACAAGGCGCGAACGGGGGAGAGGTGTGGGAACGGGAACGCATACTTAAACATTTTATTTTTTATATACGGACAAATCACACAGATTGAGCTAGTCCCAAAGTAAGCTTAAGCTTGTGTTATGAGATACTAACCCAACGATACTATATTTGATGATAAATACATATATAGATAAACACCCAACGCGGGACCTTAGAAAATTCCGTTCTGTATTAATTATTCTTTTATTAATTTTGTGGTTATGGTACGAAACTACATAAACTGTACAAGTTTCGCTGAAACGTTTATTTCAATTGAATTATTTCAAACAAGAGCAAGTATGTAGGTATAAAGGTATAGCATGTTCTTCCATTTTAAACAAATGGTTAGTAGGTAAGTAAGTTACATGTAGGAGACATGCATATAATTTATATTTTTATGAATACCCCATCCCGAATAACAAATTTAGGAAGAGGATGAGTGTGTACAGATTTTGTTCCGATAGCTTTAAGGTTTTTATCGGTCAATATGCGTGCTATACAAATGTTGTTATTGCTACATTTCCAGCTATTATTAGTTCTTTTGTTTATTATGAACATAAACCCATTGAAGAGTGCCACTTCCCCACCAGTAGGCTTGCGAAGAATTCTTACTGAAAAATAATTAGAATAAAATGTCAATGACAAAAAAAAACTAAAAAACTAAACTACATATAAAACTTTAAACTATGTATATCTAACCTTTAAAAAAAAAACAAAATATGGAATATCCTTGAATCCAAAACTCAGATCCAAAATATATCAAATACTAGTAAAGAAACATTGGACATTGTACTTACACGTGTGCAAACAAAAAATAATGTTTATAATACTTATGTATGTGTAAACATTGTGTGGATAAAAAGTTAAACATACTTAGTTTAGTTTAGTGGCACTAATTGGTTTTTTTTTCTGTTTTTAGTGTTTGTTGTTATAGCGGGAACAGAAATACATCATCTGTGAAAACTTCAACTGATTAGCTATCACGGTTCATGAGATAAGAAAATATAAGGAAGAGTCAGAAAGAAAAAATTATAAAAGGTCGTCGCCTTTATTTTTGAAAATAAAAATTTTAAAACATGCCTCATCACTATAATTTTTTTAGCTATTCGTGTCCCACTGCTGGGCAAAAGCCTACCCTCTTCCTCAATTCTCTATCCCGGAACTTTCCTTCCGATCCCTGTCGTAACTCTTGAAGCCGTCTGACCATCTTGTTCTAGGTTTTTCGCTCTTCCTATACCCATCAGTTGGCATTCAGTTAGTTAGTTGACGACCTCTGTGGCCTAGCGGTCATTATGCCAGGAGACTCCAACACAGTAGAGATTCCAGGTTCGATCCCCGGTCAAGAATTATCGTTTTCAGATTGATCTTGGATGGTTATCTATGTATATATAAAATATAGTATCGTTGAGTAGTAAGTATTCCATAACCCAAATCTCGAACTTACTTTGAGGCTAGCCATCTGTGATGTGTCCGTATATATTTATTTTACACATTATCATAATCCTAATAAATCCCTCCCGTCTTTAACTTTAATCGTTTGAGTAACGTCATAGTTTGGTGGTTCGTGGTTATGTTGCTTATCCATGTGCATCAAGACTCCCTCGTCGTTCATTCTGATCCTCGCTGGACATTTTAAGGTCCTCCTCTTAGAGCAGTACCAGCCCCTGGGGTCACTTTTAGAGTAGGTGTATCCGTTGATCATTATCACCTGTCCTTGTCTGCCGCGGATGGTGACCAGCAAAGTAGCTGCAAAAAAATGTAACAAGTATTGTTTTCTATTGTTGGTATATACATTTTTTTTTCAAATTAATGGTACTCAGTATCTGTCTTATAATAGAAAGAATAAAATAAAATAAGAATTTATGTTTAAATTACTTATTTTCTAGACAAGCTAAAAGCCATAGAGTATTCACGACCAGTTTTGAAGTGTCTAAATAAGATTCTATAGTTCTACTACATAAAATACACAATTTTTTTATTTAATCCGTAAGTGACATATAAATTCATTTAAATTTTACATTTTGTGCGTACATTGCCGAGAACGTTGAAGTAGTGGACGTCATATTCCTCAACGGTCATGACGTCAGATATGCGTGTAAACAAATGCGTCAAGGTATGTATTTTTACATTTGACACTTATTAGTTTACACAGGTGTATGACGTAATAACATGGTGTTTAAAATAGATAATAAAAACTGAAAAATTTTAATTAAATTTTGAATTTTTTTGGTTTTTCATGAACTAAATCTATCATTTTCCGACTGTTTTTAGCCTAAGCTATCACAAGAATATATTTTTAGATTTTTCTTATATAGTCTAAAATGCCGAACTATTCTATAAGTCTAACTCTTATACATAAACGCCAAAATCTAGTTTACATCATAATCAAATTACCTTAACTATTTATTTTTTTACTATGCATAATGATTAATGAGTTTTTTTTTATGCAACCATAACTTTGAAATGCTTAAACATATTTGGACGTTTACTCTTACTAGTTTCTAAATTGCAATGGCATTCTGGGTCACGTAATATGAGGTATTGTTAGCATGCTTATTATCCCAAGTGACATAAGGCTATATTTTTTTAGCAAGCTTTTATTTTTTTACTACACTACCATAAAAATGTTATTAATTTAGAGGGTACCTAGTGTACAGATATTTCTTAACACATATTTCCAATCATACATTGACTGTATAAATAAATTGATAAAATATTAATATCCACAAATTCATATAAACGTTGTAATTTTTTCAGTTTTTTGTTACTTTTTTATTTTCGACTTTATGTCGAAAATGACATACTCAATATAAGTATCCATTTAATAAATAAAGATCCTGAGACCACGACTGCAACAATAAAATACCTATTGACAGTGATAATGACTCACAATTTACAAGCTAATATTTATTAAACGCACCTCACACCAAAAATAAGATTGAAGAATTCAACGAATTGACGTAATAAACACATATTAGTGAGGAAAGATCAAAAACCAGTAACCTCGTCAAATCTGCTTGCTTAGGTAGCGGACGCTGCGCCGGGCTCTAAAGCGTTACTGCTGAAGATGCAACTGAGAAAATACGCTCGAATGATGATGATGACGAGTGAGGAAAGATCAGGACGCAGGAGCATTACCTATCTGTGTCAGCTCTATGTGTGTGGTCGTGCGAGATTTAAAATACCAAGAATTTTAATATCTAGGGTTCCTTTGTGTGGCGCGGGCCCCGCGTGCTCGGACTAGACAGCATCATGGCCAAAGTAGTGTTTTCGGCTAACTTCGGCAACCTCCGGGAGCTGGGCGAGGGCGCCGCAGTCGCGGAAGCTGATGTCTGTGGCACCAACTCCGAGGGATCAGGTTCCCAGCGCTGCTCGTGAAAGCTACGGGTTGACAGTATCGTGGCCAGATCTGTACTTTTTGAGACGCCGGGATTTTTTATATGGTCTTGCGATGTCTGTATCATCAAGGGAGTCGGCAGTTTCTTAGGAGGCGGGTGGTTGTGGCACTCATCCAGAAACACCAGGTTCCCGTCCTTGTCCGTGCGAGCCCTGGCCATGCATTTCCCGCGCAATCTCCTGGAGCAGTAATAATGCTTGGCCTTCACCTTGGAGTATGTGTACGCGTTGATTACCATGAGCTGCCGGCCGCCCTTCAGACTGGTGAATATAAAAACTGCAAACAACAATGATGTTAAATGATCTATACTTTATAAAATGGGTTTTTCTAATGAGTAATAAATCTTAGACTTATATTCAAACATACCATATCAATGCAGTAAATAAAAAAGTTTTGATCTCATAGTCTTGGTGTATTATTTAAATTCCAGTACTTGATGCATTTCTATAATGTTACGGCTCTAAATAACAAAACATCGAGAAAGTGATTTTTCTTTTCATATTAATATTATGATAAGAAAAATCACTTCAATGCAAATTTCATATAAAAAGTTGCTCGAACAAAAACCAAAAGCATGTTGTAATCAATAAGCTACTTTACTTGCATATCACATAAATTAGCGTGGTGAAAGTAAACTCGTCACTACTTTAAACTAAGTACAAAATACATCACACGATCTTTCAAAAGAACTCTTTGCACTGTGATACCGCTAATCGTGAGTATGTTCGAATTTATAGTGAATAATGACGTCATTGAGCGTTACAACTGCAGATTTACAGCCTTTCCGTCTCCTTCTATAACATCTCCATATAGACCTGGCTCCCGCTAAAGCCGGGCGATGGTCCTCGTGGAACTTATGACCCGCGTACTCCAGAAACCTGCGACCCAGCGCCGTGTAACCAAACACTACTCCTGGAATAAGGAGTAAAGATTCACACTTTGAAGTAAATAATTGTGGTCATGAAACTAGAAGTTGTTTTTTTTTTAATGTGTATTGAGTAACGCAGTGCAGAATAATAATTAGTAATCACAGATGTTAAAAGGCTTATCGTAACTGAAATCTTTTTTAAAAAACGTTAAACCAAGAGAAAAAATATTCCTTTGTCTTATTGTTGAAAAAAAAACCAGAAAAGAATGAACTTCGACTCTTTTTTCTTATAAAATAATTAAATAAATAGGGACATATAACACTGATTGAGTTAGCCTCAAAGTAAGTTCGAGACTTGTGTTATGGAATAATAACTCAACGATACTATATTTTATAATAAATTCGTATATAGATAAACATTCAAGACCCAGGGCAATTTGAAAAAGGCCATTTTTCAACTTGCCCTCACCGGGGTCGAACCCGGGACCTCTGGGTGACGGATTAGCATGGTGACCACTACGCCACGGAGATCGTCAAATCACTAATCATCTTATTTACACAGATTTGATATACAATTAAATTTACAATTATATCACTAGGTAGTTCGTAATTAAAATTATCAAAAATAAATCATGCAGCAGAACAAATTAATTATCTAGATCTTTCTGCTAGCTGCAACTCATATCATAAATCATAACTGATTGTAACGTTGATAATTTTTACATAATTATATGGTATTTATGAAAACAAAAACAACCTATCGTGAACCTTCTCGTAAACTGTCCTATCTTCTTATTCGCCGGTTGACTGGAAAAGATTCCATTATGGGATAAGTACGTCGTTGTCAATTTACTCTTTATGTTGTTATTTTATATACTTGTATTTTCATAGTACAATAAAGTTATTACAAACAAACAAACAAACCTATCGTCCTAAACTTTCTATAGTCCATTTGTTTAAGTAGTTAAATAAAGGTAAACAATCTTGACATGTTTTTTATTACAATATATAAATCAATACCCTTGCAAATTACAAATCAATGGATGTATAAATTATGAATTACACTCTTAATATGTAATATGTAAAGATATCAATTTGTAAAGTGTATATTTCAATAAAATGGCATTGTTTACATTTATTTAAATACCTACCGAAATAGACTATAGTAGTTATAGATATGACAGCCTATTTTAATGATCGTGTTGTTGTTGTATTCTAATAATGACGTTGTCTATAGTGAGGGCGAAGGCGGCACAGCCCGCGTCTTTCCTCGCGCAACACCACCAGGTCTTAACGCCCTCGTTCTGATGCACCATAAACCTGCTGCCACCGATGTCCAAGCAACGCTTACCATTCGACGTGAAGCCGAAGAATGCTGAAAATATTTTCAGTTAACAAATATTCAGATTTATAATTTTTCATAACTAAAATCCGGCTTCACCGCCCCAAACTACACAACCGATTTTGATAAAATTTCGATGGGACCACCTGATAAGTATACCTTTTTTAAACAAAGAAAAAAAGGATTTTCTAAATCCGTCTAGTTGTCTTCGAATAATCGGTGAACATACATTAAAAAAAGATCGCGACGAATTGATAACCTCCTCCTTTTAGAAAGTCGGTTAAAAATAACATACTTACCTAGTTATTATACCCAAACTGTTCTATACAGCCTTATATATTTCGGCTGTCTAAAATTTTATAGAAAATAATCCTTAACTAATAATACATATAAACGCCATAGCATTCAATCGCTTACTATTCGCTCTTTGAAAAAAAAAATGCAAATAGATGTTTCGAAAAAAAAAGTATAACTGTGAACTCTCGAACCCCATAACTTAGTCCCTTGTCCGATTTGGATTATGTTCTAAAAATTTTGTTGATAGACAAGAGGCTCCATACAAAGTACTTTTATGAGGAATTATCGTTAAAAACCATATATTTGTGTTTATGTTTGATGTCAGATTGGCCAAGTGCACTTGGAGAAATTCGCTCCCTCTTTTACCTAAAACTTAGTGGAGCTACAATCACAATTTAGATCTTGGTTTGTTCAATAGGATTTTGCAAGAATAGTAAATTGAGGCGCGCGAACCTCAATTTACTCTTAAATAGTGACATGGGTACATGTGAAGCCAATTTAAAATATTTGCTATAGATCTATTTAAAGGTTAAATAAAGCAAAACCTCTTAAATTCATGAAAACCATCTTTATTATTATTGAACAGTTATACCTAATCTAAATGTTATATGTTATTTATTATAATTAAAATACTAAAATCCATAGAAAAGTCTTAAAATTAAATTAAACACTAGAAAATTAAATGTTATTTTTTATTATTAAATGTCTTCTCAATAGAAATGCTGTAATAAGCAATAATATTTATATAAAGTAATGAAAGAAGGCGGTGCCAACTTAAATCATTTCGTATCATTGCGAGACTTGTAACGCGCCAAAATTAGACAGAGATAAATACTTTCCCTTTAAATACTTTTCCTTTTAATACTTCATTTCTTCATTTATTTTTTATTCGCGTGGAGACTTTATTGGCTCATCTGAATTCCAAATTTTACAGCGACAATCGATGTACGCGGTCTTCCGATGCGTAGGCCACTTTACTGACATAAAAGTATTATGGTACAATAGTAAAAAAGTACTAAGTACATTAAACAACCTAAATGAATAACATACACAAATTAAAGTTATAATGAGTTAAAATTTGTCTCAATGATTATTATTACACCCTGGCCTACAACTGTAACCCACGCGCCCATACTAATGTCAATAAAACATGAGATACTTACTGTACATTAAAAATAAAACTAAATGAATAACATACACAAATTAAAGTTAGTGAGATAAAATTTGTCTCAATAATATAAAAATATTACTCCCTGGTCTACAACTATAGCCCACGCGTCCAAACTATGACTAATAAAGTATGAGATACTTTCTTAGATACCTATTATTAAGCATAATCATGTCTTAAAATCATTCTTATTAGTATTTAGGTACACATCCTGTGCATCACTTGTCTATCCTTCGATTATTCATGATTATGTAACGCACGGATGCTGACGACGGCCCCTTCGTATGTCATTAGGGACGCGTTGCAATTGCGAGTGCTTCTTTTGGAGCAAACCCATCTCATTTTTTGACCAATCTTGTTCTTCTTTTTCTCCCTGAAGAAACGGAAATTTCCTATTTTGATAACAGGATTCCCACGAGTCGATGTGTCGAATACTGGTGTAAAGTCTGGAAAAAAACAATTGATATCTATGTCAGTTATACAGAAAACAGGACCAACGAATACTTTTATGCATTATCTTATTTTATACCAAATTATTTAACATCTTAATGTTGGTGTTACTATTAAATACTAACATAATATATTATTTTTGGGTGAATAAATAGAAATTCGCAGAGCTATTAATTATATTTAACCATTATTCTAACAGGCAATTTTTTTTTGTATTTACCAATAAATATGTTGAAGTATAACCATTGTTTTCATTTTACGATTATGTTTAAATGGGGTGTAAAAACGATACGCTACCTAACGATTTTGTTTTTTATAAAAACGCATTAACTTTACAAACAGGCACATTGTCATTCATCTCAATACATTGAATATTTTTATTAATAACTTAAATGTGTATATTTCATACATGATTATTATGTTTCTTTTGTGATTTAATAATATTAGTTCTTTTCCTTGCACACTGGGGGGATACTCCAAAAGCGGTACGCAAGGCGTACGTTACTGCGTACCCGCGTTTCAGTGTCAAGCATTATTGAGAATTGTATTTTTCGGGGTCCAGTGCTCCATTTGAAATAAATTATTTGAAAGAAACGGAGATATCATTCAAAATTTAATTTTGATCAAGCTCTAAATAATCTTTCAAACTGTTTTATGAACTACTGTTTACAGTTTAAAGTAAGAACGTGAATCTATTCTACGTATATTTGTGATAAACGGCCACTTTTGGCTACACTGTTAAAATTATGTAATTTTACATGCAAAAAATTATATAAAACTGTAAAGATCCCCAAAAATCTGGGAAGTTTACGGAAAAGTATGTAACTTAACATAAGTTTTCTGAAAATTGGCGAAATTTATTTTTCCGCAATTTTCCCAGATGTTTTGGGAATTTTACAAGTTTATGTAATATTTTACAAGTAAACTACCTAACTTTTGAAGTAAAATTACATCATTTTTAGCAGTGTAATGTTCTAATGACCCCGAAAAATTCATGTATTCCTTTTGATGATAAATTCTAATGTAGTTTGAAGTAGAAATAGTAGGTCAGTATCAGACGACTATCGTATATTTTTATGGAGTAACCCCCCTGAGTCCATTATTTAGTGCTTGTGTCGCTCGTTGCACTTGTCAACTCGGCCGAGGTTGAGCACTACGCTCGCCGAGCATCCTGTCGCGGCCCGCCTGCTGCAGTGCCACCACGACTTATACCCGTACGCCGCGCTCTTCTTGTAACGGTGCCCGTTTAACACCAACACTGGGTTTCCACGTTGTGATAGTTGAAAAGTCACTACAAAACAAATAATAAGAAATCATGACGTCAAGATTTTTATAGTATAACAACAGTGTAAATTTTTACCCAGCCAAATTTTTAGAGCAAGTTTGGTCACGATACCAAACAACTTTGTATAAAAAAAGAAAATAAAAATTATTTTCTTCCTCCCATACAAAATCCGTCGAGCGCTGATGATTTGTATGGGGAAGCCGAATATATTATTCGTTTTTCGTTAATTGTTTTTTTGGAAAGTTGTTCAATATCATGGACAGGACTTGCTGCAGAAATTTGGCTGGTGGTTAAAAAGTCACCCTGCATAGAAGCGGTTAGGCGCGACTTTTACGCTTCTTGCTTCTCGTAAACCAAAACATTAATTTTACTAGATATATAATAATAGAAGGAAACCTGCACACCAATCACTATTAATATTACTAGTGTATGAAATGGAGAAGGTAACGGCAAACCAGTCCATATTCACTGCCAAAAGTCGTCATGTGTGCATCTATTTCCACACACCGACAAGGACCCGGTTCTTAAATGCAAAAAAAATAAGAATATTGTTGATTAAACTTATCGTGAGACACAGACATTATTAGAATTATACTTCTTCTGCACTTGCGTTTTCACTCTAAGAAGCGGCAATAAACTTAGCTGTAATTGAATTATCTTACAACTATTATGAAATTAAAAGGAAAATTGACAATTATCAAGTAGCACAAATATCCAAAGACTAATAAATGATTTTTTACTTTTAATTTTATTAAATATAGAAAATAACTTTTTTATTGCAATAATAATAATACTATTTAACTAAAACTAAATTAAAACAACTAAATGTAGAATTAACAACAATAATTAAAAAATATTTTGAACGAACTTATTTTTAGTTTTCCTCTTTTATGCGTAGTCTGTGAAACGTAAAATACTTAATTAAAAGCTAATTAATAAACTTAAATATTTCATCCAGCCCTTGCATTTCAATAAGGATGGCAGTGGTCATTTTTCACTTTGATGATGTTATCATCAAAAGTCACCAGAGACATCCTGCACCCTTTGGGCGCTTGGTTGCAGAGCCAGTACCGCCGGTGGCCCGACTTGTTCACCATGTTGAACCTGGCGCCGTCCACCAGCAGGATCATCTTGCTGCGAGGAGTCATCACGAACACAGGAGCTGCAACAATATCATGGAATTTCAATATTACTAGGTACCTAAACTACTTGAATAAAGAAAATAAATAGACAATAGCATTTCAGGCCAACTGTACAATACTACATGAAAAATTAATCTGTAGTCCACGAGAACGTTGCTCTCTATAGATTACAATGAAGTTATTATGAAAGTAGACTTTCAATTCTTTATATAGATAAGTTTTCTAAAAAAGAAGTTTAAGAACATGTTCCGGCCCTGTATGCGTATCTCTGGCAATGCTATGGATCTCCTATGGATCTAGTTTATAAGGAGGAATTAATTAAATCGTCCACTGTTTGCCAATAGGAGCCTGCCATTTTTTGGTCTTGGGATCAATTCTGTTACATCCAGTCTCAATTCTCACTTTAACGCTTGGTATCTGGATGACAGTACATTAGGAGGAAGCGCGACAGCGGTGGGTGCAGACTTACAGGTTCTTATTTAACGTTTTAATGAGATTGGGCTTATTCCTAATTTCGCAAAATGCGAACTATTTATAAATGACTCTGTAATAGGATCACGCAGAGATGAAATTCTATCAGTTTTTCAGGAACTTGCTCCTTGCGTGTGCTAGGTACGCCACTTCTAGATGAGTCTATCCCTAACTTTATGAAGAAAGAGAAAAATTTAATAGTTCCGGCAATTTTTTATTTGAAGTGAATTCAATTCAATTCAAATCATTTATTGCATTTCATAAAGTACAACAGTTCTAACTATTAAAAGTCACTGTCTTCTATAATAGGTACACTATGAACCCTGTCGGGTATTGCAAAACAAAAAGTGGAACACAAGCGACATTTATGACATGCAGTTAACTTATAAATATAAATGCTTACAAAATATTATTGAATAGTATATGTATATTATTATTATTATTAGTATTTATTAGCAAAATTGTTTGATATATTATTATTTGTAAATTATTGTCAAGTTATAAGTTTAAATGTGATGTCAAAGTTTATTTGTTAAGTAGGTATTTTTGAATTGTCAATTTTAATTAAAAAGTTTATCGTTAAAATACTCGTCCAGTTTGTAATACGTTTTATTTACTAGAATTAATTTCAATTTTTTTATAAATAAGGAACTTTTTTCTTCATTTCTTAGGCTGTCGGGTAGGGTATTATAAATTTTTATCGTCATAGCTAGCGGGCCAGATTTAAAAAGTTCTAGCTTGGAAGCGGGTGTCACTAGTTTATTTTTTTGTCGTGTGGGATATCGTCTTGGTAAGTCTTCAATTTTTGTGTAAAATGCATGAATGCTCATAAGGCGTTCTTTAAAGTTAAGTGCCGTCTTTTTGTTTCAAAATTTATAAATGTTTAACGGTGCTCTTTCCTATGGAAGCATTAGAATCATTTAGCAGCATTGGACGAGCTAATACGTAAATCCTTAATAAAAAAAATTAAATTGCCAGATAACCAGTGAAGCCTGGCAGTCTGCGTCTCTTCTGGTTAGGTTCGGGGGCATATGCAGTAGCTCTTCCCGCATTCCTGTCTTCCGCTCACGTTTCATCCTCTCTTTGCGGTAGTCTCCTTGGCCCAATTATGGGTTCCGCTAAGGTATGTGGCGTGAGTGAGGCAAGGGATGCTTGGCAGTCTCACGGGTCCCGTCTTTTGGGTCTGGCCGAAAGAGAATCAGGCTATTGGTTGCAGGCACTACCATCTCCACATGTAGGTACTCTTCTTTACAACTGTACCTTTAACTTGGCCTACGCTTGGGTGCAAATATCAACCATACATGCCATTGTGGCGCAGGTGTGGACGGTTTGGGCCTTCATGGTTTGGCTTGTACCAGAAGTGCCGGTCGAATCCCCAAACATCTCTCTTTTAATGATTTAATTCGTAGAGTTTTGACCTCTGTTGGAATTCCATCAGTTTTGGAACCACATGGGATATTTCATTACGATGGCAAGCCCCTGATGGTCTGCCGCTGGTGCCATGGAGACAGGGCAAGTGTCTTGTCTGGGATGTGACTTGTGGTGACACTATCGCAGTTTTACGCCTGCCTTCAACTTTGACCCGGGGTGCGGCAGCGGCGTATACAGCTGATGCAAGCAAGAAACGGAAATGCGTGGGTCTGGGTGACAGTTATATATTTTAACCTTTTGCAATAGAGACAATGGGAATTTGTGGCCCTGATTCGAAATTATTTCTTAAGGACATCACGACGCGCTACATTGAGGCAACTGGTGACCATAGAGTTGGTAACTATTTTACTCGGCGTATAAGCATAGCGATTCAGCGAGGAAATGTTGCCAGTATTCTGGGTACGTTGCCTTAATGCGGTACGTTGGAAGAAGTATTTTTGTAGTTCTATTAATTTCTTCTTCATTGTTTTTTTTATGTATTGTTTGTTGATAATAAAGTAAGCCACAGAAAAATTTGTTAGATATTTTTCTATTAGCATTCGATGTATATTAATATCGATTAGTAAAATAGTAAAATGTGTTTATAACTGATCTTTATATATGAGAATATTAAAAGAAAAGTACAAAGATTAAACTGGTTTTAGCTTAAGTTGCATGCTTATAAAGTAACCTAGTTTAAGGAAGACAAAAGTACAAACGTGTCTTCCTTAAACAGGGTGAATTGAAACCACCAGGCAAATTTTTAGAGCAATTTAATTCCATGATACTGAACTACTTATAAGCACCTTAAAAAATTTACGAAAAAAATTTTCGCCATCCCATTCAAATCAGCGCTAAACCAAACGGATTTTGTATGGGAGGACGAATTATTTTTTATATAAGGTAGTTTAATATCATCAACTGAACTTGCTTCAAAGATTCGGCTAGAAAAAGTAACCCTAAGGTACAACAGTTTAAACTAAAGCATTAAAAAAAATATAAAATGTATGTATATACTTAGGGCGTGTTCGGACGACAGGCGCATGCCAAGCCCACGCCAAGCCCATGCCTAGCGCAAGCTTAGCGCAAGCCAATTGAGTCCTATAAACACACCAATACAACTCAAATTGCACAAACCAAAGATAACACGCGCACGCCCCGCCTACGCCACGCGCTCGCCACGCGCTCGCCTTGCCTACGATTTGCTTTCGTCTTGCCTCTGCCTTGCGCCCGCCCGGCGCTTGCCCCGATTTGACTTCAGTTAATGCAATTTGAGTTGAATTGATGAGTGATAGGACTCAAATTATAAGCAACAAATTCAAACTGCGCTTGTCGTGCGCAACGCGTGGGCTTGGCATGCGTGTGTCGTCTGAATGCGCCCTTAGTGAACAACGCTCAAGAGAGTTCCTACCAGATCGATTCAATGGTACAAAATAATAACAATATAAGGGATTCGGCAATAAACGTCAGATTCAAAAAATGTCAGACGAGTTTAAAATGCCAGATTCTACGAATACCTGATTCTATAAATGCCAGATTCGAATAATGCCAGAGTCTATAAATGTCAGAAATTTTTGATATTGATAGAGTTTCACGTCTTCAAAAAAAAATCACATTTATGGGTAAATTTATCTATCTAATACCTTTAAACAAGCAAATCTTATTTACTTATTTCATTATTTACTAGCGTTAGTATTTACACTTATTTTTATTTACATACAAAGGAAATTTAAAAAAAAATGATAATTGTACCATTTAGTCAATGTTTCAATCACGTTAGAACAATTTAATGCCTCGCTATCTAGTAGACTATGAGGGAACTAATTGTCATGTTTTGGTGTACAGCGACATCTTGTAGAAGATTTATGAACAACTATACTCTATACAAATGACTGTCATGTTTTAGTGTACAGCGACATCTTGTATTCCTAATAATTTTGCCAAAATTGACACCTTATCGAATAAAAGAATACCTACATGAGGTCTTTTCAAAATTTTGCTTAAGTTGTTAGTATTAGCTCACAATGTTTATTGAAATCTTTAGGAATTTACAAATTTTATATAAATAGGTACTCGTAAGATATTAAGTCAATATAACAAAAATCTGACATTTATAGAATCTGACATTTATAGGCGAATCCAATATAAGTACTACCTGCAACTTTTACAATCGCTACTGAATTAAGCTGTTCTTATTACACCACTAATCTAATGGTTGTGTTTATTTTTAATGTTCATTATAACGTCGTTGCAAGTCACGACGGTAACTTTGCAGCCCTTCCAAACCTGGCCACAAGACCAGTTCATCTTTACCCCGTTGTGGTACTTTAAATGAAATTTATACTGCCCTATTTGAAGCAACGGCTTGCCAGAATATGTTTTCGAAAATATCGCACCTGAGGAGTAAAAACACGAATTTATTAAGTGCATTCCAAAACTTCATTTCTTTTCATTTATTTATTTCCATAAAACATTTTACGTTGTCTCGGAATTTAAAGTAACTTACTATTCCTCAAATAAAATAAAATAATTTAAACATCAACAATCACGCATAAAAAAATATTAAAAATTATACATGTCAATTACTTGCTAAACTTATTACATGTCAATATAATAGAAACATTTCTCCAATAGAAATGCCTTAAGTTTACTTTTGAAACACCGTTCTTCATAGACTAATTTTTAATTTGTTGGAAATTTAGACTAGAATTTAACTAGACACAGCAAGTCTTGACCTGAAATTATCTGCCACAGGTTTTCTACGCTTATTTTCTCAACACCGTCTCTATTGTGATTAAATGTGTAATTAATATTATTGATAATCAGAGGCCGGAATTGGGTAAAGTTATTAATGTACTTGCATTGAAATGTTGATATTAATATGGATATTACCGAGATTTCTAATGGACAATCCCGTGTTGCCAACAATATTACAAATAAGTAATAAAAAAAACTTAGAGTCAGATTAGACAAATAAAACAAAGTTAATTAACATACAATTTTTATTAGTATTTACATTAGTATTTTTATTCGTTTTTATATATTGGCAACGTCGCGAGTGCAGTGGTTTAAATTATGTAAAAGTAAATAACTTTTTTATTTAAAAAAATCACGTGATTTTTCTGCTCTTTAAAATTAATCTCTGGATTTGAGGCATATCCACTTCATTCTTTCACTGTATGAAATCAGTGTAAGTACATAAATAACTCTACCTAATTACCACCTCAGGAATTAATTAAGTAAATTTAAATTTTATAACTAATTTACTACAACTACAGACTAGACCTCAGATTAATTAAATAACCGGGCAAGTGCGAGTTGAACTCGCGTGGAGAGGGTTCCGTACAATACCAAAGATTTTTCGTAAGATAACAAAAATATATTTGAGATTCTCGTAACGAGTCTTTTCATTTGATACTCGTATATGACACAATAAGGTTTGCAAAACTTTTATTTCAAATTTCCTAATTTTAACTTCGAAAATGACCGTTCTTAAAAAAATATTTCTTATTAATAGTTCTTATTTTTCCTGTAATTTACAAGCAATAAACTATATTTCGTATTTTTTTCAAAATTTTAGGCTCAGTAGTTTCAGAGATCAGGGGGGTATGGTCAATTTTTGTCTTCTTTCATGAATAAAATCAAAACTATTTATTTCATAATAACAACAAAAAAATATTTGAGATCCTCATAAGTAGTTCTTTTATTTGATATGTAACACAGTATGGCTTGCAAAACCTTTTTTTTAATTTCCTAATTTATTCCTCAAAATTGACCTTTATTAAAAAACAATATTTACTTTGCACATCTGTGTTTGGGTCATAGGATTACACCATCCTACCAAATTTCACCTGGTTTGGTCTAGTAGATTCTTAGCAAATTGACTGTGTCAGACGGTCGAACAGACAGACGCACGAGTGATCCTATAAGGGTTCCGTTTTTCATTTTTTGTACGGAACCCTAAAAAACTGAAAAACCATTTACTAAGCTTATTTTAGTTAAAACATGTTTTGTCCTTTTCTCTCTTTTCAATATTTGACAATGAAAGATCAAGACAAAACATTTTTTAACTAAAATAGGTTTAGCAAAAGTTTGTTCATTTTTATGAATATGAGGGTAAGTTAAGAACTTAATACGTATATGAAATTGTTTGGCCTAATGGTTGTGTTCATTTTTGATGTTCACAATCGTGTCATCAAAAGTCAAGACGGTGACTTTGCAGCCCTTCCAGTGTTTGCTACACTCCCAGTTCATTTTGCCTCCACAGCTGCGCTTCAGATGGAATGTGTATGTAGCTATCTTCAGCATCGGCTTGCCGAAAGACGTTTGGAAAAATACTGCTTCTGTAAAATTAGAGAAAAAGATAGCTGATATAATTAAATCACATTTGTCGTTAAGCGAGGTATTGGAATATTGAAAGCCATTTTCAAGAATCCTAAACGCTGCTGACCCTGACAAAAACATGCATTTGTTTTAACAAATCATTTATAAAAAAAAATATATGAACATCTTTTTATCAATTAATTTATTCAACGAACGAAGCCTATCATTAGCGTAGAGGTTACTGAAAGACTTTACACTTAATACAAATGATATATTTTTTTTTTATATTTCATTAAAATTCTTACATTTACATTTGATTAATGATAATGTTGATTTTTTATGTATAATATTTGGAGCACGGTGACCCGGCATCCTCTTTGAGCTCGCGAACAACAGAACCCCTCCCGAACACCGCCGTCGTTCTTCAAGTAAACCTGTATTTGCCGATCACCAGGAGAGGCTTTAAAGCTGTTTTCATAAATACAAAGCCTGTAGACAAAAACATACCCATTGAGATAGTATATTACGATATAGTTTTTGCAACTACCTATTGGTGACTGTAGTGTCCTGTTGTACGTAAGGACACTCCCAACAGCACTTAATGCACTTGTTATTTAGATTGCCGGTTTGCCAGCCAACACCCAACGTCTTGATGCCACGCAATCGCCATTCAAACTGATCGGCACCATGATGCCATCTACCCGCCCCGCTCAAGACGACAGAATAATATCTAATTATTTATTGATTATAGTTTTATATATTAAGGGAAGATATATATTATTAAGGGAAGGATTTTTTTTTGTAAAATACACTACATTATTTGTTAAAGCTAATAAAAATATGAGTTTATAAAATTTTTCAAGCCTTTGCCTCAAAAACCTAATTATACTTTAGACCTTGTAAATACTATAAAACTATAACTTGTAAAATAAAAAATAAAAAACATGCTTTGCTATGAAAACATTGATAGACATTACAAACAGTTACTACTTGTGCAGCAAATTTCCTCTTTCCAATTATATTCCGGCCATTTTTCCCACATTTGGCATAGCAGATCTAGCATCTCCCTCTCTTCTTTCTGACTGGATTACCATACACATTTTTGACAAGCAGATAATACACTTATCTTGATAGCCTGGTACAGTAGCTGCAGCTATAGCTAATGGGATTTATCAATTAAAAAATAAAATTATAGGAGAAACATTTTGCTCTGAACATAATTTATATTACAAGTCAGTTTTTACGTAAGCGCATTCATTATTATTAAGGTGCTATTCATAAATTCAATAATAATTAACGTGCAATTTTACCAAAATAATATTAAAAATAATAAAATAAGGTAAAGTAAGTATATAATAATAATATAAGTAAGTAAGTAAATAAGTAAGTATATAGTAATAAGTATAAGTACAGCAGCAAATCAATACAGATTCAATATTCATTATTCAAAAATGTTTTGCGTGGACGTGTTCGTGCTTCACCCTGACCACGACGTCGTTGACGGTGATGATGGACACCCTGCAGCCCTGACGAGCCTTGTTGCACACCCAGTAGGTCCTGGGCCCCATAATTCTCTTACAGTTGTACCTGTAGCCGCCGAGAAGAAGAAGAGGTTTGCCGATTCTAGTTTTCATTATCAACGGCCCTGAAAAACAAACGCTTTTTAAAATAAATTAGGTACTTCATTGGTTAATGTCAGTCAATGAAGACACACTTCGTCTTATTATAAAACCCAGACTAACTTTGTTACTGGGTTTAAACCATTATCCGCCCAAAAGAAGTTGACATTGACAGGTGAGTGTGTGATATTACTAGATGTCAACTTGATTTAGTCGGATAATGTTTTAAACCTAGTAACAAAGTTAGTCTGGGTTTTATAATAAGACTGTCTGTGTCTTTACTCGTTGTTGCACATACTTCTAATTGACAAAAGTCAAGCATGGCACGCGAAAATGTAGTTCTTCAACTGTAAACATTTATACTGTAAGGGTTGGAACTCAATTGGCAGCACGAAACAGTACTTTTCTAGACTGCTATTCTGTTCTGTCGCTCAGAACCGCCATTTGCTAGAACGAGAGAGAGTGACGGATTGCCGCGGAATCGGCAATGCCGATGCATTCCGTGAAAAGTGCTATTCCGTGCTGCCAAATGAGTCCCAGCCCTAAGCAGTGATAACAACTTCTTCGCGTGAGGGTTACGTATGTTTGATGGGCAATTTGAATTCTCGCTTATTCTCTCGGTAACAACTCTATTTTTTTTTATCCTACACCCTTCAACATGATCGGAGCTTGTTTTCTCCATTTCAAAGTTTTATCTAAGTATTTATTATATTTAAATTATAAAGTTCTTAATATATTCCATTTTTTTTTAACTGAACTTCGTGATTTGAAGCACGGCATCCGGTGCCTGCGCCAGGTTGTCTTGCATCACCGCCCGATTAATTATGCATTTCTTACTATTTTTGTTTCTTAAGAATTTATTGTTGTCTGCCTAGACGATATCGCGGTGGCAAGGCCGGTAAAATCTCGTGTAAATTATTTCATTCTCAGGCAGGTTAGCTACATCTAAGAAGTTCAAAGCTTTTTAGAGTAAGTTTCGAGTCTCATCTTCTGGACAGATCATCTTTAACAACAGGACATTTTGTGATTACAATTAATCATGAATCGCGAGGCCAGCACCAGGGTCAGTATTATTGGCACGACAGCCTGAAGATTTCTTGACGAAGCGATATACATACATCTTTTTTCTTCGTATGTGGCCGAAACGTGACGTGACGAGCACTTCTGCTGAAATTACAGCCTTTGGTTAACCTACTTATTATTTACTACCTGGTGCCCGTGACGTCGTCCGCGTGAAATTCAGTTTTATTACGCACATCTGAGTGACAAATTAAAAAATTCTGTAATTTTTGTTTGTTTATAACTTTATTGGACTATGAAAACACACAGTTACATACAATAACAGCATAAAGAGTATATTAATAACGGCGGACACGTAGTCGGATTTTTTAATTGGCGAAAGTTTGTGAGTGTGTATGTTTGTTACTTCTTCACGCGCAAACTGCTGGACCAATTTTGATAAAATTTGGTATGCAGGAAGCTAACACCCTGGATAAACACATAGGCTTCTTTTCATAGTAGCAGTATAATATAAGTTCATTATAAAATATCTTTATAAACTCAATTCACAGTTTCCCAGCTGGATTTTTGGAGCAAGGTCAGTCCATGACACTAAAATACTTTTCATAAAAACAATTATCGAAAAACGAAAACAAATCGTGTTCTCATACAAATTAGCGCTCAGCCAAATGGATTTTGTATGGGAGAACGAAAATTTTTTGACGAAGCTTCTGCAAGAGCAATTTGATGCTGTCTCCTGATTCCAGCAAAAATCGCTCTGGTAAGGTAAGCCGTACCAGTCCAGTCCGGCTTGGTGCATCTAGGAAAAAAGCTTTCCTTTATTATTATGCACCTTTGGACGACTATATGAAATATTTCCCTTTGTTCTGATGCGAAATTTTATATATTGTCAGTAACCACAGAAGTCTATTTATTGCAGTTATAGTTCGGCTCAGCCTTGTCTTCATGAAGGTTGATCACAAATACTTGGAGAATAGGAACTCCGTTGCTACTTAAGGAGTTGCCCCCAATCGAACGCACGATGTCTTGAATAGAATTAATGGAATTGAATACCCTTTCGTCAGAGACGTCCATTTCTTAAAGATCTTAAGAAGTCTTCAGACAAGTCTTATATTTTTCTCATAACATCAAAGGGTCTGAAAGGCTACAGAACACTAACATCACTGAAAATAAATGACGCAATCGATTGGGGCTATTACTAATACAGGCCTCGTCAAGAGTATCGTCCCAGTGCTAATCACCTTCAAGCAGATGAAGTGCTCTGCAAGCTACTTGAAACGTTGCACGTTGTATGCCAATAACAGTTTTTAAAGGACTAAAAGAAGTGTACAGTATGCAGCAACAGACACGAGTCGTAATAATTGCCATTGTTAGGATGGACAGTGTACACTCGCCCTAAAGCTGCGTCCTTAAAGACTCCCGGAAATGAATTCTCGTTATCCCAATAATGTTGGCACAACGTGTACGTCAAAAAATGGATTTATCGTTGTTCCCATTGTACGTAAAGGCAATGGGGAGAACGGTCAGTTAAAATTTCATGTATCTTTATGCCCTTAATATTTTTTTTACACGGGTGTAAGCGTAGCCGGTCTGACACTTAGGCGATGGCACACTGTCCCGCACCCACGCGCGTAGACGCGCGTACAAATACATATAATCCGGCCCCACGCTACGCAGCGGGGTGCGGTGTTCAGCAGTGTGTGAATCGCCTAAAATGAATAATGCAGAACCGATTCCAAATAGGCAAGTGGCAAGAAGAATGAAGATGATCGATCCCCAGAGGGACGCCAAAGATGAATCGTTTGTTTTCAATTATACGAAGGTCAGAACGTGCATAAAGATTGAGAATAGAGCTGACGCTTTTGGCAACATATTTGTCAATACCTTTTTCATTTTCATTGTTCACGTTTTCGGCCTCACATCAATGTTCGGTTCAAGGCCTTGCTGGGTTAATTCGGCTTTCATATTAAGTTTGAATCCGTATCATTAGTAAAGCCTTTTGAAAGCTGCTTCAAAGACTGAGATCATCAAATCATTTGACATATAATGTTAATAAAGCAATCTAAAAATTTGACATTTTTTATTTGAGTTACCTGTTTTTTACAAGTGGAGCAATTTCTTCTTTCTTATTACAAAATTAACAAATGATTTACCCTCACCTAATATACGGCAAAAACACTCTTTGCAAACCGTGTTTTCTTTATTAGAAATAAAAAGCTTATAAACGCAATAGCAGTCCCTTTTTCTTGATCTACCTTTCTTTTCAGATTTCTTTGGTAAAATCTGAATAGATTTAGACACGAATGCTACTCTTCGCGAACGTAGCGCTAACCCCCAATACTTATTGAAACACTTGGTTCGTTCTGCAACAGAAATTCTTTCAGCACAATTCAATCTACATTTACTCAAATCTTTCATTTTCCTCTCTGGAACTACTTTGCCCTTTTCATTAACATAACTTTTTCCTATATTTCTTCGTTCATGTGCTTCCTTCCTTTCTTTTCTTGATCTTCCTTTTTGTTTTCTCGTTTCATTCGTATTTTTATAATCTGAAGCAAAAAGAAACAATGTGTATTACTAGTTTATTCTGAATTGAATAATATTTAAAACTGCAGAATAAAAAAAATCTTTCCGTGCAGAAATAAAAAATCAATATTACTAGACTTAAAAAAATCTACAGCCAAAAATAAGAACTTATCTTGTAGTTTACGACCATGTTTTTAGTTTTGCGATACAGAAGAAAATAATAAAAAGGCAGCGAAAAAAATTCAGAAAGTTTATTTAAAGATTGTGAATCGGTTCGACCTACATCAAATCGTCAAACGCGTTGAATACGTGACTGGCATTGAAGAGGAACAAAGGTCGGTTCAGTCAATACTCTATAACAAACCTGATGACACTTTATAATCTAACTACTCAAAAATTTTAAGGGCGAACATAAAATTAAAGGGAGTTTTGTATGAAAGACATCATATCAGTAGAACTTCATATAATTCATGATCAATATTTTTTTTATTCATATCGATTTTTTTATTCCTCAATGATTATGTTCATTTAGCTTTTTAACAATAGTTCCATCGACAGTGGTGATACTGGCGCGACAGGTCTGGCGCCACCTGCAGCAGATCCACAGCACCTTGCCGCCCTTGCAGCGGCCCTGCGTGTACCGGTGCGCGCCCAGCACCAACACCGGCTTGCCGCGCTGCGATGTGCTGTATGATACTGGAATACAAACAATGGTTACGTATAGATATAGCTCGTTTAGACAGTGCGAGCTGCTGCCTAGCCAGTAGACAGCTTGTCTTGTAGACAGTAGACTCGGCTTGTCTAATCGTACGCCAGTAACTCGGCTCACTTTTGCTGTCTACACGACACGAGCTGCTGCCCAGTCTTAGGAATTTTCGTGATGTTCGCGACGCTCGTACGTAGGTGCAGCACACAAAAAACACAGGTTCCGCTAAAAATTGTCCGCTGGCCGCGGTCCGACCATGACCAAGCTGCTGTCATGTGCAAGTTGCGAGGCCAGTGAAAACAAAATATGTTGAAGTAAATCGCATGATGTGTCCACGCGATACAAGTAGCTACTCGACAGGCTGACTCGCACGCTAGCTCGCACTGTGTAAACGAGCCAATATGGATCGCGACATAAACGCGTGAAGGTACAGTATATATACATTATAGTTCTAAGCTAGAGCTAAATTCTATGTTATTGAATTATGTAACGTACGAAAATCAAGATTTGTTTTGTTTTAATACTGTTCGGTATTTAAGTTTGGGAGTATTACTTTGAGGAAAAAATATATCTGTTAAGAGCAAGATGAACGTTTGAAAAAATAATACCCGACTATGGGAGCCATTTATATATTTTTGAAATGTTCTATTTAAGACCTTTTATTTGAAACTCACTCAATACAGAAACAAAAAAAAAAATGTCTCGCACTGTTTTGTATGTAAATATCGTAATACCCATTTATTGCATACAAATTGTAGCCTTTGTCACTCGGACAATAACGAATCACTTGACATTACATTTGTGAAAATTTGATAAACGGTACGGATGCTACAGTGGAACACACATACGTATATCCCCATACATATTAGATACATACATAGACTGCTAAAATCATTACCCTTCTTCTTGGCTTTGCCGTAGTCGAGCAAAAATATAAATCTACTTAGATATCAATCCAAACATTTCCAGAAAATTCTAAGTCTGTCGGTGGGGAAATTGTAAAGTGTCATATTGATAGAGTTTACGAAGCAAACATTTTATTGCAAATATTTTTACTATACGTAACCTTTTATAAATACAATAAACTAACTTAGGCATGCAATACGTGACAAAAAATGTTTCCAAAAATAAAAATAAATATATACATACATACTATCACGTCTTTATTTCTAACAGAATAGACAGAGAATATTGACATTTAATTAATAAAAATTGTGACCTCAAAATATTTTCATTCCCATTTGGTTTGAAAGAACCAAACCAAATTCAATGTTTGTGGTGGTTTCTGCTGCTGACAATGACGTCATCGATGGTGACAACAGACGCGCGGCACCGCAGCTTGCTCCAGCTGGTGCAGCGCCATTGCTGCTTCGGGCCTCTGCTGCTGCTGCGGAAGTACCGGTACGCGCCGAGCTGGATGAGCGGCTTGCCGAACTTTGACGTGGTGTACGCTGGAACTGAACATAATATAAACATTGACAAATACATTTTTTATTGTAAGAAATCAATATATGTATTATATTAAGGTGTGTAATTTTATATAGGTATTGTATTGAAAATATTACAGGTTGGCTTGCCAGTTGCCACACTTGAACCATTATTTCAATCTCTCACCATGTCCCAAAGGCAAACTGGTAAATAATGCATGCAGTTTGACCCATTGTAATCAATCCGTTATAAGATTGTGTGCAATAAACTTAAATAAATTTGAAAAAAATATACACACGGAAATTAACGAAACATAAATATTTTTTTACAAGCTTTATTTAACTTGCAATGTATCTTGTAATGTATGTTTATACCATTCCGCCTCTCAAAAGTTTATTTTATTTACTGAAAACAGTGAATAAAACAATAAACACTTTTACTCACTATTTTGATGTTTGAATTTAGAACAATCACTCTTAATTATAGTAAATGTTCCAATTTTAACGTCCATTTTAATTAACTTAACCTTATTTTTTCTTCATTAAATGTCTATTTTCTCTTAAATTTTTCTTTTCAACCGACTTTCAAAGAGGATGTTATCAATTCGTCGGAATATTATGTTTTATATATGTTGATCGATTTATTCAAAGACGTTTGTATCGATTTAGAATATTCTTTATTATTCTTTTTTTTAAGGGAATGCCTGTCAGGTGGTCCCATAATTTTTTTAAATAAAAACGGTTGTTTGGTTTGGTGTTAAAGTCGATTTTTAGTTTTGAAAAATTATTCTCGTAGTCATGGTATAAAGTATAGTATGCAATTCTAGAATAAAGCGGATTTACATCGAGGGCCATGAATCACTCGCATTGCTCAGGATTCTAACACTTGAATCACGAGCGTACATGAATCACTCCCTACGGTCGTGATTCAGTCGTTAGAATCCTTCACGCGCTCGTGATTCATCTATGGCCCTCGAAGTAAATCCGTCCTTTATTCACTAATTGCATAATATACCATTGTTTAGGTCATGCAACTCAATTTTCAATCAGTTATCCTTAACCGATTGAGCCAACATTTTGCACACTTGTGTTAGTCCAATGACAATTTTATGGAGTCAATGAGCTGTTTTGATGATGGAGTCGGAAGGTGGTCACAAAAAGCTGCCATAAAATGACGCAACTCCATCGAAACCAAAGCTTGTACGAAAAAATATATTAACCCTTTCACCGCGAGACTTTATATCAGTGGTCGTGCCCCCAGCGCGAGGGGTAGTAAATCTAAAATAAATACCTACAACCGAAAAGGGATGTGGATACTTTAGTTATGTGCAAAATGGGCATTTTTTTGTCGGAATTATCCGACGCTCGCGGTATGGGCACGACAATGTTTGTCGGATAAATCCGACGTTCGCGGTGAAAGGGTTGAGTAAATCCGACGTTCGCGGTGAAAGGGTGAAAAAAAAAACTTATCATCTAGCGGCAAGTAAATAAAAAAGGTACGTTAATTTCAGTGAGAAAAAAAAATATTGAAATAATATTGAAAATATATCGAAATCGTCGACACTATTGTAATGATAAGACAGATCTTTCAGTTGAATACCTAACGACAGTGAGAATAAAAAATTTAAGAAAATAACATAAAACATGCAAAAAATCCCGAAATTCATAGAAAAAACTTTTTTTTTTACTATATTTTAATAGTATAAAAACGTGAAACACAAACAACGAAGGTTATGAAAAATTTACTTTTTATTGCAATTTCAATAATTATGTTCATTGATAGGGTCGATAATGACCGTGTCGTTAACAGTGAGCAGCTTTACTCGGCAGGAGGTCCTTTTGGTAAGGCAGCAGCGCCAGCGGGTCTTAGGTCCTAGAGGTCGGCCTTTCTGACAGTACCGGTACGGTCCGATCACTAGTATGGGTTTGCCGTGCTTGGACTTCGTATATACTGCAACTGATATAAAGACATAAATAAACTATGTAAAAGTAACTGATTATAACTGTTCATGACGTACATATACGTTAGCTCACGACATCCTCTGCCCCAGATCGGAGACACAGGTCCAAAAGGCAAGTAAGTCAAGTTGACGGACGGATTATATTGTTATTATACATATATTAGACGATTTAAATAACGTTGGAACTAAAATATAAATATAAAAATTATTGGTGAAAACGTAAAAGCCCGTCTTGAAAGAACCTTTGCATTAATAAAGGGTTTTTCTAGCCTTGTAATATTAAAACAAAAATGCTTTATGAACAATTCAGAGAGTGAATTATTTGTTATTATTTCTCACAACAGGGCTTGGAGTACTCGGCATATCGGCTGCTCATAGCGCACACACAAACAGCAGGTTATTCTGTGCTTCTTGGAGTCGCACATGCTGCAGTACTAATACCTTCATTTCTTTAACATGTAAAATTTAAGTTTCATGTCTGGAACAGTTTAAGGATTATACTTTTTTTTAAATTTACTGCGCTGATCCCAGATAAGGGGATAAGGTGAGGCAGATGTTGATTGGATTCTACGTGCAATTCTAAATGGAAACAGTAAGAATCCAGAATCTAAGTAGGTATGCATAAAATGTCAAACATTACAAATTAATCGTGTCGCTTTTCATACCTAAGAATCCATCTGACAAATAAAATCAAGATCTTATTTAAAAAAATGTATTTCACATGCACACAGATCAAAAATAAATGCACACAAAATACAAATGAATACACACGGATAATAAATATAAAATATAAAACACGTCAAATAAATTAAAAATTTGACTAGTATGCATATATCATCTCCCCTAAGCACTTATTTACTCAGAAGTTCTAATGAAACTTTAATACTACTAGGTATATTACCACGACGATTTAAGAGATCATTATGAGGGTCTATCATTTACATTAACTATTTTCAATTCAACTCCTTTATTATTAAATGTATTTAAATAGTAACATTACTCTTACGAAGCTATGTAGTCTACTGTGCCTATATCTTGGAATGAGTACGATCCTTCTATCGCCGTTTCTTGCACGGTCTCTGCGCTGCTCTTGTTTGGCGCTGCCTTGCTCCGCTGTAGTGCATTGTGGTGCATGTGATCGTCTTTGATGTTGACGATCACGTTGTCGATCGTGATCAGCCGAGCTCGGCAGCGCAGGTCGCGCCACTTCACACATCTCCACACCGCCTTGTACTTGTCACACTTGTGCTGGTTGTACCTGTGCCCGGCGAACAGAATCACCGGCCGCCCCATTCTGGACGTCGTGTAAACAGGAACTGGAGACAAACATTTGAGGAATTAAAAAGACATACAACATAATACAAGACAACCTTATGACAAATTCATATGACAACATTTTCGCATAACTTATTTAGGCTGTTATAGGAAATGAAGCACCAATTAAGGCAACAGACGTTGGGTACTCTAATTTATTTTCAGTAGGGTCACTCAAAATAACAATAGAAACAAGATAACGATTTCGGAAAATTTTAATGCAGAATTTTGAAAAATTCTTAATCTTATCTATTTGTTAATTAAAAATATGCCATTTAATAACTACAATACGCGGCCGCTCTCAGACGCGGCCCTGGAGAGCTACTAAATTGGCCCTGAAGAAGAACTATTAATAGAGTTAAATAATTGACAGAGCGAGCGAAACAAGTGAAGCGTTTCAGTTTCGAGATTGGCTAAAATATATTTGTCCGCCTGTCTGTCCGGCTGTTCTCGCCTACAGGTCGCATTTTTCATCTGATTCTCGTGAAATTTTGTAAGGTTTGAAAATGATGTGAAAAAAAAAATTGTCGATTCAGTTTGTCAAAATTTTTTAAAATTACGGGAATATAAGGGTTAAAACTTTGAAAATATTACATTCAGCCATTTCAGAAAAAAATCCAAAATGTAATTTGTTTTTTATTACCTTTTTAAGACGCAACTTTTTCGTCCTTTTTTTATCATATAAACTTTAAGAGGACGGGGTGACTTGCGAATTCTACTTACAGCTCACAGGGGTACTAGTATAATAAGTACAAACTCTACAAAAAAAATTAAAATACCACCACCGACGCCTTTCCGATTACTGTTCTTCCTGTCTTCATTCGATAAGTATCCGCTTGACGTAGTTGCTTAGAAGATCTGAGGATGCGTGTGATGCGAGTTGAACCTGACGATCGCGTTCTCTATGGTGACGATGGTGCTGCGGCAGCCCTTCCTACGCCACTTGTCGCAACGCCACACGGCCTTGTAGTGGTCGTTGCTGTACTGGTTGTAGCGGAAGCCGCCCAGCAAGATCACCGGCCGCCCGCACTTCGAGATTGAAAACAATGGAGTCGATTCTGCAAAATTGTTTCGTATAAGTTTGTAAGGACACGAAGCGCAGCTCTTAAGTATTTGTATACATCAATACAAACTTATCTTCTTTAGAAATATCATCATCGTGTAATAATCCTACCATGATGGTTAAACCATTTCATTGAATAAAAAGATGATTGTGCTAATCATTATGATGTAACACGTTAAGATGTCAAAGGATGTCGAAAAAAAATGTAAACATTTAAATTTGACATATTTTATTAACATAGAAAATTTTGCAACAGAAGAATGAAGGCTAAATTTGTTTAGCTAGTATAATCACAGTTTGAATTCCAAAATGTTAACAGATCTTTGAATATTATTTATTCAATAGTCACAAAAATAAAATAATAGTGGTCATATTCACTTGCTTAGTTACTTAATTTACATACGGTACAACTACCGATAGAGACTAACCTAAGAGTATGTATTTCAAGTATTGAGTTCCTTGGACAGATCAACGAAAAAATCCCGTGACAGCTCGCATATTTTTAATCAAATTTGGTCATAACCATGTACATTTTCAAAAAACATACATGTCGTAAAATTATTTACAATACGTGCGCACAAAACGAATTCTAAATATGTGTATGTATGGGGTTCATTTTGACGATAACTTGGTTTATGGTGGTGACAGAGCTGCGGCACCGGCGGTCGCACCACTTGACACAGCGCCACACTGCCTTGTGCTGGCTGCTGGAGTGGTGGTTGTACCGGTGACCCAGCAGAAGCATCACAGGCCGCCCGAACCGGGAGGTCGTGTACATTGGCTCTGAAGTATGGATATCATATTATTTTAAACAGTTCAGTATTATTTCATTATTATATTGAAAATCAATAAAAATATTTCGTTCTCCCGTACAAAATCCATTTGGCTTAGCGCTGATATCTATTAGAAGCCGATTGTTTCTATAGAAAGCAATTCAGTATCATGGACTGAAGTTGCACTAAAAAGGTTATTGGTGTTTATAAAGTAACACTGCATAAATTCTTAATTCAAACATTTAAGTTCGCTGACCTCCCTTAAATTATAATACACCTTAAATTCATCACCACGTTCACCTATGACCACTGCGACATGAAGGCTTGTAAAGATTATAGTTCATTGTTATCAGGTATAGCTTCACCTACACTCCAGCTTTTTATACATTAAGGAATAAACACAGAGTTTACATATTACAATTATAATTCTCACTACAGATCAACAGCAGCTACTTTCTGCATTCCTACCGTCCATCTTCAAACAACTTTCATGGTAAATCGTTAACATTCCAGTATAGATATGCTAGTAGAAAACTAAAATCTTCTCGTTGTAGATGCAATGGCAGCCGAGCATCTAATGGGTGTGGGAATCCCTATACGTGAGAATGTTGTCATCAATGGTGACGATGAAGGCGCGGCAGCCTCGGCACCACTTGTTGCAGCGCCATTTCTTTTTGGCCGTTGCTTTGTTGTGCCAGTCCAGGCTGTACCGGTGGCTACCGCACTGCAGCAAAGGATTGCCGACACGAGACTTAGTAAACACTAACTCTGAAAAATGAAATTTGAACATGATACATCAAAGTTTACTACTTGTTGATAATAGGTACGGTACACGGAGATTTAAAGCATCGCGATTTATGTTTGTTAAGTAAATTTGATTAAAATGATTTGCAATTTGGTATTCGCAATTATGAAATGATGGTCTTACCCGGCAAAGTTGTGTCTGTGAGTTGCGCCATAAAGTGGATTCCTGCTGTAAAAGGTAAAAGTGATTTTGTAATATCGTCAACTTGAATAGATTTTAGATGTAGATTTTTTTGTAATTCAAAAGACAAAAAATTTCATACATATTTACAATCTTTTATTTTTTAAGTAATATTAAAATAACTGTAACAAAACTCTTTCATTTCAAAGATATATGTGCAACATCTTAACCAAGAGTTTCAAATACTGCCGAATTATTGGGATAAAACGTGATAAATACATAAAAAGAAGTATAAACGAACATATCAAGTTTTTTATTCTGAGCCGCGATTCAATGATTATGCACGAGATACCACTTGGCCACAGCATCCATTACAGTGGTGACAGCAGCTCTGCAGCCACGGGCACAGTTGGTGCACACCCATCTTACTTTGGGACCGCTTCTGGCCTTCAGACTGTAATTGTAGGCGCCTACTCTAAGCATGCAGTTGCCTTGTCTCGACATTATACGTACGAATTGGGGAGCTTCACCTGCAGTAAAAAAAACGTCTACATCTTTATCAAAAATAAAATATTGAAAAACCAAAATCCCCTGAATACGAGTGTTGGTTAGCAGAATTAATAATATCACTTTGCGATTGAACAATTTATTTATTTAAATGAAGGTAACAAGCTACCGTGCCTTTTGCTTCAATTCAAATTATTTAGAAAATTGGAGAGAAATTAATATAACAACTTGGATTAGCAAAGAACAACTAAGGGGCAGCGATGACCTCGCGTGTCACCGCTGCCCCTCCGTACTGCTTCTTTGAGAAGACCAAGAAGGACATTAATGGATCAAATAAAAGAGATAGAATGTTGATGCCATGTCGTATAGGGAGGTCAAAGGGATGGAGACATAGAAACTACTTCACCGACAAAAACGTAGTTCTTAAATTATAAGAGATAGAAAGGAGAGCAGATGGGTATGAGCAGGCCTGTGTCACTCCCCATTTAGGTATCGAAAATATACCTAAATTATTATTATGCGCGCGGCGACCAGTTCGAAGAGGAAAATTCAGTTACTTGAATCGTTTGTCCAGAGCAATAAGAATGAAATTGGCTTGCAATGGACATCTAGGTATCTAAACGAAGAGGTGAGGAGTTCTGACGCGAGCTAAATTAAACCATAGCGTTAACCACATTAAGTAGATATTTCTATGAATTTATTTTCTAAGTAAGACTTCTTTACGTGAGTACTAGTACTTATTCTGTGGTATGAGGTATAACTTTCTTCAGTGTTATCTTTGTGTGGTCTTGTTTCTAATGGTTGTGGTGGTTGTTCAACTTGACGATGGTGTCCTCCAGCGTGACGATGGCGGCCCGGCAGCCGCGCTGGCTCCACTTGGTGCAGAGCCACCTCCTCTTTGGACCGCTGGCCTTCGCGGCTTTCCTGTTCAGCCCGAAGTTGTAGTCGCCCACTCTGATCATTGGGTTCCCTTGTCTCGACGTAATAAATATTGGTACGTCATCTAAAATTTTCAACAAACGTGTTTGTATGCTTAAACAAAACTGATTAATGCACTAAAATGGTCAACGCTCAACGAATGTGGTGTTGTAAACCACAACGCGGGACTGGTTGTTTTTTTGACCTACATTTACATTTACAAAATATAACGTCTATCAAAACATACTAAAACTATAGGGACATGGGCGTAGGTACCGAGATTTGTTTGCCAGGCAAACTAAAAACCCCGACTTTCAACCGTTCACTCCTTTTTGAACGACTTAACAAATTTTCATCAAACATAGCTGCAATCACCGCAAGACAACTTCCTTTCACGTTAACAAAACTACTTACGATGCCACAGACAGACCGTCTTTCAGGACACTCAGATGTTAAAAAAGTGACTATGATCGAGGAAGATTTAATGGGCTTTTTTGTATACGCTCAGTGTATAAAGAAAATGAAAAAATCAGTTTTTTTTTTTCAAAATTTTAGGCTAAGTAATTTCGGCGATCAAGGGGGGGGGGGATGAATGGTAAATTTTGTCTTCTTTCATGAATACGACTCAGTAAGGTTTGCTAAACTTTTTTTTAATATCCTAATTTGTCATCAAAAATACCCTGATTAAAAAATATGTTTACTTTACACATTTGTGTTTGGATCATAGGATAACATCATTCTACCTTTCGTATTCGTAAAATTTTTTTTTACCAAGGTAAAGCAATACTAATGATTGTGATTATTGTCCAGCTTAACGATGGTGTCATCCATGGTGATGATGGCGGCCCGGCAACCGCGGCTGCACTTCGAGCAAACCCACCTCTTCCTGGGGACGTTGCTCTTCCTCGCATAGTTAAACAAACTGAACCTGTAGTCGCCCACCTTGATCATGGTGTTGCCTTGTCTTGACGTTACAAATACCGGAGTTTCTGAAATATAATATTTAAATAATTTTTCAAGTAGATATAGTAACTCTGGAATTTCTTCGATACCTTCAAAAGATTATAAAGATAGGAACTTTAAAAATACATCTCTGTAGTTGGGTATTTTCCTAGGTGAAAAATAAATTATTTGATTCTGTTAAAAAAATAAAATGTTACTTGTCACGATCATATCCATATTTTAGGTGATTTTAGATTTATTAATGCAGAAAAACTGACATAAAGAGCGCTATTTGACCCTAAGAAACTATGACGTCATTAGCCTGTATTTCATATCAAATCCCATAGAAAATATTTGATTTGACGTTTAGAAAAAAATATCTGGTTTTAGTTGCTGAAAAATAGCGAATTTTGTTTGCTATTATTGTTTAGTCACATATACAAAAAGATGCAATAGATAGAACGGTTTTTAAAACATTGTTTGTTTGTTTATAAATCTTTATTGTACTTAAGAGAGAACACAAAAGTAAACATACAATATGGCGAACTTATCCCGTATAAGCATCACTTCCAGTCAACCGGCTAGTAACTGAACTATATATATTAAAAAATAAATAACTATATACAGACAAATCACACAGATTGAGCCCCAAAGTAAGTTCAAGACTTGTATTATGGGATACTAACTCAACGATACTATATTTTTTATAACAAATACATACTCGTATACCTATAGATAAACATCCAAAATCCAGGTCAATCGGAAAAAGACCATCTTGACCTGACGGGGGATCGAACCTGGGATCTCCGGTAGGCCACACTAGGCCACAGAGATCGTCATTGAGGTTGAGAGGAATGTTGACTTATTATGCGTATCCCCATACGTAAGTACAGAAAGATTCAAATTTTGGTTAAAAACTACTGATTGTCCGTCAGTAACCCGTTTTTTCGCGTATTTATTATTCTCAACTCAACCACATTCTCGACATTGATCATCACATTACATATGCTTTCTTCTTGCCATTATTTTTTATAATGTTGGTAAGAAGCTGTGGGAATTTCACCTGTCCCAGCTAGGAGGTGTGCTCCTACATGAATTATGTAGATTCAAAACAGTCGTAGAGCAAGAGAGACACACGACAATGGTAAATACATTTATTTTTCAGCACTGATAAAATTATATCATTCAAGTTGCTTGTATCAGAGGTGTTGGAGGAATGAGTCAAAATGGTGAAGATGGAATGAATGTATCAAACATTTAGATATTGAATTTAAAAATGAAATTTAAAAAGGTGGACAGAATGAATGATGGGGAAAGGAGGTATGTAAGGACATGAAGAATAGGGTTTATTGCAAAATCGTTACAGAGGGAGCTGTAATATCCGAATGTAATCGAACTAATCGATGATCACATTGATCATCCGTTTTTAAAGTAATCGAAAGATACCTTTTGAACATTTAGAAGCAATATTTGTTATGAGAACGCTTAATCAACATCCTACCTAAAATGTAAAGTTAGTTTTTAACTACACTTAGGCATTGCATTCGTTTTTAAAACAATTAAATAACAATATTCTTTTATGTTAACATACTTCAGTTAAAGTTAGTGGGGCTTATTCATATCTAATGAGTATGGTCATTGTTGAGCTTGACGATAGTGTCCTCGAGGGTGATGATGGTGGCCCGGCAGCTGCGGCTTCTCCACTTCGTGCACACCCATCTCTTCTTCGGAGCGTCCGACTTTGTGTACAAGCCGAAATTGTAATTGCCTACTCTGATCATGGCATTTCCGCGATTAGAAGTTACAAATTCGGGAACGACATCTAAAATATATAAGTAAAACTTATTGATACATATACAAACATTTCCTTATACTGTCAGTCGTGTGAAATAAGAATGCCGCTTTGGCTCTGAATATATCAAGTAGAGAGGGACCACATGCAACGATGTTTTATCCTTAAATAGAAACACTCGAGTTATTTGTTAACCTCACTCTTATTTATAATAAAGAGGAAGGGAAGAAACAAATTTGAAAACGTAACACGAATGAAATCTATGTAGAATAATATAGAATCCTAAGTAATGTTGGCGGTTCAGCAAGAAAAATATACTTTACACATGCAAAGAGTAACTTTATTACTGCATCACCGCTACGCATTGTTTGACGCAAACAACTGACAAATAAATAATGAGCAAAATCTAGAAACTATGGGAATTTCGAGTACCACCTCTACTACTGCCAACAAATTGGCACTTTTGTAGTAATTCTCCATTTCATACTGTCTGATCACGAAGATACCCTCTTCAGTTAATGATTATGCACATTGTGACACACAATGATTGTTTCGTCGAGCGTGATGATCTTAGCTGTGCAGCCGAAGTGATTCTTGACGCAGATCCAGCGCACTTTGGGTCCACGGCTGCCGCTCCAGCGGTTGAACCGGTACTGCCCCAGCTGGATCGCTGGATTCCCTCGCGTGGATGTTGTGAATACTGGCACTGAAGAAAAGTTGTACAAAAGTGAGGTAAGAAGAAAGAAATTTCAAACATTATTCGTAAGTTCGTAATGACATTAATCGTAACTTCATAAAGGAAAAATTCAGTCACAAACAAAAAAGTCTATAAGAAAATAAAACCCCAAATCCGTTTTTCTCCAACTTTAATTTATATAAATTCTATTCTAAAAAAACTTTTAAATTATACTATATCTACAGTGACACTCCATAAGCTTGTTGATTTCGGCCAGGAAACACAAGGCTTTTGTAGTTAAAACCCCAGAGCATTACGGCCAGGCCCTCCGATCAGTAGAAACGCTCTGGGGTTTGGAGAGCGAATATTTATTCCTGGCTGAAATCAACAGGCTTATAGAAAGTCGCATCTCTACATTAGATTTATTTGTTTATTGTCAATTAAAACAAATAATTTCATCCATAAAAGAACTAAAATAATTCTTAAATGGCATGACATCCATCCATTGCTGGACATACGTATTTCCCAAGGACTTAAAAATGACCAATTTATAGCTAATTTCTTATTATTTTTAACCTAGTTTTTAAAAATGATTATGATCATCGGAAATGCTAATGATCTGGTTTTCGAGAGTCAGCACTCTCGCCTTGCACCCTTGCATCCGTTTCACGCACGTCCATCTTGCTTTCAGGCCGCTGTTACCGCCGTGGTTAAAGCGGAACCTTCCCAATAGCAGCACCATCCCACCACGATTTGACTTCGAGAAGATTGGCTCTGGAATAAACATTTCCACTTTAGATTCATCATCATCATCCGAGTATAATTTTCCCGTTTGAATCCTGAGCAGTAACGCTTCAAAGCCCGGGGTCCGCTACCTAACCAAGAAGATTTGATGAGGTTGCTGCTTTTTACACAGAGCGAATGCCGTTTAACCTCCGCAACCCAAAGGGTAAACCAGAACCAATACTTGGATAGTTTTATGAGCAAACGCTAGATGGCGTTTGGGACCCACAGTTTATACGTGCCTTCCGAGGCACGGAGGCATCTTTCTTTTCAGGATAATCAAGTGATTCAAGCCTACAATATCCTAACTAGACTAAAACAGCTTTTCACAAAGTATGCTTCCCAGTGGGATTCGAACCCATCATCACACAAGGTGAACGCCTTGACCACTAGACCATGGAGGCAGTCGAAACATTTCTACTTAAGATTCTTTTACTTATTTTAAACCATGATATTCTTGAAATTATTAAACAACAAATGGTAGGTACATTTATATTATTGAAAATTGAATTTCTGTCAAAATTAAAATCATTTATTCGTCGAATTTTTGATAATGCCACAAATCTTATTCTAAGTAAAGGAAACAAAACAACATTTTGATATAAGTTCCTTAGGGAAAGTTTAGTATCATAGTTTCTGCTGTAAATTGTTTCATTTTTATTTATCCGCACAGAGATCGTTCACTGAAATCGTTTGCAGACTAGCTAGCCGACAGTTTGCAGACTGTCGACTAGCTACAAAGGCGGCGTCTTTGAAAGAGTCGGGGGCATTGGTAGGATTACTAATATAATAAACTAACTAGTAGTACTACTGGTAGGTCTAGTGGAACTAAAAGCTCCAGAAGTCTTACTAGTAGGTTTATTTTATTAGGAGAAAAAAATCCCATTAGACCTACTAGTAGGGACGGTAAGGTCTTATTTAGCAGTTCTACCGGGACTAACTCATTTCAGTAGTGATTGTGAATATCAGAAGCGACAATTATTTTGTTGTGGAGGGTGAGGAGCCTCGCCTTGCACCCTTGTTTACGTTTCACGCAAGTCCATCTTGATTTTGCCCCGCTGTCACCAGCGTGGTTGAAACGGAACTGATCCAGCAGCAGCACAATTCCACCACGAGATGACTTTGAAAAAATTGGCACTAGAATAAATAACTCTACTTTAAAAAGCTCCTTAATTTATCCAGGTAGCTATGAAATTCTCAAAATAATAAAAAAAGAATAACACTATTTATACAACTAGGCATTGATCAAAAGGTAGCTAGACCATTTGAAAGAAGCGGACGTCCAACTTAAAGATGGGTTACAAGTCGTACCTGGAGAAGAGTACCACAAGAAAAAAGTCTTTCGCTCATAAATAGGGAAGAAGATTGAGATTAGGGCATTATTTAAGAAGCAAAAGATATCATGTTAAATAAAATGTATCAGGCTTTACCCATATTCATTTATGGTTATGGTTATTATTCACTAGAACAATGTCATCCCCGTCGGTGACGACTTGAGCGCGACACCCTATGGACCACTTGACACACAGCCAGCGTGCTCGGTCGCCTCTGGAGCGGCAGTACTTGTTGAACCTGTGAGGACCCAGTTGCATGACCTGGCCTCCACGCGACGAAGTCGTTAATACTGCTTCATACTCCTCTGGAAACGAATGCCTGGATATTAAAAGAAAACTGAGGAAAGTAAATACTACGTAAACCACTAGTATTAAAGACGTACTTTTAATTTGGATTAATTTTTTTTTTTACTGCTTATCCAAGGTAGATAAAGTGAGAGGATCCAATCAGTAATTTTCATATCTTTTTTTTAAGTAGTAGATTTTTGGTAAGAGAAGGTTGGGAATTGTAAGAAATAAATTCAAATACAACTAGGTACCTATTGAACAAAAAACTATTTTTATTATCCTCCAGTCACATACACTAAAACTACCAAAAATCGGTGGAAGTATTGACATACTATGCCGACCCCACATAAAAGTGGATAAGGAAACGGTAGAAGAAATTCTACATTCACATAAGTATTTAAGCTTACACCTAATTTATCAAATCATTTCAGTTTTCAGAAACAGCAAAGACCCACTATTATATACGATTAGTTCCCTTCTTGCTATTCTAACTCTAAATTACATTATATGAATTATATTATGTATGCTTGTAGTCATAAATAATTTTATTGATTTTTTTTGGAAAATAATAATAATTGCCAACCAACCAAAATTTCAATGAAGGTGTGGTATCATTATCATATCAGCCGCAGTAAGTCCACTGCTGGACCTAGGCCTTCCCGAAGGTTTACCAAAACGAAGAATTAGAAGCGGCCTGCATCCAACGTTTGCCTGCAACCTTGCTAAGGTAGTACGGCCACCTCGTTGGTGGGTGTCCTACGCTGCGATTGCTGGTACGTAGCCATTCGAGAACCCTTCTGCCCCATCGGCCATCGGTTCCTCGTGCTATGGTGAATGAAGATGTGTGGCCTCAATTATAAGTATGTAACACAGGAGCGTAACCAGTGTAATTAATTCAAAATAAAATTATGGCATTTAAAAAAAGAAAAAAATTATATATACGTGTATGCTTTATTACTAATAAGGTGTCCAGTCGCCTTAATTGTCTATAATTGTCTGGCATCTTCGAAGCATACTTTCAACTAAATTTTTAGCATAATCCTGGGTTAATGTTCTCCATGATGCCTTTAAATTGCGAGTGAGCTCGGCGGCAGTTTGGACTTTTTTTCCTCGAAGTTTAAGCTTCATTAGCCCATAAGTTCTCAATGGGGTTTGCATCGGGGAATTGTGAAGGCCAGTCCAAAATCTCGATGCCATGTTCGCGTTTCCAGGCGGCGCGCAGACGACTTCGATGTTTTGGATCATTGTCTTCTTGTAATATCCATGTATCGTTTGAGCTTCGAAATAGTCTTCGGGCAGACGGTAATAAAGCCTTTTGATAGATTTGGTTCATCCTTGAAGCAGTAAACAAGTATAAATTACCAAAACCCTGTTTTGATAAACATCCCCATACATGCACCTTTACCGCGTGTTTAACAGTTCGTTCGATGAGTCTGTTATTCGCAGTTGACCAAGCACGACATGTGGTGTTAGATGCCCAAAACGAAGATTCGTCAGAAAAAATTACTTTGTCCCAATCACGGTCTTTATTTTCTCGTGCCCAAGCAATTCTTTTTTCAATATGCTTTTGTGAAAGCAGCGGTTTTTTTATGGTGCTTCGGTATTTTAACTTAATTTCGTTGTCTTCTTATTGTAGCTATGGATATATCTAGCCCTTTTTTCTTAAGTTCTTCTTGTGCAGATCGCAAAGATAATCGTGGATATTTTAAAAACAGATTGGTTATCCGTTTATCGGGCGCAAGTACTGGTTTTGTTTATGCATCGCGTCGTGCACAGAGAGTTGGGCTACCTACTAGCATTTTTTGTTTTGCAAAAAATATTAAACCCATTTTTTTATGTTGGTTACGTTCTTGTAAAACACACGTAATTAAGCTAGTGGTTATGCTCAACGGGCCAAACTATGATCTCGTCGTCCAGTGTAATAACCTTGGCCTTGCAGCCGCTCATCACCTTGACGCAGGTCCAGCGCGCCCTGGCGCCCTTGCAGCCCGTCCACATGTTGTAGCGGTACCCACCCAACTGTAACACTCGCCCACCACGCCTCGTTGTTTCGAAGAATGGCCCTAAAAATATATCAAATAATCAGCACGTCTCAAAGTTGACTGGTTGATGATAGCATTACCTAAGTTGTAAATTAATTTACTTAATCGTACTTCTCAAACGAACCGTAAATTATTTTGTTTTAATTGGATCAACAGTACCAAGTAAGTATCTAAGTATAGTAAAAATACAGAAGAGACTTAAACTAAATGATAATTTAATTGTTTATTTAAATGTCAGAGCGGGCCGTTCACAAACAAGGCTATGTAGTTTCATTCAAATCTCAATCTGTCATGGCAAAGTATTTGTAGGAACACAGAAAAGAATTTTTAAAATATGACCAATTTGTTTCTTTTTAAGCTAAAAAAACTTTGACGTTCCAGTACAGTCCTCGAGGCGTAAGCCAGCGTTGCAGAGTGAGTGAGCGCCAAAAGTAGAGACAGACAAAAAATTGCATAAAAATAAAATTAATGATTTAAAAGAAAGTAATGAACAATTTTGATTATAAAAACAAGATATTACCTACGTTAAAATAAATAATTCATTCATTATTAATGTTAGTTTATTTCACTAAGAATTCAAACACAACAACACTGGAACGTCAAACTTCTAGCGGTACCAAATGCAAAGATGAAGACGAAAAATGCGCGGCAGGGCTATGACGCGAGAGGGTCGTGCCGTGTCTCAGGCCGAGTTTCAAAAACCAGTATAAACCGGTTTAAACAATGCGCGGGCCGTGCTTTGCCTCACGTGTTCTCGAGAGCTGTATCACTAATGATTATGTTCGGTGCCCACTCTTATGATTTTATCGTCCACCGTGTGCAGCGTGGCCTTACACCCGTTACAAGCCTTGACGCACACCCACCGCGCCTTGGGCCCCTTGCTGCCGCTTTTCTTGTTGAGCCGGTAGCCACCGATCTGGATCACGGGCTTGCCGCACCGTGACGTCGTGAACACCAGAGTGTCTAAAGATAAAACAAGATTAAAAATTATATTATAATCTGCAAATCAATATTGTCATACATTTTTAGGTCGCTAAACAGACTTAAAACGCAGCAGGGCCCTTGTGGGGTTTTGTAGATAATTTGGTCAGGTGGAAGATGATTAACAGTTCGCAAAACTTTTGCCAGTATGGTTTCTCTTCTCAAACTATGGAGCACGTATTAAACGTGTCCCAGGTGCCCAAACATCTGCACTTGGGAAGACCTGCTGGCGGCAAATAACAGAGCTACCGATTTGGCCCGATACTGGAGTGACAAAATATAGTAGTACTATCGACAGGAAAGAAAAAGGTACTTATTTAAAAAAGCATCAGCATAAGATTATTAGATCAAACACTCCATTATTACATTCGAAAACCATGAGATAATGTTACCCTTTTTACAGTATGATAAACGAAGTTAAGAATGACAGTTAATGTTCTTTCAAGCCATAAAAGAGTTTTTGGCGGGAACTCATGGACAATATGTAAAATGTTTAAAGTGGACACTCATAGTGCGGTTGTAGTGATATTTATTTGCAGACTGTGGTGGGCGTCTTTAGGCGCCGTCCGCCACTCAATCAGCTATGAAAACCAGTGGGCTCGTATAGATTTGTCGCTTGAAGCTCCCTTGAAGCAATCAAAGGACCTACACAAACCTTTGATTATAAAGTTGAGGTTAGGGTTAGGAATAAAGAATTGATTAAATAAAGATAGGCACTAAAGGACTAGTATCCAGAGCCGTAAAATAATTATTAAAAAAATAAGCCAAAAAATAACGTAGACAAAACAAAAATAAATTTTAATCAACTAATCTAAAAAAAATAACGAACATCACATTATATTTTCACACGATGTCCATAAAACAGATAGTCCGATTTAGTACCAATATATCAATCACACAAAAAATATCTTATGTTAGACTCTTACACTTTAAAGCGGATTCGACCAAACATTTAGTTACATGAGCGAGGCCTTGAGTGAACTTTTATTTCCTATTAAAATTTCTATCAAACAACACAGTCACCAGCCGAAAACGGCCACGGGAATATATATATTTTTGGGCAAATTTTTATTTTTGAATTTTATCTCGTATAAGTTCGTTGACGTTTTACCATTATATTCCTGGAGTAGGTAATTCTTAGTATTGTTAATCTATGGTTAAGGAAGTGAATGTATAATCCGACAAAACTGTATAATTCTCTTTCCATGGATTAACTTGGATTGCGGAGACCATTTAATTTAGCATGAGAAACATGTAAAATACAAAAACAAAATAGACCATGCGTCACAGATGTCATCTCATCAGCTGTTAACAGTCCGCCATTAAAAACTCCTAGTTACCTATTCCTAGAAAACTGGCTGTATAAATAGCTTATTCTGGAAGAGACATCTTTTTCTTGGATGTAATTTGTAAAACGCAAAATCAAATTATTCTAGAGTATTTGCTATTTATTCTCGGAATGATTTTTTTACTTGTTTGGTAGAAACTTTAAGGTTCACACACGGACTGCACCGTCTATTAGGGGTTAAATATGTTACACCAACCCCATATGTTCGCTATACCCCGAGGGCGCACGAACTTAATGAAAAAGGCGCCATTGACAAGAACTCTAAAAACGCTAAACGAAGTCGCCAACAGTAGGTATCGATATGAACTGATGCTCCTTGACTGAGTTCACAAAGGCTACACTTTATGTTTTGTGTTATAATTAAACAAGATAGATGTAGATAAATTAAATAAGCATAAACTGTACGCTATTGCATTAGGTTAAGCCTGTAATAATAGTGTATACACATATATTGAACAATAAACAACAATAAGATTGTTAAATAATTCCTCAATTCATTACTAATGATTGTGATCAACGCCAATACGTATGATCTCATCATGCAGAGTATGCAGCGTAGCCTTACACCCATTGCCAGTCCTGACGCACACCCAACGCGCCTTGGGCCCGATACCGGACTTCTTGTTGAACCGGTATCCACCGATCTGTATCACCGGCTTGCCGTACCGTGACGTCGTGAACGTAGGGGTGACTGTGGAGTAAATAAATACACTAAATTATGTTTTCAAACAATTACAACCTGACCCAGATAGAAAGGACGAGGCATACGACAAAAAATCAGAAAAAGAGACGATCATTAACATCATTTATTTAAAATTCAAAAAATGAATTTAAAAAGTCGTCACATGGTAATAAAACTTTACGATGGACGCGTAAATTAAGATATTTATTTGCAAAAAATAAGGTAATACAAGATGATTCTTATAGGCCTCTTATTTTACTCAGTTTGGGTGCACATATTATTAGTTTTTGTCAAAGTTAAATTATATTTAGATAATACACGTCACACTCTCTTTAACACATCATGTTTTGTCTTTATTTCTCTCTTTATGCGCAATGGATTGAAAGTCCATGGGTAGAGTGGAACGATGTGGAGTGAGAACGAAAAAGATAATTTGGATTCGAAAATATGATGCTGCTTTATTATTATAGCTATGATGATATATGTTATAACAAGATTTCTTATAGATCTACCTATGGACTCATGGTTTCACATGTTGTCGTCACAAACATTGTTTTATTCACTGTATGATCTTAAACCACACTCTGTACTAAGTATACCTAATCTAACAGAAGACATAATTATAAAGCAATTTTGTAATATTTTTTTAAAACTAAAAACCGACTTAGCCCTTATACTACAAAACCGATTTTGATAAAACATTTATGGGACCACCTGACAATAATACCCTTTCAAACCAAAAAAAAGTTTTCAAATCGTTCAAGGCGTCTTCAAATAATCGGTGAACACATAAAAAAAAACATAAAACATCGTAACGAATTGATAACCTTCTCCTTTTTTGAAACCGATATTTTCTAACAAGTTAAACAGATACTTTTTTCTAATCGTCAAAACAAATATTTGTATGAAATACAGGCAAATGACTTCAGTTCCTTGGAGCAAGATAGCGCTTTTATAATCAGTTTTTCTGCAGTAATAAATCTAAAATCACCTTAAAATGGATATTTTCAAAGACAACTGACATTTTTGCGACGTTTTATTTTATTATCAGAACAGAATTTTTGACCCAGGAAAATACCCAAAGTAAGTAACACTTCTGTTGTAATAAATTTTAACAAGGAGTAACTACGTGTTTATTAACAAGGAGAAACCTTTCAGTGGTTATGTTCTCCACGCACGCGGACTATCTGATCGTGAACAGTGGAGATGGCGGCCTTGCAGCCGGTGTTCCTGCGACTGCAGCGCCACCTGGCCAGCCCCGGGCGTGACGGCGGGCCCCGACTAAATTGCAGCTGCTCGTTGAATCGGTAGCTGCCAGACACCAGCGCGCGGTTCCCGTGCTTCGTTCGAACGAAATAATAATCTGGAAAATAGAGGTGACGACAGGGTTAGAAAAGTATAATTGAAATAAGTCCGTCTTTTAGATTATCCAAAAATAAATGACCCATATTTTTCAGTTTGCAAAAGAAGTAAAAATTCACAAGATTCGAAGCATTAAACTTCCGGGGGCTTGCGACGCCACTTCTATTTTAAAATCGTACGTAGCCGTGACGTTATGCGAAATTTCAATGCACTGTATCTTTGTAATTTTTTATCAGCGAAAAAAAAACGTGTACAATGTTTTTTAATAGTCTAACCGATGGGCTAAAAATATTTTTACAGTCGTCATGCCCATTGTGATAGTTATAATAAATAATATCTTGAAATTTAATTTATGACTAGTTATTAATAGTGTAAGTAAGTATAAACCAGAAGAAAACAAATGAATTATCGAAAGTGAATTTCAACATTTGGCAGCCTATCAATATTTCATCCACAGCACACTTGTAAATTTGTTATAGTTAACGTTAAAGTACTAACGGTTAAACCATAATTAAACTGAAACGCTGCAAAATGTTAAAGCCGAAATAAGGTAAAAAATCCAAAAAATAGTATAAGTAATTGTATTTGTAGCAGTCTTAGTACGTCGAATTTTTCACAAATATTTTTTTGGTTTAGGATACATTTTGTAAAAATTCTATGTTTTTAACCTTTTAAACAGTTTACTTTAGTTGGCCTTTGAATCTTCCGGCTCTGGACTCTGTCTGCCCCGTTAAAGATAAAGACGACGACGTGTGTATGTCTACTCGTACATGGTGCCAACTCGTGGTCGTCTAACGCCATGATTGTGTTTTAAAAAGCTTTTTATAATGACATTATCAATAGTCGTGAGAGCGGCAGAGCATTTGGTGGAGGATTTAGTGGAGCACTGCCACCGGACCTTCGTGCCGTGGGTGGGCCCCCTCGTGAAGCGGTGGCCGTCGCACACGTACATACGAGTTCCTCTTGCTGTCACCACCTCCTCCACTGAAAAAAAAGCAAAAACACAAAGATAATAGATTTTTCACTAATAGGAACAATTTTGCCTCCTATTTTTCGCTTTTAATATTTTTCTTTTTATGCTGCATTCAAGAATCATGCTTAATTATTTTAACTTTTTCGTCTATTTTCTAGCTTCTAATTTTAGTAAATAGTTTGAGCTACTCTTCTCGTTTTTATTTACTGTCTGACAGAAGTTATAAAGTAGACAAGCTACTTAAGTCATTACAACATCATCATCATATAAGTCACCGAAAGTCCACTGCAGAACATAGGCTTGCCCCAAGTATTTAAAAAACTGTAACGGGCCTGCATCTATATTTTTCCTGTTACCTTACTCAGGTCGTCCAAATACCTAATAGGTGGCGCCGTATGCTGTGCTTGCCGATACATGATTGCTATTTAAAAAGTTTTCTACCCATTGGCTATCGGTTCTTCGTGCTCCGCTGCCCCGACCACTATTTCGGTGACAATTCATTGAGGTGGACTATGTTAGTGACATTCGTTCTTCTGCGAATCTCTTCATTTCTGAATGAATCTTATGAGACTCTTATGTAGTAAAGGACCACGTTTAAGAGCCATAAGTCACTCTTGGTAACACACATTGATTTTATACATTTGTCTTGAGGCACTGATGTTTTTTGGTTAAGAATATTATGCTCAACTTCGGGACTGCTGCCCTGCCCATTCGGATTCGCCAAAATAATAAAAACTTTCTACTGATAAACTGACTGAAGTATTCTACAACTTTAAGGTTGAAGTCCAAACAAAAAAGAGACCCAAGGATGATTACTTTGAAATTTACACATGTTTATTTAATAAAATGGTAATGGTAAAAAAAAAACATAAAGGAAGGGAAAAGATAACAATCGTAGACAATGGCATTACATTTTATAATGTGTCAACATTGTATTATATTATAAGTATTTATTGATTAAAAGACAGTAATAATAATATGACAAAGCCCTTTGGGCGAGTAGGCGACCAATACTGTGAAAATGAGTTTCTTTCGGCGTTTCTGCTCGGCTTCTCAGCTTTAGCTGCGGCGGCTATCTTTTCTTTAAAAATAAATTACATCTTAATATACTTTACACGTAACATTAATTTTACTTATTGACGTGTAAAAGTGCCTGTAAATGTCTTATCACTGAACAAACATTTAAATCTTTGAATCTTAGACGACGTTGTTTTAATCCCATTTAACTATGTAACTAGTTAATTATAACATTTACAATTTTCTCTCGTGACAATGTTCTAAAAAGCTCTTGACCACCTCCCCCTCGATGGTGGTGATGAACGCCCGGCACCTGGTGCGTGACTTGCTGGAGCAATGCCAGCGCACCTTCGCGCCCTTGCTGCTCTCCTTGTAGAACTTGTAGCCGTCCACTTGCAGCATCAGCGTGTCTCGAGACGTCCGGATCGGTATTACTGGAACACACCAATGAAGTGCTCTGTCAGGTAAGGCGGTCTAGCTATAATCTTTCTGCATTCCCTTTGGCAAACGAGTTTTGACCTTCAAACTCTATAATGTTGTATAATGCTGTACATATCTATGTTATGTTAATGGGTATTACCTGTATATTTACAGCATTATACAAAATGCAGATGCAATATATGTGGTCGGTTTATACACTATTGTAACTTTATTTTTACTTACTTTATTGTCTTTGTCAGAATGGTAAAGTACATTTAGTGCTTCCGCTCTATTGTTCACTATTGATAACCTTTCGATAGACTATCGTATTTTAAATAAAACCGATGGTTCATATAGTATTGCGTTTCATAAATTATCGATAATATTTTTGGTTATCAAATAGTATTGCTCTAAAACAGCTATCGTTACTATCGATAGCATTGACACTATTGTTGTCGCCACAACGGATTGTGTGATATATTTATAGTTATTGATTAGTTTTGTTTAATTATAATTGATTTCTTAGAAATTAACAATATTTAGAAACATTATTTTGAATGTACATTTTATATAATTATATTATTTATAAATGTTGTTACATAGAAAATCAATTGCAATGGCAACATTTTTATTAAATATACAGTCGTTGTTATGCAACGTCATTGTAGAGGGGCGATCCCCACTATCAAACATTTACTGAGCTGTTATCTAGCAAAGAATCAGCCAGTTGCCTTTTGACTGCGGTCCTAAAATAAAGTATCACGTTAGATAATTATAAATTGTGTCGAGAGTGGTTAAATGTGTAATTTACGTTGAAGTTTACACTATCAATATGTCAAAAGATAGTTTGACATTTTTCGATTGTAAAACTACCGATTTTTCAGCAACACTAATAAACATGAAGTTAAATATAGAATAAGGTTAATTATAATGAAACCAATTTTAACTTGTTACAGGTTGTAATCGTCAAGAATTAAGTAAATGGTAAAAATATATAATTACGATGATATGCTTGACGAGTTAAAACGGCTATAAATATTATCCACCACCAAAACTTAAGCAAGATTTAAGTCAATAACATTGCGAGTAATGCGAGTGCTTGATATTTATATAATTATTATGAAGACGTTACATTTATCTAAAAATTACATTAAAATACTTCATAGTAATCTAAAACTAATAAGACGCGAACAAATATTTTTAAAAATACTATCGTAATATTGTCCTCAAATTAAATTATCAATAAATAAACACTTTTCAATATCAATGCATCAAATTCCTGCCCTAGTCTTTGTACATGACCTATGTCACTTAGATCTTTTCATAAATGGATAAGAGTGATTCAAGAGAAAGGTTTTTATGTAATATATATCAGTGCAAATTAATATAAACCATGTCGGTTTGTCAAAAATGAGATCATCTAAAAAGCACCGTCATCACAATTTCGTTGTATTTTCTTAAGGTTGAAGATAAATTATCGAAAAGGGTTTGAAATAACAATAAATTATATTTAATATATATAATTATAAATCTTGAAGAATTCATTTTAAGATTAACTTGGCAAAATATTTAACTATAAACTCAATAAATTTACTGCTTTTAATCTAAACTAATAATTTATAAGTTTCTTTTAAATATTTAATTGACGTAAGGCTAGTGTGACAGATGACTAACATTGTTATAAATAATATCGTGCGTTAGAAACATACTAGCCACCAGTGCAGTAATACAATAACATTCAACAGCATTCTTTTAAAATTACTTTCATACAAATCTAAGTCAACATGATTCTGATATTTTTGTGATTACTGTAATGTTTTTTTTATGTCAAGTATTAAAACCGATTAGCGCTGGTGTGGGCCATGGGGTCATGGAACCCCCAGACGCGGACGATGGCGTTGTCCATGGTGTGCAGGGAAGCCCTGCAGCCAGCCTTAGCTTTGACGCACACCCACCTGGTGCGGCTGCCGTACTTGTTGACGCGGTTGAAGCGGTACTGGCCGATCATGATCACGGGGTTGCCGCGCTGTGACTGCGCAAATACCGGGTTCAGATCTGGAACATACCACGATGTTAGTACCTGCTGAAGGAAAAGCGAGAGACAGTTATGACACTACGGGACAAGCCAACTGTAAAAGATATAAATTTAACATTTTTTAAAATATGATATATACTTACTTATATGTTTAAACAAATAGTATTTCAAAGTATTCAAATATATTTAAAAACGCAGACGATACAAAATTGACATACATTCAAACATTTATCGAATTGAATAAAAGCATTAAAATCCTTAAAATATTTATCTACTCGTAATACTAACAATTCTACAAAAAAAATCATGTTGTAAAACTTTGGATCTCAAAATATTAAGTAATGAAAGTAACCAATCGCATTACTCCATGACAACTCTATATTTTTGAATAGTTGATAAAATTAAACTATTTCAAAACTCAATCCGTCTTATTGTAAAACCCAGACTAACTTTGTTACTAGGTTTAAACCATTATCCGACCAAATCAAGTTGACATCTAGTAATATCACACTATCTCACCTGTCAATGTCAACTTCATTTTGGGCGGATAATGTTTAAACAAAGTTAGTCTGGATTTTATAATAAGACGGTAGTTGTTTCTCATTCAGCACAGGTATATCTAAAGTTAAAACTAAGATGTGTCATCTTGGGTAGTAATCCATCGGGGGTGCAGTAGAAAATACAATGTTTTAGGGTTCCGCGCAAAAATGAATAAAACGGGACCTTATTACTAAGACTACGCTGTTCGTCTGTCCGTTCATCTGTCTGTCTGTCTCCAGACTGTCTCATGAACTGTGATAGCTAGACAGTTGAAATTTTCACAGATGATGTATTTCTGTCGCCGCTGTATTTGTTGTTATAAACAAATACAAAAAACAGAAAAAAAAAAATATTTTAGTGGGGATCCCATACAACAAACGTGACTTTTTTATAGATAATATTACGGAACCCTTCGTGCACAAGTCCGACTCGCACTTGGCCGGTTATTTTTTTACCTTTAGTATGTAAACTTGATGTGTCAAATGACAAGAACCACATAATGAGTAGAATTTGTTCCTCATATTAAACTTACATTGAATTCAAAGTTAGTTACTTATTATTTATTTCGAGCCATCACGTGTCAAACAGCTGGGAAAAGGCTTCAGTCTTTTTCTTCCATCAAGTCCGGCTCCAAAATCTCTGCATTAGATTCATATTTGGACTTCGCAAATATGATCACATTTCTAGTTTTCGTGCACAACTCAAGTGGCTCCCTATTATACAACGCCGTAACTTGCATATCCTTTCCCGTCTTTGTTCAGTCCTGATTGTTCCTTCTACTCCGCTATACCTTAAAGAACGCTTTACCTTCTTTCGTGAGAACACGAATCGAAGTGTGCGTAGCACAGTCTCCTTTAAACTTTCAATTCATGTTCATAGTACCCATTTCTATTCTAATTCTTTCTCAGTTCAGGCAGTAAAACTTTGGAATGCTTTGCCATTGGATATTCGTAAAGTGCAATCATTGAAAAAATTCAAAGATTCAGTGACGTCCCATTACCTTTCCTCTAGCTCTAACTAATATCTCTTTATTCCTTTTCTTTTCACTGGCTACTTTCATTTACTTTTCTTAGTGTTCGTACAAATTTTATAGTTTACTAGCTGACCCGGCAAACGTTGTTTTGCCATATAAATAGATTGTATGTATTTTTGTATGTTGTACTGACCCAGCAAACGTTGTTTTGCCAAAATTGAGGATTGTATGTATTTTTGTATGTTGTATCATAAAAAAATAGAAACTAAAAATTTTGTCTAAAAAATAAAAAAAAAATTTAGGGGTGGACTACCCCTAACAGTTAGGGGGATGAAAAATAGATGTTGGCCGATTCTCATAGATACCGGATAAGCACAAAAAATTTCATCAAAATCGGTCAAGCCGTTTCGGAGGAGTATGGCAACTAAAACTGTGACACGAGAATTTTATATATTAGATGTATTTATATTACTTTATTGTTAATTTATTTGTTATAGTATGTACTCCTATTATTTATTGGTATATTCTTCTACACTGTAATACTCTAACTGCGCCTATTACCCCACATCTTTTATAGTTTTCTCTACCCAAAGGTTGGCTGGATGAAATCGCTTTAGTGATAAGCCTTTGCACCTACTAGATTTTAAATGTACTTTTGATTATTGTCATACTTAGTTGGTGCAATAAAGAAATGTTATCTTATAATTTTATTTTTATCCGGTGCGATATTTCCTTCCTTTATTATTAAATGTATCTACTTTATCAACAACTTAAATATTTTCTAATCCCTAGAATTACAAATTATCCTATTCAGAGTTGCGCTATTGATTCTAACAGCGATGTTAAATTCAGATCGATTGTCCAAGATTTTACCAATCGTTCTAAGTTTTTAATGAATCTATGCATACAACTCTGGTTACTATCAGTAGGAATATAGAGGGGTTAAATTTTACTAATAACTTATAATGTAATTTATCATTATCAATGACTAGATCATACTGCTTACTGGTATTGTGTTCAATGTAGTGTTGCCGCTCGATGTCAATATTTTAAATAAAACCGATACTATCGAGCGATGAAGACAAGCAAACTATCGATAGCATTGCTTTTCATAATAGAAAAACTATCGATACTATTGATAGTACATGAACCATCGATACCATTGATTGTTTGTGAAACGCAAGACTATCAATAGTATCGATAGTTTGTTAGTCATCATCGAGCGATACTATCAATAGTTGGTTATGAATAGTATTGCCCTAAAACAGCTATCAATTCTATCTAGTACTGATACTATCGATAGGCCTATCGATAGTTTAGCATTTTTCGATTACAACTATCGATTTAATGCCAACACTAGTTCAATGGTTGTGCCAGCCGTTGAGTTTGAGCAGGCGGTCATGCGCGGTGACGGCGACGCAGCGGCAGCCAGCGGTCTTCCGGGCGGTGCACTCCCACCAGGTCTTCACGCGGCGGGACAGCTTCTTGGTGAAGCGGTAGTTGCCCCACGAGATGATCGGGTTGCCGAACTTCGTCATCTCGAACCTTATCGCGCTGGATGCCGATGCTGGGAACAGACAAGAACAAATGAATACTTACTGATAACTTTTTTTTTCTTTAGCCTATCGTGTCCCACAGTTGGGCAAAGGCCTCACCTCCAGACTTCATTTTGTCTCAACCGCTACAGATAGAGACAAATGGAAGTCTGAAATTGATACACTTACAAAAAATCTATATGTAAATCAAGTAATATAAAATAATGTTTAATCGTCTTTACTCCATCTGGTTAGGAATTCAAATAAATGTAAACAATATTGACATCTCTTTTTATTTTATTGAAGTATACACTTTACAAATTAATATCTTACACATTACAAATTAATTACGTAATTTATAAATTGATAAAATAAATAATTTGTTAATTGCAAAGAAATTAATCATTATTTAAAAACCTAAACAAATAGAGTATAGTTTTGTAAATGTACTTAATAATTTTGGAATAGAAAATAAAATACTCTTGGTGTTTTTTCGTTATGTATGACAATTTCTTACTGAATTAAAAATAGAATCTTAAAAGTTCATATAGATATACTAGAAACTAACATGAGATCATTTGTTTCGTGGTAAAGTATCATACACATTTTCTTTCACATACACCCTGGCATACAACTTCTGTGACAAGGCAAATACTTGCTAAACGCAGTACCTAATATTACGGAACACTGTGTCACCGTCTGCTCCTAACTGTCATCCAAACACCAAACGTGAAAAGATGTGAGGCACCAAAAGAGAGGATCTTGGAAGCTCTTTTTAACCGATTTTCAAAAAGGAGGAGGTCATTAATTTGTAAAATTCTTTTTTGTTAAAAAGGGTATACTTGTCGGATGGTCCCACACAAATTTTATTAAAATATGAAGTTGTGTAGTTTAGGGGTGAAGTCGGTTTTTAGTTATGAAAAATTATGCTAGACCTCACTGTAGTCATAGTCACCATGCGACACGAATAAGTTGAACAAAAATGGCGGAATCCAAAGCATTTTTGTACAAATTCCCGGCAAATAGGTTAAACTGAAATGGTGGTTATCGGCGCAGGTACAACAACGCACTGACAAAATAAAACAGGTACAAATAATGCGCCGACGACCGCCATTTTGGTTCAATTTACGTGTCGGGAATTTGTACAAAAATACTTTAAAGTACACCATTTTTGTTTAACTTATTTGTGTCGCATTATAAGTACATGTTACACTAGCTGCTAGTGACGTCACTGTGGTTGTGGTGGTTCTTGGCCTGCAGCAGCTTCTTGCCGATGGTGGTGATGCGCGCGTTGCAGCCGCCCTTATTGCACCGCCACGAGATCTTCTGCCCGTTCTGGTAGTTCCAGGAGTACCTCATGCCGCCTTGCAGTAGCATTGTGGTGCCTTTGTGAGTCCGCATGAAGTGGATATCTTAAAGTAATAAAACATGAGCATCTGTCAATTCATAACAACGGCTTTGTATGTAATGTGTTACAATAATTAATTGCTTCTCCATCGTATTGGTTTACACTGTAATGATAGATTTAAGCTATGTTGAAATAAAATAAAAATAAGAATAAACTTAGAGTATTCTACATATTCTCTGTTATCTTCATGGTATTATTTATAATCCTTCTGCTCCCAGTAACATGACATCTAAATTTCAGCCCCTTAGCTCAACTCACGATAGAAATCTACGCTCCTCTAACACAATGCAACTCGATATTCCTTCTCACCGTACTGGTTTCTTTTCCAATTCTTTTGCCGTTACGGCTATACGGCTCTGGAATGCCCTTCCTGATAGCATTGCGAGATCACAGAATCGTGATACTTTTAAAATGCAGGTGAAGAAATTTTATTTGGAATCGGAATAAACTCTCTGCTGTAATATTTAGGTATTTGTATGTATTTTATGTAGTAAGTTATGTATATTATATGTATGTGTATATTTATATATTATGTATATGTATCAGTATTTATTTCAAAGGTATGTTTTATTTTATTATAACAATCAATATATGTATTATATTAGATGTAATATTATATAGGTATTGTATTGAAAATATCACAAGTTGGCTTGCCACACTTGCACCCTTATTCCAATCTCTCACCATGTCCCAAAGGCAAACTGGTAGATAATGCATTAGCATTAAGTTTGACCCATTGTAATCAATCCGTCATAAGATTGTGTGCAATAAACTTAAATAAAAAAAAAAGAGTAGTAAGATGATTTTTTTATGAATATCATCTCTTTAAATTCCATTAGAAAGATAGAGTTATACGTCTATGACACTAATAAATAAAATTCTCTTTTAGACTTATGTTGTATACACTTAGTAAGTATTACTAAAAATATATAATATAATTAATGAAGGGCAATTTCATTTTTAACAAACCCTTTTATTATATAATTATTAACATGATATACCTAGTTCCATGCTATATAACTTTAGAGTATATTTATCTACTTACTAAATTAAAAAATATCACCGATTTACGTATAGCGTTGAAATATACCAAAAAACCTAACTAGCAGTTCCAAATATACTTACAATTTCTGAGATCAACAAGTAATGTTTCACTTACATATAGCTACGCGGAATTATTCAAATTTATGTATATAAGGCATGTTCTCTAACACACATACCATTTCGATAACCAAATACGTCATAATCATTGACAATTTTCACAACTTTATCCACTTTAACTACTTTCGTTAATTGACGATTTCATATTGTTATTTTATAATGCGACACAAATAAGTTGAACAAAAATGGCGGACTTCAAAGCATTTTTGTACAAATTGGCGGCCGTCGGCGAATTATTTGTACCTGCGCCGATAACCGCTATTTTCGTTCAACTTACGTGCCGGGAATTTGTACAAAAATGCTTTGAAGTCCGCCATTTTTGTTCAACTTATTTGTGTCGCATTGTACAAAATTTTCAAACCCAGCGGGCGAATTAGCACCTTTAAAAAATATTCTCAATAACATCTTTTTAAATATAAATAACAACAAATACGAGTATTTTACCATCTAATTTACTGACAATACTGACCAAGTATTTGTAAAAATCTTTTTAAACTGTTTTACTTTTTAAGTAAATGAAAAAAATTAGATACGGGACCAAACATGTTTTAACTTTACGCCGTGAGGTAACTACAGAGTAGAATACAATTTTTTAATACCCCTTTTCTCTTCCACGGGTATCGTTAAAGACAACTTGGGAGGTAACAGGGAACGGGTAGGAGTAGCAGCGTCTCCGTAAGCGTAAAAACTTTCCACAATATGCTAAATTTACCAAGCCCTCTACCCAGAGCGTGGTGATTTTGGGCAATTTTTGCCTTCATTGGGAGAAGCTTTTAGTCGAGCCGTGAACTATTATAGGCTGATAGAGATATACAAAAATATTTTAACTGAAATAGGTTTAAAAAATTATTGTTAACTTTTATGACTTCGAAGGTTAATCTTTATTAAAATCAGGTTTGGGCCAGCTGAGCCACATATCTGCTTTGGGGAATAACCTGGGGAAAGAGAGCGCGTGGAGAGCCAGAGCTGCCACGCTCGGACACGAGGCGGGGGTGGACAGAAAGCTCGAGGGGGACGAGGCGAGACTGCGAGGCCTAAGCTGGACGAAGGCTCCGTTCCCGCACCGCGCGTGAGACGGAGGCGGGTGGTTGTGATTCTCTGCTGATGGCACCAGCTTCCCAGTCACCATCCGCACCCTCGCCTTGCAGCCCAGGTGCTTGGACGAGCAGTAGTAAAACCTCCCCCCCACCTGCGAGTACGTGTATCCTCCTAGCACCAGAATATGTTTTCCTCTCTCCGTAGGGATGAACCGCACATCTGTGAAATAATTTTTCACTTATTATCCGGGATCGCTAAACAACTAGCATTATTTTAAATTTTCACAAACTTTTTTTACCTATTCTTATATTAACAAAAATACAAGATTCAATTCAATTGATGATTTTTATGAATTCCGAGATCTAAATTTTTATATAAGATCCATTTTTGAAGACATATTTAGGCGGGATATGGTTGTGGTGGTGAATATGAACAATTTCTCCGTTGGGGTATTTTCTCAGGCGCGCCTCGCAGCCTTGGCGCGAGGACGAGCACACCCAACGCACGGAGTAGTTGATCTGCGAGTACGTGTAACCGTTTACCATCAGTAGGAACTTCTTGCCGCTGCGGGTTGGGATCATCTTCACTTCGCAATCTGACGGGAACACGAGATAACTTAAATATAACTTGAAAGTTCTTGACCTCTGTCTACCCATAAAATAGTAATGAAGAGTGAAGATAAAAAATAATACATATTAAGTCCGACATGTGCACATTTTTAACAATGAGCTCTTGTAACCATCAAACTCTAAAAGAACAAGCAACATGATAGTGCGCAAGTAGAAGTAGTAATTATTACAAGTGTTTTTTAGGAAGCTAACTACATTTATTTATTTTCCACCTCAATATTACATAATTTAAATTCTTACTGAAAACTTAAATAAATCTTAAATCTGTACTTACCTATAGTCCATTTGTTTAGGTGTTTGAAAGAATGTAAACAATCTTGACATGTCTTTTTATTAAAATATACACTATAAATATCAATACCCTCGCAAATTACAAATTATTTATTTTATAAATTATAAATTGCATATTTCATTTGTAATTTGCAAAGGTAATGATTTATAAAGTGTATATTTCAATAAAAAGACATGTCAAGAGTGTTTACAATCTTTTAAATACCTTAACAAATGGACTATAAGAAATTTAAAATTTATGTTAAATCAGCTGGAGCTAGGAAGTTGGTTATGTGATGCGACATCATTGATGATTACGGAGGAGGGGCGCAGACCTTACACTAATGTTACCTCTCGATAGTTCACTATCGGATAGCCTATCGGTATTTTAAATAAAACTAATGCTATCGATAGTATCGATCCTGACAACGAAAAAACTATCGATACTATAGATAGTATTGCTCTAATACAGCTATTGATAGGTCCATCGATGGTTTCGCATTTTTCTATTGAAACTATCGATTGTATAACTTTCGATTTTTCGGCAACACTAAACTACACTACACATATTCCTAGCCAAGTTTTATATTAAACACATACATAATATTACTATTATTATTTAATGAGACAAGACCTTTTATGCGAATGGATTTCTAAAACACCTTTACATATGTTCCATCCTGGCACTGAATGTATTTGGGCGGTGGATGAATGTGGTGTGTGTTCACGGGCACGATGGTGCCTTCAGGCTGCCGGCGGATCCTGGCGCCGCAGCCCGCCGCCTTGGACGAGCACAGCCAGTGCGCCGTGCTGTTGATCTGCGAGTAGGTGTACCCGCCCAGCATTATGAGGAACTTCTTACCGCTGCGAGTCGGAATCATCTTCACGTCCTCCGAGTTCACTGCAGGAATAAACAGCATATTTAGAGTTGGATCTTACTTGTCAGCACGGAACGGCACTTTTCTATGTCGCTATCCTTTTCTGTCACTCAAAACCGTCATTTGCCAGAGCGAGAGAGAACGACTGAACGTTATAGCACCGACCTTGCTATAGCGTTCCGTCGTTCTCTCTGATCCCTTACAGTCGTTGTAACGTAATGAATCGATACATTCATACAATGACGACACTTTCTCGAAAAGTTGACTAAAGAAAATTGTATGAGTGTAATTTTGGACCAATATAAACAAACTAATTTATAAACAAACATTGTTTAATAAGCATATTCCATATTTATTATAACTATTAACAAAGGAAGTGAACACACACTTAATGACTAGATTACAGGAACTTACACAACTACCGCTAACATCTGGTAAGCTAGTTATTGCCATTATTTCACATTTATTGTCAGTAACTGTATTGTCTTTTTATTGCGAAACTTTTCATATGCTATTATATTTTCTTTACTTGTATTATCCTATACGATCGCATCTTGCAAAACAATTTAAAGTAGATATTGGCGCTGGGCACACGGTTTTGCCTATATTGATACAAGAGTTAAATTCAATAAGATACAAAGAAAAGACTTCAAAATAATAAACACTGTAAGAACTAAAAAAGTTGCCTGGTGGAAGCTAATCGTTGGAATAATGATGCAGTGCGATCTCCAAATCGTAAAAGGAATAAAGCCTGCCTCGAGGACGGAACTGCTTATCTGAAAAAAGACAATTGACTAGTAGTCATATACAATGATCGTTACTATATAATATTTATTATAAATAACGATAGAATACATATTTATAAACAAGATCTTAATAAATTTAAAATTATTTAACCAAATATATAAGCGTCGATATACATTTTATTTATTTTCTCTATAAATACATCAGTCAGAATCAGATTCAGAATTTGACGACCAATATTTATCTAAAGATCGTTGGCTAGGCACCTTAATCACGACTTCCTCCATTTTAACAATTTTTCGTTTTATTTTTGCAGGTTTTCTCAATTTTTCTATCATTGCCTTACGTCGTACTTTATGCAGTGTGCCCGGTATGGACTCTATTGACAAAAATGCGGTTGAGTTTCCTCCGTCACCTTTTAGATTTTCCTTTTCTGCTGGTCTTATTTCAAGTGTAGGACAACGAATAGGTGTAGCTACTTCTTTGCATCTGTGGCTATCCAACGCAAGCTCGTTCGCAACAAAATTAGGCACACAGCTTGCCTTGTGAGCAGTTTCATTAATAACAAGTTCTTCCTCTAAAACGACTGTCCCACTACAATCTCGATCCACACATCGCCATCCAGTTGTACCGCATTTGTTCTTTCTTTTTATCGTGTACTGATGACCAGCATGTAAGAGAACTCTCCCTCCCTTTCTGCTTATGTACTGGATCGGCATTTGTGGTTTATCTAAAGCCAAAATCATTACGGTCAGCTTTACACTTCTAATTTCAATACCAAAAAACAACTTTTTAAAAGTTTTTTAACTGAAATTTATTATTTTGATGCTTACAGTTGCACATCGAAGGCCACTAAATAAATAATGAAAAAAAATATACATATCAATGAATACCTTGAGTCCATAAATTTAAATAATCATACCGATTTTCTTATTTTATGATATAAGTATATTAGTCTACGTATCTAATTTATGATGATATACCACCCAACATCAATTAGGTGTTGTACGATTTTATAACCTGTAATTAGATATTACATTTATATGTATTATATGTATCTAATAATTATATTTAACAATAAATTACATCTGATTTGATGAATGTTGCACAGGAATTTCAGTGATCAGAACAGTTTCCATTTTAATCTCTTGCTTCTCCGCAACATTTTCACACAGGGATGTGGTCATAGCTTCCAATTTGATTGCTTTCTTCTTCCTCTTTGAGTCAGCAGTCTTGATTCTTGGTTTAGGTTTCCCCATCGCCTTATATCTCGCTCTGTACAGCGCTCCGTGGACTGTGGTCAGTTTTGGCACAGGCGTGCCCGAGTCCGCGCCTTCTTCTTTCAGTGCGTCGGGCAACGCATTCTTTACCAATGTCGGTATGGGGCAGTAAGTAGTGGCCGCTATTTCTTTACATCTGTGCATTTTAAGCGCGAGTTCGTTGGCAGCAAAGTCGGGCCCACAACCCGCCTTGTGAACTATTTCCTTAACAACATTTTCCTCTTTTAAAACTACTTGGCCAGGACAGTCTCTGTGTCGACATCGCCAAACGGAAGTGCCTCGTTTGTTGTTTCTTTTAATAGAATACTGGTGTCCGGCGTACAGGAGAATAGTCCCGCCATTTCTGCTGATGTACTGGATCGGGTACGTTAATGACGGCGGAGACCACGGAAGATCGTCTGAAGGACAAATATCATATTAGTAAATATAAGTCAAAAATTATCTTTAATAAATGACCTCCAGGAAAAAAGAAAAGGGTAAATAAGAATAAATAGGTAATAAATATTTTATTATGACCTACTTAATTACATTATTACATTATTATTTGCTTCTTTAATATTCGTATTTCTTAACTCTTTAAGCAAAACCTTGAACTACCAATGGTTAGTAACCTTCCATTGCCTAAAAAAACTATACCTACCAAGATCGCATTTCATACATTCTCGTATAACATCAGCTATACTGCAAAAATATAATTTTCATCTCATCTACTCAAAAAACGATGTTTTCATCCCAAAACATTTGGAGCTAAAGTTACTGGTTATTCTCGGGACTAAAACGTGAAAAAGAAGATCTTTAGGGATTAAAACCAATTTGAAAACAGAATTCGAGTTTAATCTATGTAGAATCAAAAATAATGTTGGCAGTCCAGCAAAAATAAAAGCAGAATTTTGTTTTAAAATGAAAAATAATTGGCACAGACTTCGTGATTTTTTAAATTTGGAAGACATATCGTCTTCAACATTGATGAATGTAGGTTAAAATTTTTATGTTCTCTACTTCGGTAAAAGAAAGAAGTATAATTAAAAAGCGTAATTTATCCTTTTGATTCAAGTAATTACAGAAGTTTTAGGTTATTTGTATTGAAATGTGACAATTTATGTAAATGTGAATATTTTTTCGTGAGTTTAAGCCAACAGTGAATAGTTATCAAGTTTACGTATAAAGATAAAAAGATATGAAGGACCACGCAAACAAAGTTATGAGTGAACATTTTATCTTAAGTTGGTGGTCTTCGAAAAAATATTTCTTAGTATTTATTGTATTAAAACGACACCAAACAAAGTTTAGTATTAAATTTTTGGTAAAAGTCTGTTAGGTATTGTAGGTGTTCTACTGTTCTTTATATTCTGTTTTGTAATTGCTAGTTTTTCTTATAGATGGAGATAAAAAGTAGAGTGTGCTACTCGGGTACGGTAATGTTTTTATACGAAGGATTCCACCGTAGAATCACTCGCTCCGCTCGTGATTCAACTGTGGAATCCTTCGTTTCGCTCTGGATTCAAAGTCGCGCCCTCGCCTTCAAAATATTACCTTAGTCCCTTGTAGCACAATCTATTATTTTTATCTAAGACTAGCCGGAGACCTATTCAGGTATTTTAACTTTATATGATTGCCAGAAAAAAGCTTGCTAAAGCACAGAATAAAATAATAATATTGAACATGACCTAAACCTAGTCTCTACTATGGTTATGTTCATTAATAACACTATGCAATTGATTCTTGTACGTCTCGACGATAACCTTGCAGTGGCGGTAGCTCTGCTTTGAACATTGCCACCGGGTGATCCTCGTTCTCACAGAATACGACTTCAAGGTGAATTTAAAGCCATCGAGGAGAAGGTTCGCATGGCCCTTCGCGTTTGTGAGGATCGTGACGGACGCTGGTATTGAACCTGGTGGTGGTACAGCCGGTGCTGATCCTGGTGGAGATACAGTTGGTGCATCCGGTGCAGCTGGGATAATTGCTGTTGTCGTTTTAAATAGTGATGATGTAATATCCGGTGTTACAGTAATGGTATCTGCAATGAAAACGATACAATATTGTTATAATTAAAATAAAACTAGCAAAAAGTATAGTTTTTCGAGGGTTCGCGAGGTTTCACTCTACTGGGTAATAATAATTTTATAGACAGTGTTTTTAATTCATAGATTTTTGAATGTAGCTAAGGATGACTTATTGCGCTTTTTATAACTCTAACGATGTTACAATAAACCTTGTCCTTCATGTTCCCGTTTACCTCCTTTTTCCATTTCATACTGTCCATCTGTCTAAAAGTAATTTCATTTTCAAATTCAGTTTTTAAATTTTAGATTCCTTCCTCATCATTCTGATTGATTCCACTACCATCTCTCGAGCTGATTACATCTATATCAGTATTGTAAATTTCTATATATCAGTATTGTGAAGTTATAATAAATAAAATAACTCTGCTGTCTATTTCTCAAGCTCTTCACTACGTACCTTACCTACCTCTTCATGTAGGAGCCCCAGCTAGTGCTCGGCTTCCTACCTACTAGGAGTTCCTACATAACAATAAATTTCAGACAATTTTAACAGCTCTTATGGGTCCGATATCCAACACCGATTTTCATTCATGAATATTGTTCGAGAGATTTTTTTGGGAACCAATGCAATCCGAATAGGTTTATTTCACAAGGAGTTATTTCGATTAATTTCACAAGGCAACGCTCGACGCACACCGCAGCCGTTACCAGAATTATTTATTTAAAATTAAAATTCAATCAATATGGTTATGCTCATTCTTGGTAGACACCAGCAGATCCCCGTACGTGACGGCCGACATGTTGCACTTCCTCCACCTGTGCTTTACGCACCGCCATATCTTCTTGCGTGACGACGAGTCGCTCCTCAGGCTGAATTTAAATCCGTCCAGTATGAGGTGCGTGCAGCCTTTAGATGTCGTCACAAATTCAGGTAGACCTGAAAGGACAACCTACAGGTTAGCATTAGCCATTGCCGTTGAAAGCCACTGTCTAACTGAAGAGTGTCACACACAGGTGATGAAATAATACTGGAATCCGGATTTGGGATTTAAATACAATGAATAAAATATCTTTAAATTTATCTGGAATTATTCCCTTTTTTATTCCTCTATTTTATCTGTAGTTTACACGGCGACGAAAATAATTAATATGGTTATTTACAACAAACAATAAATATATACATATTAACATACACTACCTACTAATATTTATAAATAAAAAGGGCCGGATAGTTCTTTACCCTGCAAGTGAAGAACTTCTTTTATTAGTTTTCTTGAGTTGCGTCGTATTATTTGTATGCTGAAGGCACCAACGGTCCATAAGTTTCAACCCCGAACTGTTCATGAATTATATTTTAAGAACAGTGATAATATGACTTTAGAAAAGCGTATTCACCTGTGTCGTAATGTCGCCAAAACGATACGCCTAGCTACCACAGGTTATCAAATGTAAGTTACACTTAGATTAAGGTTTTACTCTTTCCAGCTAAAAGCACAACTATCAACCTAAGAAAAAACTAAATTCATAGGGTTAAACAAACAAAACATTCCGTAATACATTTTACTGCCAACGTACAGAAAACGTATTTTTAATAAGTATCGTTACTAATAAGTTAAAAAAACGTCTAGTTTGCCATAGACATTTATCTGCTCTATATTCTGTATAGTTTGTAATATCTGCCGAACATACGTCATCGTCAAATTATATACATCAAACGTTTTCTTTCTTTAATTTTGTATTTTATTTATTTACTAGTCGTAGAAAAAGTATTATATGCAACAGTGTACATAAATTCATCAAAATCCACGTCACTTGCATTTTCTGACCCCTCTTATACAACGGTTACATACATACATACATAATATCACGCCTATTTCCCACAGGGGTAGGCAGAGACTATGGACCTCCACTTGCTACGATCCTGACAAACCTCTTTCGCTTCATCTATACTCATCAATCTCTTCATACATGCCCTTCGGTTACGGGTACTTTTTACCTCTCCTTTATACAACGGTTGCAAAAATACTATTCAAAGTATCTTATAAGAGTTATAAGAGACTAATCAGCGACATATACGCAGCAGTGTAGTATGTTTAAATGTATGTTTGTCTTCAGTTTCCATTCAGTCTGCATGATTGTGTTCGTGTTTGGTGTAGAGCAGCGTATTGTCATACGTGACGGCGATCATCTTGCATCTCCTCTTCTGCTTACTGCATTGCCAACTCTTCTTAGGAGACGCTATGTGGCAACTGCTCCTCAAGGAGAACTTGAACCCGTCGAGCAGAAGATTCAGTTTACCCTTCGAGTTTATGACGATTTGAACTGGACCTGTAATAAAAAAATATTTGTGTAACAAATACGCAATCCAGTGTTGAAAATATTTACAAGTAATGACGACCTTTTTCAAGAGTTGAATCGAATGCTTGCCTGGCAGCTTATACGTTAATAAGTAAATAAAAAAGGGAAAACAGAATAAATTTACATGCAGATAAAAACTATATTTACTCGGTAATGTGGCTTTTGATAATAAAACACAAGTAGTAAAAGGTAAAATTAGTACCTAATAATCTTCTTGTCGAGTCGAAATGGTTCCAATAAATTTTTTCAACCTTTTCGTGGTGAAAGGATCAACCAATTTGCGTTACAAACATCCACACCACTTGGATAGTTGGCAATCAACCACTGTATGTTTTAAAAGGAGTTTTTTACCACGTACGACCGAACTGTGGAATGAACTTCCAGCAGCAGTGTTCCCGGACCGATACGACATTGAAACCTTCAAAAAACGAGTCTTTATCTTGGTGAAAAGCCGGCAACGCTTCTGTTAAACCCCTGGTGATGCAGTTGTCCATAGGCAGCGGTGATCACTTACCATCAGGTGATCCACTTGTTCGTTTGCCGACCTAAACATAAAAACAAACTGTCCACGCGACTGCTCAGGCTGCGCCGGACGTACAGGGGGGTTCAGTAATCGGGAAGGCTCTCTTCATGCACCCAATGCGTAATAATTTTATTGTACTACAAAAACATACATTAAGATATAATACAGAACATTAGGGTAAACTAACAATAGCGGACTTATGACAAAACAAAGACTTCTAGTATTATAGTAATTGTGAAATACGAACTCTACTTAGTCGCTTACCCAAGATCGCTTTTCACTAATTGTCATGATTGTGTTCATACTTGGTATAGAGCAGTGTGTTATCATATGTCGATGCTGTCTTCTTGCAACCCCTGGACTTTTGTTTACTGCATTGCCAAGTCTTTCTATGTGATGCGGGGTTACTCCTCAGAGTAAATTTGAATCCGTCGAGAAAGAGATTTAAGTAGCCTTTTGAATTTCTGATGATCTGCATTGGACCTGTAAACCATATATATCTTTTTATTATGACGCTGCTGAAATATGAAAAAAATTAAGGTTTTTTTACTAGGGAGTTTTTATAATTTACTTTTAAATAATAATATTACTTATTTCATGGAAACCACTAAAACTGACAGACAAACAGGGTTTGGGTCAGTCGTTGGCCCGTCTCGTCTCTCAAAGTGCCGGGACTTTTGTAAATTTAGTTGTCTTGTGCCCCGGGACTTTCCTAAACAGAGCTTAGGTGCCAAGACGTTTCATGTCTCGAAGTCCCGGGACAATACATATAATTGTATAACTATTTGGATGGAACCTGTAACGTCATCCAAGCACGCAAATTCATGACTATTATATTATATATTAATATAGCAACTAGTAGCAACAAACATCATCATCATCCGAGCGTATTCCCGGTTGCGTCCTCAGCAGTAACGCTTCAGAGCCCGGGGTCCGCTACCTAACCAAGGAGATTTGACGAGGTTACTGGTTTTTACACAGAGCGACTGCCGTCTGACCTCCGCAACCCAAAGGGCAAACCAGGAACCAATCCTTGGATAGTTTGATGATCAAACGCTAGGTGGCGTTCGGGACCCACAGTTTAACGTGCCTTCCGAAACACGGAATCATCCTCTTTTCGGATAATCAGGTGATTCAAGCCTGCAATATCCTATCCAGACTGAAAACAACTTTTTCACAAAGTATGCTTCCCAGTGGGAATCGAACCCATGACCTCCGGGTCACAAGGCGAACGCCTTGACCACTGGACCACGGAGGCAGTCAAGTAGCAACAAACATATATAATAGATTTTATTTTTTCTTCTATATTATTTGTCATTGAGGAAATAAGATATATTGAATGGTCAGTATGCAATAAGTATATGTATGTGCATACTTAGGAGTAGAACAACACATTGTCTGTCGTCAACTTGCATCTCCCGAAGTGCCATTTTTGAAACATGGAGTCACCTAAATGAATGGATTTCCCATATAAAAACCATTCGTTTAGTTACTTGAGTTTGAAAAATGGCACCACTGGAGCGCAGTTTGCTGCACTGGATAATGTACTTTTAAGTAAAAAATCCCGTAGTTGGATTTTAGATATTTAGACTATATTTTGTTTTTAACTGCGTGTAAGATTAAGTCATAGATTTATATAATTTCCAGGTCAATATTTTTTTTAAACACACTCGTATTGAAATGTGAATTTATTAGCTAAACAATCAGCCGTACAATCCATGAAAATTAAAACTAGTGCTATTTATTAGTATAGAATGAAATTAGTACTACCACCTAAAAAATCTATGTAAGTATTTAGGGAAACTTAAGAAACCTAATTCCATTAACAAAACTAATATAAATCAATACTTTGTCTACCTCCTTAGTTTGTTGTAAACCTTAGGGGTGCGAAATTATCTGAATAGGTATCTTCTATCCTATTAGAGTAAATTGTATTTCTATTAGTTTTAATTAGGTTTTAGTATTATTTTACGTTACTTTTCTTAGGTGCAATAAAGCGATTTCTATTTATTTCAAAAGAGTAAATTAAAATAAAACATTTTTGAGACTTTATACGATAATTCGCTATTTTCCATCAATTCGAATCGGATACTTTTTTTCTAAATGTCAAAACAAACATTTCCTATGGGATTTGTATGAAATATAAACTAATGACGTCATAGTTTGTTGGAGTCAAATAGTGCTCTTTATATCAGTTTTTCTGCAATAATAAATCGAAAATCACATTAAAATGGATAGGATCATGACAAGTGACATTATTTTGTAACATTTTATTTCCTTACCATTTAATTTATTTTTGACCCATGAATGTACCCAATTGATAACCGTAGGCAATTGTGTCATCTTGCTTCGTTCTGTTCAATCTAAATAAAGACAATCAAATAGTATAACTAAATACTAACATGAGTTTTGACCTATTGCCGTAATAATCGTAGCTTAACAAATCTATGATTTTTTCACAAAAAAAAAAACCTTAAACTCTTATACACCTAGACACAAAAATATCTTGCATTAACCCTTATCAACGAATTTGTATGAATGTATTTTCTTTAGTGATCAGTTTATGAAGAGCTACATGTTGTTGAACGCACAGCATCCGTCTAACAAATCCTACAGCGCTGCTTGCTACAATGCCAGCTCTTTTTAGGAGACGCCATTTAATCTGTATGATTATGCTGATGGCGGGTGTAGAGCAGCATGTTGTTGAAAGTGACAGCACCCATCTTACACTTCCTGCAGCGCTGCTTGCTGCACTGCCAGCTCTTCTTCGGAGACGCCGGGTCGCTGCAGGTCTTCAACGTGAACTTGAACCCGTCCAGGATCATGTTCAGGTGCCCTTTCGGATTTCTAATGATTTGAACATTGCCTGCAATAAATAGTACGTTGTTTGATCTGTTTTTCAGTAACTAAAGTACGAACAGAACTATACCTCATTAACATGCTTATCATATTTTTATGAGATATATATAAACTTAACTATTAACTTTTAAATACTTAATATTTAATTAAAAACAAATCATGTTGTTACAAACTTTAATAATAAACACCGAATAAAACAAATCTTAATTAAATTGCCGACAAGTGATGGAGGCAGTGTTTTGGGACAAATTAAATCTTGATCTGATCTTTTGACCATCTCTAGGTGGTTACCGCCTTAGGTGAGTATCCAACACAAGCCTGCAGTAAGTACATTTAATTTTTTTTGTTTAAACCTAACGTGAGACGCATCGCTAACATCAGTGTGTCCCGTGACGACATAGTGTAAGTGCGTCCTCCAGTCACTATAGTATAATGTAATAAAAATAACCAAAAAAAAAATTCGACATTCCCATATAAATTGTCTGGGCGGCTGCGCACTTTTGTATAGAAATGCCGATTTTTTTTAATGTTTTGGGTGTTATTTTAATTTCATTATACTTCAGTGTGTTCGGACATGAACTAACGATAATTTAAGGACATGCTGTCGTCATCAATAATAAATCGAACCACGGGCTGTACTAGATCACTATACAGTGTGTTCGGACAACGTTAGGTGTTTTTAAGGATTTATCTATACGAACAACTTTTACTAAGGGAAAAATTACGAAATCGCGAAAAAAACATTTGTTGCGATAGGTATGTAATTACTATTGCGCAGTGTTTCTTTTTTCGCGATTTTCTAATTTTTCCCTTAGTAAAAATTGATCGTATATGAGAAGAGCATGTCCTTAAATTATTGCTAGTTCATGTCCGAACACACTGTTTAGTGATCTAGTACAGCCTGTGGTTCGATTTATTTTGGGTATATCCTGTCCTTGTTATATTAATTCTGTGTCAGAACTTAAATTCAATCAGTATGATTATGTGCATGCCTCGTGTAGAGCAACATCTCGTCTAGCGTGACGGCGAACATCTTGCACCCCCTGTACCGCTGCTTGCTGCACTGCCACCTTTTCTTGGGCATCTTCGGATTGCTCATCAGAGTAAATTTGAATCCGTCAAGCAAAAGATTTAGGTAGCCTCTCGCATTTGTGATGATTGAAAAAGTCCCTGTAACGATATCATCCTCTATAACTTCATAATTTTGTCATAAATAATGGAAAAGAATGTATATTGATGTTTAATGAAAGTAAATTATTAATTTTTAGACTGTTTTCTATTTTATCATTTGTGTTTAATTGTATATATTTAACATGTAGATAAAATTGATTTATTTCCTGTACTAACTCATAAGTAACCTACTCTTTTTACTATATCATGTGCTGTAACACAATAAAGTAGATATAGGCTGCTTCATAACGGGCGGTTTCAAATTATCCTGGGTGTTGGGTGTTTATCTATATTCGTATTTATCATAAAATATATTATTGTAGAGTTCGTATCCCATAACACAAGTTTAAGCTTACTTTGGGGCTAGCTCTTTTAGTGTGATTTCTTCTTTTCGTCTTGTCCTTGTGCAAAATGTCCTTTCTTTCCAATTTTCTCTGTGGTGAGTCATACCTTCATCTACTCCCAGGGCTTTCATATCATTTCTTATTTATTCCTTCCATCTTTTCTTTGGTCTTCCTCTTTGCCTATTCACACTTACAGTCATGTTCAACATCTTTCTATTTACATGAGCCTCCTCTCTTCTCATCACGTGCCTTTTGTCTGTGATTTGTCCCCATATATTTTTTTTCTTTATTGAATCAAACTTAGGTATAAGTCTTTGTTATTCTCAGGATCTTCACTTTGTTTCATTCAATCTGCATGGTTGTGTTCATGCTTAGTGTACAGCAGCACATCCTCACAAGTGACCGCGTACATCTTGCACCCCCTGCCACGCTGCTTGCTGCATTGCCACTTCTTTTTGACCGCTAAGGGGCTACTCCTTAACGTAAACTTGAACCCGTCGAGCATTAGATTTAAGTAGCCTTTCGGACTTACAATGATTGAAATGGAACCTGAAGTGTAGATGTAGAAAGGTAACGGTAAGTATAACTATTAGCAGATTATCATTGTTAACGTTGGTAGACTGTTTGATTGAAATAGAACCTGAAGTATAGATGTTGAAAGGTACTCGTAACGGTAAATATAACTATTAGTAGATTGTCGTTGTTACCGTTGGTAGACTGTTAGGTAAGATTGGATATAGGAGTCCGGTTTTCTTCTATGGTAGTATTCTTCTATCTACAATCGGTACATTCGGAACGCACTTGCAGCATATACAAATATTTTAAGGGGTAATTCAGTCCATCATTTTTAACAACTTTTCCCAATAAATGTATATCGAAATATGACAAAAAATTTTTAGGTTCTCTTACAAATCGAAGTAGTCACGTGATATCGTTAGTATGAAAAATGTTTTTTTTTCTTATTTCAATATACATTTATCAATCGGATCGTTACCGGACGTTACCGGTTTTATTGTCGTCACGACGGTCTGGTACCTATCGTGTACTAAGTAAATCCGATCCAAAAACCTGATCAGGCAAACGTAAGCAAAATTGTAGTACAAACTATATCGTTATGTCAAAATAATTTATTACAATTGTAATTATATTTTCAAACCCCAATTCAGTGATCTAAATAGATATCGGTACGGGGATATTATACGTTCCAATATCTAATTATATTACTCATTGCCTTAGTGCTTATACATTATTTAGTGCCTGCTTAAATGTAATATTGAATCTACTACATATTTTAATTTCATTTAGACACTAGCTGTGCCTGCGGGCTTCGCTCCCCGTGGGAATTTCGGGATAAAAACTATCCTATGTCCTTTCCTGGGTCTGAAACTACATACATAACAAATTTCATCTTAATAGATTCAGTGGTTGAAGCATGAAGAGGTAACAAATAAACAAACTCACTTTCGCATTTATAATATTAAGATGCATATTAGTTGGGTTAACAAAACAAGCATTTGCCAATATGTTCGTATCATTTCATTATACGCGATGGCATTAGTAGCTACAATTTAAATATATACGGACAAATCACATAGATTGAGCTAGCCCCAAAATAAGTTCGAAACTTGTGTTCGGGGATACTAACTTAACGAGGTCTGGACGCGTTTCGTGAGTCGGCTCTCTTTTGTAAACAAGAAAGTTAGTCGCAATTCGTGGTTCGTTGATTTAAATCCATAGATTTACTAAGTATTCAGACATGAAATATTAAAATGAAAGTTCATTTAATTTTGAAATTGTAAAGCAAATAGAGAAAGAGTAAATCATTATATTATAATAATATTTGGATGCCTAACAAGTTAACATGAAATTACTTAATACTAGTTTAATATGACGTCATGTCTTACCACTTAGTAAATCTATGGGTATCAGCGTCGCACGAATCGCAACTTATTTACTTGTTTACAAAAACTAGCCGACGCACGAAACGCCTCCAGACCCTTAACGATACTATATTTTATAACAAATACATATAAAAACTTTTTCTATGGGAACAATGCTTGAAATTCGAAAAATTCGACATTTTCATACAAAAGTGTTCGGCCGGCCCGGAAATTTGTGAGAAAATGACGATTTTTCCTTCGAGTTTCAAGCATTGTTCCCATAGGAAAAGTTGTTCATATTAACGGTCTGAGTTGCTCCTACAAGGATCAGACAGGGTTTATTTTTTACATATTGTATAGATAAACATCCAAGACCCAGGTCAATCTGAAAAAGATCATTTTCCATCTTGACCTGACCAGGTTTCGAACCCGGAAACTCTAGTGTGACAGCCTGGCATGATGACCACTAGGCCTCAGCTAGAGGTCGTAAAATAGTATTATTTTTGTCACGATGTCATGATAACGACATCTTGCTGCGCTGACCCATTTCTTTCAATCAGAATGATTGTGTTCATACTTGGTGTAGAGCAAGGCATCGCCGTAAGTGACGGCCGACATCTTGCACCCCCTGTACCTCTGCTTGCTGCACTGCCACCTTCTCTTGGGCGCATCGGGTTCACTCCTCAGCGTGAACTTATGTCCGTCCAGCATCAGATTCATGTAGCCTTTTGAGTTAATGATAATTGAAACATCTGTAGAAATAAATGAATAGTTACACACGCATTACTTTTTAGTGTTCCGTACCCAAAGGGTAACGAACCCTATTACTAAGACTCCGCTGCCCGTCCGTCTGAAAGTTCGCCCTTCTGTCTATTTGTCACGCCTTATCTCATGAACCGTAATATCTGACATTGAAATTTTCACAGATGATGTATTTCTGTTGCTGCTATAACAACAAACGCTAAAAACAGAATAAATCAAATATTTAAGAGGGGCTCCCAAGCAATAAACGTGCTTTTTTCTTCATTTTTGCTCAATCTTAATAACGCAACAAACGCTTAAAATATTCACAGAATAATAAGTTGTTTATTTACTTTAAAAATAATTAAGGAATTTAAAATAAAATAAATATTTAAGGGGGGCTCTCATACAATAAACGCAATTTTTATAGATGGTATGGAACTGTTACGATGGCTTTCCCGTGAGAACGTATAAGAATAAATTCGCTTAGGCAAGCGTTCTCACGCTTGCAACTAGGCTTCTTATTTCAAGTAATATTATTTAATAATAAATTGGTCAGAGTATTCTTGGGCCTCGTTGTGGCTACACGCAAATTTTGTACAACTTATTTTTCATAAATAAATTTAGTTTTGTAATAAAAGTTTTTTTTTTAAACTTCTACCTGTCCTTCTTCTTCTAATGAAGAGATTGATGAGTATAGATGAAGCGAAAGAGGTTTGTCAGGATCGTAGCAAGTGGAGGTCCATAGTCTCTGCCTACCTCTGAGGGAAATAGGCGTGATATTATGTATGTATGTATTCTACCTGTCCCACTCCGTAACAGAACCCTTCGTGCGCGAATCCGACTCGCACTTGGCCGGTTACTTATTAAGTCCAGCCCGCGTACAGCGCAAATACCCTTTTTTGTATTCAGCTATTTGTGAATTACTCGGTGAAATGTTTTTTTAGTAGATATTACCTATTGTAAAAACATTAAGAAGAGACATATCTACAAGCAAATTCTATGGAATAGAATGCGTATGGTGTGTGCGAAAGTCACAAGTGATTAAGGTGCTACCTGAATTTTCCGGGGTCTAGTGCTGCTCCCATTTGAAATAAATTATTTGAATGTTTTAAATTCTGTCTTGAAAAGGCCCGAGATAACCCTTAAAACTATTTTATTAACGACTGTTTACAACACTCGCCCTGATGATGATCGTCTAAATCGATCGAAACTAGTCGGCATTTTCCGACTACACTACGTAATACCGTTTTTAAATATTTCGTTACTATTTACAGTTTAAAGTGAAAACGTAAAGCTTTTCTACGCTCATAAGCCAAAAGTGGCCTTTTTCGCAAATGTGCGTAGAAAAACTTCACGTTCTCACTTTAAACTGTAAACAGTAGTTCATAAAATAGTTTCAAGTGTTATCTAGGGCCTGATTTGTCTTAACCATTTTAAATTATGTCTCCGTTTCCTTTCAAATAATTTATTTCAAATTGGGGCAGCACTGGACCCCGAAAATATTCAGGTATCCTCTTAACTTGCAAGACGAATACGAATGTGGATTGTGTTATTTTATGCACCTTGCTCGGGATACTTTTTACGGCTTTCGTGTCAGTTTACTTAAAATATGAAACCTCCCTTAACATTTTTTATCTTGTGTAGCTGCAATTCCATTTAAGTGGATATAAAAATGTAGTAGTAAAATAATAAATAAAGAAATATATATGGACAAATAACACAGATTAAGCTGGCCCCAAAGTAAGTTCGAGACTTGTGTTATGGGATACTAACTCAAAGATATTATATTTTATAACTATATAGATAAACACCCAAGACCCATGACAATTTGAAAAAGGCCATTTTCAACTTGCCCTAACGAGTACTAGTATTTATTCTGTGCCCTAACCGGGGATCGAACCCGGGACCTCCGCGTGGCGGACTAGCATGGTGACCACTACGCCACAGAGGTCGTCAAAGGTAATATTTCTAGAATATATATATTACATGACAACAATATTTAAACACCGGAATTTTTCTTTTTTATATATTCACTAAGTATTTTATATAATGTCATAATTGTCAAGATTCTAAATAGGTACATACAAACATTTACAAATACAACCGCAAACGGATAGCTAATTAGGAACATTTGAACAACCGAAGTCAGCTAAATATGTTGAGTTTGAATTAAATATGTATAACATTAACCCTCATCTTCATAAAGATTAACAAAAGTTTGCTTAATCTGTTTTAGTTCAAACATGTTTTGTCCCTTTCCCTCTTTTCAGTATTTGACATGGCAAGAGCAAGATAAAACATATTTTAACTAAAAGAGATCATCAAAATTAACAACCATTTGCTAAACATATTTAAGTTAAAACATGTATTGTCCCTTGAAAGAACGAGGCAAAACATATTTTAATTAAAAAAGGTTTAGCAAATGGTTTTTAATTTTTATGAAAAAGGGGGTATGAATATAAGAGGTTAGATTTTATTGTTTTCTTTAAATGTCTAATGTTTATTGATAAAGTGATGTGGTGGATGCGTGTGCTTGTTGTGTTTGTCGACGAGGGTGCAGCCGATGGTGACCAGCATGGCGTGGCAGTCCCGCGGCCGGCTGTCGGCGCAGAGCCACTTGACCCGCGAGGAGCACACCGAGTGCCGGCTGTACTGGTAGCCGCGCAGCTGCATCACGCGCCCGCCCATCGCAGACGTGAAGAATACTGGCCGATCTGTCAGTTAGAATTTTTTTTTTCGAATTTATTTGTGACACAGACACTGAACTATCCTAAAGTCACAGAAGCCATTTTGCGCATACATGAAAAATCGCATTTGCAATATAAAGAAATAAAACAACAATGCTTTAATTTAAATTTGTATCTTAAATATTTCATCTTTTCCTATATCTCCTAACCTAACTATATATGAGGCTCTAATCAAAGTCTTATTGAATAAATTATCTGTGGTAAATATATACATACAATGGGTACTTATAAGAGATAGTGTAAGGCGAATTCGATAGCTCGTTTGGTACAAAAAAAAATATTGTTAAAACACAAAAATGTATATCAATTTTAGTTTATGATATAAGGATTTCATTTGAGTCGATCTGACACACGAATATGTGTTTGTAAATTCGAAAATAGGGATGAACAATACACACAAGTACAAATAAAATCAGTGCAATGTAGAAAAAACAGTAGTTGCCAAGAGAATGTTAGCGAAAATATTTTTTTACAAAACCAAACAAATATCTGTCTTCGATTTATCAGATATTTATATTATTTATTAAATATACATTTTTATTATCCTTAGTTTAGATTGCTTAAACATACTATCTGTAAAAAGCCTCCTAGCACAAAATAATTTGTTGAATCCTCAACTGATTTTTTAAGTCCGTCGATCTTCAATTTAAAATCAAAAGTAAGTTAACTACAATCAATATTTACATTAAAGTTTTTCGGGCGGCGAGTGATTGTGAACGTTATTGCACCTGACGACCTCGTTGCCGATGGTGAATATTGCAGCGCGGCATTGTCGCTGGTAGTGGCTGCACCACCATCTGGTTTTGACGCCGTCTCTAGAAGTGGAGTGTTTCAGAAACTTGTACCCCGTTAGATATATTATCTGCGCTCCTCGGGCAGATCGCGTGAATACTGGACCTAAGGAATAGTGACATTTTGTTAACGCCTAAACTGAAAATAGCTGATAAAATAATAAAGCTCGATCATTTTATATCGGTGTGAGTACTATTAAAAAACATGGTATTAGGATCTAATATCTTTTTACTCATTAATGTTGATATTAATTGATAAGGTGATTTTGTCTTTTGATAACAAATTGACATTAAAAGCCAAAACTAAATCGTTTTCACAGAGGCTACTCGTGACTCAAATGTTGTGTCGTCAGCGTAGTTTTATTGATGTTATTATTTCGTCGGCGAATGGTTATGTTCCTTCTCTTGCGAGTAGAAGTTGCCTTGCAGGGTAAAAATAGTCGCCTTACAGCCTTGTCGGTACTGGGAGCACCTCCAGCGCGCCTTCACGCCGTTTTTGGTAGTCATGTGCTTGTAGAACTTGTTGCCCCCCATCTCGATGATGGAGCCACCGCGTTTTGAGTGCGTAAATCTGACTGCCGAGGAACAAAGTCAACACATTATATTGCTAATACTGCAGCTTATTTAGTAGTTGGATAAAATTTATCCAGCTCTTATGTCTTAGAAACGCGATGTAGCTACGTTTTAGCAAAGACCTTGTCAGGTGTTAATTGATGATGCTCTGTCGCTATGGTTGATAATTCATTGTCAGTGCAAAATCAAAAATATTATAATATTTTAAGAAAGTCTAAGCATATATACGTAATAAGATCTCATCTGTTAGAACGTCTGCACTGTTTGTTACAATTTTATTTATATGTATATAAAAAATCTATTAAAAGTCACTTATAGTTAAGTTTATAATTAAACTTTTCTCTAGTCTTGAGGTGCGATCCAATCACGACGTGGTACCTGAAAGAAAAACATTCTATTAACACACACACTACTTACTTCAGCTTAACTTGAAATCTTTGAATTTCCGAATTGTTAAAGCTCTTTATGCCAATTTTTCAGAATCACATGTAACTTAACAACAATTTCAATTGTGGTATTGAATATAAAACTGAAGTAATCAGAGAACAGAAGATAGAGTATTAATATATCAACATTTGATTCAAAGATAAACTATAATTTCTGAAATTCAAAGTCATATTTCGTAACACAGGAATATGAACCATGGTGCCATATTGTTACAGCAAATCATATAAATCCTTCGAAAATGCCTAAATGTCTCTTATCTAATTAACTTCTGTGAATTGTCATAATTTCAGGTTTTGAATAGTAGAGACAAGCAAACATTCCGACACGATTTACTTATGATTATGTTTATTGTTGATTTTAACAAATTTGTCTTGGAGGTCGGTGTAGACATACGCGCTGCAGCCCGCGTGGTGTCGGCCGCAGCGCCAGCGACTCTTGCTGCTCACCGTGGTGTACTCGCGCTCGAATCTAAACCCAGCCAACAAGATGACTCGCCCTCCTCCGTTTGTAGTCACGAATTTAGGCTCTGCGGAGAAACGACACGATATGAATATGTACTTAAGAGTATCAGAGCATAAAACTTAGCTAGTAAATAATCTGACGTCAACAACTGCCTATTATTAAATCGAAAGAAAAAACTAACAATTATCAATATAAAGTTTAACCAATATCCAAGGATAAATAAATATTTTTCTTACTTTTTTGACGTTTTATCATACGAAGCATATTCATATACGTTTTTTTATTCAATTTCACTTTAATAAATTTGAAACTAAGTACCCAATAGTTGGCTCATAAGAGAGAACACAAATACAAAAACAGAAAAGTAAACATATAACGAGGGATTTCTACCCCGTACAAAGATATTTACCATTCAGCAGGCGAAAATCAGTCAAAGTAATTAGGTAAGTTTCCATTTTATATATTTAGACAGAAAATTCTATACTCATGCACATTTTAATCGAAAAACGTATAAGATATTAATTAATTTACGAAGAATTGAAAATCACGCTTCCACAATACTAAAACTGGTTATAACACAATAGCAACTAAGGAGTTTCAGGATTAATCGTACTCGTACTGTGTAATCTTAACTTAGGTGTTTTTTACAGACATAACCTTCCGGTGAAGTAATTAACAAAAGGATTGTGACAACATCGCGGTTTAAGGAAGGATATGTCTAGGAGGCAGATACCCTAGCCCGAACCGGTTAGGGTGGTTGTGTTCGTTGTTCACTTTGAGGAACTGGTCGTGGTGTGTGTAGACGTACGCCTTGCAGCCTTTCTTGCAGTGCGTGGCGCAGTTCCAGCGCGTCTTTTGGCCGGCGGTGGAGTAATGTTTCAGAAACCGGTACTCGTTAATGAATATGACGCGAGCCCCGCGGCTGGTCGTCACAAAACGAGGTACTGTAAAATGAACAGTTATCAAAGTGTTATCCATGAAGTTACATCTGTTGTTTCCGACAAAATAATTAAAGCAACAAAATTGTTTTTTTTTTTAATTTATTTATTTAAATTACACACATAACAGTTTACATCAAGCTTCCGCATGTCAACCAGTTCTTACATAAAATATACATATTTAAATCAGACACTAAAATAATTATCATTGTTTAACTTGCAATTAGGTATCTATACGTATAAAAGAAGAAACTGAATGAATGACTGACTGACATATCAACGCACAGCCCAAACCACTGGGTCTAGAGACTCCAAATTTGGCACATAAATGCCTTATGAGGTCTAGGGGTGCATTAATAAATGATTTTTCAAAACTTAAACCCTAAGGGGGTGGCCGGTTATTTTAATTTACAATAATAACAATAAAATTTTAATTATTCAGGCTATTTTCCACTGTGGTTAGTAACATTGATACCTTTACCCTAATGTTATTATTACCTAAAAACAAAAACTGTACTACAAAATAATCACTGCGGAACAATTTCCATGTAAAAATGCACAGGTGCGATTGACATATACACAGTCCAGCCTGCTGGCCACCATTTTTAGGATGCTGTTGGGGCTGGCCCGTACTCTGCATACCAGAGAAGCGCAACTCATAATAGCAATATTCGCACGCTTCTGCAAATATTCCCGAAGCATTACAGAACTTAGGTAGCCCCATTGGCATCCTAAATGCATTATTATACTGGACGCGGCGGGCGCTGTACGATTTTTGGGTGAACGTAGCCCATAGGCTACATGTATAAAAAGATGTGCAATATGCTCGTCAAATTTTCACTTCATTCGAGCATCGTGCCAATATTCGGGCTATCATGTTTGCCCTAACCGACAGCGTCCTCCGTTTTCTCACCATGTCAGCATCATCTTTGAGATCAAAAGCAAGAATATGGCCTAGGTATTAAACCTGGTAAACCCGTCGATGCTTTACACTGTTAAGTTCTACAGCCGGTATATTTACTGTATCTCTGCCTCTGGCCCCAAAGACCATGATTTAACTTTTCTTCACATTATATATATTACTATACCATAGGATTTAGCATATGTTTCATAGCTTATTTGGACCACACGGGGACGCGCTCAGCAATAAAATGTCATCTGCTTAACTTTTATTGTTTACACAAACTTTATCTACATGACAACCAATACTGGTATTACTGAGCGTGACTATTAGTACATTGATGTAAAGGTTGAAAAGCAACGGTGAAGACAGCCCATCCTGTCTAACGCCACATTCCAACCCGTGCGACTCTGACATACCATCTGCCCACTTAACATTGTTGACCTGGTTTTTGTACCAAAACTTATTAATAAGCTCAGGAGAAACTTCAGCATTTTTAAGTTGCCCCCATAGGATGTCATAGCAAACCAGGTCAAAGGCGTTTGAAAGACCTAGGAAGTCAGAGTATATAGTCTTTCGACTGATATAGTACCTGACAGTGTGCTTAACATATAAAATCGGGAGTACAAATTCTTATCGAATTATAATCGGTTATCGCCAGATTTGATGTAATAAGCCAGATGTGTATTAAGCAAACTATCAAATAACTTAAACACAGTTGTAGCTAATGAGATTGGCCTGTAATTAGTTTTATCAGATAGATCACCCGTTTTGTTCTTAACTATGGCCAATACTAGGCCTAGCCTGCCTAGGCCTTAATCATCTCTTTTGGCACAATGAATGATTCAAGTACAGGTTAAAGAGAATTACTTCTTAAATAAACTTTTGGGCCCTAAGGCCTAATCCTGCCAAAAACAATCTTTGTTTCACAAAAAACATCTTATAATATGTCGTTTAGATGCCACCAAGTGCGGACGTCTTCGCGGCGCTACAGCCGCCCAACTACCTCGATTCCAGCGCTCAGTCACAATCCAAACACAGTCGAAATCGCTTCAATATTGATGCATTATTTTACTCAGATAGACACATAAAAATAATTATTACATATTAATTACTTTACAAAGACTTGAAAATCATGCTTTCAAAATACTAAAACTGGTCATCACACAATAGCAACTAACGAGTTTCAGGATTAATCGTACTAGTGCTGTCTAAGTTTACCTCAGGTGTATTTTATAGACATAACCTTCCGGTAAAGTGATTGACAAAAGGATTGTGACAACATCGCGGTTTAAGGAAGGATATGTCGAGGAGGCAGATACCCTAGCCCGAACCGGTTAGGGTGGTTGTGTTCGTTGTTCACTTTGATGAACTGGTCGTGGTGTGTGTAGACGTACGCCTTGCAGCCTTTCTTACAGTGCGTGGCGCAGTTCCAGCGCGTCTTCTGGCCGGCGGTGGAGTACTGCTTCAGAAACCGGTACTCGTTGATGAATATGACGCGAGCCCCGCGGCTGGTTGTCACAAAACGAGGTACTGTAAAATGAACAGTTATCAAAGTGTTATCCATGAAGTTACATCTGTTGTTTCCGACAAAATAATTAAAGCAACAAAATTGTTTTTTTATTTATTTATTTAAATTACACACATACCAGTCTTCCGCATGTCAACCAGTTCTTACATAAAATATACATATTTAAATCAGCTGTAAAATAATTATCATTGTTTAACTTGCAAATACGTATAAAAGAAGAAACTGAATAAATGACTGACTGACATATCAACGCACAGCCCAAACCACTGGGTCTAGAGACTCCAAACTTGGCACATAGATGCCTTATGAGGTCTAGGGGTGCACTAATAAATGATTTTTCAAAACTTAACGCCTAAGGGGGTGGCCGGTTATTTTACTTTACAATATTAACAATAAAATTTTAATTATTCAGACTATTTTCCACATTGGATAGTAACATAGATATCTTTACCCTAATGTTACTATTACCTAAAAACAAAAACTATACTACAAAATAATCACTGCGGAACAATTTCCATGTAAAAATGCACAGGTGCGATTGACATATACACAGTCCAGCCTGCTGGCCACCATTTTTAGGATGCTGTTGGGGCTGGCCCGTACTCTGCGTACCAGAGAAGCTCAACTCTTACTTATATTAGCAATATTCACACGCTTCTGCAAATATTCCCGAAGCATTACAGAACTTAGGTAGCCCCATTAGCATCCTAAATGCATTAATATACTGGACGCGGCGGGCGCTGTACAATTTTTGGGTGAACGTAGCCCATAGGCTACATGTTTGAAAAGATGTGCAATATGCTCGTCAAATTTTCACTTCATTCGAGCATCGTGCAAATATTCGGGCTATCATGTTTGCCCTAACCGACAGCGTCCTCCGTTTTCTCACCATGTCAGCATCATCTTTGAGATCAAAAGTTCTACAGCCGGTATATTTACCCAAAGACCATGATTTTACTTTTCTTCACATTATATATATTACTATACCGTAGGATTAAGCATATGTTTCGCATATGTTTAATAGCTTATTTGGACCACACGGGGACGCGCTCAGCAATAAAATGTCATCTGCTTAACTTTTATTGTTTACACAAACTTTATCTACATGACAACCAATACTGGTATTACTGAGCGTGACTATTAGTACATTGATGTAAAGGTTGAAAAGCAACGGTGAAGACAGCCCATCCTGTCTAACGCCGCATTTCAACCCGTGCGACTCTGACATACCATCTGCCCACTTAACATTGTTGACTATAAAATAACTTAGACACAGTTGTAGCTAATGAGATTGGCCTGTAATTAGTTTTATCAGATAGATCACCCGATTTGTTCTTAACTATGGCCAATACTAGGCCTAGCCTGCCTAGGCCTTAATCATCTCTTTTGTCATATATGAATGATTCAACTACAGGTTAAAGATAATTACTTCTTAAATTAACTTTTGGGCTCTAAGGCCCAATTCCGCCAAAAGAAATCTTTGTTTCACAAAAAACACCTTATAATATGTCGTTTAGATGCCACCAAGTGCGGACGTCTTCGCGGCGCTAAAGCCGCCCCACTACCTCGATTGCAGCGCTCAGTCACAATCCAAACACAGTCGAAATCGCTTCAATATTGATGCATTATTTTACTCAGATAGACACATAAAAATAATGTATTACATATTAATCACTTTACAAAGACTTGAAAATCATGCTTTCAAAATACTAAAACTGGTCATCACACAATAGCAACTAACGAGTTTCAGGATTAATCGTACTAGTGCTGTCTAAGTTTACCTCAGGTATTTTATAGACATAACCTTCCGGTAAAGTGATTGACAAAAGGATTGTGACAAGATCGCGGTTTAAGGAAGGATATGTCGAGGAGGCACATACCATAGCCCGAACCGGTTAGGGTGGTTGTGTTCGTTGTTCACTTTGATGAACTGGTCCTGGTGCGTGTAGACGTACGCCTTGCAGCCTTTCTTGCAGTGCGTGGCGCAGTTCCAGCGCGTCTTCTGGCCGGCGGTGGAGTACTGCTTCAGAAACCGGTACTCGTTGATGAATATGACGCGAGCCCCGCGGCTGGTCGTCACAAAACGAGGTTCTGTAAAATGAACAGTTATCAAAGTGTTATCAATGAAGTTACATCTGTTATTTCCGACAAAATAATTAAAGCAATAAAAGAATTTGTCTATTTACACACACAGATTTAACAGTTTACATCAAGCTTCCGCATGTCAAACAGTTCTTACATAAAATATACTTGTTTTAATGAGACGCTGAAAGAATTATCATTGTTTAACTTACAAATAGGTATGTCATATTTAGGCAAAATTTAACACACATATAAAAAAATAAAGGAACAATTCTGCCAAAGGAAATCTTTGGTTCACAAAATGTTGTTCACATGCCACCAAGCACGGACGTCTTCGCGGCGCTACCTCGATTCTAGCACGCGGGAACACACAGTCCTAATACTTCAATACTGATGCATTATTAATTTTACTCAGAACGACGCATAAATTCAACAAAATTACCTTATAATGATGTTGGCGTTCTGCACATCTGTTCAGCTCAATTTGTGAAGATGTAAAAAACCCAACGCCGTATTAATCAGAAAAATATTTGAACAACAATCTTAATTCAAAAATTAGATAATATTAACAAGTTGCGACTTCTTTTTACTTAAAGATTTTACTATGCTCCTATTCAATATTCTCAGCTCTGATATTTTTAATTTTACATTGGTGTTTAGTTTTCATGCTAAATTTTTTGTTCGTACTGTGTCTTTTTGATGTCGAACCTGGATAATTATGCTCATTTCGGCACCGCTGGAGCTCGCCGTCAACTGTGAACAGCATGGCGCGATACCCCTGATTATAGTGGATGCCGGATCTCCAGCGGGTTTTGAGCCTTAACTGGCAATGCCTGGTGAACTTGTTGCCATCGTAGAACATACTGGAAACTGGGGTAGCTTGACATGTGGGGGATTCATCTGGATAATATACTGAGTTAGTATCGAATGGTCTAAGAAAAAAATAGTCTAAGAAGCAAATAGTCAATGTAGAAAATAGTCTAAAATGCAACTCGAACTCGTTACAATTTGCGACATACGTAAGTTATTGACGTGTCGCAGTATGTTTGTGATAAATATGAATAAACTGCGGCTTATTTTGTTAGTTTAATAGTTTGCGTTGTAAGAAAAATGTTGTTACATAAATTCAACTGAGGAATTGAACGAAATGATAGAAATGCAGATTTAAAAAGATTTACAGATGTCACTTCCTTTAAAGAAAGGTTCATCGTTATGTACGTCGTTGCATTTGACGATTTTGTCACTTAAGGTGTATATGACTGCTCTGCAGCCGGCGGCGTGTGCGCCGCACCGCCACCTGGTTTTGCTGCTAACTCTCGCAACGTGTCTGCTGAACTTGTAACCACGATGCACGAGCATGCGGGTGCCGTGTGACGTGGTTATGTATTCGAAACCTGAAATCAATAACGCATTTAATTGAGAGTAAGTTAAATTTTTTTTAATGAAACTAAGATCTATTCCTGAAGCTGAAGACGACGATGATACGATGATTTCTATAGCTACAAGACTATCACCAACAACTACGGACACACCACCATTAGTCATCGTTTCCAATAGAGCACCGTGGGCGACGGCGCGAGCGGCGACACGCGAGGCTACGCTCAGTGCGTTAAGGACAGCGAAACCGTCCAGTCGCCGTCCCATTTAACACTCGCCTTGATAATGATAGTCTTAACCAATCGAAACTAGTCGGCCTTTTCCGACTACACTACGTAAGTAAAACACTTTTTATATATTTAGTTAAAAACTAAACCTTATAAATAAAACCATGTATAATTCATTTAGTGAGAAATCGTCAAGTATGAATTACATAGAAAACAAAAGTAAACGTACAAAATGATAGGAATATAAACTGGGATGCTAACCGTAAATTGTTTCGGAAAAGTTCGGAAATAGATGCCTGCTGAAGGTCTCGCATACAACCAAATCATTGAGTATCTTAAACATATTCGAAAACTTTTTGATTAAAACTAACGTGAGACACAGACATTATTAATAAAGCACGGTTTACTCACGTAGAGTCAGCTGCTGGCCGACATGTTTCTCTACGTGAGTAACCCGTGCTGTATTTATTAATAATAATATTTGAAAACGTAATTATTAAACATATTTGGTACGTCAATAGTTTAACTCTGACGCCTGTAAACTGCCTTAAAACCTACCAATGTTCAGGATTCGTGCAGTAACATGCCACACAACATAATGATGATGATGATTTGATAACGTTCAAACATTCAAATATTCAAATGTTTATCAGTAATTAGACCTTTACAGGCACATTTATACGTTAATAAGTATAATTTACGTTACTTGTAAAGTATATTAAAATATAATTTATTTTTAAAGAAAAGCTACCGATACCAACGCTTCGTAACGACCACTGCTGAGAAGAAACGCCGAAAGAAACTCATTTTCACAGTATTGGTCGCCTACTCGCCAGAAGGGCTTTGTCATATTATTATTTTTGTCTTTTAATTATAAAATACTTATAATATAATACAATGTTGACACATATAACATGTAATGCTTGCGAATGAGTTAACAAACATAAATTGCGTAATGAAAATATTAAGTAGTCAAAAAAAGCGAAGCCGAGCTGACCAGTCTCTTCCGGCAGCACCCGTTCACGAGTTGACGCACGGATCAGCCATCGTTAAACTCAACCATATTAAAGGGAATCTAACGACCCGACCAGCGATGCCACCACCAGATTGGACATTTTAGTGAGCATGAAAAGCCCGATATCGCAGACCTTGTCCAGAGGAATTATTAGTTATATGTTGGTCACCTATTGATCGCAGAGCATTAACATGTTTTACAGTAAGGTAATTATTGTTACAGAGAATACAGTTCTTATGTTTGTATTCTCTGTAACAATAATTAGCTTACTGTAAAACATGCTAATACTCTGCGATCAATAGGTAACGTAGATTACTGCGTCCAAAAGCTACCCAGAGATCCAGAAACGATTACTTCAACGATAACACTAGTTGAAACTATGTAGGCAAATAGTCAAAATAAATGTATTCATAATTCATGTATTTAAATTAAATACAAAATTGATTGAAAGCAAAAAAAAAATATTGAGAAAATCAATCTTTGTGGCTTAACGATGATAGATATCTTAAGATATCTGCAGCGCTCGCTAGGGCCCTTAATTGGTACTAATTTTATTGTACCACCATCGTACATTAACGAAGCAATAAATATTTAATATTGAGGATCGAATATTTTCAATACTCAATAATACTAAATATTTATTATTTTCTTTATGTAGGATACAGGTGTTACAATAAAATAATTATCAATTAAGGGCTCTAGCAGGCGTTGCAATGGGAGGAGGTCTAATTTAATTCAAAGCTTCGTCGGAGACAAAGCCTAAAGTACTACCTAATTTATGTCAAGTTCAAGACTTTTGCTTCGGTATATGATTATGGTCACTTCGGTACTTGACGACCACATGATCATCTGTTGTGATGATGGAGGCCTTGCATCCCTTGTTGTGGTGGGAGGCGCAAAACCACCTGGTCCTGTTTCCGCTAAGCAGGCACTGCCGACTGAACTTGTATCCCTCTATTTGGATGAGCTTAGCGCCGCGGGCTGACGTGATGTATGAAAGCGATATCTCTAGAAATTAAATTTGAATTTATTTTAATTATACAAGGTCTCAAAATGTATATATGTTCCTTACAAATGACTTAAAGTGTTAAAAATAAACAAGTTATAATATAAAAAAATATTTTTAACACAAGGTTTTTTTACTGAACTTTAAAGCTAAAAGTGCTCTCAAGAAGAATCAATGGAACCGAAACTCAATGGGGTTGCCCCGTTTTATTGCAGAGTTCCTATGGCCACCTTCTAGCTCCATCAGTATATCAGCTCCATGTCATAAGATTGCATTGTCACACATGTGAGTGAAAAATTTCAGCTCAATCGGAATCCAAGAAGTGAGTCAAATTGAACTTACAAGATTTGATTACAGACAGACAGACAACGGGACAGGTGAAACAAAATAAAAGCTTATAAGAAGGAATCAGTTCTTCTATTTATTAAAATCCTTGGGAGAGGCCTATGTCCACCATTGGACTGCCGGTGGGTAATATGATGATGATTTACTGTATCTATTTTGTATTTTAGGAAAATTTTAAATAAAAACTATTTTATATTTGGTGAATAAATCCTAACAATGTTAAAATATGAATGTTTGTATGGATATGTATGTATGCACAAAACAAAGCAGAAATAAATTTTAATGAAATTGACATTTTGATAGTTACAATAAATAAATACGAACAAAACACACAGATTGAGCAAGCCCAAAAGTTAGTTCTTGAACCCCCAATGAACATATATTGAAATATGAAAAGTATTTTTTTGTCAAATATTTTGGGCCCATACAAGTTGACTGATCAACTGATCCGAGTTTTTATGGAAAACCAAAAATTATTTTTCATATTCCGACATATGTTCCTTGGGAAAAGTTGTTCACTTTTACAGATTTAATTTACCCTTTAAATAGTTTCAGTATCTTTTGTCAGGCCTTATATATGTTACCGGCCAAACCCGATTTCAGGCCAAATTAGTTTGGCAGTTTGGCCTAGGCCAAACTAGTTAAGCCTGAAGTATTTGGGCTAAAATATATTGTTGCGGGCTATTCTAGTATATCTTGACAAATTTTGGCACAGCAAAGTTTGGCCTAGGACAAACTAATTTGGACTGAAATCGGGTTTAGCCGGTAACATTATAAACGCGTATTCATAACGCATGTGCCCATAGTACAATGCGATAGATATAAGAATTGGTTGTAAAATATTATATACCCAATATAATATACCCAATGCATTGCTTATATTGACATAAGTATAGGTACATATAGTTTTACGAGGTACTTTGTTATTTAACAATCCGACATGAAACTTAAATTGTTCCGGGTTCGATGGTATCCTGGTAAATTTACCCTTTAAATAGTTTCAGTATCTTTTGTCAGGCCTTATATATGTTACCGGCCAAACCCGATTTCAGGCCAAATTAGTTTGGCAGTTTGGCCTAGGCCAAACTAGTTAAGCCTGAAGTATTTGGGCTAAAATATATTGTTGCGGGCTATTCTAGTATATCTTGACAAATTTTGGCACAGCAAAGTTTGGCCTAGGACAAACTAATTTGGACTGAAATCGGGTTTAGCCGGTAACATTATAAACGCGTATTCATAACGCATGTGCCCATAGTACAATGCGATAGATATAAGAATTGGTTGTAAAATATTATATACCCAATATAATATACCCAATGCATTGCTTATATTGACATAAGTATAGGTACATATAGTTTTACGAGGTACTTTGTTATTTAACAATCCGACATGAAACTTAAATTGTTCCGGGTTCGATGGTATCCTGGTAAATCAATATTTTTCAGATTGGTCTGGGTCTTGGATGTTTGTAATAATATAGTATCGTTGAGTTAGTATCCTATAAAACAAGTCTCGAACTTACTTATCAGTGTAATTTGTCCATATTTATATATTATATGCCTTCATGCAGCACGAAAAATCTGACACTAGTTTGTTTGCAGTAGTGTTGCTTTTTATGAGCTGTTTCAGTATTTAATTATAACACACTCGATAAGAGAAGAGAGAGAATGTCAATTACAATATGTTAGTTGCTTGTAAATTCAGGTATTCATTTAAACATAATTCAGTTGTTTCCTTGATTAAAAACACAAAATATATTATATATCATTGTCGTTTATGTAAATTATTTATTATTATAAAATAAATAGATAAAAAATAAAATCATTTATTTATGACAAATTTAATTCATATTACATAATTAAAACATTTCAAACGAGAATCATATAACTGTTATTATTAATTATGTAGTTGTAATATTTATAGAAACAGTTTTTTTTCGATATATATTAGTATATTATACGCATGTATTTATATATGTTAATTTATGAAGTAAGGATGTATGGAATTATTTTGATCTATACAATTTAACTTCTAACCGTTATGCCCTTTTATTGTTTCCTTTGGCTAATACTTGGTTGACTGGAAGAGATCCCATTATGGGAGATATCCGCCTTTGTACCTACTCATTATGGAAAACTATGTTTTTCACATTGACCTGGGCCTTGGATGTTTATCTATATGTGTATTTGTTTTATAGTATCGTTGAGTTAGTATCCCTAACACAAGTCTCGAACTTACTTTGGGGATAGCTCGATCTGTGTGAATTGTCTGAATATATTTATTTTATTTATTAATTAAATAGTTTGTCAATGTTCCTTTGATTATAAACTGTTTATGTACAAGAAACATATACAACAACAACGCAATTTAAAGACCATTTTTTTCCTTAGTTTTTCTTAAGTTATGTATGATAGACATGACATGTCTCAAACATAATTTTGAGATGGTACTTTAAATATTAGAATACCTAATCCATGTCTGTTTTATGAATAATCATTTATTTAGGATGATGAAGCGCGTATTGTATCTGATGATCAACCTGTCGGCTCTTGATTATCACAGGTTGATGGTTATGCTCCTGGTTGGCCCTTACTATTTCTCGGCCTTCCGTTGTGATCGCCGCTTTGCATCCTCGATTGTGATGGGTGGAGCAGTGCCACCTGGTCTTGCTTCCGATGGTCTTCTGGCGGCTGAAGCGGTATCGTCCCACGATAATGAGCGGGGTCCCGCGGATAGAAGTCGTGAATGTGACACCTGAAATTAATGGGTGTAAATATCGCCATATACTTCAACACCAATGCAGGGGTGACTTATTCCAGACTGAACCACTTTTTCTAATAGGCTCTCATTTTGGGACCCACGCAAACGTGTTCTGTCGGCCAGACACTATGAGATAATCGATATTGTTTTTCTTTTTATGTCATAGGGCGGCAAACGAACAAGCGGGTCACCTGATGGTAAGTGATCACCGCTGCCCATGGACAACTGTAACACCAGGGGTGTAACAGAAGCGTTGCCGGCCTTTAAAGAACGAAATATGTGGGGAAAGGGAAGGGGGAGGGGGAGGTGAGGGCCCTTCGGCTCTCTCACTCACGGAACGAAGCATAGAAGCGGTGAAGCTACTACTCAGACGTCGATTTTCTGTGAGAGTGTGGTACTTCCCCGGACGAGCCAGCCCATTCATGCTACGAGTACTAGCAAAACAGAGTTTTGCCGGTAGCGTGGCTCTACCACAAAGTGTTTTTATAATCCTAACATTTGTCCCATGCGGAAAGTGTTATTTGTCAGTTAATTTCAGCGTCGGTACACCAGGTGCGAGTAAACTCGGATACCATATAAAAATATATTACGAATACGGTAGGTACGAGTTTACCGGGTGAAAATGTACCGCTGACATATATTTCCGTACATATTAATTTCAATACATAAAAAATACACATGAGAAATGTAAAAGAAAAAACAAGAACAAAATAGTCCAATTACTAATATTTTAATACAGTGAATTAACTACAGAAAAACACACATCAAAACATTGAGCACGTGATCTCAGATCAAGGATCGTATTATATATATACTTCTAAGTGCATGAGTAATATATATACAAAGTGGAACATACCCGTAATAAATCGAACCACAGGCTATACTAGATCACTTTAGTGTAATGAAATTAAAATAACAGTCAAAAACCAGAAAGAAATTCGACAATTTCATACAAATTGCCCGAGCGGCTGCACACTTTTGTATGGAAGTGTCGAATTTTTGCTTTTTACTGTTATTTTATTTCATTATACTATAGTAGTCTAGTAGCCTGTGGTTTGATTAATGACGGGTATGTCCCTTCCACGTTGTATATGAGTATTGAGTTTGATTCCATTATAATATTATTTTACAGTAAAAACAGTTAACATTTATTTGTTTTATTTAAAGTGCAGGCTGGCAAATAAAAAAAATGTGTAGGTACAACAAGTTAAAACGTTAAAAGGGTTAAGCCCACAGTCCGTCACGAACCCGGCCGGGAAGCACCCGAATTTTAAAATTTGTTAGTACGGTTGCGAAGCCCCCGTTTTATTATTTTCTTGCACAAATTTCAAGTGAGTACTGTTCAGAGCAGAAGCGTTACAATGAAGTATTTTTTATACGTGGGTTTTCGTTTGGTTATTATTTTCAATCCGGATGAGGTCGAAACATGTCGGTCAGTAGCTGACTCTTTACGTGAGTAACCCGTGCTGTATTAATAATGTCTGAGCCTCACGTTAGTTTTAAACAAAAAAAAAATATTTTGCTAATCAAAGAATTCTTAACACTAAGTCGTAAAAAGATCATGCATGATGAACAAATTATTTATTGTAATCACGACACATTTATACAAAATTAAATTATATGATTCAATAACACTTTTATTGTCACCAGTACTTGCTCAAAAGTTCGTTAAAAAAAAAAATTACAATCGCGGGCTTTGCGACCGTGGGCTTCGCGGACAAACAAATTTTAAAGTTCGGGTGCTTCCCGGCCGGGTGCTTTACGGACTGTGGGCTTAACGGCCGGACCCAGTTAAAAGCGGCGCTCTGAGGCGTGTCTCTGGTAACCATAAAAACATTTACAATACGAATTTTTAAATAAACATAATGCAATTTTATTTAAATAATGACGACCGCATTCATGACATTCCTATTACTTTTAACTAGTACTCGTGTGAGTTTTGTAATGAACAATTAATTCTGGCCTATTTTTAAAACGTAGTTCACAAACAACACAGATGAAAGGCTTGTCTTCAGTATGGGTTCGTAAATGTGATTTTAAATTTCCACTTTGTCTGAACCTCCGCTGGCAAGCAGCACACTCGTACGGTTTCTCCCCGGTGTGTGTTCTCAAATGTGTTTTTAAGTTATGACTTAAATTAAAGCGACGTTTGCACACTTCACACTCATAGGGTTTTTCGCCGGAATGAGTTCTCATATGTAGCTTCATCTTGCGGTTATCTCTAAACCTATGTTTACAGACAGTGCACACATAGGGTTTGACGTCACTGTGTGTCATCAGATGTTTTCTCAGGTGTGCCTTAGTGTTGAAGCGGCGCATACATTCATTACATACGTAACCGTAACTTTTCACCGACAAGAATTCAGATTGAGAAACAAAGCTTCCAATGGTTTGTGTTTGTAAATTTCCAAGAAATATGCGTAATTTTTCGTCAGCAACATTTTCAAAATCTGTAGAATATTATCCTTGAATTAAACATAGGCATGTGTAAATTATTTATTCTATGGAAATGAACGTTTGACTTTAATAACGAAAATGTATAAAATGAAAGCCTTACTTTTACTTTTTTTATGGGTATGATTGGCTACTTCTCCAAAAAACCGTTATTCTGTTGATCGCTCTGGTGCTTTTTATTTACCCATAGTTAATAAGTTTTATATACTAATTAAGACAAGTAACCCCAAGAGAATTTACTTTTTCTGATTGGTCTTTTTTTTCAACAAACGGTTTTAGAGATATTTATTTTTTGAAATTTTTGAGACCAGAGCGATCAATTTAAACGCCAGATCGATCAAAGAATACTATAAACCATAGGCAAATAATAATATAATGAATATTATTCGTTTTAGACGTGACAATAAATAAAGTAATAAAATGTAACACTCAACTTACTATAGAAATAAAATCGTAAAACCACAATAGACATGAACATCGTAATATAACAATGGACAAGAATCGTTGCCAATATTATAAAAGTTAGGTTTAAAGAACTTTATTCTCATAAGAAATTTACATTTCACTTACAATGAGATATAAAATATATGAAGGTAGTTACAAGTACAAACTAAAAATTAAGTGCTGGTTGCGATGTGTAGCTTCAGTTTTTCCTTAATTACATTCATGCTCTCACACGTTCTCAGCTCGTTTGGCAACTTGTTATATAGCTGTGCTCCCTCAAAAGGTATTGTCTTTTTCGCGTAATTAGTTCTTGCTATGATTAGATTAACTTTATTTTTAGTTCGTAAATTGTATTTAATTTTTCTTGGGTTTATCTGTAAGTTGGATTTAATGATATTTTTATTATTATTTTTAACCAAAACACATGTATAGTACCCATATAGCTGTGGTATATTAAATATATTTGTTTTTTTTTACAGTTGTTTCGTTGGTGTATGGAAACAATAGTGGAGCCTTAATAATTTTATTTGCTGCCGCAGAACCCCATATCTCTATTAAAAAGATGTGATTTGACTAAACAGTTATATATAATTGGCTTAACTTTTTTGGGTATGCAGTGTGCCATCTTACGAATAGTTGCAAGTACGGATGTTAGTTTTTTTTTATCATGATCAATGTGTGCGTTCCAGGATAGTTTATCGTCGATTAGTAGACCTAGATACTTTTCTTGGTTCGATCTTTGAATAACAGTCCCATTTATATTTAGTGGTGCAAAATTTGAGACATCTTTATTTTTAGCTGACAAAATAATGTAGGATGTTTTAGATGTGTTAATAGTTAGTAGGTTAATATGTTTACCATGCGGACATTCGACTGATTTTTCTCTGCAATAGCCCCATGACAACCAAGTCGTCGCATTTCTAAATTCAGGGCTGTTCGCATTCCACACAACTTGGTGCACATTCATAGTACCTTTGAATTCTTTCAATTAAGGTGGTATCAGCATATCTTTTTCTAACATACCAGTCTCTTCTATTTCTTCTACGATTATGCCAAACATTTTTTTTTGAGATGATCTAAAAGAGTTTTTATATTGTGGATATCACGACCTTGTCCCACAATCCGAACGGCTATTTTTTTGAGTGTACCACCAACCCCGTCGGGAGCATCTTTGCCATGACCCTTTTCTGAGTAGTTTCATATTACTCGCTAATGGTACACATACTCTGATGTTGAAGAATGCCATCTTTCTTGATGTAAATAACTACGGTATGTAGTTGTATTTGCTGCCGAGAACCTCCGAAATGGAATTTCCGTGGCGTATTTTATATTATAGTTCTCACTAAAGTCGCAGTAGATGAAACACTCATCGTTGTTTAAGTTAGTTTTGATATTTTTAATATAACGACGTTGTTCAATGATATAAGCAGTGTGTTGCATACAAAGTTTCAAGATTTTTTCAAAATTTTCAATTAATCTCTACCATTTTTATAATCTTTTTTTTATATTATATTTATTAGAGCTTTCTCTACTTTTCTTTTTCATTAATTTCTGTTCTTTAGGAGTTAAATCACGAATCGGTACAACTTTACCTCGTTCTTTTTTTCTTTGATAACTTTCTCTTGATTTAACTAGCCATTGGGCATAAAGATTTGGGTCTTTTCTTATCCTTTCCATTCGTTGACGTTCGGCCAACTTCTTCTTCTCCCTCTTTTCTTCAATGTTAATTTTTTTTCGAGACATGTTCAATGATCGACCTGTAAAAAAACATTTATTACACAAACTATTAATAATAATGCAAGATTATAAAATAACTAATAAATTTTGTAGTAGTATAACACAATTTACCCTCTGCGGTGATGGAACCCGCGCCCTCTGACGCACATTCGACATGATAGACTGAAGGACAAACTAACACATTTTCACATTTATAATATGTATATCTTTATATAACTTATTTATACTATCCTTACTAATATTATTAAAGGGAAGATTTGATTTTTTGTTTGTTACAATTTAACTCAAAAATTTTTTCGTCCTAAGTATGCTATATTATCCGTGAGGCTATATAGGTTATATTTATCACCCAAGCGAGACAAAGTGATGTAAAGTTTAAGAAGAAGTAGTAAAGTTTAAACCTAATATTAACATACCTATAACAAAATCCGAAAGTTTGTTTGTGTCGTTAAGTCCTCATTAATAATCCGATCTTCATGAAATTTAAAATCGGATCACATACCAAACCTAGAACTTGACACTAAGAGATTACAATTAAAGTTATGCGCAGTAAATACCTAGTTATTGCTATATTAGGCATAATAGTTTACAGTGGCACTCCATACAGGCAAATAGCAATTTGTCTACCCTGTGCCACCCTAATAATAACGGCAAAAGAAATCTACCTATTTTCTTCAATATGAAGCCGTTTTTGTAATTTAGGTAATCATACCTAATTTACAAGAACGGCTCCATATTTTATAGGGTAGGCACTGATCACAGGGCCTTTATTATAAAAAAGCAATGCACGTTCCTGATAGTTTAAAAGTGACTTAACAGAAACAAAACATTTTATTTCAATTCAAAGCAATACTGCGTACAAACTATACTACGTACAAGTCTTAGTTGCTTGTAGCCACGGTAACCTTTATCTATCAAGATTAATGTGTAATAACTTATTTATAATCTTATATCTTTTATTTCATAAGTAATACTCTCTGTAGATTTTGTCAAATAAAAGCGGTAGTTATAAAATATCTCATTTCCAGGTTTATTTTGCACGGAACAGTTAACAAAGAACGTATTTGTCAAAGGCTACAAATTCACGCGACACAGGGTGAATGGCAACAGAATCAGGTGGCACTGCGGTAAATATTTCCTGCAGTGCCGATCCTCCATATACACGGTGGGCAGCCTTGAGGTGAGGTATAGCGCAACCACCCCCCGCAGTATCCTCACACCATGGACACGCTTTCTTTACATTTTTTGTAAAATGTTGCTCAGATTAATAAATGAACATGAAGTTTGACGAAGATTTATTTAATACATTATACGGAACAACGTTCATCAAAAATGTTTTGGCCTCAAGTTCTATCATTCTTTGCTTAAGGCCCTCTTATTCAGCAATTTGACGGGATAAGGTACGGGATAGCCACAAGGTGCCCCGCACGCTACTCACGCTTGTAACTGGCTTTAATTAATTATATTAAATAACTGATATTTGATTATATTGAATGATAATAATATGACAAAGCCCTTCATCGAGTAGGCGACCACTGTGAAAATGAGTTTCTTTTGGCGTTTCTTCTCAGCAGTGGTCATTACGAAGCGCTGGTATCGGTAGCTTTTCTCTAAAAATAAATTAAATTTTAATATACTTTACACGTAACATAAATTATACTTATTGACGTGTAAAAGTGCCTATAAAAGTCAAATTACTGAATAAACATTTGAATCTTTGAATCTTTGAATCAAAAATTACGGATGTGCAGACGATTTTATATCGTTCCAGAGTAATCAACAAAAACCGTCGGACACATCTTTCTTTTTGTATTGTCGCAAAACTAAGTAAAATTAGCATGAATTGATATTTATTTTTTAAAACCACATTGTTTTTAATATTATAAACATTTATGCTGGTCAAAATTGAGCAGTAAAATTTAAAAATAAAACATTATTGTAACAAATCCGTAAACCGTAAGGACACACCAGATCGATCAACTTTTGAGGGTCCGCGATTTTTTTAAATTAACTTCAAATTAAGTTAGAAACCATTATGTAAATGTCCAAGATAGCCTGCATGTCAAACTACAATGAACAAAATTTTGAATGACGAATTTACATTCTGAAAACTGGATTCTCCATTAAGACGTTTTTTTTTTTTCGTTTGGAGAAGTAGCCAATAGTATATTGGATGTGTGTGGTTTATCAAACAACTTTATCTTATTTTGTATAAAAATATTCGATTGCACATTTTTGGACAATAATAATGCAAATCAAAATTTTAAACAGAAGACGGTGTGCATATTGTTTCATTTCACTTTATTTTCGCCATAGAAGGTTATGGCCTCTTTGAAGCCCCTGGTCTAGTAATGGGGGCTGCCACATGATTAAGGGTTCCCTCTGATAAATGTCGTGAAGACCAACGAGATTTTGACAAACATTTTCCTACCATTAACAGAAATTTTTGTATCTATTTTAAAACAATTTTGGGTGGTGAATGATTGTGTTCATTCCTGCAAACAGAGATGACGTTGAGTGCGTCAGCGTAGGCCACCGCTCGACAGCCTTTGTGGTGATGGGTGGCGCACCACCACCTGTTAGTAGTTCTCTCGTAGTTGTACTGCCGGCTGAACCTGTAGCCCCCGATGAGCATGACCGGTCTACCGTAAATTGAGGTGGTGAAAGATACATCTAGAAATGCAAGAATAACGAGCCAACATCAAGTCAGTTGAAATAAAAAATACTATTATATTAGGGTGGTGCCTCATAAAAGCGTCACATCGCGTCGTCGCAACGGATCAACGCATTGTATGATGCCACACCTGCCGCTACGACGACGCACGCACCTGAGTGTCCGTCTCCAATCAATCTTTGTCTAAAGATTTTGAGAGGGTTTTAAATTTTTTACCTTTGTTTTGCAGTTTATAATTTATTGTTTTTTTGACCCGTTGGTGGCGGACCACCACCTGTTGGTAGTTCTCTCGTAGTTGTACTGCCGGCTGAACCTGTAGCCCCCGATGAGCATGACCGGTCTACCGTAAATTGAGGTGGTGAAAGATACATCTAAAAATGCAAGAATAACGAGCCAACATCAAGTCAGTTGAAATAAAAAATACTATTATATTAGGGTGGTGCCTCATAAAGGCGTTACATCGCGTCGTCGCAACGGATCAACGCATTGTATGATGCCACACCTGCCGCTACGACGACGCACGCACCTCAGTGTCCGTCTCCAATCAATCTTTGTCTAAAGATTTTGAGAGGGTTTTAAATTTTTTACCTTTGTTTTGCAGTTGATAATTTATTGTTTTTTTGACCCGTTGGTGGCGGACCACCACCTGTTGGTAGTTCTCTCGTAGTTGTACTGCCGGCTGAACCTGTAACCCCAGATGAGCATGACCGGTCTACCGTAAATTGAGGTGGTGAAAGATACATCTTGAAATGCAAGCATAACGAGCCAACATCAATTCAGTTGATTTAAAAAATACTATTATGTAAGGGTGGTGCCTCATTAAAGCGTTATATCGCGTCGTCGCAACGGATCAACGCATTGTATGATGCCACATCTGCCGCTACGACGGACGCACGCACCTCAGTGTCCGTCTCCAATCAATCTTTGCTTAAAGATTTTGAGAGGGTTTTAAATTTTTTACCTTTGTTTCGCAGTTCATAATTGCTTTAATTTTTTTTGACCGGTTGGTCTGCCGGTATATATTACTTGATTTAAAAAAAAGTTACGATGGTGTCGCATTAATGCCTTACGTCGCGTCGTTGCAACGGATCAACGCATTTTATGATGCCACACCTGCCGCTATACGGCTCTACTAGACTAGACCGATCATAGCCACAATCCATTTCGATACGCTGAGCAGTCTTTGTGTCTTGACTGGTTGTGTTGCTGCCCTACACCGTAAACAATTAAAACCTACAACTAGGCAAGAATTTCAATAAAAATAATAAAAGTACAACTTTTAGTTTCCTCTATTAAATATAATGTTTATGTATATATTTACGCCAAAACTATATGTCTCTCATAATAGTAGATAATAAATGTATAATGATAAAGCTTACTAAAACTAGTAGTTTCTTTAAGTACTTATACAACGTGTAAGTGACATACCCGTAATAAATCGAACCACGGGCTGTACTAGATCACTATAGTATAATAAAATTAAAACATCAGTCAAAAAGCAAAAAAATACGACATTCCCATATAAATTGTCTGAGCGGCTGCACACTTTCGTATGGAAATGCCAACTTTTTTTTTGCTTTTTGCCTGTTTTTTAATTTAATTGTAATAAAGCGATTCGATTTACAACGGTTATGTCCCTTCCACGTTGTATAAACATAAAAAAGCCTAGTCTGATGTGTTTTTTTAAAGACCAGACCAGAACATCAAAAGTATAACCAAAATAATGAATAGATAATTACTTTCAGTACACAGATTGTTTATCAAAGATGCATGCTGCATTCAAATTTAAAATACATGCTCTACTTAAAAAAATATTTTTACAAATACAATACAGAAGTAGAACGAGACCTTCTAAATTAGAACTTCCTACACATTGCACGATACTTAACACGCTGTCAGAATATCAAGAAGATTAGCTTCTGCGCCCCTGTAGTGTGCATGGCGCGTGCGCAGCTTTGTCTGGTGCGTGGTTGTGCACGTTCCTGCTCCTAGTGACGCGGCCATCGAGGCCGACGTACACGACGGCCGCGCATCCCTTGCGGCGGTGTGTGGCGCAGTACCAGCGACTTTGGCTCGCAGTGCTCCGGTGCTTCTGGAACGAGTATCCCCCCATCACTAGCGTGCACGCACGACGCCGCGCAGACAGCGTAAATGATATTGCTGTAGCTGCAATGGAAATATATCTTGAAGTTATTTAAAGTACTATAAATGTCATTAAAAACGATAAAGGTCAACATGAACATGTGCAATAAGCGCTACAGATTATATAGCTGACTATCTCAATATGATTTGTTCTTATAGGTATAGTTATTTTTAAGCTATTGCAAAGCTTTTATCGCGGGCTTTGAGCGCGGCGACCGAATCAGGAAATTTCGTAACGAAAATAAAACCTAACACCCCCCACTCAACCTAAACGTTTCTTGGCAACCGGCGACCGACACAGCGGTGCGGCGTTGAAAGCCATGCATCGTCTAACGTCGTTACAGTTCGGCAGACTTTGGCACGGTGTTTGTTAGCATGCGACTAGATGTATGCGTGTAGACTAGCTGCTAACTGCTCATAATAAAAATTCCTGAATAACCTACATGTATTGTAAGATAATCCCTCTCCCCCTTGGACCTCTGCCAGGAGCAGACGTGTGTAGTGAATGTATTTAATTTTTCTTTTTCAAAACTTTTAAATAAATTTGACGATAAATAAATCCAAAGAAAATAATAGGAGTGCATAACGCCGTAGAAGATTCAACGGAACTCCTGCGCTGAGACATAATAGCTGCGATCCTGGTACATTCCGCAATCCACAAGGTACTGTGATTTCCACCACTCCTTACCAACAACAACAAATCAGCGACTGCCTGCTGGAGGACATCTTGATTTTTTACGCTCAAGGATTGACATTCCCACTATAGCAAAGCTTAGCCCCGCCTATAAACCAATAGGCGCGCGCGCAGCGAAGACGTTTTATGCCTATATGCTAAACTCCGCCCATTGACGTCATCGTGTAGGCGGTGAGAATCGAGCGCCGCCATTATTGTAGCCATTAAGGAACATCGCTCATTGATGCTTTTTTTCGATTGGAATATTTGCGTACAATAATTATGGATCAAACTGATAAACCACTATCCCAACCGGTGCACCAGACAGAGCTCTCAACACCACCAAATTTTCTTACCCAATCTGGAAAACGTAAGAGAGATGTCACTTTGGAGGACAGATTTGAGTGTTTTAAGGAAGAAATAAAGATTATGATTGAATCAATGTTTAAGAGACAGGAGAGTGAAATTAAAAGAGAATTTCAAAAAATCAACCCAACCTTAATGGAACTGAAAAACACCAACATAAACATAGAAACTACCTTGACCTTTCTCGTCACTAAGAATGAAGAACTACAAAAAGAAATAGAAACCTTGAAATGTGAATGCAAAAAGGATAAAGAGAATATCACTATACTAGAACACAAATTGGAGGATATGCAGCGGGAGAGCCGCAAAACCAATCTTGAAATTAAGAATGTGCCAAAACTGCCTGAAGAAACGTGCGAAAAATTAAAAGAAATGACGATGACCTTATCTAAAACTGTAGGTTGCAGGATGGAAGAAAGCGACATTAAAGACATCTATAGAGTTAGGAATAAAAAGGACTCCAAGGGTGACGCCCCGATTATTATCGAAACATCATCATCGCTTCTAAAGGCTGATCTCTTACAGAAATGTAAGGCTTTTAATAGAGCTCAAAAGCAAAAGCTCTGTGCCAAGCATCTTGGCCTTAAGAAAAAAGAGGACACTCCCATCTTCGTGGCAGAGCAACTTACTAGCAAAAATGCTCGACTATTTTTCCTTTTGCGCGAAATAACAAAAAAAAAGTCTTTCAAGTTTTGCTGGACATCGTATGGCCGTGTGTATCTTAGGGAACATGAGACATCGCCTATCATCACAATCCGGACTGAAGCCCAGGTGAACAGTCTACTACAGAAGGCATGACTACTAGGCCGCGAGCCTCAAAATGGGCTCCTATTTGGCGTTCAACTCTTCCTTATTATGACTTGCTTTATTTTGTTTAGTTTACTTACTTTTGGATCATCTATTACTTTTGAAATTCAATCTAAATTAACTAAATGCTACAAATACACAATTATTACATACACCTCACACATATACACACACACAAAACTTCTAACACTACTGCGAAACTGTATAATTTCTATAACTTTGGGTACTAACGTAATTGGGTATATAATATGTTCTACTTTCGGCATGGAAAATAAAATCAGTCATTTATTTGCAAATATCTATGGATAGTTCTCTTTCGAATATGCAAGTAATAGACAACTTTCAAGTTGTTCAGGCAAAAAAGGGCTCTATTGATGAATTTTTGAAATCACGTTGCATGAACAATTCTACTGATATTACAATAATATCACAAAACATCCGGAGTATTTATCACAACTTTGACAGCCTATGTGCTTCTCTCTCTAAATTTAATCCCGGACCTGACATCTTAGCTTTGACGGAATGTGGAATCGATCCAAATAAAACAACGCCGCACCTCGATAATTACTGCCCTTTTTCTACTACAAATCATATGAATAAATGCGATGGTGTAGTAGTATATGTTAAAAACACACACAAAAGCTCTGCTAAAGAAGTAAAGTTAGTTCATGCTTCCTGTATGCAGATAACTCTACCATCCTACACAATACTATGCATATACCGCTCTCCCTCAAACTCGAATGCAGAGAGTTTTATCAATTCCTTAAACGATCACCTACTGACCATTGAATCACGAAATAATGTCATAATAACCGGTGATATAAACATCAATATTATCCATACAGATAAAGAAAAACCACATGAAGAGAGAAACAGACTGTACTACTTGACCATGTTGGCAACACATGGATTTCTTCCTGGCCATAACTTGCCCACTAGAAATGACAGCTGTTTAGATCACTTTATGGTAAATTTGGATAATAATAGACACATGGCAACTGTCGAGGTTTTTGACTCAACTATAACTGACCATAGCATGATACTCATTCAATTAAATAATATATCAGAATCTGTGAATAAATTATATCAATGCAAAACTATAATCAACTATGAAAATGCAATTACATCCTTAAAAAATAGTAACTTCGATAATCTCTATTTATGTGATAATCCTACAATTTTAATTAATGATCTTATAAAACTTCTACAACAATGTATAGTAAACAATACCTTAACAAAACGTATTCCCTCCAAAGACAGAATTTTAAAACCATGGATTACGCCTGGAGTTTTAAGGTGCATCCGAAACAGAAATGAAATGCAACTTAAATTGCGATCTGAACCCCATAATGAAACCCTTAAAATCACATATAGAAGATATCGTAACTATTGTTATGCCCTTTTAAAAAAGCTAAAAAGAAAACATGAAAGAGAACTCCTAACTAAAAATAATAAGAACCCAAAAACATTATGGAAATCAATAAATGAGATAACGAGCCGAAACAAAAATAGATCTAATAATCTTGAATTGTTAGATTGGCATAACTCTCCTCAACTTTCTGTTAATAATGCAAATAACTTCTTTTCGAATATAGGAAAAAATCTAGCCGAAGAAATTCTGACGAATTCTATCCCGGATCAAACACAAGACAATCCTCAAGATTCACCAGATTGTTCTTTTGTTCTATTTGACACAGACCCCGAGGAAGTATATGCCATAATAATGAGCCTCAAGTCTGACAGTGCGCCTGGGTGGGACAATATATCTACCCAATTTTTAAAACTGGCAGGAACTATTGTTGCACCTATTATTGCCCACTTTGTTAACTTATGTTTTAAAGAAGGCATCTTTCCAACGGCACTAAAAAAGGCGATGATAACTCCGGTATACAAAAATGGTGACAAAGCTGATGTGTCAAATTATAGGCCTATTTCTGTCTTAACAGCAATATCAAAAATTTTAGAGAAACTTATCAATAAGAGGCTTATTAACTACTTAAATAAATTTGGCTTACTCTCTGGGTCACAGTTTGGTTTTAGACAAAACATGTGTACTGAAGATGCCATAGCTGCACTCACAACCTACATAGTGAATGAAGTAGATAAAGGGAAGAAATGCGTTACAGTATTCTTAGATCTTAAAAAAGCCTTTGACACGATCTCTGTAACCATTCTTATCCAAAGGCTAGAGCGCATAGGTATACGTGGAACAGCTCTAAAACTACTATCCGACTATCTCACTCAACGTAAGCAGGCAGTGAAAATAGGTCAGTATGTAAGTGAAGAAGCAGATGTAACTTATGGAGTCCCACAGGGAAGCGTTCTTGGACCTACCTTGTTTCTCATATACATAAATAACTTATGTAACATGGGAATCGGATCAGGGCAAATTTTCTCATATGCAGACGATACCGCTGTCGTTTTTTCAGGCAACAGCTGGGAATACGTACGTCGCGTGGCTGAAGTAGGCCTAGCTCGTATCTCCGCTTGGTTAAAGTACAATCTGCTAACACTGAATCTCGAAAAAACTAATTTTATTGCTTTTACTAATTACAACTCAACACAGCCAGATTACAACTTTAAAATAAAAATTCATTCTTGTACTGACCTTGCTGAAACATGTACTTGCAGAGAAATTGATAAAGTTAGCACCACAAAATACCTAGGAATCATTGTTGATCAAAGATTATCCTGGCATGCACACATTGAACTTACAATGGCTAGAATTAGAAAATTAATATGGGTTTTTAAAAAGTTGAGACATGTCGCAGATTCAAAATTATTAAACAATATTTATATTTCATTAGCCCAGTCGATCCTGGTATATTGTATACCTGTATGGGGTGGTGCTACTAAGACTAAATTTTTAGAACTAGAAAGGGCCCAGAGAGCAATCCTAAAAGTAATGAACTTTAAACCGCGTAGATTCCCAACGCAGGAACTACTCAATCTTGGCAATACGCTCTCTGTCAGACAGCTATACATTCTAAACACTGTCTTGAGGCTACACAAAAGACTTCCCTTCGACGCCACTAAATTATCTAGAAGACGAACACTCACCTGCTTCAACGTGGCACCAATCACCTTCTTAAAAACGGAATACGCAAAGAGACAGTATACAAGACGGTCGGCTAAGTTATACAATGATCTGAACCAACTTTTAAACATATATTCCAAGAACAAGCATGATTGTAAAACTGCGCTGACCAAACTACTGAGATCTTGGTGCTATGATAAGACTGAATCGTTTCTTAGGGGGTAGGTGAGTTATTTTTCTTCTGAGGTCATTAAATAAAAGCACTCACTTATGCATACATACACATACGTTACATTCTCTCTCTTACACACACACACACACACTCACACACACACACACACACACACACACGCACACACACACACACGCACACACACACTAAAAATTATAATTACATAAGTGGCATTTTAAAATCTGATTTAAATAACTTATTTCATTTGTTACGTATGATAATTTTAATAATTTTAATTTCATTTTGTTTTCATTTAATTTTGTTTTTTTTTTTTTATTTTGTCATAAAATCTATATTTTAATTTTAATTTTATAATTTAATATCTTAATCTGTAATATAAAAGTAGAATCTTTACTATAGTTAAATATACACTTACGTATTGTCAACTTGCTAGGAGAGCGGGGATTTCTAACACAAGTATTCTTTACTTAAAAGAATTCCTCGATCGCAATTCAGCATGTAATAATTATGTAAATGAATAAATGATTTTGATTTTGATTTTTTTGATAATAAAAATATTTTAAACGATATTAACTTCTCATTTATTCAATAAAAGAATAAATATATTTTCATTTCATCGGTCACCACGTTCAAAAAGTGTAACTTGAATTAATATCAAAGAAAAAACTTGAATTAATATCAAAGAAAAAAATACAGCATAAATAAAAAAATATAAATAATTATAATTGCATAAGTTGATAAAAAATGTGCAATAGCTTTACCGCGGCAGTCCCCAAGTGCCACCCTTTTTTTTATATATATTACTTCTGTCTGTATCAAACTGTACATATCTACATAAAATGAACTTATTTATAACCCTCAAACTCATGAAACTACTTATATTACACAGTGGTTCAATGTTATCATAAAAAAGTTAAAATCAAATACTTACCAAATGCAAAAACATACATTATATTTTCTGAACGCACTTAAATAAAACTATCTATGACCATAATTCTGCAGGGCTTTTCTATATTATTTATCAGTATATACAGCGAAGTTTTCTGAATATATCTACTACATAATCGTGAAATGCTAATAAATATCAATATCGATTTGGTTATTAGATCTAGTAAGCGGCCCAGTGCTCGTAACCCATGTCTGGAAAGCCCTCATGAGAGGGAGCATGGTTGTGGTCTCCGTTAAACTTTATGACGACATTGCCGGCTGTGTAGACGGCAGCGCAGCAGCGTAACCTCGTCCTGGTACATTGCCACCTTGTCCTGTCCCCACTTGACCGGTGCCTGCTAAATTTGTAACCGTTTACGAATAAACTTTTCTGTTTGGACCAATCATTGATGATGAAATCTGCAACCACAAGTGAGAAAAAAAACATAAATATCTATTCATTCTTACAATTTCTTTTTTTTTTTAAATGCAAATTTTAAAATAAACCGAAAAATAAAACTACGTTTCACCGAGGTCCGCGCTGTCCGATTGCTGATTCTGCGCCTTCCACGACCCCGCCAGTCACAAGCGTGAGTAGCGTGCGGGGCACCTTGCGGCTACCCCGTACCTTATCCCCTCAAATTGCTGAATAAGAGGGCCTTTAGCTAAGAATGATTTAACTTGAGGCCGAAACATTTTTGATGAACGTTGTTCCGTATAATATATTAAATAAATCTGCGCCAAACTTCATATTCATTTATTAATCTGAGCAACATTTTACAAAAAATGTAAAGAAAGCGTGTCCATGGTGTGAGGATACTGCGGGGGGTGGTTGTGGTCTGGGTTATACCTTACTACGAGGCTGTCCACCGTGAATATGGAGGATCGGCACTGCAAGAAATGTTTACCGCAGTGCCACCTGATTCTGTTGCCATTCACCCTGTGTCGTGTGAATTTGTAGCCTTTGACAAATATGTTCTTTGGTAACTGTTCCGTGCAAAATAAACCTGGAAATGAGATATTTTATAACTACCGCTTATATCTGACAACAACTGCAGAGAGTATATAACTTATGAAATAAAAGATATAAGATTATAAATGAGACAGTTGGTTATTATATTACACATTAATCTTGATACAGAGAGTTTACCGTGGCTATAAGCAACTAAGACTTGTAGGTAGTATAGGGTATATTTACATAATTCGACAGATACAAGGGTTTTACACATTTGATAACCGTACAAACTATATCATAACGCTCATGCCTATTACATAAATTTTAACAACAAATCTCAAGAGAGATTTGTTCAGAGTTCAGACAGATTTTGCTCTAAGAACAACCCACTCCGTATTGAATAAAATCCAGATCATTACGTTTATATCTCATACAAGTAATCAAACTTGCCGATCACGAATCTAAAGGAAATGTCTCATCTTTAGTACATGATTTATAGGGCACTCCATACAAGGTTGGGGCGTGAGAATGCTGGTCGTTGCATCTGACGATGACGTCATTGACAGTGAAGATGACGGCGGAGCAGCCGCGGTTGTAGTGCGTGCGGCAGTACCACCTGGTCTTCGGGCCCACCTGCCGGTGCCGGCTGAAGTCATAGCCGCGAAACGAGATGATGCGAGCGCCGCGCGGCGTCACCGCGAACATCGGAGCTAAAACAGATCACGTACAATATGATGTTTGTTGTTATTGTTTCAGATTTTTTAAGCTGCCTAAAGACAGTGACATAGCTTGAACAGTAATAATAGCCGGGACCGACGGCTTTGCGTGACTTCTGATGCACGGAGGAGCTCGAAAATTTTTATGCAACCCGTCCAAGTGCGGGCCACGCCCGCACTAGCAGTACGTACAACGTACTCCCGCCAAGCCATATTATGCTGACAGAATAGATGTAGATTGTGTACTGATGAGGCAAAGCGATACAAAAGTGACTATAATTTTGAAAGTGTTTTATGAACATTGTGTCTGAAATAAAAATATATTTATTATTCTTATTATGTATAACTCGGATATAATTTAAAAAGGGACTTACGGTTATGGACATTTTAAAAACTTAATGTAGCAAACTTCGGTAGTAAAAAATACATAATCATTACTTTCTGTTTTACATGTATTAGTTTATTAATAAAAAAACAATAAAACTAAGGTTTCACAATAAAATACCCTAACTAAATAAATAAAATTACAACACATTTACAAAATAAGTACATAATCTGTAACATTGGTTGGCATCAACCTTAAAAATTACCTTACTTTCGAGCTATAATATTTTATGTAAATTTTGATAATTTTATAAAACAATTTTCAATCTTTTTTTAGTCATCGAATTAAACACACACTACAAATTTGTACACAAAGAAGTACCCGCATTCCCTGTACAATTTCCAAAGTGTAAGCACCATCAAACATCACAATTCACATTGATCGTACAAGACATTATGTATTACTAATAATCATATACATAGTTGTATCATTAAATTTAAGCATAATGTACCTACAGTAAGTACTATAATGATACAGTTACAAACATGTATTTCTAGATATACCTAAAGTCTGGTCGCAGAGGGTTTATAAAGTCAGGGCTTCTTAACTCATTACAAATTGCGGCCTGCTAGCTATTTAAAAACAATTTTATACTGTTATTAATTGCATAAAACAGATAACAACGTGCTAACACCCAAGCGACTCAGTTGAAGCGCATTCCAGGACGAAATGGCAATACTCGTATATGGCCGCCACATCCGCTTGACCGTTTGGGCCACGGTTGACAACAACTGCATTCCTCGTACCACGCAAACGGCGAAAGCGCATACAGTTTGCTATAGTAAAGCTATTCAGAGACGAACTAATATTTATCAACATTTATTTTTTTAATATATAGGGACAAATAACACTGATTGAACTAGCCCCAAAGTAAGTTCGAGACTTGTGTTATGGGATACTAACTCAACGATACTATATTATATAACAAATACATATATAGATAAACATCCAAGACCCAGGACAATTTAAAAAAGGCAATTTTCCAACTTGCCCTGACCGGGGATCGAACCCGGGACCTCGGGATTGCGAACTAGCATGGAAACCACTACGCCACGAAGGTCATCAGAACTCTCAGCTAACAGACTTTGTATTTTATAAAAGCTAAATCTGCGAGTAGTATTAATATTATATGACAATGTACCCACTTCCTAGAGAATTTTAACTTGTTTTAATTCGGTTGCACCTCTTGCAAGACCATAAGGACGTAGCTTCTACGAAAAATCATCAATGTTAGATACAGGTGGATGGTTGTGCTCGTTCTTTGTTTTGTAGAAATCATTAAAAATGGTGGTCAAAGTGGCTCTGCACTTGAACAAGCCGCAATGCTGGGAACATCGCCACAAACGTTTCACGTTGTTCTGCTTCTTGAGGTGGTAGGTGTAGCCTCGGTGAGCCAGGAGCACAGTGCCGCGTCTGCTGGCTATGAACTGGAGAGGGCCTGAAAAACATTTTTTGTAAATAACGTCGATATATTAAAAATATTTCGCAATTTCTATTTCGATCATCTTTTGAGTACTAGTTGTAAGACAAACTTGGTGGGACTGGCTCACCTTAAGGGGATACCTGAATTTTCAGGGGTCCAGTGCTGCCACCATTTGAAATAAATCATTTGATAGGAAACGGAGACATCATTTAAAATTTTGTCTTGAACAGGCACTAGATAACCCTGCAAACTATTTTATAAACTATAGTTTACAGTTTAAAGTGATGATGTGAAGCTTTTCTACGCACATACGCCAAAAGTGGCCGTTTATCGCAATTGTGCGTAGAAAACCTTCACGTTCTCATTTAAACTGTAAACAGTAGTTCATAAAATAGTATGAAGGGTTATTTATATCTCCCGTTTCATTTCAAATGGGGGCAGTACTGGACCCCGAAAAATTCAGGTAGCCCCTTAATGTACCTGCGTGGAAAATTGCAAATTTAGGCGACTTAACTATACAGTGGATTTATCTTCATATTTTAAAAATTACAAGTTATTATTAAAAGTAGATTTAATACAATAAAAAAGTATGTTGTCAATTGTTAATATTTTAATAATAAAGCACGGGTTACTCACGTAGAGAGTCAGCTACTGGCCGACATGCTATGTACAGCCGACAGTCTCTGACACAGTGAGCTTTTTTCACACACGGGCATCATCACCACCAGCCGACGATGAAAAAGATGATATTGAGGCTCCTAGTACATTCGCGGGAGTTGTCGACGCAGAAAACCAGCAATCCCCACCAATGTCGTTACGAGGAAGCGAGCGATCGCTCGCGCCGCCCGCGCGACCCCCCACTAACATCAGTGTGTCGTGCAGCGACTTTGTGCACGAGCGCGTCCCATTCGCCCTGATGAAGACCTCCGGATGAGGTCGAAACATGTCGGCCAGTAGCTACTCTCTACGTGAGTAACCCGTGCTTTATTAATAATGTCTGAGTTTCACGTAAGTTTTAATAAAAAAAAAATAATAATAAGTAAATAACAAATAAATCTTTTATCCGGTCAACTAAGGGCCAAACATGGTTACTTAAAATTCAAATTAATTGAAATTACATATACAACGTGGATGGGACATACCCGTAATAAATCGAATGATGGGATATACTAGATTACTATAGTATAATGATATTATAATAACCAGAGATCGGAATTGGGTGTGTGAAAATACCTAAAGTTTGCAGCGGGACAAATATGGAGCTGTTACAACCACTTAATTTAAACCGGTTTTGGATTTTACCGGTTTGGTTTCGGTTTTTTTTTTTTTGTTTTACATGTTCCTTACCTTTGAAACACCGAACTATAAACATTTACAAGCTGCTAATATAGATCTAAATTAATTTTTGTTTTGTACTTTTCCGGTTAATATTCGGTCTTTTAGTCCTAATTGTTCTTTTTCGGTCAAACACAGAATTTTATATATCTGCAAAATGCTAATGCGGTTTTAATTTCTTTTTTTGATTTGTATCTTAAGTTGAAAAGTTTTGCTACAGATTGATGCAAGGAAAACGAACATTTTCACGTCTTTACATAGTTTTGAAGTCGCTTGTTTTTTTTTTAAATTATTTAACCTGCACTGCATCAAAAAATAAATTAAAAAAATTTATTTCAATTGCAAGAACGTTGTGCGTAAACTACTTTCCACAGTCAGAGTTCGGAAGATGCAATAATATTAGTTTTTTCCTAGAAATGATAATTATTTTTCTAATGTTAAAAAAGGCTTTGTGTTCTTCGCGGTACAAAAGCCCACGCTAATCCATTGTTTAACAGGTAAAAAAAATCAGTCTGCCGCCTCCCTCCTGGCTGTCATTGTTTTAACCGACCGATAAACAGGTGCAGTCTTGCAGCGCAACTTGTTGAGTTAACACGTGTTATATTCTCCATATTTTGGTCGGTCGCAGATTTGAATACAGCTTATTTTTGGACTTGCGCCTATTTTTAAGTGTTTTTGTTTTTTGTCTGTTATTATTAACAACAGACAAAAAACAAAAAAGAAATCGACATTTCCATACAAAAGGCGATTTGTATGGGAAAGTCGATTTTTTTTTTGTTGTTTGTTGACTGTTTTAATATCATTATACTATCGTGATCTAGTATAGCCCGTGGTTCGATTGATTACGGGTATGTCTCTTCTACGTTGTATATTTAATTTCTATTAATTTGAATTTTAATTAACCATGTATGGCCCTTAGTTGACGGAAAAAAGATTTATTTGTTATTTATTATTTACTTATTAAAATATTAACTACATCACGTTGTATATGTTATGGAGGAAGTGATTAATTATTCAGTATAATAAATATCCGCACTATGTGAAAAATTGCCAAAATAAAGGGGCAGTGTAATATAAACTTCAAAATTATCAATAGTCCGGTCATTATTACAATGTCTATCACCTTTCGGAAGAATATTTAACACAAAATCACGAAAGTAGTACCTGTACAACTGTATGCATTGCAAATTTCAAAGTCTAGTGTTGCCGCTCGATAGTCCACCATCGATAGGCTATCGATATTTTAAGCAAAACAAATTGATAAGTGGTTTATTTGTGTGAGTTTGGCGACAACTTTAAGTCTATTTTTGGTAAGCGCGCACCACTACAAGCGCGTGATAATAATTATAACGTCTTGGCAATGTGATAAATAAAGAAATTTTAATTATTTTTTATTACTTTGACCAAGTTAGCTTGTCATTATTTTTTTCATAATTTTCATAATGCCCGGGCATTGTGAAAATTGTCCAAAATTATCACTTCGTCATAACATAAGTATACAAACAATGGCGTTCAGTCACTTGCTAGCCAGAACATGAATCATACATACTGCAATTATTCATGTACTGACCGTCAAATCTGTCTGCAAAAAACCGCAGGAGTATATTAGGGCTGTCCCTGACCCTGCGCACTAAGAATGTGCACATATCTTCCGTAAAAAGTAATCACTTAAAAATCTCCATGGAAAATAAAACTACCACCATCACCTGACGTAACTTTATTGCTCTTTTTGTGTTTCATCTTAACAAATTGACTCTTCTATGGTTGCTTAAATTAGCACCAAAAACATATCAGCTTGAAATGCCTTCCCACATATTAAAGTTAGGTTTCAATTATTTTCGGCGGATGATTATGCTCTGTATCAGCTAGAACAATAACATCCCCCACCAGGTGTATCTTGGCCATGCAGCCCTTCTTACCCTGGTGAGTCGAGCAGCGCCATCTGCTTCTCAGACTTTTCTTCACTACTCCCTTTCTCGTGTCTTCATAATAGGTGTATCCTTTCAATAACAATAGCGTTTTTCCTTTGTGAGATGTTATGAATTCTACTTCCTCCGTTTCTTCTTTATCTTCTTTATTTTCTGTAAAGACAGGTTACATTTATTTAAATCTACACTTAAATCCTAACCAATGAATTTTGACTGTCTTTGTAGCATGTTTATAATAGCCCAATGAATTTTCAAATTACGGAAACAATAAAGTAAAGGACATTTATTTCAAATACTTAAATAAGTTCAGATTCTACTAGACTAGACACATACTTTTTGAGATTTTTTTTAGTTTTATTAATGACCAGTTTCTGGTATCGCATTCTTCTTAGGTGCATGAGTGTGTTCATTCCTAGTGGATAACAGAAACTCGTGCCTGAAGGTGAGTGCAGCGGCGCGGCAGCCTCGCGAGTGGTGCGTGGCGCACAGCCAGCGCACCCGGCATGAGGTGGACTCAGTCTGTCGGTAGAACGTGTACCCTTTCAGCACCAACATTGGATTCCCATTTCTGGAGTTCACAAATTGTAGAACATCTGAAATGCCGAATCCAGTGAGTTCTTTTTTCCTAAGTACCTAATGTTATTGTTCACGACCATGAGTTGTCTTTATTTATCCAGCGCATCCAGTACTAGCTTAATGTGTCAAGAACTATAAAACCATTTTTGTCGATATCTAATTCAAAAATGATTAGCCGATTAAATTCGTCTATCTTAATATTATAGCAAGGTTCATGGTACATGTAGTTAAGTAAAACGAAAAAAAGGCAAATTTTGAACGTATTATATACTTGCACAGATCAACAATAAGAGTCACAAAACTTTTTTAATATTCAGCAGTACTCGTGCCTGCGGTTACGAAACTTTCATGACCGGGTTCATATACATTGTCCTTTTCAATATTGAGAAGGTTAAATGGATAAATGTCACATTGATTAAACTCATTCACAATTGTATTAGCTTTAAGGCATGTTTCAAAACATTTTTGCAACTCCGGAGCATAGTTTGTGCACTCAACGACCATATTCTTGTTTTTCATCCTGAACTCGTGCTCTATTTTCTTCCATGTCACTTTAAATGGCTCGAAGACAGCTACATCGAGTGGCTGCTTTGAATTAGGTGGAAGACCAAGTAGTATTAACCCCTTTTCTTTGCAGAACGTGAATAGAGATGGTGATATGTGAGAGAAGCGCCCATCTAAGAACAACACCACCGGGAGCTTAACCTCTTTTTGCAAAAGCCATGGGTAAAATACATTCGTGACATACTCCTCGAATGTTTCCATACTAATGCAACCAGATGCTGTGTCACCGTGTCCCCACCAGGAAGGCACAGATACATTTATGTCACTTGATTCGCTGCCATGAGGGAGCAGCATCATGGGTGGAGCGATGTCTCCGTTAGCACACACATTGGCCAACACGGTCAAGAACTTTTTGTCATCAGATGCGCGATTATGGGTAAACTTGTCGCTGTTCATCAAAAGCCGTTTTACTTTAGGGCACAAGAAAAACTCAGCATTTCCAATATTAAATATCCTGCGGGGATCATTAAAAACATGGAACAAGTTTTTACTTTCCAAATAATTATGTATTTTTACGGCCCATGTTAGCAACTCGTCTTCTTCAACTTTGCTTTTACCTTTTCTCCTGAACGGTAAAATTAAATTAGAGACGCTAGGATTTCTGCGAATGAACCCTATGAACCACATTTTTCCCGGAACTCCATTCTTGAAGGGATTGGAGCGGTTTAGGTGTAATATTAATTTGGTAACTACTTCGCCCAACTGAGCCTTTGTTATACTGAATCCGTGTAAGTCGAGGGATTCAATCCAACTGACAATTTCCTTTTCCTCGTGCTCATCGAATACCGGTCGCACACCACTATTGTTGTCAGAGTATTTTCCATCCCGTTTATTTCTCAGTGTAGTTTGTGGTATTTTGAAACGCCTGGAAGCTTTATATATACTCATGCCTTGAGAAATAGATTTCATAGCAGCTGCAAGTTGTCGCGATGGATATGATTTGCGTTTCTTTTTCTTTTTCTCTGAGATTTCCGAATCATCTGAAATTATATAAGTATATCTTTTTAATAAATTTTTACATTGTAAGTATATCATTAAAGTTTCTTATTAGGTACCTCCTGATTTCTTAACAGCAACGAGTATGTATATTTATTATTTTAAATTTATTTCATTCATCTGCTTCATCACATGTGCTATTGACTATTATTATCAATAACTCAACAAATTCTTTTTAACCGACTTCAAAAAAGGGTTTGTTAATTCGTCGGAATCGTTTATTTTTTTTTATATGTTCATCGATTATTCATAGACACCTAGACGGATTTGGATTTTTTTTTGTATGAGCATACTTTTCAGGTAGTCCCATAGAAATTTTATCAAATTCGATTGAGTAGTTTGGAGGTGAAGTCGATTTTTAGTTTAAAAAATTAATTACTATCAAAAACCGCTGTTTACTCTGTTCTTTCTTATGAGCCAATTTCTCTAGATCCTTTTTGGTGTTTTATTTCTAGCGCTGTGCAAAATAATAACAATTTTAGTTGGTAATATATTTATGGTATATTAGAAATTCTAACAACCGCATGAATTGAAACGTTTTTATCTTAAATATTAGAATTGATTTTTATATTAAAAATTAGAATTATGACTATTATATCAAACACAAAAATACTGGTGTTAGTACTTGTAATGCAAACGTAAGTCTAAGTTATAATCACACAAATATACTTAAACCTGTTTAGCCAATCAATAACACAGACCAAAATAATGTAGTATTATGTATTGATAAGTTCTAATTTTTTTCTCGTCGTATTTATTTATTACAGGGTGACTTTAACCCACTATCCAAATTTTTGAAGCAAGTTTAGTCCATGAAACAAAACTACTAACTACTATAAATAATTTGATCCTCCCATACAAAATCCATTTGGCCGAGAGTTGATTTGTATGGAAAGCCGAACATTTTTTTCGTTATTCGTCAGTTGTTTTTATGGAAAGTGGTTAAGTATCATGGACAGAACGTACTGCAAAAATGGTGATTAAAAAGTCAACCTGTATATATTTTAGATGTCAAACTTAAATATACGTGTAATAGCCAAAACATGTATAAACTTATAAAATTATATTAGAGTCACTTTCGCGTGGACCTCATTAAAGCATTCGAAGCAAAGTGGCTTCTGACATTGTACACAGTATATTTTGGTCCTCTTCGCTTTGGTTTTGGCCTTGAAGCTTGACATGGTCCTCCTCAGGTTGTGATAGCAGCCAGCGCACTTCCTGTACTTGTCGACATGCTCTGCTTTGTGGCGTCCTGGGAACAAAAATAATAGTATGAAATTCTGATTCCGACTCATTGAAAATGTAGAATAACTGGTCAAGTGCGAGACGGACTCATGCACGAAGGATTCCGTACCATTATTTATTAAAATTCACGTTTTTTATATGGAAGCAACAGTTAAATATTTTTTTCTGTTTTTTATATATGCTGTTTTAGCAACAACAGAAATAAATTATCTGTGAAAATTACAACTGTCTTGTTATAACGGTTCGTGAGATACATCCTGGTGACAGACAGACAAACAGACGGACGGACGAACAGCAGTCTCAGTAATAGGGTCCCATTTTTACCCTTTGGGTACAGCACCCTAAAAACAAGTTATTAGTTGGTATTGGTTTATTAAGTTTATTTTCATGTTTCAGAAAGTTTTACTTGGATGTTTTAGAAACGCAAAATAATATTTTATCAGCATGCTCGAAACAAGATTTGTTTTTTATTCGCAGAAACTCGATCGCCCGATTTCTCAATTTATTATAGATATTTTTTTTATCTATAAATTAGGTGACCGACTTATTTTTAGATCAAAAAATAGAAATAAAAGATTGCAACTACAAGTATCATTAGTACTTAATAATGAAATAAAAATTGGTTGTAAAAATAAAATACTCGTATATCATAATTTTAAAGAAAACATAGGTACTATTATTTGATTATTTGTAATATATTTTTCTATGTTTTTAATTAAAGTCTTCATAAAAGTATTACAAACTATTATATCATTTAATATATTTATAGTATATAACATATATTTTCAGGAAAGAGATAAGTGGAAGAAGATGGGAGAGACCTTCGCCCAACAATTTGACAAAACAGTTCAATAAAAAAAAACACAAAACAATGTCGTGCTACATTTTGTCTCTCTTTTCGTGTATATTTCTGAAACACTGTAAGCACATGCTCCTGTCACACTTGCAACAAATAGTCCTGACTTTCTTAGTTCTGTTGGAAGCGACAGTGGCTATGAAGGAGGCTCTGTTGGCGGCGTAGCAGCCGACACAGCGCCTCCTGATGTTACTTCTTCTGAGAACGTGTTCTGAAGTTGACCACAACGGTTGTAGAAATGAAAACTCGTCCAAGTCTGAAAACCACAAAAATAGTTTTTACAAGACTGCATTAAATTAATAAGGTTTTATAGATATAAAACGCAAATGTGTTGTTGAAGAATTCCTTGCTACTACTAAGGTTCTAGTTCGAACTCATTCGGTTAGGTAAATGCTCAATAAATGTTACACAACCTCGACACATCTTTTTATTGAAATATACACTTTACAAATTTATATATTAACAGATTATAAATTCATCAAGTAATTTATAATTTGTCAAATAATAAATTTGTAATTTGCAAAGGTTTTTGGTTTTTTAAGTAAATACTCGTATTACAAAGAACAGACGTGACATGATTTAAGTATGTAGGTACCTACATAAAGAAATGGGGTATAGTTATACATAATAAAACGTGTAAACTAGGGACAACAAAAGTAAATATAATATTATATTCGTAGGTACAAAACTCATAATTGAAATGACAGATTTTTTTTATGATGGTGCTTCAAAAATCATTACCGACAGTAGCATTATTCACATTATGTGGAAGATACAGTACAATATAAAAAAACTTTATTGCACCTTGCGCTGTATTTTGATTATTTAAATGAAAACATGATATTCAGTTATTTCATTTTATTATATTATTTTTTATAAATGTTAGTTTATTTCACTTATAATTCAAACACAACAACACTAGAAAGTCGAGCTGTTAGCTGTACCAAAGGTGAAGGTGAAGGCGGAAAGTGCTCGGCAGAGAAATGACGCACGAAGGTCATGCCACGACTCAGGTCTAGTTTCAATAACCAGTATAAGCCAGTGCGGGCCGTGCCGTGCCTCCAGCCGAGCCTCACCTGCACTATCTGTGTGCACTCACACAAATGCAAAGCTAAGCTTATGTCTCGAGACCTGTACAACATGGTTGTGTTCACCGTTGAAGGTGATGATTTCGTCATCAAAAGTGTAGACGTAGGCGTGACAGCCCTTCTTGTGGTGAGTGGAGCACATCCACCGGACCTTGAGGCCAGCAACACGGCCTGTGGAGTACGTGTAGCCCTTGTGCTGTATCATGCGCCTCCCCTTTCGCGATAGCACAAACGTGAACTCTTCTGCAAAGTAATATTCTCTTCTAATACGAATACCGAATAAAGGTTTTGGTGAAAAAAAAACTGTTGAGACAAATTTAAAGATACTCACGACTCACAAGTCAAATGACAGACGTAAATAAGATTACTAGTTAAACAGTTAACCAACCAAGGCACAAAACATAGCAAACGCCCTGGGCGCGCTCAGTTTAATTTTACGAAATAGTATGTAACGAAACATAGCAAGTTGTGTACTATTCCATATATTTAAGAGCGGCCAACTCGTCTTACTTTTCATACAAACGCTCGTACGTGATTACGGCATTGTAACGGATCTTTCTTTAAAACTTTTGAATTAACAGGTATCTTGTGCGCTAGTTCTAGGTTTCTATCGAAACAAAAAAATTAAATTTTGGAAAAACAAATTCAGTATCAGCTTTCAAAAATCTGCTTTCTTGCACAAATTTTACCTGAACTTCGACCGTTCATAAAGTACTCATAAATTGTAAATGTAAAAAAAAAATATTTCGATATAATCCCCGCAAATATAATAAAATTTTTAAATAAAAAACCTTTATTTCAAACACTAGTACGGCTTACTGAAAACAAAAACACGTATTACCTGGTCCAAGTTTTGTGAAATTACCGCACTAATACTAATTTCATTCAATAGAATGCAACCCGAGCCCTCAGGCGCTATCTTTCTCTTTTTGCTTTTTCTATCATTGCCCTGGATGAAACAACAAATTTATCAAACTATGCTCGCGTTGACGATAGAGCGGCCTGGAAGGGCCGCCTTAACCAAGCGCCCTGGGCGGGCTATGTTTCGTGCCCAACTCTACCTTTTGACAACAGAGAAAAACAAAAATGTACATAAGTAAGTATTTAAAAATAGACTACTTTTGTGCCTATTATATGTCATATTTTCTTAATACTGTATGTATATCAATATAAGTATATATGAGTGATAAAATAAAACCTCTTGCTTTACGAGTATGATATTCATTTCACAAAAGGAAACGTCGGTCAAGGTTTTTTTATTATAAAGAAAATTGCTATTGAATTTAGTTATAGATTCTTTATTCATTATTACATCAATGTACGTTGATTTGAAATTATGCAGTCAAACTAGATAGGACGATTATATTCCCATTAAAGATTGTATACAGGGTTAAAGTGAACAATTGGCTTAGGGCTGTCACAGTTATCACTAGATTAAGAAAAAAATAAACAAAACTCAAAAATATTTAATGCAGTATCAAAACTTATTCTAAATTACATGGATAGTTAAAAGTATTACATGGATAGTTAAAAGTATTAGAGAGACATGGATAGTTAGAAGTATTAGGCACCTAACACAGGTATGTGTTAGGTGCCCCCGCTTCTCCCTCCCGGTAAGTAACATTATTACTGAATTTTCTTAATATTTGTTACAATTAATTCTCCCAGTAATGCACGTCTGGTATTACTGGGGAAAAATGGATCGCAATTTCAAGGGATATGAAAATATGGCACTGAAAACTTGAGACTCCAGTCAGCGAAAAGAATAACAGATTTATTAACCTATTGCGTATAATAAAGTCGGGCATGTGTATGTTCTCCCTTCAGATTGGTAAGGACACCATCCGTCGTGTGTAATTTAGCGAGGCACCCTTGGTGATGCAGCGAGCACCGCCAGTGCCGGTTCCCGGCTTTGGTCACCTGCTTCAAGTAGTACGTGTAGCCGTCGTATCGGACGATAGCACGCCCGCGCTTAGATGTTATATATTCCACTAAAATTACAAAAAAATATATTAATATTAGTACCCATAGTTACTTGCCATAAAATTGCAAAAACATCCATCAAATAATTTTTCAAACTAAAAATCGACTTCACCCCTAATTAGAGGCACACTTGACCGATTTTGATAAAATTTCTATTTCACCACCTAATAAGTATACCCTTTCAAACAAAAAAAGGAATTTTCCAAATCAGTATAGGCGTCTTCGAATACACAAAACATATTAAAAAAAGAAACCCGACGATTTGATAACCTCCTCCTTTTTGAAAGTCGGTTTAAAACTATGAAGTTGATGACAAGCCACAATTATATAAACCTCATGACGAGTTTATACATATTGTACGTAGATAAATATTAAAGCTGGTACATTTCTATATAATACATTCATATTTATTTATCACCTACAAATAATCAAATTAACAGGTTTATTCAACATACACATATAATAATATATAACAAGTAAAACTAAACTAAAAAATAAGTCATTTAAATGGTGAAACTAAAGTATTAAGTCTAAAAATGAAATAATTTTTAAAATAACCTATTGCGCACTATCATATCTTATTATATTTTGTTTTATTTTTTTACTTAATATATGCTATTGAGCAGCTTAATATGTGTCAGTCCGAATGAGTACTTTATTTATTCGGTTAGACCTTAGTAAACAAATACTTTAATAAATGTTTGAGCCGATCTTGTAATAGTGAGGAAAATTTAATATAAAAAGTAATGTATAGAAAAATCGAAAACAGAAATCTAATAAATATAACTTTAACTACCATATCAACTGAATGAAATTTAACTACAAGTATATTCATTAGCTGTTGCCCGTGACTTAGTTAGCCTGGACTTTAGTTTATCAAAACTGACATTTTATTATTTTCAATAAAACCGGCCAAGTGCATGTCGAGCCACGCGCAGTATAGGATTCCGTTTTTAAACTGAAGAAGAGAACACGTATTCGGAGCATAAAAGAGCTTAAATTCTTTTCCTGATCGGTCGGCTATGATTGTGCTCGCCCTTCACTTCAACTATGGCGCGGTCCCTAGTGTGCACCTTCGCAGGGCAACCCCGCCGGTGCCGCGAGCAGCGCCAGTGCTGGTAGCCGGCCTTCGTCTCGGTCTTGAAGTAGTACGGGTAACCGTCGTAGCAGACGACAGTGCACCCTCGACGGGACGTTATGAATTCCGCTAAAATAGCAAACGAAAATTGAAATTCCAAAAGAAGATGGGTACAAGGTTTCAGGCACTTGGCAAGGAATCTTTAATAAAAAAAATCAAATCACACAGTCAGTATACGTATTTAATTTAAGAAAGTATTTATTATCTTACATTGTGACTTTTAGCATGCGTACTCAAGGACTCCTTTACCTTAAGTCACGCATAACAATTTCTTAGTCGATCATGGACGTAACGTGGAAAAATTATAGTGACAATGAAGAACGAGAAAGATCCCATTGTGCAAATACAGCCTAAAAGCAAGCACGAAGGAGTAAGCAAAGAAGGGAAAATCTCTCCATTGACTAGGGCTAAAGTGAGTATATATTTTTTTTGGTGCTTCTATCAAATTTAAGAGATCAGAAGGTAGAAGGAAGATTTCGTGACAGATCACTTTAGTCCTTGCGGCGGATGGTTATGTTCTTCTCTGACGCGAATGATTTCGTCATCAAAAGTGGTGATGGCGGCACGGCAGCCCTTGGTGTGGTTGGTGGAACACACCCAGCGCGTTCGCTGGCCGATGGTGCGACACGCATAGAAGTTGCAGTGCTTGTAACGTATCAGACGCTTGCCCTTCAAGGACATTACGAATGTGAAGTTATCTGAAAGTAGAAGGATTGATTTAAAAATTTAATAAATTGCATTTTATCAGAGAATCTTTTTAAAAAATGGCATTTATTTGGAAATATTTATAAGGAAAGTGTAAAAGGTACAGACAAACAGATGGATAGACAGACGGACACCGGATTCTTAGTAATAGGGTCCCGTTTTTACCCTTTGGGTACGGAACCCTAATTGTCTTTATGTATATTTGCAGCTTTGTGATCGTGATCATCATCAACCTAGCTCTTCTTCTGCCCACAGCTGAGCATAGGCCTCTCTCCTTTGACGCCATCCATCTCGGTCCTTTGCTGCTCTCATCTCATCTCTATACCCTGCGTCTTTTATTATTTTGAATATTATATTTGACTCTTATTATTTTATGATTATTTTATTTGACTTTGATAATTATATCGTCAACCCATCGCATAGACGGATGCCCGACGGAGTGATGGCCGGTCGAGGAAGACACTGACCGAATCTGTAGCCCAGAATAGGTGAGAGAAAATCGTGATGGTAAATAAAAATCATGTTAATCCCAGCACCCGCCTTGCCGCCAAAACGGTGTGGATGATGGTCCGCAAGCTTTATCGGTGATGATCTGACCAGGTCATGAAGACCAGGCAGCAGTTGTAGTTTCTGTGACGTAGCATACGCTTTTCTTATTATGATCATCATCATAAGATAAAAAAAAAATTATGCACCAACTAAGTATGACAAGAATCAAAAGTACATTTAAAATCTAGTTAATCATCTCAGCCGCATAACGTCCACTGCTGGACATAGGCCTCTAGGGTCGTAAATGTTAAAACATCTAAAATATTCGACATTTTCATAAATAAGTCTAATAAAATATAACTTTCTAACATTATTTTAAGGGTGGGTTCAAGTTCCATGCATATGGCGAGATATGCTGTATAAAAATAATTTTGCGATTTTATTAAATTTGGCGAATTAATAAAAATGCGTTTAAAAATAGACAAAATGACAAAATCGTACGATGTTCTATGCAAACAATTTTATTTGGTCATGTAAACACAACAATTTTTTCTTATAATTTTTAACTTTTACTTAATTTTATAATGTACTTTTAAAAATCATTAATATATATATGTATACGGGACTTAGCACGAACCAGTATCTATAAAAATACAATATTTATTAAGAGATTTGATCTCCAGTTTATCAAATCGGGTGTGAAGCGTGGTTATGCTCCAGCATGGTGCTAACGATCTCGTCGTGGACGGTGTGAATGCGGGCGCGACATTTCTTGGAGTGATGGGTGGAGCACAGCCACCTGGTCTTGACCCCGAAGCTGCGGTACGCGAAGTAAGTGTAGTTCTGGTGGCGAATCAACCGGTTGCCTTTCTTAGAAGTCACAAACGTATAACCATCTAAAACTATAAAAGTGATATGAAGATGTTACGTAAGAAATTGTAGCATGTACGGTCAGCCTCAAAAGTGGAGTCTCAATTTTTCATACAATTAGTATGAGAAATTGGGACTCCACTTCTGAGGCCTACCATACGTACGAACGCCGTGTTTCCTTCACACATGCTCCCAAAAACAAAAAAACAAACGTACTTACGTAACTATATTATGAATTTGCCATTGACAGAAGTAAATAAATATGTACGGACAGATCACACAGATTCAGCAAGCAACCCTAAATCAGAAGTCTCGAACTATATTTTATATATAGCTAGCATATACACCCTCTATATATATATATATATATATATATATAGGGTGTATATGCTAGCGAGACCGTCTCTGGCGTCGAGCACAGCCGCCGCGTTTTCGCATTAATTCCCGTGTATAACATTCACTTTTTAATTTTTTTATAATTTTGTCTACCTATTATAAAATTGAGAGAGAAAACTAAAGAGGTTGACTACGCATACGCTTAATAATGTGATAGCATTAGCGGAAGATGGGTGTGTCCATTGTTCTCGGATACGAAGTCGTCCTCAACAGTGTTTATGCTAGAGAGACAGCCTCTGGCGTGATGCGTCGAGCACAGCCACCGCGTTTTTAGCCCACTAGTACGACTTGCATAGTATGTGTAGTCCTTGTGACGTAATAGACGCTTCACTCTTTTTGATGTTATGAACATCGACGTCAAATTGTCTGAAATTACAAGTAACTGTTACTCTTGTATTACCTATTCATTTTAAAACAGACCAATATAAATATTGATATAAATATAACATAACTAAACTATAGGATTCTGGCTGACTGGTGAAATTACATGACCATCATTTAAATGATTGAATGTCTGAATGGAGGAATATTTTATAAGTACGCAGTTTTTACATCTATTTCAATCAAGAAATTTGAGCTAGTGTCAGTCGTCCTACCAAGTTTGTCCTACCAGTTGGACTACTGAGAATATTTTTTTGAGGGTGCGTTTGCATGAGTCGCAAAAAAGATACTATTTCATCATGGTTTTAGGAGAATTCGATCAGTATAACCGACTAAACTATACTACAATTTGTTTTTCGTCTGGACAATCTCCCTTTATAAATAGTTCAAGTACCTATGTATCAAGAGAAAAACAACTAATGATGGTTTTACTTAATTCAAAAGCATTGTACTAATAACTTTCTGCAACATCATTTAAGAGTTATTGTTGGTCCTCTTCCTTTCAAACAATCTACGTATAATCAAAACTCTTCAAACAATCTATAATTCATTCATTTTCAAAACATTCACAGATTTCAAAACTTTTGAGGAGGACGATTATGTTCAGATTTTACACTGATGACTTGATCGTCTACCTACGGTGTAAATGCTGGCGCCACAGCCTTTGGCATGATCAGTGGAACAGAGCCACCTGGTCTTGAAACCTGTGGTCTGTCGTAGTTTTGGTGGCAAAGCAACCGCCTCACCCTCTGCGAAGTCACGAACGTGAAAATCTCTGTAATTAGAACCAAAGCTTGCTATTCTAGTACATCATAGGTACTGCTTGAATAAATTTGTAATATATCTAGTATTATAGCAGTCAACAAGGTAATTTTATAAGACTGTTTTTTTTACATACATATTATCACGCCTGTTTCCCTCAGAGGTAGGCAGAGACTATGGACCTCCACTTGCTACGATCCTGCCAGACCTCTTTCGCTTCATCTAAACTCATCACTCTCTTCATGAATGCCCGCCGGGTATGGGCACTTCTGACCTCTTCTTTTTTAAGGACATCTGCACTCTGATCGCGGTACATCGTAGAAGTAGTTTCTTAGATAATTTTCTTGAAAGTTGAGTACTTTGACTTTGTACATACAAAATACTATCTGATCCTTAAAGGGGCAGACAGTGCATTTTGGGTCTTACGGCTCTAAGCAGACAAACCCCAGGGCCGCAAGACTCAGGTCACTTTTTGCGTGATGGTGGGCGATAAGATGGAAAAAGGAATCAAAACAGTGATGGGTTGCTAGCCGCATCGCCTTTTGAAATGATACGCATTTCCGCCCTTTCCCTCGATCGGCTTCTGCGATTACGCACGCATGGGAAGAGAAGGTACATACTCTTTTCTCTCAGAATAGCATGAACGATGTTTTTTTTTTATTGGAATTCAACTAGTGTGAACTTCGCTTTAAAATAGTTCATTGCTTACATATAAAAATAAAATATGTCGGTATCTCACGATCTACATTAGAGTGATAGTTTTGAAATACATCATTATTAGGCAAAATATTGACACATAATATGAGTAAATCAAATGGTAACACTTTTTTATTAATTTGGCGCAGCATAAGCCTACTGGAAGAGATTTATTTTGAGATAAGAAGTGCCTTTGTACAACTTTCATTTTATATATTTTCTGTATACATATTCCAAGCACATACATTGGTAAATAACAAATAATGAGGTTGTCTGTTTTTTAAATAAATTATATTTAACCACTCTATAACATAAACTACTTATATTTTTTATATTAAAAGTAACTGCGGAGGATGGTTGTGTACAGTCTTCACGCTCACAACTTCGTCACCAACTGTGTAAATGCGAGCGACACATCCCTTGGCATGGTGCGTCGAGCAGAGCCAACGGGTCTTCGCCCCCGTAGCGCGCCGCGCGTAGTAGCTGTAATTGTTGTGACGTATCAATCTCTTTCCTTTCTTTGACGTCACAATCGTGAAATCATCTATAATAAAATAACAAATAATTATTAAAAACAATAAACCAGCTTTTAACTAAAACATATCTCAAGACGAATCAAACAAGCCCAAACTCAATGGGATTGCGTCTTTTCATTACAAAGTTCCTATGGCCACCTTCCATCATCAGATTAGCTCCATATAATTATATTGCATTGTCCCGCGATATGTATCCGTGCAACATTGCAGCTAAATTAGAAATCACGAAGTGGGTCAAATTTAACTTGCAAGATTTGATGATAGACAGGTAGACAGGACAACGGGACAGGTGGTAACTAAATAAAAGCTTGTTACCATCTCACTAATCACTATATAATGAGTATATAAAGATATTTACGTATTCTAGAATTCTCGTATTATTCTAAAAGAGCAAAAAAAAAATGTGCTACAATAACCTTTTAGAAGAGTGATATATGAAAAGTAATAATAAGGTAAGAAGTATGTATTAATTTTCCATATGTTTTTTCGATGATTTTATTTGTCAAATCTTTTAATATTATATTATGGTTTTAGTACAAGACTAGAAAGAAACTTAAACTAAATAAAACTAAGTTAGTTTATACAATATTTGACACACAAAAACGGTTTAAACTCAACATAACACAGACTAATATTCAAAATAGAAGTAGAATTATAACACAAGTGTTTTTTTGTTTACCTGCATACAGTTAATATTGACATTCCTTTTACTTTACGATTTTAACTGACTTCCAAAAAGGAAAGGTATAATTCGTTGGAATCTTTTTTTTTAATATATGTTCACCAATTATTTGAAGACGCTCGGACCGATTTGGATTTTTTCTGTCGTACTAGTCAGGTCGTCCCAAAGAAATGTTATCAAATTCGGTTATGTAATTTTAGGTGTGAAGTCGGTCTTAAGTTTTGAAAAATTATTTTAAATGTTCTATACTCTATTATCAATATACAGCTTGACAACCTGCCATTTTTCTAAAAGTACAAAAAAAAAAACTAAAAACTATTTCTATACAGACAAGAAGGATAGTGATTGTGTTCATTCTTCGTAGACACTATTGTATTTCCTAGCACGTAGATAGTGGCTCGGCAGCCCTTTGCCAGGTGGGTGGAGCACATCCACCGTTGTTTGCCCCCCATGCCTGCGGGCGTCTTGGATGCGTACACGCAGTTGTACGTGTAGTTATTGTATCTGATCAATTGCCGCCCTTTTTGTGATTTGATAAATGCCACTGAAACGAAAAATATTATGAGAATATTTTATCATAATTTAAGGTATACATAAAAATTATATACAAAGTGATGTACAGTTTTTATATTTTTTAAAGTCACGAAATTGTAGTAGCTTACTTAAATCATTTACTTGGAAATATAATTCCGGGAAGTAGACAACCGGTTCCGAACAAAAGGCTGTATTAGAGAGAGACAGTTTGATAAAACAGGTAATTAAAGAGTAATAAAAAAGACCTTATTTATGCTAAAGGTAAAGGTAATGATTTAAAAAATTACTTTTAATATTTCGATACATGTTCCTTGGGGAAAGTTGTTCATTATTAGGAACTTAATTCACTCTTCAAATAAATAATAAAAATAAATATATAGGGAAAAATTACACTGATTGAGCTAGCCCCAAAGTAAGATCGAGTTTGTTAGTTCTTACATATAAGCATATTTCAATGACGGTTTTAGTATAAAATTTAATTAGGATACGCGACCTGATGTCTAAGAATAAAACAGCCATTTAATATAAAACATTTGTTTAATCAACCCAAAATATTATTTTAAAATTTTACGTCACGAACGTCCTAGGAGAGACTTAATAATTTAGCTTACTCTAATCGTCTAAAAAATACAGGTTAATGGTTGTGTTGTCCCTTTACAACTAGAATCTGATCGTCCACAGTATAAAGGACAGCTCTGCAGCGTTTGTGCCAGTGTGTGGAGCATTTCCAGCGCACCTTGGCGCCAATTGCTTCACTGTAGTAGTACGTGTAGTTGTCACGTTTGATGAGGCGTCTCCCTCGCTTCGACTTCACGAACTCCACTGAAACAATCATAATGCTAGTAGCTACACAAATAGTATCATTATAATGATGTCGTGTTGTCCCTTAACAACTAGAATCTGATCGTCCATAGTATAAAAGACAACTCTACAGCCTTTGTGCCAGTGTGTGCATCACGTTTGATAAGGCGTCTGCCTCGCTTCGACTTCACAAACTCCACTGAAACAATCATAACGCTAGTAGCTACACAAATAGTATGATTATTTTGGTGTTATGTTGTCCCTTAACAACTAGAATCTGATCGTCCACAGTATAAAAAACAACTCTACAGCCTTTGTGCCAGTGTGTGGATCACGTTTGATGAGGCGTCTGCCTCGCTTCGACTTCACGAACTCCACTGAAACAATCGTAATCCTAGTAGCTACACAAATAGTATCATTATTTTGGTGTTGTGTTGTCCCTTTACAACAAGAATCTGATCGTCCACAGTATAAAGGACAGCTCCGCAGCCTTCGTGCCAGTGTGTAAAGCACTTCCAGCGCATCTTGGCGCCACTTTTTGCTTTACTGTAAGATAAGATAAAATTTTATTTGCAATAAATAAGGGTGTGCAGTACAGGTGTCAAAAAATACAATTCAAAACAGTAACTTAAACCTATTTAGTCATATTAAACATCATTAATTTATTCATGTATCGAATTCGCAATCTTTAATTTTATATTCTAAAAACTTACGTCTAGTGATCACGTTTGATGAGGCGTCTGCCTCGCTTCGACTTCACGAACTCCACTGAAATAATGATAATCCTACACAAATATTATCATTATTATGGTCGGTGCCGAGATGTCAGATAAAAATATATATCAAATAAAAAAATCATTTATGCCTTATCCCAAAAAGAATGAATTTAAAACAAATTACTTATTAAACGGCTAGCTATAAGTCAACCAAGGGAAACCAGTATCTGGGGACCTATTCTTAATAACCATTGGCAGTTTAGTCAAAGACATTTTTTCATCAAGTTCTAGATTATATTTCTACTCATTTAACATTATTTTAGCACTCGGGATACATAAATACTTTTGTACCCACCCTAAGCTAACGAACAATGAAAGGACAGAGAAATTGTTAGTAATACGGAGAATCAAACAAAGCGAGTCTCTAGCACTTTCAGGGACACTTACAGCTGTAGATGTAAATTAATTAGCTAAGTACATACTTGCACATTCAAATATTTCCTTTTTCTCACGCTTCTTATCGTACATATAATTATTAAGTTGCCGTTGTGTAGGCACGGTGATCCCCTCCATTGAAGCGAGGGCTTCTATAATCTCCCTTGGTTTTAGGCGTAACTCAATTAGTTTATTTATTTCTACTTTAGTTTTCTCCGAAATGCCATATCCGCTCCGTGTGCCGATCTCGTCGTGATTGTGCTCGCATGTGGTTTTAAAAGCAAACACACTGTTTTCGCCGTTAGTAAACAGCAAATACAATTCAGCATCACACTGAGGTCCTTTAGATTTTACTTTGTTGCACCGGTAGTAACGTTTTTGACCTTCCTCAGTGTTACGCGAAAAGTGTCGTGACCAAATCTTTTCTTCTTTTATAAACAGCTCGGCTTCCTGTATGTCTGTGAAATGTTTGAACATCACCCAGTTTTTATACCTTCGTTGTTTGGTATAGGGCACTAATGGCAGACCTGCGTCAACAAAGCACAAGTTAATAGAATGCGTTAGCAACTGGACTACTGCTACTGAACTACGAGTATTGAGTGGGAGGGATCAAAATTGATTTGAAATAGAAACTCATGAAAAATACAATGCCGTATTTTACATACGTAGTATATGAGTAATGTCCTAAAATTTAAAAATTTCGGTACAAATGAAACCAATCGCAAAATAGATGGTCACCATTAACAGACAAACATTTAGATCGATTTAAGTAAGCTTACATTTGGATTACATACAAACAAGGTAAGTATGTGTAAAAACTAATAATAAAATGTTGACTTTCAGACTATCACATCGCGTTACTACTAAACATTAAAAACTAATCTACGTACTAATATTTACTTTAGATGCTCCCACAGAGCAGTAATATAACGTTATAAAACATTAAGTAACACGATAATATTCTATAACAATGTGTAACATTTTGCTATAACATGTTATACAATATTATATGTTATAAACGCTCTCACACTGGTTAAACTCGTTGTGTTATATAATTCTGTTGTATGAAGTTGTATAACATCACTAACAATTTACAAATTTTGTTATGATTTGTTATAAAATGTTAGACAACAAATGTTATGCAACATTCTCTAACATTATGTAACTGCTGTGTGGGAGCACCTTTACAATTATGTTTAATATGCTTTATATAAAGTCTAAAAAAATATCTTCAAACTATTTTAAGGGTGAATTCAGTCCATGATATTGAACAACTTCCCTCAAAGAACATTTATCGAACTATGAAAATACTTTTTGCTGTCCATACAGACTCAGATCAGCGCTGATTGGTCAACTTTTATGGGAGGCCAAAATTTATTTTTTACATTTCGATATATGTTCCTTGGGGAAAGTTGTTCAATACCATAGATTTAAGGGGCTACCTGAATTTTCCGGGGTCCAGTGCTGCCCCCATTTGAAATAAATCTATTAAAAGGAAACGGAGATATCATTTAAAATTTTGTCTTGATCAGACCCTAGATAACCTTTCAAACTATTTTATGAACTTATTGTTTACAGTTTAAAGTGAGAACGTAAAGCTTTTCTACGCACAATTGCGAAAAACGTATGTACGTAGAAAAGCTTCATGTTCTCACTACAAAGAGTAAACAGTAGTTCATAAAATAATTTGAAGGGTTATCTAGGGTCTGATCAAGACAAAATTTTAAATGATATCTCCGTTTTCTTTCAAATGATTTATTTACAATGGGGGCAGCACTGGACCCCGGAAAAATAGTTTCACCCTTAAAATAGTTTCAGTTTATTTTGTTAGATCCCGTTTAATTTGAATATACTATCTTTTTCTGCCTTACATGTACATACTAACATTTACTAACATCTCAGAAATCGATTGTATAATGCAAGTAAATGATTCTTGATTTTTATACTTATTCCACTATTTATGTTGGGGCACAGCATGTCAGTTTGTATCATGCTGGGAAACAAACTGACCAGGTTTTGGCTGAATGTTTTACGACTGGCCGCCTGCCTGACGCCAACCTTCCTTGGGAATGCTGTTGTTGCACATGTTTTTAGTGCTTTATTTTCCTTCAGTCGCCTTTTACGATATCCACAGGGATGGAGTGGTCCTATTCTAGGCCAGAGCCCACAGACATACAAAGGAAAGCAGACCAAACATTACATAATTAGAACGCGTAGCAGCTTTTCACTCGTAGCTCATTTTTTTAAATGCATAATTAATAATATGTTTATAAACAGTTATTGCGGGTGTTTGTATACTTAGAAGTCGTTCACATTCTTAAGTACGGTATTTTACTATTTTTGCTCGAAATATTACTCTCAATGTCAAAGAAAAGCAACAAAACTTATGTGCCTTTTTTTAATAGAGACAAATAACACTGATTGAGCTAGCCCCAAAGTAAGTTCGTAACTTGTGTTATGGGATACTATCTCAACGATACTATATTTTATAACATATACATATAAAGATAAACATCCAAGACCCAAGACCATTTGAAAAAGACCATTTTCCAACTTGCCCTGACCGGGGATCGAACCCGACACCTCTGGGTGGTAGACTAGCATGGTGACGACTATGCCACGAAGGTCGTCTATTATGTGAGGTATCTTAAATATATATTCATGCCACGCGGCATTCTTTGCTTTGTAATGTTTTATCTTGTTCTCTTTATATTTCTGTATCCAGAACCACACGGCACTATGACTATACGTACCTATTGAGTATTTTCCTGGGTCAAAAATAAATTATTTTGTACTGATAAGAAATTAAAACGTCGCAAAATAATGTCACTTCTCTCCGAACATATCCATTTTAACGTGATATTAGATTTATTACTGCAGAAAAACTGTAAATAAGAGCGTTATTTGACTCCAAGAAACTATGACGTCATCTGCCTGGATATTCATACAAATCCCATAGAAAATATTTGTTTTGACGTTTAGAAAAAAGGATCTGATTTGAGTGGTTGAAAAATAGCGGATTGGACTAAACTATGTTGTTCTATAAATACTGTAGTAACCTTTACCGGGACATTTCTGTAAATCGTTAAAGCACGCAGGAGGATGATTGTGTTCATTCGTTATGCTTATTATTGTGCTATCGTTGTCTACAGTGTATATGGTAGCTCTGCAGCCCATGTTTATCTGCGTGGAGCACATCCACCTGGTCCTCACGCTCGTCACCCGGCTCTTATAGTAAGTGTACCCCTTGTACCGTATTAGGGTTTTCCCACGTTGAGACAAGACAAATTCCACTGAAAAATAAAATGGAAATTGTAAACTTGCCACTTTTGTTCATATTTTAGCTATGTATTGGACTGTAGCTATTTATTTAAGTATTTCATGTTTTATAGTTTTTCGGAATATTTGGATTTTACGAGTCTGCTATGCTAGAGTTGTCAACAGAAAAGTTTTACAAATTTCACTCAGTTTAGATTCAAAGATTCAAATGTTTATTTAGTAATTAGACCTTTACAGGCACTTTACACGTCAATAAGTATAATTAACGTTACGTGTAAAGTATACTAAAATTTAATTTATTTTAAAAAAAAAGCTACCAATACCAGCGTTTCGTAACGACCACTGCTGAGAAGAAACGCCGAAAGAAACTCATTTTCACAGTATTGGTCGCCTACTCGCCAGAAGGGCTTTGTCATATTGTTATTTTGTATTTTAATTAATAAATACTTATAATGTAATACAATGTTAACACATTATAACATGTAATGCTTGCGAACAAGTAAACAAACATAAATTGCGTAATAAAAAATCAAAAATATTAAGTAGTCAAAAAAGCGACGCCGAGCTGACCAGTTACCAGACAGTTTACCATTTCAAGTCCAGTAATATTTGTAAGAGAACATTTTTCACCATTTGAAGTAAGTACCTGCTTTAAATTTGGCTTTTCTTTGTATTACTGCATTTCTTTTGATAGAATGAGGATTTTCAAAAATATGGAATACCAAACGGCAGCAAAACGCAGTCAGGTCCAAGTAAGCCGCAGCTGTTATTTTAAATACTTTTTAATTAATTCGACAAAAGAACTTGTCAACTGATGGTCCAATTACTATTGTCCTGGGTCTTGGATGTTTATCTATATATGTATTTGTTATAAAATAAAGTATCGTTGAGTTAGTTTACTTTAATTAATTATCTTAAAGACAACAAAGTCTGGCTAGAGCTTGGCGCGGGTCCCCTTTAAAGGTAAATACTCATAAATGTCATAATTTGGTACATTAGGTAGGTACATACTGAATATACTACTTGAGTTGACATTATTTTATAATTTCGACATTTAAAATATTATATACTAATTATGACATAGCAACAATGTATTTATGTCCACATATCAACTTTAATTATTAATTTAATTGTGAATTGACGTCATTGGAGAAAATGCTGCAGTGCAGTTTGTTACCGCTTCTTCTGTACTAGCGCTTTGAAGGCGACAGTAAACTTAGCCCTAAGTAACTTTTTGACGTCAAAAATTGTAAAACAAAACAAAGTGACGATTATTAAGAGATATTATAAATATCCTATGATAATAAAGATATATTTGAATTTGAGTGTCCCATAACATCAGTCTCGAACTTTCTTTGGGGCTAGCTCAATCAGTGTTATTTGTCCCTATATATTTATTTATTTATGATGTAAGATTTAACCTAAAAATGCATGAATTTTCAGACTAACATAAAATTTAAAATGGTTTTATAGACGGATTCAGTACGATTATTTGATGTTCATACCAATTTTATAGTTTTTTTTTGTCACAATAGCCATATATACGCATATGGAAACAATATTAATATTAGCTACCTCAACGTTCATAGACAATATGGATGTGAACACCTTTTTTTTGGCAGCAAGTATGGTATACGATATTTTTTCTTTTCTCTGATAAGCAAATAATGACGAAGATACAGTGCATTTAAATTTCGAGTGACGTCACGATCAGCTACGATTTTCAACCAATGGGGACGTAAATCACCCGCACTCCGAGACTACGAAGCGCTGTATCTTTGTAAATTTTTTACTACTTTGCTGAACACGAAAATATTAGAAAGGGTCTTTTATTTTATGATAATCTAGTTGACGGATTAAATAAAATAATATTTTTTTACCATTCCACATCCCTAATACGTCCAAGTAGGCAAGTGATTGTGCTCATGTCTGGTCGCGATGATGTCATCCCTCAACGTGGTGATGGCGGCCCTGCAGCCCAAGCGCACGTTCGCGGTGCACCTCCACGACATCTTCTCAGGCAGAGTCAGCGGAGTGCCATAGTAACTATATCCTCTATACACAAGCATTCGTCTCCCTTTACTAGACAACACGTACTGGATTTCTTCTGTTATACAAATAAAAATATTTTCTTAGGAAAACTGTATTAATATGTTTACATGTTCACAAAGCTTCACTTTAAACTATAAACATAAAATAGTTTGAAGGGTTAAGAATCCCCTTTCCCTAGACTTTTCCATACAAAGGTAACCTACGTTTTATTTTGAAAAGACATGTCAGATTTCGGTAAAAATTATAGTTATCTAGGGTTATAATTGGTTTCGTTCAGTAAAATTAAGAACTGGAAAGAAAATATAAGGGTGTAGAAGTTTTCCATACTAATGGCCAAAAATGATATGATACATTATATTTTCTTTTAAGTTCATATTTTAACTGTGAAAACTAGTTAAATGCCTAAATATATGCAATTTCTTTGAAATTACATAATTTGCCCATTTCTGACATGTCGTTTCAAAATAAAACGTAGACTATTTTTGTGTGGGATAGTCTGATTCTTGCTAGGGTAAGGGGACTCTTAATTATTTCAGGGCATACTCAAGACAAAATTTAAATATCTCCGTTTCCTTTAAAGTAATTTATTTCAAATTGGAAGAGCACTCGACTTCGAAATGACGTCGATAAAACCACAATCACGGTAGATACACATTGGGTGGAACATTATCTACTGATAAAATTTGATAGGCACATTGTATTTGGGAATTAGTATGCTATAAGTATTTTTTCCAGATATCAGCATTGGTCCCATGGAAAAAGGAGTTGAGAAGAAAGAACACATCGATCGTATATTGACATCTGTTATAAAGATAATGCTATAATTCGACTGCTACGATCGTGAGTCGACGGCTAATTTATCGTTATTTCTTATTGCTTCAGCATCAAATCAAAGTGGACGAAAACTCTCCGCGCAAACATTTTTCCAAAAAGATATTTTAGCAGTCTATCCTGAAATGTTGCAGTACTAACAGTAGTCCTCCTGGTTTTGGCTAGATGGCGTTCTCGTGAATTGTAACTTCTTGTAGAATTATAAATCTACGCTACGAGGACTCGCTCGGTGATCGAAAATTATGATGATTCTGGAGCTTACCCAGGGTGACATTTTAAATACCAGCCAAATTTTTGGAGCTAATCCTGGCCATGATACTGACTTACTTTCCATAAAAAACAAACATTCGGCTTCCCATACAAATCAGCGTTATACCAATCGAATTTTGTTTGGAAACTTGCTCCAAAAATTTTGCTGGCGGGTATAAAGTCACCCTATATTATGTAAAATTGAATTTACATCCAAGTTGGCGAATGGTTGTGATTGTTCCTACACACTATGATCTCGTCTCTGTAAGTAGTGACCGTGGCCTTGCATCCCTTGGGCATGTGGGTGGAGCATCTCCAGAAGACCTTGTCGGGCTTGCTGCTGGTGGCAGTGCCGTAGTAGCGGTAGCCGCCGATCACGAGCATGCGCTTCCCTTTGTTTGAAATCACGAACTGTGGTTCACCTGTCACGTAAACAAATAAGTACTTCTTGATTAGGGGGTAAAATATAGTATGAAGTTTTTCGATGTGTTCAAAGCACGACAGCTTAAAAACAAATAAATACTTCTTACTATTCAGCATAGATTTCTAATGAACGGGTAGTGAACTCGTTTACAGGATGTATTTATTTTATTTTGCAAATATTAGCTCACTGAATAAAAACTTCGAAATTGTCTCAGTACAGTTATCCCTACCGGTACGTGTAACGAAGATTTAGTCGTGTAAACGAACAGAGAATTTTGTTTTAAGAATTTTACAAACGCTCTTTCTCTCTTATAGTCGCATAACACTCCTGTAAAATGCAATAAAGAAATCTAGTCAATAACGTAACTTCCTTTTGATCGCAAAATATTCCTGTGAGATGTCCTAAAGAAATCTAGTCAATGGCACAACTTCCTTGATACTGGTAACGCTTAAAATATTTAAGACATTTCACCATGTAAAATTTTTTTAACGGACTACAGAGAAGGCTTAAATATAGGTATAAAAAACACAAGTTTTAAGCTTATTTTGGGGATAATTCAATCAGTGTGATTTTTCCTAAATACTTGTTATTTATTCATTTAAATGTCCCCAAGAAAACACAAATAATTAAGTACATAAATATTCACACTTTAATTTATTACATTTTAAAACCTTATTGTTCCACAATTAATTAATAATTGTACACAATTAGCTAAAAGCGTTCTCTTTCAGTCAACATAGAGATAAACTTGTTGCGGTGCAAAAATAAATAAAATTTATATGAGCACCATTTAAATTACCTTGTTTACCCTCACCTACTTTGCCCCACTAACTGACCCTAAGGGCCAGTTCAGCCCGACGGAGCGCAGCGGAGAGGATTTTTAATAACACTAACAAACAGAGCGAGCTTCGGCAGGCCTGTGTGACTCCCCGTTTAGATATCGAAAATCGGCCTCGGCCTCTAGATAGCGCGAGCATTATGTCATGTTCAAATGCACATTATATTAAAAGTTTATTTTCGAGTGTCACAAAAAAAATCCTCTCTGCTGCGCTCCTCTCGATCTGAACTGGTTAAGGTTCTACTGTCGACGGATATTGCGATTGGGTTCATGTTCATGCACCTTTCTGAAAGCGATGAGCTCTTCCCCGATGGTCTTGACCTGCGCCTTGCAGCCTCTCCGGTTGTGAGAGGAGCACCGCCAAGTCTGCACCGCGCCCGTGGTGTAAGCAGGATAATAGGTGTAACCGTTGACTTTGAGAAGACGGTTACCTCTAGTTGATAATACAAATTCGACTGAAATATAAAGTTGATTATAGTCTATTTTGCTGTGCATGTTTTTGGTTAATATTTTATATAAAACAGTTAGTGGAGGTCCTTAGTCTCTGCCTACCCCTGTGAGAAACAGGCGTGATAATATATATGTATGTATGTATCTAAAAAAACAGAAAATAACACTAAAAAAAAAGAAATCTCATTTTGAAAATAGTATAAGTATTTGAAAATAGGATAATAGTAGTAGATACTTGGTTATTAAATAAAGCAGGAATTAGCATTTAAAATATTCCTATAAAGAAGGGTGAGAGTGTGGTGGGGATCTGTCGCTATCTCTTTCATACGCGCTCGACTTAATAGCAATGACGTCAAGAGTGCTGTACGTGCATCCTTTTTCTGTTACTTGACAGTTGTGAAAGATAATAAAGAAATGATTGAAATATCATATTATATTATAGGCAAACCGAAGCATAGCCATCCGCACCAACCACACGTACAATATGTAGATGAAATGACAAAAATAAGTAATTTAAACTACCTAGATAGCTTGGGAAGGTTAAAATACAATTTATTTCGTATAAAAATATACGAAAAAATTGTATTTTTGTAAGCTATACTACAAAAGAAGGTTGACCTAAGGAATATGCAAAAATCAGAACGGCCCGAACAGAACGGTTAAGCCAACACGCGTGCATCACCATACCACTACGTTTGTAAACATCCTGGTATAGGTATATAACCTTTTATTTTTGCATAAATTTTTGGCTCTGGACAATCGTCTTGGAAGTGCTCCCATGTTGAATTAAGAAAATTCACATGATCTAAAGTCTCCTAGTAAGATGTGAGGAGCACCAGATTTAAGGGCATTAAATTTCAGTTGTAAAGCGACACATCAAAAGCTAGAAGCGATGGGAACTAGACTTAATTAAGTAAACCAGCGAGTCGTTGACCTGGAAAGTACGGTCTCATTGTTAATATTCAAGCATAATAGAATAGGTGCAACAAAGAACCAAGGTCGATGGAAGGCGCTGGATGCAGGCCGCTCTTGATCGGTCGTTTTGGAAATCTTTGGGAGAGGCCTATGTCCAGCAGTGGACGTTACGCGGCTGAAACGATGATGATGATGATGAACAAAGAATGTATAATCCTTGAAGACAACAGCCCAATGCGAAAGACTAACGCTGTCATGTCGGTTTCTATATTGTTTATGTAAAATATATAAATATAAATAAATATATAGGAACAAATAACCCTGATTGAGCTAGCCCCAAAGTAAGTTCGAGACTTGTGTTATGGGATACTAACTTAACGATACTATATTTTATAACATATACATATATAGATAAACATCCAAGACCCAGGACAATTTGAAAAAGACCATTTTCCAACTTGCCCTGACCGGGGATCGATCCCGGTACCTCTGGGTGGCTGACTAGCCACTACGCCAGTCGTCGTTATGTAACTGTTATAAGTGGAGATTTTTTTATGACCTCATGTTTTTAAAATGTTCTGTTAAACTGTTTTGTAGTCGATAATCTTCCTAATAAATTAAATAATAAAAAAAGAAATGTGGTGTCGTGGGACACCAGGTAGGAACGAAGTTCAAAAGTTCTTGTGTATACGACTGTCGCGCCTGCGCACGTCTCATTTAACGAGGTCATCCTTACGGTTTTACTATCACATTTTTTTCAGTTCGGTCGCGCACCAAAATCCCTATCTCCTCCAAGCCTGCCGTAAGGAACTTCGTTCCAAAATGTTTTGCGGAATCTATAATGGTTTTATTAGACGAAGACGAAGTCAACAGGCACGGATGGCAGTAATAAGGCAGCGTAAAGTGCGGTCAACTTCGTGACGGGTCGTCATTTTATGACAGGCAGATGAAATATTTTACAAGGTCATTTGTGAATACAGGGTGGGTTCATGTGTGTGTTTGCCAACTACGCCGAGAAGTTGATCGTCAATTGTGATGATGGCAGCCCGGCAACCGTGGATCTGATGCGTGGAGCATCGCCAGCGGACCTTGCAGCTCGACGACTTCATAGCTGAGTACGTATAGCCGGCCATCTTGATCAATACCTTTCCCTTCATAGATTTTACGAAATGCGCTGTAAAAATGAATCTTCTTTAAATTGATCCAATGTTTAATTAAGAGTTTAACATGACTTTAATAGAAAATAAATGACATAAATAAAACACAAATTAATTATATCGACAATTTTAAATGTAGTACACATATCTTTGACATGTATGATGATTATTATTTTGTTACAATAAATATAAATTTACTACATGCTGTGACTAAAAGATTGTCATATTATATCAGCTAATTATAAGTACACTATCAATTCAGTGTGAGAATGTTTTCTCAACCCAAGGACTGTACTGATGGACCGGTGGATGTGTGTGTGTTCCGGAGATATGAACGACTTCATCATTCAAGGTGATGACAGTGCCTCGGCAGCCGCGGTTCTGGTGGGAGGAGCATCTCCATAACAACTTGGATTTTAGGTGATTCGGGGGCTTTGTTGACGCGTAGGTGTAGCCATTCAGTTTTAGCATGCGGTTTCCTTTTCGTGACGTTACGAAATGGACTGGAACAAAACTTAAGCTCATATTTTTTTGCATGACACTTAACTTTTAGTTCTTTAATGCGAGTACCATTTATCCTTTAAACACTGAAAGTATTACCATATTTACCCTTATAAAAAAAAAACTGAAAGTATTACCCATTATATTCCGGAAAAGCTTTGATTTTATATTAAATGGAATTCGGGCAAGATTAATAATAATAATAACATTTTTCATAAAATAGAAAGAAAAGTAACGAATAATATAAAAATAAATTCACCATGTAATAATAATAAAATTTATAGGAATGGGCCAACCCAGGGGCTATATGTATTAGGCACCGGTTGATGGATGTGTATTCCGGAGACATAGACAACTTCGTCGTTGACGGTCACTATAGTCGCCCGACAGCCGTGTATCTGGTGGGTAGAGCATCTCCACTGGATCTTAGATTTGACACGGGACGAGGATATCGATGAAGCGTAGGTGTAGCCAGCCAGCTTTATCATGCGGTTTCCTTTTCGTGACGTGACAAATTGGACTAAAACAGATACACATTTTTATCTAAAATATTTACCATCCTGAGCCGTTGTATATTTCTGGTTTAACTTAGAATTATTTAATTGTTAATTTAAATACAATTTTTGGGTCTAAGTATGTTGTCTTTGTATTTTACCTTGTTTCTCTTATAAAAGTACAGAAAATGGAATTTATTCTTAATTTTTATGGTCGTCTAACGTGGTGATGGTGGCCCGGCAGCCGTGCACGTGGTGCGTGGAGCAGCGCCACACGTGCTTGTTCGGCGCGAGGGTGTTGTGGCTGTGTACTTGCTTCAGATATTAAGAACCTTAGTGTCATGCATTACAAGTTTTATGAAGTAGAGTTTATCGCTGTTAGAATTTAATCATAAAACCGATAAATTTAAAAGTTAAAATGTCAATTTTACCAGTTTAATCAAAAAACAAATCTAATTTATATTCATGCAACCGGTAAATTTACAAAGTAACGGATGACGCTTTATGAAACTCATAAACTCCAATTTAGTTCCATGGTATATGCCGACCAGGCGCAGTATCATGTTGATGCATTCCTGACGTAGTTGCGTCATGGTCATCTAAGGTGGTGATAGTGACCCGGCAGACGTGCACGTAGTGCGTGGAGCAGTGCCCACACATGCTTATTCGGCGCGAAGCGCGAGGGTGTTCAGGCCGCGTACTTGCTTCAGATATTAAGAGCTCTAGTGTCATGCATTACAAGTTTTATAAAGTAGAGTTTATCGCTGTTATAATTTAATTCATAAAACCGATAAGTTTAAATAGAAATTTTACTAGTTTGATAAAAATAAATTCTAATTTATATTCATGCAACTGGTAAATTTACAACGTAACGGATGACGCTTTATGAAACTCATAAACTCTAATTTAGTTCCACGGTATATGCTGACCAGGCGCAGGGTCGTGTTGATGCATTCCTGACGTAGCGATGACTTGGTCGTCTAACGTGGTGACAGTGGCCCGGCAGCCGTGCACGTGGTGCGTGGAGCAGCGCCACACGCGCTTGTTCGGCGCGAGGCGCGAGGGTGTTGTGGCCGCGTACGTGTACCCAAACAACTTTACCATGCGATTCCCTTTCCGCGACATCACGAACTGACCTATAACAATAGTTAACAATAAAAATACTTCTTGTTGTACCACATGAATGAATGAAATGAAACACAAGGCAAGATATCATTTCTCAAAACTAAAAACCGACTTCACCCCCAAACTACACAACTGATTTTTATAAAAAAATCTATGGGACCACCTGACAAGTATGCCCTTTAAAACAAAGAATTTTCCAAATCGGTCCAGGCGTCTTCGATTAATGGGTCTTCATACATAAAAAAGAAGATTCCGGCGATTTGATGATCTCCTCTTTTTTTGAGTCGGTTAAAAATACGGAAATATGATTCGGAAATACGGAAATATGAGCCGAAATAATCGCATTATTTACTGCGCTTCTCCAGAAAACCTTATACAATTTGTATAAATGAGATGACGCCTCGACCCATACTTTTTACACGGAGAATTCACCGATTGTTCGCATGTGTTCCATATGTATAAAGACGTATCTTCAAAATTTGATATATTTAGTGCATCGGCAAATTCCATGCTTTAAATAATTTATAATTTGTTCATTTTTGCTTAATAATTTATTTCTATTATTAAGCAAAAATGAACTTGATGACAATGATTGAGCTAGGCCCCAAAGTAAGTTCGAGACTTGTGTTATGGGATACTAACTCAACGATACTATATTTTATAACAAAAACATATATAGATAAACATCCAAGATGCAGGTCAATCTGAAAAAGATCATTTTCCAGCTTGACCTAACCGGGGATCGAACCCGGAACCTACGGTATGACAGCGTGGTGTGATGACCACTAGGTCACAGAGGTCGTCAGTATTTCTATTATAAGTAACAATAATAATCATATTGTTCAGTGTAGATGTATGTACTTATATAGGTTTTTGTATATTATGCATGCTGTGTTTACGTCGAAAAGACTTTGCAATTTGACATGTTTCTTAATATCTAAGATAGGTACCTAATATATAGTGCTGTGTAATGTCAATTTTGTGAAGCTAATTTAAAAAAATTACTTTTGTTCCCTTTTTAAATATAAAAACACCTAAATATTTTTGGTTGAGGTATATTTTGTAAACATTTATTAAATATATCTTTGCCTAGAAACTAATAGAGTAGAATGGGGTGCATGGATCGATCCACGATCTATTAAGAACGGTCTTCCCATCTTATTTTTTATACAAACGCTCGTACGTGATTATGGCGTTGTAACTGATCTTTTCTTGAAAACTTTTGAACTCACAAGTATCATGGGCGCTATTTCTAGGTTTCTATTGCAATAAAAAATTAAGATTTAGAAAGACAAATTTAGTATAAGCCTCCAAATATTATATATCTGCTTTTTTGCACAAATTTTAGCTGAACTTCGACCGTTCATAAAGTACTCGTAAATTGTATAGGTAAAGAAAATATTTCGATACAAACCTCGCAAATATAATAAAATCAAAAATACTTACAAGTGTGTAAAATAAATAAAAATCATTTATTTCACACACTTGTAAGGCTTACTGATAAACAAGTATCACCTTGAACAAATTTTATGAAATTTCCGCACCCTATGAATAGTTAATATTCGTTCAATGGATAGTTAATGATAACACTAATTTCATTCAATAGAATGCAAACCGTGCCCTTAGGTGCTATCTCTCTTTTTTGTTTTGCCTCTTTTTCTAGCATTGCCCTTGATAAAACCACAAACTTTTCAAACTATGCTCACGTTGACGACAGAGCGGCCGGGAAGGGCCGCCTTAATTCTGATCGACCATCCAGCGTCCCCCACTTTCCCCGACAATAGGCTCATGTGTATGTTCGCTTTTCATCGCAATGATTTGGTCATGTATCGTGGTAATGGAAGCCTTGCAACCTTTGTGTTGGTGGGTGGAGCACTTCCACCGCATCCGGTACGTTTTAGACGTCGTGGCGCAGTACGTGTAGCCTTCCATTTTGATCAACCGTTTTCCTCTTTGTGACAATATGAAATCCACTGAAAAAAGAAAGTATACTTACTTTCATTTGCTTGTTATTGTGCGCAATTTTGGATTAATTTATTCTTTGATAATTTTTTACTCAAATTTACAGTAAATGTTATAATTTTGTAACCTCATTCGTAATATTTTCCATGCCAATCGCTCTAAATATTACCGTTAGCAAGAGCTACTTGAAAAAGAATAAATAAAAGTAGCCTACAATTCATTTAGACATATATTTCCTAAACTTTTTCGTCAAACAAAAATCTGAATTCAGAAGCTAAGAAGCTAAGTTATTTCTTTTCTACCTTTCTTCTGTCTGAATCTTCTTTGTCTCTCTCGATTGTATTTTCGCCGTCACTGTGTGTCGTCTATATCAGCTGATGATTTCATTGCTTCCCTTCTTTTCTTATCTCTTTCCCTCTCTTTTTTTAAGTATTTTTCAAATTCATATTTAATTAATATTTTTCATATTTAATTATTTATTTCCTTTAAGTCTTTTTCGATACTGTTGCGCACTCGTAATACTCTTATTTCCATCTGTAACTACGACCAAAATAAATAAGAAGAATCACATAAGGTATATGTGTCCAGCGAAGACCACCAAGTCAGCATGCATATGAGAGTTATCTACTACCATTACTTTACACATGAGTAAAAATAAAAGATAAAATTGTACTACATTGAATATCTTTTTTTGACCTAAACTTTAATTGTTAAGTACAACTGATTTAAAGATTTTGATGATAAATTTGTTCAAACAACGGTTGGGCATTGAACGGTAGTCTCTTAGAAGAGTCTTGTGGTGGTGGATGGTTGTGTTTCTCCTTCAAGAAGATGATGGCGTCCTGCACAGTGTGAATGATGGCCGTGCACCCGTACGGGGAGTGAGTGGAGCACCTCCACCTCACTCGGTCACCGCGCACTGTGCTGGCGGAGTATGTATAGCCTCGGAGTTTTATCAACCTTTTCCCTCGTTGCGACATTATATATTCCACTGAAAAATGTTTTATTGTACAAATATCAATGCTAAAACAAAACATATCTACGTTAAATATCTATTTGTAGTACGAAATTAAACATGAAAAATTATACTTAAAAATATATTTTTATAACTGCAAAGGGGTCATTATCATCTTCCTCACTTTCTCCATATTTTGGGTCGGCTTTATTAGTAAAAGGGTTATATACTTTAAAAAAAATATCTTATTTACTATAGGAAAGGTGGATCATGATTGTGTTCGTTAGAGATAAATACGAGGACGTCATCCATCGTCCGGAGCGCCGCTCTGCAGCCCCTGGAGTGGTGCGAGGAGCAGTACCAGCGCACGTCAGTTTTCCCTTCGAACCTTGGCCAAGATGAGTACTTGTATCCAGCTCGCAGGATCTGCCGCTTGCCGCGCGCTGACTGGATGAAGAGGTAATCCTCGACTGCTGGAAACCAAAACGAATTATGAACCAAACCTGTTCATGACATATCACATGGATAAAGGTCTAAAGGAAAAAAAGAGGAAAAATTAACAGTAGGTTAATAAGATTAAATAGATAAAACCTTGAGTGAAATTTGAATAATTTTCTTAAGATAAATCGAAATATTACAATACAATATAGTAACCATTTATTGCATTAAAAAAATACAGGACTTAATCTTAAAAAATAGAAATATTTAGTCAACCCAAATATGAACCTGATGTAGCAATTTTAAAGACGCTTAAGCTTATTAAATTGCTCTTCTCTTATTATGAGATAACTTGTCCAGTTATCACTAACACTAGCATATTTTTTCCTATTTTATATATTTACACTGGTTTTACTTAGTTAGCTATATGAATTATGTAAATTTGTTTAAATTATTTACATGGAACGTTTGTTTACGTGAGAGCAGCGCCCTCATCATATCATTTGACAGGACTTGACAGGTCCGTGGCTATGTTTGATGAAGCGGATGATGGCGTCGTCCTCGATGTAGAGAGAACCTTTGCAGCCTTTGGAGTGGTGCGACGAGCAGTACCACCTCACGCGAGACTTCCCTTCGGACCGACTCGGTATCGAATAATTGAACCCGTTATAGCGGATGCGGAGCTTCCCATGTGACTTGAAATAAAAGGGACCTGGAGAAAAAAAAGAGTGAGTTTAATTTAAGTGAGATAAGGTTATCTTTTTTGTGAAAACTTGACAATAATAATAATAATAATAGTAAGCCCCGTGATGGTGAAACCGGAGCCGCACCTCTCGACACCCTCAGCTGCTCACATTGTGTTGCGCCCTGGCCGCATTTTCGTGGCTAGTTACCTAGGGTGCCCACAGGCAGTGTAGCCAACGAGCAGCGAGTCACCATCTACCAGGCTAAAATTGTTGTGAGAGATTTTTAGGTAGATGTCCGCATCTCACTCCATAACCCAGTTATCCGGTCCACTACCATCCCACCCATAAAGTCCAAACCAAGTTAATCCCTCCCTGGCAATAGTTCGGCAGCCGTGGAGGACTGTCTGTTGGTGCATCTCAATGGTACATTAAGGGATAGACCTCCATAGATGCAGCCATCTCACTTTTTAGATAAAAAGGTACTAAAAGGCCTCTTCGTGTTGGCTTTGGCCCCATGAACGCCTCAAAGGACCGGGTCCCCATGGACCCGTGGCTGAAAAGCGTACCAACATAATAATAATAAATGTATATTTATTTTCCTCCACAAAAAACTTACTGTAACTTAAAAGGTAAAATAAAACTTAAAAGTAATTAAATAATAATCAATAAAAGATGTGGAGAACTGGTGCCTATGATAGGTTTCCGAAGAATCTGTGTTACGGGTCACCAGGCCTCGTCATCAACAAAAAAATTAATGAGTTCCAAATAATTAACTACAGAGAAATAAAAAAATAACACTTATAAATGGAGAATATAAAAATAAAAATACCAAAATCGAACTAAGTATCGCATATTATATACTCTGTAAAGAAAAAACTACAAAATAACACCTAAAATTAGCAATTTACACGAATGGTATCTAAAAGAATGGTTTTTTTATCACATTAATAGTCTATGGAGTCAATGTTCTGCTATAATTTTAGCTGGACAATCGGGTCACCAGTTGAGTGACTGCACGGTTTTTTGTAGTGCAGGCATGTTGCACACTTTAGCGGCTCAGCAGTTTTCGTAGATGTTTTTACCGAGTGACCTATTAGCCCACAATGACCGCAAGTGTCGGTATCAGCTCTGCATGTCTTGGCCGCATGTCCATACTGCTGACATTTGTAACACCTAGTTACTAAGGTGAAATCTCTCACGGAACAGGACGACCAATTCACGAACAATCTGTCCTTGGTTATTATAGCCTTGGTATTTGTGTCGTAACTTCGATGATGTAGTTACATGACTGTATTGTACATCCTTCATTCCCGACTTATGACTTAGCTTAATAGACGTCAAAAAAGTGTCAAGAGAGATGGCTTGAGAGTCGTCGGCTAGATTTTGGTTGTATATGTAATGAAAGACTTCCATTTCCTGCATAACCGAGGGCACTCCGATGACGACTATTCTTGGCTTTCGTTTATACGGCTCATCCACGGTGTGGCCAGAGGTCTTGAGATGCGATGACTGTTTAGGCTTCTCTATGTCAGCCTTGGTCTCGGTGCTGATAATAACACCACCGTTTTTGGTTTTGCGCAAACCTCTCACATGCAACTTCATTTCGTCTGGTTTTATAATCGTTTGCACGAGGGCTTTCGTCTCTTTGCGGATTTCATCTTGTCACAGGGATAGATAGCCACAGAACACTGCTCCCGAGGTAGGTTTTGTGGACTCCTTGATGGTTTGTTGGAGGTCTTGAAGTTGTCGCGTGAGGTCCTGTTTTTCCTCGAGATCTTGGATGGTGGAATGATTCAGAATTGCTTTCTGCTTTAGAGACTGATAACGGACTGCTATTTGCGATGTTCCATGACCTACTTTTCGGCACAAATTGTGAATACGCAGTTTTTGGTCTGAATTTAACTTGCTTTCTGTTGAAATAGTACAAACCTCGTTCAGGCACTGCTCAATTTGTGTCATCCTGTTCTGGATTTCCGGAGTAGATACGATTGCTACGGATTTATCCTGCTCCCGTTTTTTCCTGGGCTCAGGTTGTGGAGGTGAGCGCTCGGGCGTGGCTGCGGCGTGTCAACGCGCTGCGGTTAAAGGGACTGTCCATGACTCTTCTTTATCTGACACTCTTTTAAAACATAGCCTTAATAAACGCTTATGTAATTCAATAGATATAAGTGATAACACTGGTTACTATGCAGCAGTTTTGTGCTAAGGTAGTTCTAGGTCACGGATTAAAAATTAATATCTATGTTATAATAAAGATTAGACGCGTCAGGTCGGCTCGCCTAATCGATGACGAGTCAGATACGCTTTTATTGTGACGCTAAAGTAGAATAGAATAGAATAGAAAAATCTTTATTCAGTGATAAGGTACACTTAACAGTAAATCTTTAATATTGCGAAAATACTAAATCATTAACTAACACTAGGTAAAAAACATTTTATCACTGAAAGTGATATCCCTCTAATATGGTTGAGTTTAACGATGGCTGATCCGTGCGTCAACTCGTGAACGGGTGCTGCCGGGAGGGACTGGTCTGCTCGGCTTCGCTTTTTTTGACTACTTTATATTTTTTATTTTTTATTACGCAATTTATGTTTGTTTACTTGTTCGCAAACATTACATGTTATAATGTGTCAACATTGTATTATATTATAAGTATTTATTAATGAAAAGACAATAATAATAATATGACAAAGCCCTTCTGGCGAGTAGGCGACCAATACTGTTGTGAAAATGAGTTTCTTTCGGCGTTTCTTCTCAGCAGTTGTCGTTACGAAGCGCTGGTATCGGTAGCTTTTCTTTAAGAATAAATTAAATTTTAATATTCTTTACATGTAACATAAATTCTACTTATTGACGTGTAAAAGTGCCTGTAAAGGTCTAATTACTGAATAAACATTTGAATCTTTGAATCCACTCAGCATAAGCTGCTGATCTCCAATTAAGGCAAACAGTAGCACTAGTACTTATTAAGACAAATGTTAAGCCCAAACTCGATAGTGTTGCGTCGTTTAATAACTGAGTTCAACCTACCATCTTCCGTCCCGTAATAAGACCCTAGACATCGTCTGCCATCAAGTGCTTGTCAAGACAAATCAATCGAATCCTACTTAACGAAGTTATGTCTTTTAATTACTGAGTTCTGTCGAATATCTCCCGGCTCCATCATCAGAACAGCTCATTGACTCCATAATATTGTATTGTCATCCGACTTACCTACACAAGTAAGCAAAATTTCAGAGGATAATTGGTTAAAAAATATTATTGCAAGATTTGACCTAAACAAACATTTACACACAAGATACATAGCAATTAAAATAAGAGCTAAAAAAATATTCAAAAATCTAGTATAATCTGCGCTTGCTTCTCATTGCAAGATATTTGACAAACAAGCTATCAAACTCGTATTGTCAACAGAAAACCCAGGAAAACTTCATCATTATTATCACATACTTTATTCATGTTACCTGTACATACGTATATATTTATAAATAGACTAACGCACAGGTACCAAGTTACAAGTACAGTTACAAGTACCAAGCTTGACAACCAAAATCCGACACCAATGATTAGGATACAAGACGTATGATCTATTCAAAGATATATCTTTCATTACATATTTTGCACCACCTGCTTATTCTCGGCATCACCACAGGTAGAAAAAGCCTATGGCTTTAAGTCCGCTTATTACAAGTGTGATAAAGTTAAATAAATAAATAAAAATAGATAGAAACGTGAATAAAATCCATTGTTAACTTTTTGCACCCTTGCGCTTGTTTACTTTTATTTACCTCCGATGCCAAGCCTAGTAAAAATAGTTCAATTTAGACCTCTTTCGTTGTCAATGGCATCTCAGTCAAGCGACCGTTTTGTAACTTAATTGGCTACCTGCATTTTTCGGGGTCCAGTGCTGCCCCCATTTGAATTAAATCATTTAAAAGGAAACGGAGATATAATTTAAAAATTTGTCTTGACCAGGCTTTAGATAATCCTTTAAACTATTTTATGAACTAAAGTTTACAGTTTAATTTTTTTCACAATTGCCAAAAACGGCCTCTTTTGGCGTATGTGCGCAGAAAAGCTTCATATTCTCACTTTAAACTGTTAGTTCATAAAATAGTTTAAAGGGTTTTCTAGCCTGGTCAAGACAAAATTTTTAATTATATCTCCGTTACCTTTTGAATAGTAATAAGTGGTCCATGGCGCTTAAAAGTTTATCATTTTTTTTTACTAGCCTACAGTATCCCCTCGAGTTCGCGATTAATCTCTATCGCTTGCGATGAACTATCGGTTTTCAACAGCAGATGTTAAGAGAATATACACACTAAGGTTGTATTCGTAAAATCTATTGTTGTCGCGCTGTGCCCGAATCAACTGCCGTGTTGTGCGATAGAGACAACTGCGGCTCGGACCGAAAATACCAATAAAAAGTACACAAAATCAATGTTACGGAGTCCCCTGATTTCTCCTCCAAATCTTAACCGATTTAATTTTGTTTCAAAAATTTGAAGAAAGGCTATGGCTGTGTACCTTTGTTTTCTTTTTGCTTTATAATCTCGTCACATTTATTTGCTAGATGTTGGAACAGAGTGGAAAACCTTACCAATTTTTAGGTTTATGGAGGTTCCGTATGTTTTAATATATAACTATAAAAAATAACACACATGAACATGCTAATAAATAAATAATTATAGATATATCCAAAGCTAATACACCCAAAGATTTTTTTGGAAAAAAATAACCAATGCTCTAATCGTACTATCCGGCGAGGAATCAGTGGTCTACGTTTGTATAGAAATACGGCCAAACGATTTCCTCTTATCAATTACTGATCTGAAGTATCCAAATATTGAGGGTCTTCCCAAAAGCCCACAGACGGGCTAAATTTAAATTTACTCATTTTCGACGGAGGGTGATCATGTTCGCCGTTGATACAGAGCACTTTATCGAGGAATGTGGTCGCGGCCGCCTTGCAGCCCTTCGAGTGGTGCGAGGAGCAGTACCAGCGACGCTGCTTATTCGTCTTCTTCCTGTTAGGCTTCCCCTTGTCCTGGGAGTAGCAGTAGCCGCTGATGACGAGCTGCGGGTTGCCTCGGGAGGACGTCGTGAACATCGCCGTCGTAAGAGTTTCTACAAATAACATTTTGTAATTAGTAGAACGAAGATTTTCACTAAATTAATCCGTTTGTCAGATATTTTTGTTCACGCCGGTGTGACGCTTTGCTAACCAGTGTGCTGCGAGGCGCTTTATGTACGTGCGTCCTCCAGACACATTCGCCCTGATGAAGCTCTCCGAATCAGGTCGAAACATGTCGGCCAGTATCTGACTCTCTAACGTGAAACAGTGGACGCTATACGGCTGATATGATGATGATATTTTTATTCTATTTTTATTTTTATTAAGTAAGTATTACATTCAATATTGATAGGCAAACAGAAGGCACTTAGAAGCCGTTGGTCCTACGTCCATTCGTCAAGGTACGTCACATGCCTTTAGGAAGATTGAAAAATCTGACACCAGTGTCTGTCACTCAAACAAAAAATAAAAAAAAAAACAAGTAAAGGGATGGTGGGTTGGTAAAAAAATGAATATAGTGTGTGAAATAGTATATTATGCAATTAGTGAATAAAGGACGGATTTACTTTGAGGGCCATAGATGAATCACGAGCAGGTGAAGGATTCTAACGACTGAATCACGACCGTAGGGAGTGATTCATGATGATTGAATCAAGTGTTAGAATCCTGAGCAATGCGAGTGATTCATGGCCCTCGATGTAAATTCGCTTTATTCAATAATTGCATACTATACTTTCTACCATGACTACGAGAATAATTTTTCAAAACTAAAAACTGACTTCTCCACCAAACTACACAACCGGTTTTAATAAAAAAATTATGGGACCACCTGATAGGTATTCCCTTTAAAAAAAAGAATATTCTAAATCGGTACAAACGTCTTCGAATGAATCGGTCAACATATATAAAACATAAGATTCCGACGAATTGATAACCTCCTCTTTTGGAGGTCGGTTAAAAAGAAAAATTGAAGCGAAAATAGACATTAAATGAAGAAAAAAGAAGGTTAAATTAATTAAAATGGACATTAAAATTGGAACAATTACTAAAATTAAGAGTAAATTGTTCTAAATTCAAACATCAAAATAGTGAGTAGCAAGTGCATTTTATTCACTGTTTTCAGTGAATAAATAGTAGATTGTACTACAAGGGGCTAAGGTAATATTTTGAAGGCGAGGGCGCTACTTTGAATCCAGAGCGAAACGAAGGATTCCACAGTTGAATCACGAGCGGAGCGAGTGATTCTACGGTGGAATCCTGAGTGTAGCGAGGGATTCATGTACCTATATCGCCCGAGATAAAAATATTACCGTACCCGAGTACTTTTCATCTCCATCTACGAGAAAAACTAGCACATACAAAACAGAATATAAAGAACAGTAGAACACCTACAATACATAACAGACTTCACCCGACAATTTAATACTAACTTTTTTTTGTTGGACTGCCAACATTATTTTTGATTCTACATAGATTAAATTCGTGTTCTGTTTTCAAATTGGTTTTAATCCCTAGAGATCTTCTTTTTCACGTTTTAGTCCCGAGAGAATAAACAGTAACTTTAGCTCCAAATGTTCTGGGATGAAAACATCGTTTTTTGAGTAGTTGAGACGAAAATAAACTTTTGAGAGGGGGAATGATATAAATTAACATAGGTACCTAGATAACATATGACCCTTCCACGTTGTATATATATACAACGTGGAAGGGACATACCCGTAATAAATTGAACCACGGGCTATACTACATCACTATAGTATAATGAAATTAAAATAATAACAGAAGAAGAAAATAAAGTGTGCTGCCACCCGGGCAATTAATATGGGAATGCCATTTTTTTTTGTTTGTTGACTGTTATTTTAAATTCATTATTATTTTATTACTTATTGTATATTGAATTTTATTATATGTATTTACATTTAAATATTTGTATTTAATGTATTGTAACTACGAATTTTTCTTTTATTACTATAGCTATAGTATAATTAAGTACCTAAGATAGTTGTACGAGCAAGTCGTACAATAAAATGCTACATCAGCCCAAGTGGTTCGATGCGCATTTTTACGTAATTTAAAGCAGTTCGCAATTAGCCGGCCATCAAGAGCGTCGCGCGTACTCACTTCATATCCCATCAATATCCATACTTAGTTAAATTAAGTTTCACAGAATATAGTTGCATTTCAGTTATCAGTGACTTTTATTATCATCTCATCAGTCTATACCGGGATCTTCCGGTACAATAGTTAATAGATTCAGGTGTTACTTTGCTTCCGCAAAGTTACATACTATATAATTTGAATTACTTTGTGCAATTCGGCCACCAGAATTGCACAAAGTAATTCAAATCATATCATGTAATTAAGTACCTATTATTTATTTGTACGCCTATTATGATTATTTTTCTCTATTTATACCAAAGGGTTGACTGGTAGCGAGTGATATAAGCAAGTCTGCCTTTTGTACCATGTGATTTTGGTAAATAAAGTTTAAATAAAATAATAGCATTCATGCAGTAACCTACATTTATTTACTTTAATAAACAAAAAAAAAATACATGCCACGATGAGATGGCTATAACTATACAAATCAAAAGACAAAGGAGTGATTAAAACGAAGTAGGTACAAAAAGGCAATAAAAATATTGCTCTTTTCAAGTTCACAAATATTACAAATCATTTGAAATCCTTATATAGAAATTAAGAAATGTTTTTTTTTATCGACAGGTGAAGGCATAATTAGACAAATGGCTAAGGATAAATAACTAAGGTTTTTAAAAACCAATGGGATAAAAATGCTTTAACTATCGAGAGGTAAGTAAGAAAAAAAATTGTTTGATACAAAAATTGCAATAATCTAAGTTGATGGATGATCGTAAACAAAAAAAATTGAAGTTAGACGACCTCTGTGACCTAGTGGTTATCATGCCACGATACCACATGGAGGTCCCTGATTCGATCCCCGGTCAGGTCCAAGATGGGAAATGACTTTTTTCAAATTGACCTGGTTCTGGGATGACCCATGATGTATTTGTTACAAAATATTCGTATCCTACGTCTCAAAATTATGTATTTATTTATATATTTGTGTTTAATTAATCATGTATCGGGGTTATGATTATGTATGATACTCTGTAAAGACTTTTTTGTCCTAAAGTGTATTTTGTCGTTTCTCGTGTATGCGCACGCATGGCAGTTCTTTTTCCGTTCCGTGCAACGCCATCTTACTTGAATCACGCCGTCCTCGATCTCACTGACGGTGTGCATGGAGTATATGTAGCCGTTGAATTTCATCATACGATGGGACTTTTTGTTAGAAAAAAAGCTTGGTCCTGGAACAATGATACGATGTATAAGAACCTGATTGATACATACAAGTTTTAAAATAAGATTACAAGTAAATAATTAATAAATAAATACCAAATTCCTAACACGATGTCACTTCTTGTAACGGTGCATCTTAATGAGAGATATGTCACGTCTTTATCTTAATGAGGCTGACAGAGCATTTAGGGTCCTGCGGCTCTAAGCAGACAGAGCCCAGGCCCGGTAAATACAGTAATGTTCCTTCATACAAACGGTCGGAACGCAAGTTATACCTACGCGCCTCGAAGGTTACCATACACTTGTTCCGTGACTTGGCGTACGTAGCGGACGGTGTTTTGTTGTAAGTAGTAAGCGTGCGATTTGCGAATACTTATTACTTATATTATCTTACTCGTGGGATAATAATATGGCAAATATTTTCTGTCACAAATTTATAAGTGTGCAAATTATGTTTATTAAATATACTTATAATCAAAAAACATAACATAATTTTTTATCGAATGCCTCCTTTTTCATTTACCTTCCAATCACAAAACTGGTCACTGATTCAAAGATACAAGATTCAAATGTTTATTTGATTCTTGAATCAGTGACCAGTTTTGAGTCCGAAGTAGGCAGATATTAAAATACTTTAGGCGGGTGCCCTAGCGCACGCGTGGCGTAGGTATATTTTTCAAGGACAATCTGAGTTCCAATACTGTAGATATTATGTACCGTGGCCCAAGGCCGCAAGACTCAAAGTCTACTTTTAACGGTGGGCAAGAATGTAAATAAAGGAATCAAAAAATCTTGTTTCAACTTATAACCCTTTCTTCTCATCGATGTTACCTACAAAATCAGAGTTGTATTCTGCTTTTTGAGAAATCGATTTGATAAAAGATTAATACACATCATATCCAACAAAAATGGGGTTTAAAAAAAAATGTCGTGAGAAAAATGTTAAATATTCGTAGATATAAGAAGCTGATACAAGTTTGTTGATAGATTTAATTCTCCATTACGTCTCTTTTTACCAAATAATTTTAAGATGGAGCGCACACGCACGCCAGCACACACTTATACAATGCAAGTACAGTGGAAATTTTGCTTTAGTGAATTATTGTTATGAACTATATTTTGACTTATTAGTTATTCAGATCACATATTTTGACTAGAATTTGATTTTCTAACTTACTAAGAGCTAATTTAACGTCTCTACACGTAGTTGATTACCGCGTATTCAGTTACCAAGGGTTATGTGCCTAAAATAGTCATATTAGGCGCAAAAAGACGGTAGTAATTTTTTTTCACTAATTTAAATCGCGTCTATTTATTAAATAATGCGGTGTCTATACGTATGTATGTCATATTATTATTGTCAATTGTCTCTACCTATTTCAATACTTGATTTTAGGTTCATGGTTGTGACATATATGTTTGGACACGATTAAATTTTTAACAGTATGTATAGTAGATTTGCAAGCCGCGGTATACTTCTGGCAGCGCCATCTTGTCCTGGTTTCCCCGGAAACTGTGATCCGCGTGTAATGTCTTGTGAAGATGTATCCATTAAGATTTATAATATGGGTTCCCAAGTTGTTGATCCCAAATTGAACGATGTCTATAAAAAAATGTAACAAACCATTTAGTCCTAGCTGCTTTTGTATCTCACGTCAAACCAAACTTAATCAATTAACAACAAACATTTCAAACAGGGCGACATTGATATATTTTTTTTAATCATCAAAATCCGTAAGTTCAAATCAAAATGCAAATCAAAAGGAAAAATCCGAACAGGTTCAGATTCAAGCACAAGAAGGTTCTAAATATCCATGGCATATCGGCGCTTGCACTAGTGTTCTTTGAGAAAATTAAAAATGTTACTGCTACAGGAAATAATTAAAAAATAAATAAAGTAAAAGTTTTTTTATTTATTTGAAACAAACATCGTTTTAAACTTAAACATCACGTTATCAAATTTCAAGCCAGTAAAAACACACAAAGTGCAGGCAAATAAACTATGGTATTAATAAATTTTGAAAAAAAAAAAAACGATTCGGACGAATGATTCGATTAAGGTTTTATTTCATTTATTCAGGTAATTTTTTCATAATTCGTCACCAGATTCCAGACGGAGGATGGTTATGCTCATTGCGTACTGCAATGACCTCTTCTGCTATGGTGTACACCAGGGCAGTGCAGCCTCTGCTGTTGTGTGTGGAGCACCTCCATAACACTTTACCGAATGACGTATCCGTATTCGGGTACTTCTTCATTGAGAACCGGTACCCCTGCAAGATTAACATTCTATTGCCTCTGGAAGATTCGACGAATTGATACATATCTGAAAGAAGAAGACAAAAAGACTAAACTATTGTTTTATTTGTTGACCGCAGTACACATAGCGCCAAGGTAATTGGCCAGCGTTTTGGGCCTGGCGGTATTCTGGTAGTTGGCGCCAGCATTGGTCAGCCTATCGAATGTACATGTCGTTGGTATTTCGTGCACATATCAAAGGATCTTGGCGCGTTCCGCAAATAGTGTTCATACGTTGGCCAAAAATTTTAGAAATGTTCGGTACATTTCTAAAATTATTGGCCAACGTGTGAACATGAACCAATAATATGGATTCCAATGTGTGCACGTAAAACCGACAACATTCGGTTGGCCGGTCAATGCTGACGCGAACTACCAACGTGCAGCCAAGTAGGTCTACACGTTGGCCCAATTCGCTGGCCCAATACCTTGGCCCAATGTGTACTGCGGTAAGTGTGAAGGCCTAATCCTCTGGCTGGTCTGGCCAAGTAGTACAGGTACAGAGAGGGTCGTGCTGCTGCAGTATAGACAAAAAAGACTTGATTTATGTCACAATAAAGAAGAACGAAAGAAAAAGAAAACTCAGGGCGTTAAACAGCAAGGAAAAGGTTTCCGTTTAGGTAACTGATCCTTAAAATGTTTACAATTTGTTTTGTAAATAAAAACAAAATTAAACTATAACTTTTTATTTTTATATAACAACAATACACAATATGGAATTAGTTTTTTTAACTAATCATTAAAATTAAATGAATGTATTTATTTTCTTAGCTTTTTTATTCCCTTAAAATAAAAGTATGTCGCCAGAATGTTATCAAATCCAGTAAACATATATCAGGTATTTATATAATTCAATAAACAGGTAAACATGTACTGAATTGTAAAATTAATTAATAAAAAAATGCTGAAAAAGCAAAAAAGAATATTTATTTATATTTGTTTTTTACAATTATATGTATTAATAAGCTGTCTTGCACTATGATAGTGTTGACCCTCATAATAAATATTATATAATGTATTATATTATTATTTATTATAAGGGGCACACACTACAACACAAACAAGGCTGATAAAAAAAGATCATTGGAATCGTTTACAGTGCAAAGTAGCATTATATGTTTCGGTTACGGTTAAATCAGTGATAAAACTAAGGCTTGATTGGCGTTCTGTTAACGTTTACAACACCATTATAGTGCTAATCATGAACAGTTGTTAGTACTTTCTAGACTGTTCTCAGAACTTTTATAGTACCAAATTTTGCCTCTTCGTCTAATTTCTCATTAGGTCTATGATTATGTTTATTATCACAGCTCACGATCATCCCGTCCAACGTACGCAGCTTTGCCGTGCATCTAAAATACATGCGACGTGAACAGACCCACCTTAGCTTCTGCGTTATCGGTCTTCTCTTATCCTTCATCAAGGTGAACGTATAACCATCCAAGAGCACCATTTGGTTTCCACGGCTAGAAGTGACAAATTGAGCTGAAATATTTTATAGGTTGTAATTACCTCATCAGTACTTTCTAGCCTGTGTCACTCTCTCAAAATATACCTACGCGCAGGGACTGCTCCAGGTATATTGTGGCTCCGGAGTAAGAACGGACACCAATATTTACATAACAGGATCTCTACATAAAAATTACAAATAAAAATTACAGCTGAAAATATAAAAGTCACTATTTTTGTAGATGGAGTGACTCTTTCGATTAAATTTGGAGGATGAAATCAGACAAAATGAAAAGAATATGAATTAAGGTGTGTCAGGAATTCAGAAATTAAATTTAAAATTTAGTTTCTACAAAGCAAACAGGATGATATGATGAAGAAATGTGTTTGACACCAGCATGCAGCCTGAAGGTATTATGCAACATCGTAACAAAATGTCTCCTAAGAGTTTTGCGATTCTTTAACCTCTTTCTGCAATTCTTAAGGCAAGACAAGGGCCGAACAATTTTATAAGGTAATTCAAGGAAGAATTCAAGCAACGCACTGAAATTTCTTAACAAAACACTCAAACTACACATGAGTCAGAACAGATGGGCCAACAAATTATGGTATGTCTAAGAAGAATATTAAATCTGTCAGTTATTTATACTCATCGTAAAAGTGTATATACCCTTTGGAGAATTTTTCCCTGTCCACATATTTCTATGGGTGTAAGGGTAATAAGATTTTTAAATTTAAAAATGCAGCATATCTGACTAAAGCATTTATTAAAGCGTCATTATGAGTAAAGTACATAGCTTGGATAATCGCACGAATAATTAAGAAAAAATACTATTTTGTGATACTGAATCATTAAATATGAGTAGATATTCTTCCTACGAACTTATCATCAATTTTTTCTGATTATGGGCTATGAGGATGTTGATCAATGTACGCCACAATGTTATTAGTAGTGGCATCAGTAAAGACTGTAGCCTGGCATTTCTTAGTAATGCCCTTCAGACAAATCCATTTGATTTCGTTGTTCTTGTTGACCCGGCCCTTGTTGTCTTGGTAGAACCTGTAGCCCTCCACTGTGAGGATAGGAGTCCCTTTGCGGGAAATTTTGTATGCGGCTGCAGGCTGCGACACATGGTTAGGGTCGCTTACTTCGGTTTCAGTTGTTTCAAGAAGATCGATTTCGACTGGAAAATAATTAAGTTGAATAGCTGTCCCAATGAAGAGAAAAAATAAAGAACGTATAAGAGAAGTTAATTCCGGGGTGGAAGATGCACAAAACCTGGTCGATGATGTAATCAATGATGAGGTCAGTAATAGTGTGACATTTATAATTTCTTACCTTCCTTACTAATGATTATAATGATGTATTTTACTTAGGTACTTATGTCTCCTACATTTATGAGCATTTTACATTATCAGATATTTACCAATATAACTTTTCTAATAAAATCAACAACATTGAGAAAGACTAAACTACTTCTTTTCATGCATAGTCATTGGCGATTATATCTGGGTGTAAGAGCCTGGTTCTCAAACTTAGAGAGAAAGAGAGATTTTACTTCTTTGCCTACAAGTACATACTAGCAATTTTTTATAGGTATTCATTTTCTAATATTCAATGTACGTAACATATCTTGAATATACAGAAGTTGGTCATTTACGGGCCATGATTGTGTCCTTCAACATACGAAATGATCGTACTATCTATTGTAACAAGTTTCGCTCTACAACCTAAGTGTAGACCCTTTGAGCAAACCCATCTCACTTTGCTGTCGGTGTTCCTCCTAGAATCAGTCTTCTTATAAAATGTGTAACCATTCAATATAATATTTTGGTTCCCTTTCTTTGACATCGTAAATGTGGCCACCATCTCTGAAAGACAGATTGAATATCGCCTAAGCTTTGATATACACGATACACAGATACCTAAAGATATATATAGACTGAAAAGTAGTAAATAGTTTTCTACTATTAATAATAAGGTTATATTTATTATACTTGTGTATATAAGTTGATATATTGCATTGTATTGATGTAGACTTTTTTGTGTAATTATATCATAGAATATACGTGTATCGTTTTATGCAAATTAAAATAACCTTAATCACCTATTTAGTCTGGAACAAACGTAGTACTAACATAAACATTTTTGATTGCACTCTCTCTCTATAATGACGACCGATATCATTGGATATTTACCCAACCGTAAACGAATTTTAAAAGCTTATAAATAAATAAAAATATATACGGACAAATCACACAGATTGAGCTAGCCCCAAAGTAAGCTTAAGCTTGTGTTATATAAGACTATATATATAAGACTTTTGACAAAAAATGCTCTAGACTAATTTAACTTATAGTTTTCTTTGCACCACCTTTATTTCTGACGTGCCTACATTCCTCTCTATCCACCGGTTGCCTAGAAAAGATCGCCCTAAGCGATAAGACCATCTATTGTATCATGTATCAATTGTTAAACTTTTTTATTTTTTGTATTGGTGCAATAAAAAGTTCATTCAACCCTTCGATCAACGCGCGCAAACATCGATACATCAGTATTCGTTTGACAGGTATGATATCCCTTTATTGTTCTCGATCATTTTCTTCGCTTCATAAGATGCTAAAATTTTGAGAGTACTACTTGAGTGCAAATATCAGAATTTTTAGAGCTGGTAATAAAACCTAGGGTTACTTTTTCGTTTGGTTTTAATTCGTGATTCAAAATAATCGACATACTAATGGCTATAATTTTTTTTGCTATGATCATGTACGTTGTTTATGGCGACAATGTGATCTTCCAGTACTTTAAGACTCGCCTTGCAGTATTTGTTTTGAGCGCAGCACCATCTTTCCAATGACGAACTTCTGTTTCTTTCTAGTTTCTTGTAAAATGTGTGCTCTCCAATTTTTATATTATAATTATTCTTAGCTGTTTTAATGTAAGTAACTGTAACAAAAACTTATTATTGTAATACATTTTCAGATCCAATGTAATTCTAGATTCAATATAACAGATTATATTTATTAAAAATGAAGGAATATAACTAAAAAATAGAGCATTTTAGATTTAATTATATTGATAATGTTAAAAAGTTAACAATATTTACAAGTGAAGTGAAAATAGTAATGAACCTTGTGACCATTTTGAGTAAAAATAAATGTACACAATTCCAAAACTAGCTATATACTTTTTGTTTGCGGAAAAAATTACAATAATAATTTAATAATAAATGTTTATGAACCAATTTTGAGTTTATGGAAGACTAGGCGTTTCGATTCGACGGACGGTTTTCCCGATTCTGTCTGACGATAAAACGCACTTACCATACCCGGCACGTAAGTTGAAAAAAAATGGCCGCCGTCGGCGCATGTTTCATTGGAGTTAAAAGTGTTTAAAATGAGTTCTTGGTCTTTCTTTAAATCCAAAATCGTTTCTATCTGAAGTTCGGACAAACAACGTACAAATACGACCGCCATTTTTGTTCAACTTACGTGCCGGGTATTGTAGTTTTATCGTCAGACAGGATCAGGAAATCGACCGTTGGATCGAAAAGCCTAGTCTTCCATGTTGTAAAATAACCACTCATTGTCGCTTTGATGGTAAAGCGACAATTGTCATTGTCGCTTTGATGGTAAAGCGACACTGAGTGCTTATTTTCCAACAGTGTCTGAAAGACAAACTTCTTGCATATCTCGCCAGAAACGCAAGCCAGCGGGAAATGGAACACAGATGCAGGAGTATATAAAGGTAGACTGTAGAGCCTACACAGGACATGGCGAAGTGACAATCCGCTAGATGACAACAAGCCAAATCAGACACTGTTTTCTTAACGCCAAAACAATAATTTTCAAAACTCGGGGTGACTTTTGAAAATTATTGTTTTGGCGTGACCAAATTTCTACGGGACCACCTGACAAGTATACGAATTAGCACACAAAAAAATGCAAATCAGTCCAGGCGTTTTCAAATAATAAGTGAAAATACATTTTAAAAATTCGCGACATTTGGAATTGTATGAAATAACCAACCATGACGTCATACTTCTTTGGAGTCAAATAACGCTCTTAATATCTTTCCTTTTGCATTAATAAATCTAAAATATTGTTAACAATATATACGATCAATGTAAAGTGACACTATTTTGTGACGTTTCATTTTATTAACTGTACCGATTATTTTATTTTTGACTCAGTCATCTACCCAATTTCATGAGCAAATGGTCAATAATATATTTATCGGACAACGTCATGTCTACATCAACCTTTCTCAGTTCTTATTCGATTTAGGTATCTCCACGTTCACCAGTGGCGGCGCAAGAACTAAACGTGGGCAAGATATATTACGCGAGGCCCTCTGATGGTGTGAGAAGGAATATAATTTCATCGGGAATTTTAAATTTCACGAAGTTAAGGGGCTACCTTTAAAGGATTATCTAGAGCTCCTTAAGGAAGAATATCCCTAGTAGCATTTTTGCCTCTAATTAAACCTGCGCCTGCGCCGACGACCTCCATTTCAGTTCAACTTACGTGCCGAGGATTCTACTTTGATTAGCTTTCTAATAAGGGGAAGTTCCGACCCGTCTCTGACCAAGGACTCCCCGCAATAACAGCTTAATGCCAACTAATGTTGCCCAGACTAAATATAAACAAATGATGAAAAACGACAGAGATGAGATTTTTTAATTAATTCAAATATCGATTATTTCATTCACATTCATTTCATGCGCCCAACAGATGATTAACTTAAGTTGAGAAATATTTTTTATTATAAGAAAAATCCTTGTGAATTTAAAATTTCAATATTTTAGAAATTGTGAAAGTAAAAATTTATTTTCGACTGTGAGGCGCGAGGCCCTCTGCACCGCGAGGCCGTGGGCGGTGGCCCACACCGCCCACGCCTTACGCCGTTTCTGACGTTCACGACGGGGGATTGGAATCCTGGAGGCAACTCAGGGATAGTCATAAAATTTTCCCTAGACTATCACAATTTGTATTGAGCCGGATGATCATGCGGCCCTTTGACTTTGATGACTTTGTCATCTAGCGTGTGCACACTAGCATTGCATCTGTTGTGCGAGGAGCAGGCCCAGCGCTCGACCATATTCTGGGTCCTGTGGTGTCGATAGCGGTAGCCTCGGTATATGATCATCGGCTTACCAGTCCTGGTGGTCCCGTAAAACACTGCAAAGAAAACGTTTGTCTGTATTTACTGGACTACTTTGAAGTTCTATGGTTTTTTTTCTTTCAAGTTAATAACGATAAATAGGTACCTGTTTTGCATCCATTACACTCATGTGCAAATGTTTATTAAACTAGACTTTTCCAAAATTAAAACCTCTAAAGTAAAAAACAAAAATCTTTTACAATTATTTTATAGTATAATTGTATTTTAGTCATGTTTAATCTCTGTATATTTTTACGTTCTTATACAAAGACTCGAAACAAATAAACAGTACCTAATAGGTCTCTACTGGCAGAAGCCCTACTTTGATCATTAGTTTCCCGGATTTTAGGGTCTCGTTGTATCCACTATTACGCAGGGTCTCTAATTACCTATTATGCTTAAATAGTTAATTCAAAAAGTAAGGCTATTTTTTAATTATTTTCTCTATTCAATTATGTAGATACATAAACTACTTACTATCCGACGCGCCTAAACGCTAGTCAGCTTCAAATCTCAAGTAAAATCTTATTTTGTATCCTTATGAAAGGTAAATAAATATCCTTCCCTTGTTTCCACTTTATTCATCGGTTGCCTGGAAGAAATTGCTTAGCGCTAAGACCGCCTGTGTCTCATTTGCTAGTTTTCAAGATAATAATGTCCTGTATTTATTTATTTGGTGCAATAAAAGGTATTGTATTGTTTTGTATAATGAGATCGATATTTGAACAATGGACTTGGAATATGATTGTTCTTTCATAACATAATAAGTCTCGTTTTAGCATTAATGGTTATGGTTATTGAATATCATCACAATCTGGTCATCGACGGTGTGGATCTTAGCTCGGCAACCTTTGAACACGTGCGAGGCGCACACCCACCTCGTCTTCGCTCCCATTGTCTTCAGCTGACAGAAGGTATATGTACCTATTTTTATCATCAATTTCCCGGTCTTTGACTGGTAGTATTCAAATTTGTCTGAAAAGAAAAACAACATGTAGAAAATTAAATAAATGAATACGAACAAACAAATAAATGAAAGATAAAATAGAACGAGCAGAAATCATTAACTAATAGTAATCCATAATATTATTTAAAGTAACGTGAGATGACATGACTAAATATTTAAAACGGTATTACTCACGTAGTGTAGTCGGAAAATGCCGACTAGTTTCGATCAGTTTAGACGATCATCATCAGGGCGAGTGTAGGACGACGACGCGACGGTTTCGCTGTCCTAAACGCACTGATTAATTAACAACACTCGCCCTGATGATGATCGTCTAAACAGATCGAAACTAGTCGGCATTTTCCGACTACACTACGTGAGTAATACCGTTTTTAAATATTTAGTAGTAATCCAATTTATTAGCAAAAGAAATATGCAATCCAACCTCAGAAAATACTTCAGATCTATGTATTCAACATATACTTGCCTAGTATGCATTTGAAAACAAAATAAATGTAAATAATAAATGAGAACAGAGCAGCTTATATAAACAGAATATATTTAGAAAAGCAGCTTTGAATAAAATATAATAAAAATTGGAGTGAACTGTCCCAGGGATTAGTTGGCCTGGCCTAAGATTGAAATCGCTTTTTAGATGTTTGTCAATGATGACACTGGGCTCTTCGCCACTCTAATTTTGCCACGTCAAATTGACACAAGTAGCATGGCAAATACTTCATACATATTGTTTCAGCCAAATTTTTTTCCGCTATGCCAGGACGCCCGTTTTACCCGAACCGTTGTAGCCCGCCAAAATATGCTTATACTCCATAATTTGTCAGTGATTATGAATATTATTACTCTTATAAATCGATTCATAGATTGTGCAGACAGAAGCTCTGCAGCCTTTTCCTTTATGTGTCGAACACACCCATTTAGTTTTGACGTTATTACTTTTGGACTTCTTGCAAAAAGTATATCCATCCACTTGCAATAGCGGCTTCCCTCTTTGTGACGTGACGAAACTAAAGGCTGGAAAAGAGGAAATAGGTAAGTACTTACCTACATTCGGAAATATCGATACTAGAAATGTATAAAGCCAAAGTAAACGAATTTAGCTTACAATGAATGAATTATTTATTTCATCAAGTTACTCATAGAGGATTTTAGAAAACGATGTTTTTATCCCTACAAAATACAATACCAAAACAAAATTTATAATAAAAACAGGGCATTTACTACGATTATAAACAAATAAAGGTATTTATATTAGTGATTATGAACATTGTTACTCCTATAAACCTCTTCAAGAATCGTGTAAACGAAAGCCCTGCAGCCCTTGCCATTGTGAGTGGAGCACACCCATTTCATCTTGACGTCGTTGCTCGTAGTCTTCTTGCAAAACGTATATCCTTCAAATTGCAGGAGAGGTTTTCCCCTTCGCGAAGTGATAAAACGGTAACCTAGACAAAAAGTGAGATTATGATGAAGCATCGACCTGTTGAATACACTCCAAGATTTCATTAGAGACTTGATTGTTTCATAATGCGGAAGATTCTAGACATCATGGAACAAACCACTATTGCTTATTAACTGCTGACCAATACGCTGCTGAAACATATTTTTTTATGCATCGGTACAAAAGAAACAGCAGGAAAGGGTCGGCCTCGTTGAACATTCTGCGACCAAATTGCAGACGTTCTAAAAAAGGAGAGGTAAAAAGTACCCGTAACCGAAACGCATGTATGGAGAGATTGATGAGTGTGGAGGAAGCGAGAGAGGTTTATCTGGATCGTAGCAAGTGGAGGTCCATAGCCTCTGCCTAAACCTGTGTAAAATAGGCGTGAAATTATGTACGTAAGGTACAACAATACATTTACTTGACTCTGTAGTAATTACATATTTATTGTACGATTAGAAAAACCAGGAGAAGATGACAAATATATTTGATTTGTGACAAAACAAGTATGTTGCAAATACAATAATTTTTTAATGAGAATCGAAATGTCTTTGAGAAGTTTACACATAAATCAATTTTTTTACTAAAATGGATATATTTTATTTAAAATTTGAAACTAATGATGATGAATGTTGTTTATCTTAATAATCTCGTTGTCCCAGGTGGAGACGATCGCCCGGCATTGCTTGCCGTTGTGCGTGGAGCAGACCCAGCGAGTCTTGGGCCCCTTCACCATTTGCGCGCAGAAGGTGTACCCGTCGATGCTAAGAAGAGTTTTACCACGTCGTGACTTCACGAATTTCACTAGAATATGTATTAATATAACGTTATACTTTAAAGTTACTGTTACGAAAGATAGTGTTATAAAGGATAACGCACAACTAAACATGCAGGAATGATTGTCGATTAGGTTATAAATGTAACTTATTTCACGTAAGCGTAGTATTAAGTCGTAAGATATTTAATTTTATTTAAAAAATACAATAATACTGATAAACTAGTTGATCATAAGAACGCACCATCACAAAACACATGGATATAAGCTATTTGAACACACGGCTAAATATTTGAATTTATCTATAATAGAATAGTTGAAATTAATGATGATGAATGTTGTTTATCTTAATAATTTCGTTGTCCCAGGTGGAAACGATCGCCCGGCATTGCTTGCCGTTGTGCGTGGAGCAGACCCAGCGAGTCTTGGGCCCCTTCACCATTTGCGCGCAGAAGGTGTATCCGTCGATGCTAAGAAGAGTTTTACCACGTTGTGACTTCACGAATTTCACTAGAATATGTATTAATATAACGTTATACTTTAAAGTTACTGTAGCGAAAGATAGTGTTATAATCGTTATAAAAGAATAACGCACAACTAAACATGCAGGAATGACAATGATTGTCGATTAGGTTATAAATGTAACTCATTTCACGTAAGCGTAGTATTACGTCGTAACATATTTTATTTTATTTAAAAAATACAATAATACTGATAAACTAGTTGATCATAAGAACGCACCATCACAAAACACATGGAAATAAGATATTTGAACACACGACTAAGTATTTGAACTTATCTATAATAGATTAGTTGAAATTAATGATGATGAATGTTGTTTATCTTAATAATCTCGTTGTCCCAGGTGGAGACGATCGCCCGGCATTGCTTGCCGTTGTGCGTGGAGCAGACCCAGCGAGTCTTGGGCCCCTTCACCATTTGTGCGCAGAAGGTGTACCCGTCGATGCTAAGAAGAGTTTTACCACGTCGTGACTTTACGAACTTCACTAGAATATGTATTAATATAAGTTATTTAAACACACGGCTAACTATTTGATCTATAATAGATTAGTTTATTTAAATAAGAAGAATAAAATGTTTTGTTTTAAAATAAAGAGAACTTAAATACTACAAATTTACTCTTTAAAAATATCCAAGTAGCATAGTATCAGGAACGCTGGCGGCATTTTCGCATTAGATCACAATAGTGATACGTTATGCGAAAAAGCAGCCAGACCTTTTGTCACGTATCTTAAATAATTTCGCTCCCTAAAATTTAATACACATAGTAGTCTAGTGGCAATGCGTGTTGTTAATTTTAACAATTTCGTTATCCCAAGTATAGATGGCGGCGCGGCAGAGCTTGCCGTTGTGTGTGGAGCAGATCCACCTGGTCTTGGGTCCATTCCTTGTCTGAGCACAGAAGGTGTACCCTCCAACGCTAAGGAGGGTCTTCCCGCGCTGCGACTTCACGAATGTCACTGTATGAACAAAACAAAAATGTAAAGTAAATGACATAGCCCAGCGGATTAGCTCGTTGAAGTGACAGTGGGCGGGATACGTAGCGCGACGAACCGATGGCCGATGGGGCAAAAAAGTTCTCGAATGGCGACCACATACTGGCAAGCGAAGCGTATGACAGGAACAAGGTGGTTTGACGACCTGACTAATCGGGAAAGCGCGAAATATTTATTTTTTTGAAAATTTACAATAATTTAAAAAAAAAACAGATTTTCACATAGAATGAGTATTGAATCGAGTTTCTTTCGGTGTCTCCACAACAGTGGTAGTTTAAGAAATAGAATGTATCCCTTATATTAAAAATAAGTTACAAAAGTTACTATGAACAAATTTATTTGAAAAAAAAAACAGTGGTGGGTTTTCACCAAAGGGTAAAGGAAAAGACAGCTTTTATTGACGCAGACAACTTCGTCATGCAAAAAAATATATATTGTTTCTCTTTATTTTAAAAGGACTTCAGCCCTATCGTACCCTTGACCATGGAATTTACGTCTAACTACTGTTATAAAATTTTGAAAAGACGTATTAAAATGATATTTATCGATATGTTTTACAGTCATTTTATTTCAGGTCAAGATGGAGAATGATCTTTTTCTAATTGGCCTGGGCCTTGGATGTTTATCTATATAATATGTATTAGTTCTAAAATATATATCGTTGAATTAATATCCTATAACACAAGTATCGTATTTACTTTGGGGCTAACTCAATCTGTGTGATTTATTCCTACAATTGCCCGCCGCATAAGCGGAGCGTCGAGGTTGTGCATTCTCTCAACATGTCAGGGTCAAGCATTATTAATTTATTTGAGAATATTCATTGGAAATATTTAACCTTTTAATCTATTTATATGTTAATCAGAATCAATGATTATGGTTATTGTTCAGCCGGATGATTTCGTTGTCATACGTGTAAGCCGAAGCGCGGCACTGCTTGCTGTTGTTGTTGGCGCAAATCCAAGTGGTTCTGGCTCCGGTCACCACTAGCGCACAGAATGTGTACCCGCCAACATTCAACAGCTGCTTTTTACGACGAGATCTCACAAATGACACTGTAAAAAAAATATTTTTCATCCCTGCTAATAACATGATTCGCGATACGATCTACTCTTTTGTGATCTACTCGAAGGCTTAATTTTTTATAACAATACGAAAGCCATAAATAATTATAAAATAAAATATAAATAAAACTTCTTTTCTTTGTGATACTTTTAGTATAATTACTTATAAAACTATATTTATCTAAATACTGAGTAAGTACAAGTTGTAAATTATACTTTATTTGTTATACTTACTGGGCAGCTAGCTACTTATATTAAAATAGAATTTATTCAGCAAATCATCACACATCAATTTAATCATGAAAATGATTATTATTTAGTTTAATGATTTGTGTGCCGTAGGTGTGAACGACGGCGCGGCAGTGCTTGTGGTTGTGCGTGGAGCACACCCACCTCGTCTTAAGGCCGGACACCATCTGTGAGCAGAAGGTGTAGCCGCCTATGCTGATCAGAGGCTTTCCTCGGCGACTCTTCACGAATGTTGCTGAAAAGAAACAGCTTTGTTACAATAAAGCGAAATAATAAAAGATAGAAAAGTGAGTTGACGAAAGGACGAGATGAGAAAACAATGTTAAAATAATACAAAAGATGATGCATTTAAATGTGATCAAACCGACTTTGAAATTTCCTTTCGATTTTATCTGAATACAAATTTAAAATATGTAAATTTATTAAATGACATCCCAGCTATTTACAGATATATAAATATAAACTTAGACTTATAGTGTCATATGTTCCCAAGGATGACTCTATGTATGTGTGTCCTCTTAGATAGTTTCTATTTTGTTTACCTTGTAATAAGATAGCAATACCAATCACGTCTAAATGTGACTATGACTCGAGAAAATTCTGATGATGGGTCCGTATTCTCCAAGGGTGTACACCGCTGCATTACACCCCTTGTTATGGTGAGTCGAGCAGGCCCATCGGACTTTGTTGAGAGTAACCTTCTTCTTGCAGAAAGTGTAACCTTCTAGATGCAAAAGTGGCCTGCCTCTTTTAGAAGTCAATATAACAAAGCCTGAAAATAACCCCGATTTTTATGATAGCAACAATACAAAAAAATATAAAATACAAAAAATTACCATTAATAACATCAAAATATATTATGAATTAATGAACAGTTTGAAGGAAATGGCTAGATGAAAATAAAAACCCGTTCAAAATGTCATAAGAACATAACAAATCAATCTTTATCAGAATAAATATATACGTACAAACCACACAGACTGAAGTAGCCCCAAAGTAAGTTTCAGACTTGTGTAATGGGATACTAACTCAACAATATTTTTATAACAGATACATATATAGATAAACATCCAAGACCCAGGTCAATCTGTAAAATATGATTTTCCATCTTGACCTGACCGGGGATATAATAACATCAATGATGGTGTAGGCCATACACCCTGATGATGTTCCCTTGGAACGTGTAGAGCCCTGCCCTGCAGCCCCGGTGGTGGTGACTGGAGCACACCCACCGCACTTTACTGTTGGCGCGTACGGCCTTCTTGTAGTACGTGTAGCCGCCAAGTTCCAAAAGCGGACGACCTCTACGAGACATGACCATGCAGAATCCTGCAATAACAAAATACTGGTATCAATGTACAGATAGATAAAGAATACAGAGTGATTTTCTAATTGTAAATATTAAAGTCGACGTAACCACTGTAGTCAAATCCATACAGTACAATACTCCCATACCCGTCGATGACACACAGTACCGTAAACCACCAAAAATATGTAATCAGCATGTGTGCTTTGCTAACTGCCTGGGAATGTATTGAGACGTGGAGGTGATGACCTGAATCTTTGTCTGTGATGCAAATCCATCTCATTTTCATGATGTAATACTCAGTTTCCATCCATCTCATTTTCATGAAGTTTGGTGGAGTCAGTCAAGAGAGGCCTTTGCTCAGCAGCGGGCGGAAGAAAAGCTGAGATGGTGATGATAAAATGTTATTTATAAATAAAATGATGCATCGAATTTATGAATAAGTCTAATTGTAAAGATTAGGATTTTCAATACTTTCTACAGCGTCAAAGCATCTACCATTTTATGAGTATCTCAATTCCAGACACAATACTTTGCTTTATTAATTTCATAAAAATAGGTAAGAGTAAGTATATACTCGTGATAAATAATGATATTACATTATGAACTAATACTAATACTAAACACTGACATATAAATGGACATACCAATGCGCTTGACAATTGTTAGCTTGACCATTAAAATGAATTTTAGAAACGTGATTAATTTAATTATTTCTATAAGGGTGACGATAGGTTGAGAAAAGTAAAATTGTAATTAGTCCGTCTTTTAGATTATTCAAAAATAATGGACCCATATCTTTCAGTTTGCCAAAAAAGTAAAAATTCACAAAGATACGAATCATCAAAGTTTCGGCGTGGGGGCTTGCGACGTCACCTCGATGTAGAAATCTTTCGTAGCCGTGACGTCTTGCGGAATTTTAATACGCTGTATGTTTGTAATTTTTTGCTCCTCAGATAAAAATACGTGTACAATATTTTTTAATAATCTAACCAATGGTCTAAAAATACATTTCAATTCATCATGCCTATGCTAAGTAAGTTCTATTATTCGAAGTTCAGATTGTCCTTTTCAGGCCAACTAAAAATATGTTCGTTGAGCAGATAGACGACTTGATTGTTGACAGTGTGCGCGATGGCCCGGCACCCGTACTTGGAGTGGGTGGAGCATCTCCAGCGAACCTTGTCGCTCGCGCGCCCGTTCATTCGGAACTTATAGCCATCCACCACCAACGCCGTCTTTCCTCTCGAGTTCATTTCGAATGTAGCCTTGATATCTCCACCAACGTCTGGAATAGAAACAAAATGCGTCAATAACTCATTCTAAACAAACCTCTTATGATATCCACACGAAAGATGGAGTGTGGTCCTATCCTAAGCCCAAAACCACATGGCACCCGTTGCAATCAATTCAAACAAATCTTCAGTATCGTCTCTTGTAGCCATTCTCAACATAGTACATATTCAGGAAAAAATAAATAAATATTAATAATGTTTTACTTGAACGTATTTAATTCATAGCTTTATGTACTTAGACATTCAATTATACAAGGTTCTAAATAAACCACTTAATTGCAGTTCTTTTGTTATCAACATTCAATAGGTTAGTATCCCGAATCTGAATAAAATTATTTTGTACTGATAAGAGAATAAAACGTCACAAATGAATGTCACTTGTCATTGATCATATCCATTTTTAACGAGATTTTAGATTTATTAATGCAGAAAAACTGTTAAGAGCAGCCTTCCCGCCTTACTTTTCATACAAATGCTCGTACGTAATTATGGCGTTGTACCTAAGTGATCTTTCTTGAAAACTTTTGAACTAACAGATATCTTGTGCACTATTTTTAGGTTCCTATCGAAATAGAAAATTAAAATTTGGAAAAACAAGTTCAGTATACGCCTCCAAAAATCTGCTTTTTTTTAACCTGAACTTCGACCGTTCATAGAGTACTCATAAATTGTAAAAATAAAAAAAATATTTCAATAAAAACCTCGCAAATGTAATGAAAATTATAAATAAAAACATTTATTTCATACACTTGTAAGGCTTACTGACAAAAACGTTTATCCTGAAACAAGTTTTATGAAATTTCTGCAACCTATGAATAGTTAATATTCGTTCAATGGATTCGGCAACAGCCTATTTGATTCCAAGAAACTATGACTTCACGGCGTGCTACCTTATACAAACCCATAGACAATGTCTGTTTTGACATTTCGAAAAAAGTATCTGATTTGACTTGTTGAAAACTAGCGAATGGTGTCTTTGGTAGATAACTTGTCATAAATAATGTTAAATATACACTAATAAAATTTGTTCTTTAGTGATTGCTAGCTTGATTTTCGTTAACTTCACTGCTTTGTAGTCACTCTCCAAATAGCAGGTGATGTGTCGAGAACTGTAACTCATTCTCCGAGCTGGTGGTGTGCTGATCTCTGTAGTAGACGATTTCGTTGTCCACCGTGTGGACCGCTGCACTGCACCGGAATTTCGCGTGGGTGGTACACCTCCACCGAACTTTGGTTCCATCCAGGTTGTACCCATTCACCCGGTACCTGTTGCCGCCAAGTATCAAAATGCTTTTTCCTTTGGCGTTCGTTTCTATGACTGCAGTTAGATCTAACAAAAAACACAAAATTATGAATAACAAATATGTTATTAATACGGATGTGGACTAAATTTATTTTTGGCACATTATATAGATTATCAAAATGTATGGTAGACATATTTTTTTCTGATTAGTAAATAATGAAAAAGATACAGCGCATTTAAATTTTTCTTTGCCGTCAGGATCAGCTACGATTTTTAACCAAACGATATATGGATTCTAAGTACTGGTATTATATCGATATTTTGTATAAAATACCGGTATTTTATCGATATTTGTATCGATATCTTAATATACCGATATCGGGTATCGATAAAAAATATCGGTATTCCTGACCCTGACCAAAAATCTTTTATTAATTCTGTGCTAAGAGTAACGTATTTACGTGACCACCCCGACTGCGAAACGTCGAAGTGTTGTATCTTTGCGAATTTTTACTACCTACTTTGCTAAACGAAAAAATATAGGTACCTAATTTTTGGATAATCTAGTTGACAGACTGAATAATTATTTTTTTTAACCCAGTCCACGTCGCTATCCAAAATGGTGGACAATAAAATACCGAAAATAAAACAATTTTTATATATATATAAAGGCTTTCAGAAATCAACAAAGCTTTTCACAATCACTTAGTTTAATTAAAAATATTGTTTAAATTAGTGTGCATAATCGACATTATTTATCTAAATACAAATTAGATAATGTCATAATAATAAATAAAATATATTGAACATAATAGAGCCAACTAAATAACCCAGCAAAAAAGTAATTTTATATACTCGTATAGGTTTGTTCTTCAAAATTCTGTTTCAACTGCCAAAAACAAAGTTTTGTGCGCTTCCGGTTGTGTGTTCATCAATCATGAAAACTATATGCTCGCCAACAGTGTGCACCCTCGACTTGCAGGCGTACCGCTCGTGCGTCGAACACCTCCACCGGATCTTGTCGCCTGTTGCCTTGTTGACCCTATACTTGATGCCGTTGAGGATCATCATCTGATTCCCGCGGGAGCTTCTGTAGAATAGAGGCTGATGCGTTGACGTATACGGCGATGTATAGAGACCTGAAATGCAAAATGTCTTATGCAATAAGGCTATTGTATTGGTGATTTACATAGATATTGTTAAAAGCTAGAATAGTGCATGGAGAAATAAATTAAAGTTTATCAATTATATCTCCGTAGCATAAGCACACTTTATCTGTACTATTTTGTGACACTGTATGGAGAAGTCATAGGAAACAAACAGAAGGTGAACTTGACCAGGCTCATGGATTGCTGGGTTAGCGTTAGTCATATTAAATAAAACAATCTAAGGATATGAAGTATGTCACTGAAGAAAGAAGGCAAAGGTTTCAATTCACACACAATAATGCCTTTGCTACTTTAAACCACGGTTTCTTAAGCTGTCATCACCAACGTTTAATGAGGCTGCAGACGACCATAATTAACCCTTTCACCGCGAACGTCGGATTTATCTGATAAACATTGTCGTGCCCATTCCGCGAGCGTCGGATATTTTCAACAAACTTAAGTAGTCCACATAACTTAAGTATCCACATCCCTTTTTGGTTGTAGGTATTTATTTTAGATTTCATACCCCACGCGCTGGGGGCACGGCAACTGATATAAAGTCTCGCGGTGAAAGGGTTAAGAGGCAACTTTGTGAAAAAAGCATTCCATACCTGGGTGCATTGGGCAAAACTGGACCTCCCAATCTCACTTTACTAGATACTAAAAATATATAAAGGGAAGAGGATTAAAACAATAAAAGAATTTCTTTGATTATGTTTAAGGTTGATATTGCGAAACTTATATCGCCATTAAAATATTTTGTAATTGGTATATGCGGGCGGTGGATGACAATGGTCGTTCTTCAAGGACACTATCTCGTCTTGGAGAGTAAGGATCCTAGCGCGGCACTTCTTGGAGTAGTGCGTGGAGCAGGCCCAGCGAGTTAACTGGTTCACTTGCGAGTGCTTGAAATAGGTGTAGCCCGCCAGCTGGATCAAAAGTTTTCCTCGTTGCGATTTGATAAACATCACTCTATCTACAGAAAAATATGCAGATGATTTTGTTTCAGTAAAATAATAATATTCATACAAAATATGTAGGTAAATCATGCCTGTCTTCTGAATTAGTAGATATATTATGGGGAGGTACACTTACATCAGTATGATTTGTACTCTTGCGATCAATGGTTCTAGTAGGATAAATCTGTCATTTACACCATCAATGGTACTGCACATGCCCAATGGCACAGGTGGTCCTAGTCAAGATACAGAAGTTGGGTGGAGGAAATGGGAAAGTTATGTCAAGGTAGTATAATAGTAAATACATATATATATATATATATATATATATATTTTATAACAATTGTATTGACTTGTAACTCTTAATAATGATAAACTTTTAAAACTAAGTTTTCAAGAATATTTTTTTGTTTTTCGGTTGCCACCTTTGCCTTCACCTTTGATTTTGGTCGAGTCAAGAATTAATTGGCGAAGGTATTTTCTTCATTATTTCAATTTTATTTTTTTCTTACTATGGTTGTGATCTTCTAACAGCATCGTGATGTCATCATTGGTAGTGTGCACCCTCGCAGAACAATCTCTTTTGTTACACCGCCATCTGATTTTCTGTTTCGTGACTACATTTCTGATATAAGTCCATCCATTCAACAAAAGGTACTTATGCCCTTTTTCTGTACAAATTATTTTACCTGAAAAAGACATCAACCTTGATTGGACTAAGTGAAATATAAGATTGATTTTGAAATCTTAACTTTGCTATATTTTTTAACACTCAAATAGTATTAAGTAATTATTGTTACAATATTTAGTGTTCACATTTGTTTTATTTTTATCATCTAAGTTTATAAAGTTATTGTTCTAAAAATATATTATCTTTATAACCAAGGCATTAATTTTTTTAGAACAAGAACTGCTTTTTTACCCGACTGCACCAGAAGGAGGGTAATGTTTTTCAAAGTATGTACAGTCAAGTACCAAGATACCTGACCAGGCCCTCTACTCTACTTATATCTTCAATTTTCTCTTAAACTAAAATTAATATTACCTTAAAAATGTATATTCAGAAAGACTTAATTAAAATCTGTCTGAATATAAATTTTCATGGTGATACGTGTGGCGCACTATAAGTTTCCGGAATGAATATGAAAAAATACTATTAAAGGTACAAAATTAATTTATTGTTTTTCAAAATAATCTCCCTTGGCGTCTATGCACTTTTTCATTCGATGAAACCAGTTTTGAAAACTTTTGTGCCACTCCTCTGTGGTGACCTCTGAAACGTGTTTTTCATACTCCTCGACAGCCTCTTCTGGTGATGAAAATCGTTGACCGCGTAATTGGTTTTTAATTTTTGGGAACAGAAAAAGGTCACAAGGTGCCAGGTCGGGACTGTATGCAGGATGACTCATGAGTTCTACATTTTTCGCCTTCAAAAAGTCGTTTTTCTGTCTGGCCGTGTGAGAACTAGCATTGTCGTGGTGCAGGATGATACGGCGTTTACGGTTATTTTTACGGAGTTCGTCAATAACTTCCGGCAAACAAATGGTCGTGTACCAGTCACTATTCACTGTACGACGATTCTCTAAAGCAATAGTAGCCACGTGTCCAGTTTTATTAAAAAAAGGAGCAATCATCCGCTTAGATGCACTTTTCACGCGCGCCACTTTGGTTGGTTTCGGCTCATCTTGAAAGACCCATACGCTCGATTGCTGCTTTGTTTTGGGATCGTAGCAATAAATCCATGTTTCGTCACCTGTTACTATGTTCCACACCAAATTTGACGCACCTTCGTTGAATCTGGTAAGCATGACACTGCACCAAGTGACGCGGTCCGTTTTTTGAGCCTCGGTCAAGTTGTGTGAGATCCACCGCGAGCACAGCTTTCTCACACCCAAATGTTTGTGTAGGATTAATTGTATTTGACTCATGCCTATTTCTAAGGATGCGCGAATTTCATGGTAGGTCACATGCCTGTCTGTTTCAATCATACGGCGCACAGCATCGATGTTTTCTGTTGGTCACAGCGGTGGACGGCCGACCATCGCGAGATTCGTCACTGAGATTGATACGACCACGCTTGAATTCTGCAAACCAGCTATAAACAGTTGTCTTGCATGGTGCTTCATTGCCAAAAGCTGTTTCAAGCCGAGCGATGCTCTGTTGAGCTGTCAAATTACACTTAAAATCGTAGAAAATCATACAACGAAAATTTTCCCGAGTTAAATCCATGTTGATGCAGACACACAATTTTTTAAATGGTGCCACAAGGTAAAAACAAAAGACAGTCAGATGAAACAAACTGCATTCTACAGCCAAAGAGTTCTATTTTCAAATGTTGCAATAAATTTTTAAATATTGTTTATGTAAGTGGCCAGTTCCGGAAACTTATAGTGCGCCCTATGTATAATTTTTTGTTTAAGAGAAAATTCAAGATATAAGTAGAGGGCCTGGTCAGGTATCTTGGTACTTGACTGTACTTATGTATTTTTGTATTTATGTTTGTATAAATATATGTTTGTATGTATATCAAAATAAAAATAAAAATAGAAAAAAAGACATAAAAAGGGCATTCGGGTTTTTTGTTTTTGTAATAATTACTTGTTTATCATTTGATCAGAAAACATTAAAAAGCAATATTCTCCATTAAGTTCCTCGTTCTTTAATAGGATCATGGTTATGCATATTATTAATTTTAACTATAACGTTGTCCATGGTGTAGAGGGCGGCTTTGCACGTCCGCTTGGTGCAGCACCAGCGCGTTTTGTCGAGTAAGGTGGAGCGTGCGTAGTATCTGTAGCCATGGAAATCCATGCGCGGTTTACCATTGCTAGCACTGTAGAATCGCACTGAAATGTAAAAATATATTTTAATATAAGCGACCTTTCTTGGTCAGTCTGGAAGTCTCTCGATAGACTTCGGGCTGATGTTGGGAGGTGTCGACAAAAGCAAGTTAGGTGGCGTCACGCTGATAACTTCTCTTCTATCGAGTCAAAATGGCTCAAATGAGATAATGTTAGCCACGGCAACCGCGCTGTCATTAGCAATATTCAGATCTGCCTTAGTACAATGAGTCGGGCAGTTGGGACATGACAAAAGATGGTCCATGGATTGTGTGACCCCACAGTCACACAAACTGATGCCAGAGTACCAACAGCTGATAACGACCTTTGCGACTGCGGTGCCATTCCATCCATGGACCACCTTCTGTCGTGTCCGAGCTGCCCTACGTCCTCTATGGTACATGACGTAGGGCCCCTACGTCATGTACCACAAAGGACCTTAATGAGGCTAATGGCAGGGGGATCGCCGTGGCCACATACTAGTCAAAAATGATTTGAAATTGAAGCTACACTAAAACCATTTCGACTCGATAAGAACAAGAATTTAAATAAGATTTTGAAGAAAACGTACAGGATTTTATTGTGAGACCTAAGTACTTATGAAGACAAATGTAATAAGCCCAAACTCGATGGGGTTGCGTCGTTTCATTACAGTGTTCCTGTGACCACTTTCCAGCTCCATCATCATATCAGCTTCATGTCATCATAATATTGCATGTCACGCGATACGGTGCTCCCACACAGCAGTTATATAATGTTAGAGAATGTTACATAACATTTGTTGTCTAGTATTTTATAACAAATAATAACTAAAGTTATAAATTGTTAGTGATGTTATATAACTTCATACAACAGAATTATGTTACACAATGAGTTCAACCAGTGTGGGTGCGTTTATAACATATAACATTGTATAACATTTTGTAGCAAAATGTTACACATTGTTATAGAATGTTATCGTGTTACACAATGTTTTATAACGTTATATAACTGCTGTGTGGGAGCACCTATATACGTGTAAAATTACGGCTCAATCGGAAACCGATTATTGTGTCAAATTTGCAAGATTTGATTACAGACAGACAGACAGACAATGGGACAAGTGATACTAAATAAAAACTTGTAATAAAGTACAATTAACTTATATCATAATTTTAAATATCCCAGAATCTACAATTTTCTAAATTCAAATAGCTAATATCTCCCTCGATTGAGACACCCTTCAAACAAATAAAATCAAACCGGTCCACTGTTTTAGGGCTGTAGTGTCAGTTGGCACACATAGACATACATAAACTTAAAGCAGGCCTAGTCCGAAAGAGACGAGCGTGATAAATAAACGTCTATATTTCGTTATACTATACAACGTGGAAGGGACATAACCGTAATAAATCGAACCATGGGCTATACTAGTCACTTTCATATAATTAAATTAAAAAGACAACCAAATAACCAAAAAAAAATTCGACATTGCCCGGGCGGTTGCACACTTTTGTATGGAAGTACTTGTGGTAGAGCCACGCTACCAGCAAAACTCTGTTTTGCTAGTACTCGTAGCATGAATGGGCCGGCTCGTCCGGGGAAGTACCACACTCTCACAAAAAATCGACGTCTGAGTAGTAGCGTCACCGCTTCTATGCTTCGTTCGGTGAGTGAGAGAGCCGGAGGCCGAACTCCCCCTACATCATCATGTAAGGTCTTAAATAATTATTAAATTATGACAAACTTAATTTCTTCATTTTTATTGCAGTATTTTTGTTACTTAACTAAATAAAAACGGGGACTACTTGTTTATAACATCGTCGCAATAAACTTATAAAACGGCCCTACATGTCTGGTAATATTAATAGAAAGCTTGACTTATGATACACGTACACTTCCAATAAAATAATGTTAATTTTGTGATTGTACTGGCATTGATAAATGCGGCCGACCCACGGCCCGATTGAGAAGCGTGGATTGCTTTTTGACTAGTACAAGAATATATTCCAACTATAAGATACATACATACTTACATACTATCACGTTTATATCCCTAAAAGGGCCGAAAGAGCATTTTAAGCCAGGCGTCTCTAAATAGATAGAGTTTAGGGCCGCAAGACTCAAAGGCCACTTTTAGCTTGATGGTGGGCGAGTATGTGGAAAAGGGAATCAAAATAGTGATGGGTTGTTAACCACAATGCCTATGAACAGGACTCACATTTTTTCGATCAGCTTCCACGATCTGCGTGGGAAGAAAAGCAGCTGATACATTCTAAGTCTTTTCTTTTCTTCCAGACCAGCATGGAAGGAAGGAGTATAACATACTATCGTGTAATAATAATTCACTATCATACAAAAATAATATATGTACCTACCGGAGTTTGTATTCCTGCGAGGATACGGTCATTTTCAACTACCACTTACTTTCAGTAAAATGTCGTGAGGAAACCTACTCACTAATGACTATTAATTTGACTAGTGTGTGAAATAGAGAAAGCAAAGTAGGCTATATACCCTACGATGCAGCCCTACATAAAGCGTTGACGTGCAAACTTCTCAGCAGAAGCACAAAAATACGGATCTATAAGACGGTCATCCGTCCTTTATGAATGTATGGGTGTGAGGTGAGAACGCTAACTTTAAAAGAGGAAAGAAGGCTTTTTGTGGCGGAAAGAAAAATATTCCGCAAGATCCTAAGTAAGAGGAGAGGATGGATAATAACCAATGCCGAAATAGAAGTCCCAACGGGCGAGCCTAACATCATGGGTGAAGCACCGACTTCGCTGGCTCGGACACGTCGAAAGAATGGAAAAGGATCGGGGGGTGAAGAAAGCAAACCAGGGCCGCCGATCAGTAGGAGGCCGGTAGCTGTTCCAGGTAAGGCTGGAGCAACGTGTGACGGCAGACCTGCGCGAGCTTTAAGTTGGCGACAACTGGCAAAAACTAGCTCAGGACCGAGAGTACTGGCGTGCTCTAGTGCTCACGGCCAAGACTCACTTTGGGTCGTCGAGCCAGAATATTAAGAAACTATATAAGTAGGCTAACCCCAACCACTCAATTATCATTGTGTTCGTAGCTTTCCATACAATGACACAGAGAAGTACCTGGGCCTCCAGAAGTGCGAGCGAGATTTAATTCTTTCGAATTTATTAAATACCTATACCCAATAAGTCTTTCAGAATATCTTTGAGGAGGCCTATATCCTGCAATGCGTTCTTTTGACGGGACTGATAAGAATTCACTACTGGTTATAAAAGTAACCCGGTGTCGTTTGGCCCGGAAATGGCGTATGTACATGACTCTCTTGCATCCTAACAATCACTCCGTCCACAGTGAAGTAGAACGCCTTGCAGCCCTTTTTGGTGCACCTCCAGCGGATCCTGTTCCGACCCTCAATCTGCTGATAGTATTTCCTGTTCTTGTAGATCATTTGAGATTTCCCATTTGCCGCTGTTATGAAACATGCTAAAATATTATATTGATTAATTCATGGTTCTTATTACCTAACATTAATCTTAGAAGGAATTCATTGAAGTTTAATCTTTTAAGGTTACCAACCACCTCGCAGTATTATTGTTTTTCTTCTTATTTAAGAGCTTAACGCTCTTGTCGGTGGAGTATGCGTAAGGCTTCTCGATCTTCCGCTTCGTTCTTTAGAGCTTGATACGACACGACCACTGCCTTTTCTTTTAGTTGGTCGTCTTTATAACTCCTTCTTGGTCTTCCTGGACCTTTTATACCCTTTATTCTTAGTTCCAGTATGTTTTTAAATAAATTATTCGCAGCATTACTTTGCCCATAAACATCAGATTATGGGCATTTCCTTTCTTAATTGGGAGAAAGTAGTGGAGCAGTCGATTGATATAGGCTGGACTATCGATAGAAGAATGGAGGTTGGATATAAAACAGTAACAGAAAGTTTAAATAGCTATACTTATTTACGCGATATATTCATAATAGTGAACTGGTGATAGCTGGCCCGTAGATGATGGCTGCGCCATGGGTAAGGGTCGGCCCATGGGTAGTGCTTGACCCATAGGCGACTGCTGGGTCGCGGGCGCTGAATGTACATGTCTCTCTTGCATCCTGGTAATCACGCCATCCACAGTGCAATAGAACGCCTTGCAGCCCCTCTTGGTGCACCTCCACCGTATTCTGTTCCCGCCTTCGATCTGACGGTAGTATTTTTTGTTCTTGTAAATCATTTGTGGCTTGCCATTGGAAGCTGTTACGAAGAACGCTGAAATAATGATAATTTATCAGTTGAATAGGGTTTATGTTTGACTAAATAAATAACGAACAACAGTAAAGTTCAATATTGACGATGACATTATCTTTTTAACGTTCATTAAATATAAAAGTAGGAGTCGGTTAACATATGCTATTAACCCGTCAGCTTCCAGACGGTCGGATCCGACCTAGAGAACAATAGATAACAATGGGTTTGCAAAATTGCGGTTGTTGACGGGTTAAAAAACAGAATTGTTTAAAAACTAATATTAATAAAGTTGCTAATTCACACCTTTGAACCTAACCTCTCTTCGTAAAATCACAAGTAGTTTGTCGTGTTGTAGGTTATAGGTATTGGTTTTGCGCCTGGTCAACCACGGCCCTGACGACGTTGAGATGGAGGTTCTTTTTTAGTGACGTACCTAACCATGTGTCAATTTTTAGGGTTCCGTACCTAAAGGGTAACAACGTGATCATATTACCAAGACTCCGCTGTCAGTCCGTCCATCTGTCTGTCTGTCACCAGGCTGTATCTGATGAACCGTGATAGTTAGACAAATGAAATTTTTACAGATGATGTATTTTTATTACCGCTATAACAACAAATACTAAAAACCGAATAAAATAAATATTTAATTCGGTTTTTAGTATTTGTTGTTATAGCCTATACAACAAACGTGATTTATTTGCCCTTTTTTTGCTCGATTTTAATAACGGCAACAGGTAGACGCTTGAAATACTCACAGAATATTTAGTTGTTTATTCATTTTAAAAATAAATAATAAAATTAAAATAAAATAATGTTTAAGGGGGGCTTCCATATAACAAACGTGATTTTTTATAGATAATGGTACGGAACCTTTCGTGCGCGAGTCCGACTCGCACTTGGCCAGTTATTTTGTTTTTGTAGTAGGAGCGTAGAGTTTGCATGTATACCTTTAATAAAAAGTACACATCTTCGCTGAAATCATCAAAATTTCCAGTACAAATAGAAATTTAGAACTTCTACGTGGCACAAGTCCTTCAATCGTGACTATGTGTTCCGTAGACAGCAATGACATCATACTGCAAGGTGTGGACAGAGGCCGGGCACTTTCTGCTTCTCTTTTTAGAGCAGTACCACCGACACGACAACCCTTTACTGAAGGTTTTCTTATCACACCAGTACGAATGACCTTGGTACACCAATTTGTAGTTACCCCACTGAGTTGGTAGAAATTGTGCACCTGAAATAGAACAGTACAGCTTGTATAATAATTGGTTTTGACGACCTCCGTGACGTAGTGGTCAACACGCCAGTCCGCCACTCCGAAGGTGTCGGGTTCGATCCCCAGCCAGGGGAAGTTGGAAAATGGCCTTATCAAATTGTCTTCGGTCTTGGGTGTTTATCTATATATATAATTATTATAAAATTTTGTATCATCGAGTTAGTATCCCATAATACAAGTTTAAAAGTTTCTTACGTTGGGGCTAGCTCGAGCTGTGTAATTTGCCCTTATGTATTTATTTATTTATTAAGTTGCGTCATGAATGGAGCTAGAATTTAATATTTTAAACATATAATTTTCCCGTAAAATAATGGCTACCATTGGGTTAAAGTAGCATCATCTCACTTTGGGTAAGCTCTTCATTTCCGCCATTTTGAACTAAACACAAGTACCTGGGGTAAATTTCCATTACTACTTATTTATGTGACTACATGATCTAGTGATTCAAACATTAGTAGATTTATATACACTTGTATTAATGCACTGACTTAAATTCACCCAACAAAATTAAGCGTTTAAGACGACTAACCACGAGAGAATTGTATGTACGAGTATTTTTATAGCTAGTTCTATATATATTAAGCATACGCTACTTAATTGTAAATGCTAATAAGGAATAAGATAAACTATACAATATTCTAGATGGTATTTGATTAAGTGCATAGCTTATTTAGCCATAGCCATATATCAAATATAGAATTAATACTGATACAAAGTATAGTTAGGGACGGTTCAAGTCAACGCGCTAGTCATTCAATCAAATAGCAGATTCAACTAGATGACTGCGACATGTACATATTATACTCATATTTTACGAACTGCCTCCTTTCAATCATGGTTGTGATCGCCAGTTGTAGCCAGAATCTTTCCCTTAAACATTTTCACAGAGACTTTGCACTTTTTGCTGACTCTCCTTGAACAGTACCATATGCATTTCCTGGAGATATCTTTGTGGTTTGTCGAAAATGAGTAGTTGCCGATTCGGAGCAGGTGCCCCCCACTGGGCAACAGGAACAATTCAGCTTCTGTAATAAAAAAAAAGTAAATTTTATCAAAAAACGTCAATTTTTAGCAAAATCGATTTTATGACACACATTATTGATCTTATTATTTAACAATCTTTTTTACCTTTATTTTGTGTAGGTATAATTATAAAATTATACCTTTACCAAACAAAATAAAATAGCGACTAGCGCAATAAGCTAGCTACTTTCCGATTCCACATCACATATTTCAACTACCTCTCCAGCTTAGTATTGTGTTAACTGATTTTGGATATTATTTCAAAGAGGACAATGTCGATAATAGTTTGACAGTGAAAAATGCTCTACGCTGCACTTCGCCATATGTTCGCCACATATTTAGGGCGCCGGCCCTAAATATGCCTCCACAAGACAAGAATTCATACACATCGACAACACGATCTTTGACCATACTGTGGTCCGAGCATAACAATATAGTACTTGTAGAGCCGAAGGTTTATGTAGGTATCATTGCACGTACTGTTTACAAGTCTTACTATAAAATGGCCACGTGGTGTTCTAAGCCACATCCTTGTAGTAATACTTGAATAATGTGATAAATGAACTACTTTTTAAAAACAATGTTCATATATCTATAATATATGATCATTGTTTTACTTATCACTCATCACGAAATCTCGAAAACTACTAAGCCAATGAAGATGAAATTTGGCAGATAGGTAGATTGTGAGTAGGAGACGTCCGAAAGGATTTTTGGAAATTCCATCCCTACGGGGGTGAAATAAGGGTTGCCAGTTTGTATGAAACGTCGTAATTTTTAAAGTGAGAGACACGATTTTTTATTTATTTTAGTAGTTAGTACAAACTAATAATGCATTCATTAGATTTTGAAAATAACATCCCTATGGGGATGAAATAGGGGTTGCAAGTTTGTATGAATGTTCGACATTTTTGAAGCGAGAATCATGACGTGTTTGAGCGGAGTGGGAGCGGGAGCGGGAGTGGGAGCGGAAGAGGGAGCGGGAGCGGGAGCGGGAACGGGAGCGGCAGCGGCAGCGGCAACGGGGCCGGAGCGGGAGCAGGAGTGAGAGCGGAAGCTCGACAAGGTTCGTCGGGTCCGGTCGCTAGGCCTTTAAATCCCTACACTTTTATAAAGATTGTTATAGTCGCGGGTTACAGCTAATAGGTATAACAGTAGCGTGGATTTCATACAGACACAGATATTGTCTACCCTGTGCCACTCCAATATAATATCGGACACTAGCGAAAAATGTATATTGCTTCATACGCAGCCGTCCTCTTAATTTAGGTAAGATTTGTGCCTATCCTTTCAAAAATATTTGTGCACATCACTGATATATAATTATTTGATGTACTATTCAATAACAAAAAAGAGAATGGTCTTAATGATTTAGAATAATAAAATTCGTATATACGACTTTTTCTGATGTTTTTAAAATAAACTATAATATCCAAATTCACGTAATCTACAAGCATAAAATATCAGCAAGGATAGGTAACTCGACAATTCAGCTATATTTTGATGTAGTGCCCCTCGTGTATGTAGTACTTGGCGGGCGGGTGTGTGTGCGCGTCGTGTCGCTCCACGAGCGCGAAGTTCTCGTCCAGCTTGAGCTTGGCGTTGCAGCCTCTGCAGTTGTGCGTCGAGCAGTACCAGTGGAAGTGCTTGCTTTTCTTGCACTGCTTCTTGCAGTAGTACGTGTAATCGTTGTACATCACCAGCTGCTTGCCGGTGTAACGGGACTTGGCCAGGAGGAGCACTGCAAAGAACTTTTGGTTAATCTTGTATATTAAAGGAAGCAATACTTTATTATATTATTTAAACTATGACTGCACATATGAGTATGTTATATATAATTATGGATCTTGTGTCTGCAATAAAGAATTATTATTATTATAATACAGTTTTTATAGAAGAAACTTATAAAAAGCAATATCGAAAAGTCGGTATTTTTTTATTACATTTAGTAGTAAATTAATCTTTTTTATACTTCATTCGAATTACTATGTAGCGACCTCTACGCCACAACGAGGAACTACAACCACAACAACGAAACGACAACATAGTTCACAAGAAGACTACGAGATGGCGTTAGCAGTATCCTACATCTCGATATCAGAGTTCTGGTTGCAACTGACAATATATTATACGACCCCCGTCACCGACGGAGTCGCGGTTCCCCAGGCGCAACACTATGCCTGGCGGGAAGATCTTTCCTTTGTGGCGCTTCAGCATATCACCTCGCTTCCGCTACAACTAAATACGAATTATATTTTAACATAATATCCGTCTTTAATGTAGAACTGTGCAGGGGGGTGCGTGTGCTCCAGATTGCACTTGACAAACTCGTTGGTACTGGAGAGGATGAAGCGCGCCCTGCAGTTCCCGCCCTTGGTGCACCGCCACAACTTGGTTTTGAAAGACTTTACAGCGCAGTAGTACGTGTAACGATTGATTAGGGCCAGTTGTTTGCCAGTACTGTGATTAAGGACCCATTGTACTGAAAGGAAATAATTCGAAAAAACGTAAGAATTCAACTCTGATGCACCCGTACACAAGAATGTTAATCTTCAAAACCTACTTCTTCTTCTTTGCGTGTCGATGGTTTGTTTGTTTTTTATATTCTATCAGCCCAATATTCAGCCACTTGTTTTACTAGTGAATTATTTTGATATGGACTCGTATATGTATATGTGCAGGATATCAATCAAATATGTAGTTACACACCTACAGTATTTTTATTAACACATACTTAAGTATGGTACTCCTTTGTAATTTTTTTTACATAGATAAATTTTCTGAAGTATAACAAGTACGTACATCATGGATCTAACATGGTTAAAACTAGTAAATTACTTTGATATATGAGTATTCTCCCTTGCGAGACTACAAACAACAAATATAAGAACGAGTCTACACGACGTACAGATTTCGTTAGTTCTACTACGAGACAACATTTAATATATAAAATGGATTAGTAAATACATCGTTAATGGTTGATTATAGAGTTGCTATGATAGATATTATTATCATAAGTAAAGTACGATAATATACGATATATAAAGTACGATATAGGTGGTACAACTACATTTACACGTACATTATGCTCTTAGTAAGTATTCCGTCTTGAATGACAAAGCTAGGAGCATTGTGATTATGCTCGAAAGAGGAGCGGACCAGCTTCTTATCCTTCAAGGCTGCGAACCTCGCCCTGCACGTTTTGGTGGTGCACTTGTAACCATCCACGGCTTTGCCCGTCTGGTCACAGTAGAACGTGAAGCCATAAGCGATGGCCACCTCACTGCCCGCAACATTCTTAATAAAAATTACTCCTTCGTCAGGTTTTTTCTGATTTTGCTCCGGTTCTGATTCCGATTCTGATTCTGAACCCGATCTTGATCCTGATCCTGATTCTGATTCTGAAAAATATAATAGTTTGAAACGTACAAATAGAACTATGGATTAAGCTAATTTCTAATAACTCATATAATTAAATAATTTAGATTTTACAAATTTTTGAAACAAAATTATAAAGAAAAATGGCATTAATTGAGCTAGCCCCAAACTAAGTAGAAAATTGTAGTATGGGCTACTAACTCAACTATTTAATGTAAGTTTTAACTTAGATTGAAAGAAAACATTAAAATTTGGCCTTGAATCTTATTTAAAAGATGTTCAACGTTATTAAAACTTACAACCAATTGGTACTTACACAGATTTTACAAACTGCTATTAATTTACCTACAACAAATTTGAAATTAAATGTTTTTAAATATGTAATTAATACAATCACACGAAAATTAAACTTTTGTGTAAAATCCATTGGTAATGATATAGTTTGGAGGCTTGTGAGTATGGGACATGGTGCTCCTCACGATCTCCCGGTCGAGTCTCCTGATGATAAGACGGGCCTTGCACTGGGACCCATTGGTGCACAGCCAGATATCTGTGTTGTTGCACTTCTTCTTGCAATAGTACGTGTAACCATTGACAACGATGATCTCTTTCCCGTTGCGATGTTTGAGCCATAACACTAAAAATTAAATTAAATAAGTACAATACGAAAAGTTATACATATAATAGGGGAACGACAGGGTCAAAAAAGTATGATTGCAATTAGTCCCTCTTTTAGATTATCCAATAATGAACCCATTATTCAATTCACCAAAAAAGTGAAAATTCACAAGGATACCGGAGCATCAAAGTTTCGGCGTGGGGGCTTGCGACGTCACCTCATCGTCATCGCTTGATAAAACTAGTACCTTGCTAATTTCAATGCCCTGTATCTTTGTATTTTTTTTTTCTCAGAGAAAAGAAAAAGTACGTGTACCATACTTTTTAATAATCTATCCGATGGGCTAAAAATATTTTTTCCATTCGCAATGCCTATTTGACCACAGAATGTCACACTTTCATCGTTTACAAAGTCATGACGCCAAGAGTCATAAAGCTAGCAGCTCGCGAGGCAGTGGTGCAGCTGTTAAAATCGATGCATTCCCATTCAAGCTAAAAAAAAGTTAAGGTGCTGCAGTCAGTAAAAAAAAAGTATATCACGCTCTCGTTGATCCGAAATTTGATAGCATTTTAAGAGTGGCTGGTAGAGGCTCAAGAGTTTTCAATGATAGATAACATATCCAATTATAAATTTTTATTACTATATACCATGTACTCCTAAAGTGTACCTATAAAACATGATAGCGCTCGCTTCTCTCGCCCTAATAATTACAAACCGCTTTTGTTTATTTTTAACTAACGTAAAATAATTTAATGATATTTTATGTTTAAATATGTAAATATATGCCTATATTATCACCCAACTTTAAGCCTTTACCTTTTTTGCATAAAATGAATAAAATTGAGTAAACAGTTCACGATTCATAAATTAATTTATTTATATCCTTTCTTTAATCGGGATTAATAAGATAATTAAATTGGTTTGTCAAATGCAGTTTCAAATAATGTAAAAAGCATTTTAAGTAGAGATCGATTGATCAGATTATTCAATGTTTATTACTGGAAATTCTTGGGAGAGGCCTATGTCCAGCAGTGAACGTTATGCGGCTGAAATGATGATTCTATGTGTCCCGTCATAGGTGTCGGAGGCTATAGCAGTATGATATACGGCATTTTTTATCGGCAAATCACCACTATAACTCAAAAAAGACAAACGTCTTTTTTGATAATAATTTGTTTGTCTCTCTATAATAGGAAGAAAAATTTAAAAGGTCTTATTCAATTTGTAATAACTTCAAAACTATCTTACTATAGGCTTATGACGCAAACAATATTTCTTAGTATTTAAAAATTAACGGAATGTAAAAAAAATATTATCTGTAGTTTAGTTTAGTCAACCAATGAAGAACGTTTTTTCTGTAACAGAATGTAGCTTCATGGCACACATGTATCTTTTCATAAAAATTAATAATATGAAAAAAAAATTTTTTTTTTACTCAGTGAAATTATTACAGGTTTCCTACTCGAATATTGTGTCTATATGTTTATTTTATCTTCGTTATACCTAATGCCCTTGTCATAGCACGCAGTATTAATTTAATGTAATAGCTAAATTTAATTTAATATTATGTCATATAATAATTATAAAATTGTTCAATATTAAATAAAAAGGAAAAATAAAAATAAAAATAAAATCTTACGTCAGGCAATAAAGATTCTTACACCGATGACGGAACTCATTGTACAGTGTGGTCACCACTACAAATAATGCTGAAACTGGTTTTTGAGAGTTCCCAGATACGTGTCAGGTCTAGCAAGTCGATGGTAGATTCCATCGCGGATCACAAAATGTGGCCGTTCGTGTCCGTGCTCCAAGAAAGTGCGCATGGTGCCCGTCATCTTGTTGATGTAGAACCTGGCCTTGCATTTGTTGCAGTTGGTGCATCTCCACATCTCCTGGTCGGCCGTCTGCCGCATGCAGTAAAACGTGTACTCGTTTACTATCGCCACTACTTTTCCGGAGGTTCTCTTGGCGAACATTATGTGATCTGGAAGAAAAATATATACATAAGCAAGCACTTTTAAATACACACATACGAGTACACATAACGTATGTTAAAGCTGTGTAGGTAATACAACAACAAAAATGATTGAGATACTGGGACCAGATTGCAGACCAGAAAGGGTTTAATAATCATTAAAAAAACGAATGGGATATTTATTCGGCAAAAACTCACAATAAATTTTTGTTAGCCTTACTTTAAAAACTAAAAAAAATACAAAAAAGTGAGTACAATGTGCTAGGGAAAGCTCTTCAATACCTGACAACCTGGCCAATGAATAAAGCACACTAAAATCTATTCAAAACGGTATGGAGAGAAGTATGTTTGCGAAAAAAATATCAGACAGAATAAGAATTTCAATAATAAAGAAACAAACCAAAAAAAGAGACGGAACACTAACTATAAACAAACGGGCAGGCAGGACACACAATAAGAGGCAAGGAAAAAATGCTCAAAAACAGTAACCAACTGGTTTATGAGGCATAGAAAAAGGAAACGAGGAAGACCACTAAGAAGATGCGTTGACAACGTCGAGGTCGTGGCGGGGAAGACATGAACAAGAATTGCTAGCGACTGCGAATGTTGGAAAATACTGTAGGAAGCCCATACAAAGGCAACAGAAAACGATGCAGAGAAAGAAGATGAAGACGAATAGTGGTTCAAAAAGTAATTCAAGTCAAAACTGTAAATTGTCTGAAATAAAGGCTTTATTATTCTTTATGAAATATATTACTTCTAAAGCTGCAACTACTTAAACCAGTGACATCAAAAGATCGGCTTTTTCTTCTAGTGCCGAAAGCTCGAAATAAAGTCAAATTTTGAGATCGGCTTAAAACAGTATCTATAGTAAATAATTAACAAAATTTTTAGAAATATAACTGTTTGTGTATTAACATTTTATATACTGTCCGTTGTGTATAATTAAGTTCGGGGGAGGATGGTCGTGTTCCAGTCGCGCTTTGAGGACGACCATGTCCTTGTTGAGGACGAAGCGTGCCTTGCACGATCTGCCGGAGGTGCACCGCCAGTACTCCGTCTTCATAGCCTTGTTGCTGTTGCTGTAGTACGTGTACCCGTTGAGGATCGCGTGAGTCTTGCCGGAGTGGTTCTTTATCCATTTTACTGTTAAGAAAGTAATTGCTAATGAAGTTGAAATATTTACATAATATTTCGTAAAACGAATAAATATGTTGGGGGCAAAACGTACAGACCGTGTCAGAAACACTACGCTGCGCTCCATCACCAGAGTGGTCGACGTTGGCAGAAAGAGTGCCAGACTAAAATGGGGCTGGGCAGGTTACGTTTGCCAGAAAGATGGGCTTACATAGCATTCACGAGAGATGGAGGGACTACCTGCCTACTTTGACAAGAATTGAAGAGAAGTAGATAAAGATCAAAGTAACTGGAAACAAAAAGGGGAGATCTGTGGTAATTTCAACGCGCCTCACCAAGGCTAATGGTGATCAAAAAGTTGATAGCTATTTTGCTCAGTACATTAATATATGACACGGTTTTATTTTTATTCCTTTTATTGTAACACCAGTTATTACTAAGGCAACATTAGATTCATATAAGAACGAATACATACAAAAAAATTGCACAGAAACGATAAGATGAAACATATACTCTTACAACTAGCGACACGAAACTCTAGCGCTGACCGCAACTGCGCAGAAGTCAAAAATTAGTAGTGTACCCATGCGCAGTACTAATAAAAATAAATTAATAAGTAAATATGGATAAATAACACTGATTGAGCTAGTCCAAAAGTAAGTTCGAGAGTTGTGTTATGGGATACTAAATCAACGATACTATATTTTATAACAAATACACATATAGATAAACATCCAAGACCCAGGACAATAATAATAATCCCCTCTTAATTTCGCTCAGCGCTAAACTTACAGGCTGCTACTTGTATACTAGTAACTAAAAGTCTTTTTTCTAAAACTATTATTTCTTAGTAAGATACCTCAGCATAAGAAATTAAATTTTGTAGTAACAACCGTTTCTTATTATGAAATTCGGAGGCTGGTGGTTATGGTAGTCAAATATTTTTACAATTACCCTATCTTTAGTTAAAACTATGTGTCCATTGCAGCCTCGCTTGGACCTGCATCGCCAGTAGTCAGTTTGACGCCCAACGTTGCCGAGGTAGTATGCGAACCCGTTGAGTAACGCTAGTGGCTTGTCGGCTTTGTTTCTAACCCACAACACTGTAAAAGTATTCTTGTTTTTACAAAGATAAATAATTACGTGACTTTTTAATTGAGTAAATATCCTCTCAATTTGTCGTACGTTGACTGGAAGAATCCCTATAGGGGATGAGTCTGTACTGTACTTTATTTTGTTCTTTGGTACAATAAATTTATTACAAACAAACAAATAGATCACAGGTCACTGATCCAAAGACCACGCCAATTTCTTTTTAAATCAAAAACGATAATTCATAAACATTATAAATTCTTTAAAATGTAATTTATTACTTAAAAATCAAAAATACTAAATTTATTTAACAATCATATTAAAACAATAAAACATCTTAGAAAGAAAAGGATATCTCCCGCAGTTTATGGTATATTGCATTTTGCTATATTAATGTTCTGCCAACATTAGGAGAACCAAAAACAAATGAGCATTAAAATACGAAATCAAGATAATTAGAATCGTCATCATATCAGCCACAGAAAGTCTACTGCTGGACACAGGCCCCAAGGATTTCCAATCAATTAGGATAATTTAATCAAAAATCAATGTCGCTAAAACATTTGCTTCGTAAAATGAAATCAGTATCAATTCTTTTTACGGCAAATTTCATCGTCATCTTGAGTGACTATAAAACTTGAAGCTTTTATAACAATCAGATGTTGATGACGAAGCGGCAAAGGCGCATTCAGCGTTTGCCGTCAACGTTGCAGCGCAAGGAGGGTTTTCAAAAATATTCAGTTAGTCAGGTCCAATAAGCTGCTGTTATTAGACACATTGGACGGAGCAAAGTAACCTGTCAACTGATGGTCCAATCACAACAGTCGATTGACCTGATTTTGTAGTCACCTGGTGTCACATATTGAAACCCCTGAATAGTATCAGTACTTTTCACATCTTATTTCGTCTTCGTCATCTTTGATAACAATGTTCGGTGGAGCATGCTCGTGTTTCAAGTGAGACTTGAGCACGTGTTGCTCCTTGTCGGTGACGAAGCGCGCCTTGCAGCGCCTGCTGCCGGCCGTGCAGCGCCAGTTCTCAGTCTTGACGTTGTTGTCGTGCAGATAGAACGTGTAGCCGTCCAGCACAGCTTGAGTCTTGCCATTCCGACTGGTTACCCACTGAACTGTAAAGTAAAAATTGACAATTTCTAATATTCTGCAGTAAAAGTTCTTAGTATTTTAGAAATTAAGGAAAAGCGGATTCTGGTCTGATACAGTTGCATTCAGAATCTTGCTTAGTAGATGAGGAGCAGGAGTCACGTGGGTATATACAAAGACTTGTAAGTAGTCATTAATAAAGTAAAAACCTTTCAACTGTGCTCCACTTAAAATCAAAATGGCGTCGACTGTGGAGGCCCACTTGCCTACTCCGGTCACAAAAACAATGATTGCTCACAAACTTTTGAGAGATTAGTCATGTTACTGATATCGACGTGTTCGTTGTGAAGTAAGCTAACTCATTATTGAATAATCTAAACATCTGAGACTTCGGAATTTTGACAATCTTTAGCTAAAGTTGTAACTTATATATTTCCCGGATTTTTGGTTCAAAACCCAAAATTCTAATAAGTTAAACAATATTTTAAAGAAACAGTTTTTTATTACACATAACAAAACAAAGTTTTACCATCTTTAAATGGAATAAGTTACAGTCTCCATATATAAAGGGCTTCACACACGACAGCTATAATGTAAAGATGTACATTAGGAGACCACACACGGCAGCTATAGGTAATGTATATTTTTACATCCTGACGATTACTATGAAAAGATGTAATGAAATGTATCGTGCTATAAGGTACATCTTTTCATTATAGCTGCCATGTGTGAACCCCTTTATTTTCATACGAAGAGCATAAGAACTTAAGTGGATACTTGAATTTTTCAGGGTCCAGTGCTGCCCCTATTAGAAATACCTGAATTATTTGAAAGGAGACAGAGATATCATTTATAATTTTGTCTTGACCAAGCCCTAATTTAACCCTTCAAATTTTTTTATGAACTACTGTTTACAGTTTCAAGGGAGAACGCCAAAAGGAACTAATTAATCTACTTCAAAAAAGGAGGAGGTTCTCAATTTGTCGGAATCTTTTTTATGTTTGTTCCCCAATTAAGTTATTGTGGAATTTGTGTGGATTGTTTTGAAAAATGCTGCAGCGACTAATTCTTGGTTATGAGCTTCTTCTTGTTCATCGAGCGCTATTGCCATCATTGTCTATTCCTCAGTGTTAAATAAGGCCATCGTTGTGTGCGTATCAGTTACCGACACAGATTTCCATGACACCGACGGGAAGACGGACCCGGACGGCCCGTCCCGTCCGGGACGGAAACCTATTAATGTGTGGATAGCGCTTAAAGGTGGAGAAAGATACAAATAATAAAGAATGAACTAAGAATGCAGAGAAATAAAACAGGTGGAGATGCAGACAGTCTTTTCACAGACGGCACAGTAAAAGTGTGTGAGCTTTTTGCACTGACAACACCTGCGGCGCAAACGACTTTTATTTGCACCAAAATTATATTCTACTAGCTTTTGCCCGCGGCTTCGCTCGCGTTGGGGTCTAATTTATCAAAATCCTTTCTTAGGATCCCCTAAGAAAGGATTACGTTTACGCCTACGTCATAGTAGCTTTATGCATGCAAAGTCTCAGCCCGATCGGTTTAAAATTGACAAAGTTTCATACAAAATTTTATCCCCTATTTTATCCCCTTGGGGGTAGAATTGATCAAAATCCTTTCTTAGCGGATGCCTACGTCATAACATCTACCTGCATGCCAAATTTCAGCCCGATCCGTCCAGTGGTTTGGGCTGTGCGTTGATAGATCACTATGTCAGTCAGTCAGTCACCTTTGAGTTGTATATATTTAGATGATGTGATGTGTTCTGGCGTGGAATATACTCTCTGCCGAAGAAGGCACTGTACACACACTTCTGGGTATACTGTGCCGGCTGAGAAGAGACTTGATGAGATCTTTACGGAACTCACGGTGATCTAATGTGCAACCAGAATTATGAGCGATGATGTACGAATTTAAAATTGATGCCTTAAGCAATTTTCTGAAAAATTTCTTGTACGGCGGCGCAATGTCTGCAGGAGCAGCCGGCGGATTTTCGCCCAACGGAATGTCCAGAGTTCCATGGTACACTCTTGACACCAGCAAAGGCACGATGTCATCGTCCTCACTATCAGAGCCGCCAGATTGGCTTCCTTGTTTAAAAAAAAAAGTATGAACTTATCAAACCTACCATTGCACAAATATCATAAGAAAAATCTATGCTAAAAATATACACACGATAAAAAATAAATGATGTATGTATTTTTCAAGTTTTCAATTACAATATAATGATGAGATGTCGGCAAACTTACATACATATATTTGTACATAGTTTAATTTGAATTATAAGATATTCTTATATAAGAAAACAGGTACGACCAAGAAAAAGATGATTTGTTGATGACCCAGTTTGAAAAGAACTTTAGGGTGATATTGATGGACAAGGATATATTGGAAGAAAGAAGGGGAGGATTTTGCCCAACAATGGGACCTAAATGGTTATTTAAAAAAAGCTATTCTGTGTTAAATCATAAATAAAAATTAATGCCAGAACACAACGATAAAAGACATGAAGTTTGGTAAACGGGTTAACGACAAGATACGCTATAGCGAGTTGACTTCAAAGAGCCTGGAACCCTATTAATAATTTTGCTCCTTTGCCGACAAATATTGTCAGCGTGTTTGAGGGGCGGAAAGTTACCATCTGCCTACAATAGTCAGTAATTATGATAATGGCAGGTAACTTTTATATTGCAATATTCCAGCATCAGTCCATCTTAATCTCATTCCATAACCCATAGAACCCTTTTTCCTTTTTCTTGCCATAGATTTTCTTCTGGCCGTAAACTATTCTTAGAGGTATATCAATAAGTGGGTTTTCGCGGGAGCGCCACGTTACATCAACTTCTCCAGAGGGCCTTAGAGACGTGTTGGATCTGTATCCCCATGCAAGCCTCACAAAGGACCGGGGCAAAAAGACCCGTGAATCCAAAAGGAGATACAATAATGATAACGAACTATACAATTTCAACGCACGTGCGTCCCTTTTTCACCCGACAATATTTCCATCAACGATGACGAAGTTCGGCCTGTCGTGGGGGTGCTCCGTGTGGATTCTGTAGAACAGGCCAGTGGCCGAGTCGTAGGTAAAGCGAGCCTTGCATTGTCTGCCGAAAGTGCAGCGGTAATACTCTCTCCCGAGGGAGGCCTTCCTTTCGCAGTAGAACGTAAAGCCGTCTATGAGTCCAATCGGTTTGCCTCGCTTGCTCACCCAAGTCACTGTGGGTAAAATTAACATAATAATATGTCATGAACTTAACAAGATATACGTTTTAAAAAACAAATACCGGAATACGGGAAAATTTTGGTTGAAAATTTTAAATGATCAAATTAATCCAAGCTCGGCAGCAATTTATGGTTAACATTATATATATTTTTGAAATGTGCTTATGTTTGAAACTATTCATTTGGTGCTTGAATGCACACAGATACGAGTAGTGTAGGTGAGACATCTGCTTGAGGCACGGCACGGCCCGCACCAGATTATACTTGTTTTTGAATTTCGGCTTGAGTCGCGGCATGACCCTCGCGCGTCATTTCCCTGCTGCGCACTTTCAGCCTCCACCTTTGATACCGCAAGCAGCTTAACGTTCCAGTGTTGTTGTTTTTGAATTATTAGTGAAATAAACTTACATAATATATAATTAATTAACATAATATCGTATTTTTTTATCAGATTGGTTCTTCTTTCAATAAATCATTGATTTCATTTTTAGGGTTCCGTACCCAAAGAATAAAACGAGACCCTATTACTAAGACTCCACTGTCCGTCTGTCTATCTGTCACCGGGTGTATTTTATGTAATTTTTTGACTGACTCTACTTTTGGCTCTCACTCACACTGATGCGAAGATGAGTTTATGCCTCGAGGACTGTAACATAAAGAGAAGGAGAGCGAAATATACATATATTGTAAGATAAAACAGGTGGCGACAATATGTAGTACCGCCTCTCATCACTAAATGGTGACGGGTTTTTTTTATTTGCCTGGCAACTTGCACGCTTATAGTTACTGAGCAATCTTGAACATGTATCCATTAAACAAAACATGGAGGCTCTCAAAGTAAGTAAATCAAATCCTATACAATATTCCATTTCGTATAACAAAATTAGAAGGAAGATGTGAATGATTAGTGTTATGCCGGACGAATGTTCGATCATTCGAGTTGGCGATAGTGAACCTGGCTTTGCAGATGTTGTTCTTAGTGCAGTACCACTCTAGCGTCCTTTTATTTCGACGGCGGCAGTAGAAGATGAAGCCATCGAGGATTGCGATCTCCTTTCCTGCGGCATTTTTGAGAAATCTGACTGAAAGCAATACAAAAACATAATAAAAATATTATTATTCGTGGATATAGAAATGTACGATCATTTATTTACAATTCTTACAATATAAGATGTAAACGACGTTTTCTAAGTTGTTGCCAATTTTATTCTTCGGGTGTTTTCGTTTACAAGCTCTTCTATTGAGGATCAAAATGGCACCGTAAATCAATATCAACAGAAACAAACTAAGTAGGTCTATTTTTATCTTATTCAATTACTCTAAAAGCAAATAAATATAAAGGTACAAATAACACTGATTAAGCTAGCCCCAAAGTAAGTTCGAGACTTTTGTTATGGGATACTAACTCAACGATACTATAAAAGTATTCGAAAAATATGACATGCAATTTAAAACATAGATGTCAATCTCGTTTATTCCATCCCACTAATGATCTAAGCAATCAGTAAGCATTCTGATAACTGTACTCAAATTGTTATTTAATAAATAAATTTAAAAAAGAAACGAAAAAAACGGTAAATGAAAAATTCGCTTTGATCATTGATTTTTTTACAAAATAATAGTTTATTTCAAAAGTACGTGAAATTAGTATAAAGTCTTAGTACATGTCATTCGTATGGATTAAAGTCTTAGTAACATTCCATGTCTGACAATGAACCTCGGAGGCGGATGGTTGTGCTGTAGGTTGTGTTTGATGATGACTCTGTCCTTGGTGGTTGTGAAGCGAGCCTTGCACACGCGGCACATGGTACACTGCCAGGTGTCCGTGGACTTGTTGTGGTGGTCGCAATGAAACGCACACGACGGCGATCTCTTTGCCGACTGAGTTGTGGACGTACAGCACTGAAATAATGACATTTTACTACAAAATATGATACCAATGTTAACCCCTTTCACACAGAGAAGCGACAACAGTATCGTATATATTTAGTATCGTATATGTAATGTATATTATTATGTATGTATGTATTAAGTATGTATATAGAAAATATTATATTATTGTATATATCGTATTTTCAAGTGCTATACTTTTATCTTGCAACACACACTTAGACTATCTGTATAACCCAAAAGTTGACAGTTTTAGCGTTAAGTTTGCCTATTGTTCTGTAACACTAAAGATTGAGTAAATAAAATAATAACAGTACACTTAGACAGGCTGACTTTTTAAAACCTAGCCTTTTATGACAACGTAGTATACATACCCGTAATAAATCGAACCACGGGATACACTAGATCACTATAATATAATGATAATAAAATAACAGTCAAAAACAAAAAAACCGACATTTCCATACAAATTGCCCGGGCGGATGATACTTTCGTATGGAACTGACGATTTTTGTAAACTTTTGGCTGTTATTCTAATTTCATTATACTATAGTGATCTAATACAGCCCGTGGTTTGATTTATTACGGGTATGTCCCTTCCATGTCGTATATCTAGTAACATTTAACGCCTCACATGAGAACCACCACCTAAATATATTTAAAATTACATTTTAACTCCATTATTACATGGATTGGCTTACAAAATATGGTAGGTTTGTATCATCAATAAAACAATGGTACTAAAAACATAATTTGTTACAGTCTTATAATGATTCCGTTCCGTATAACAAAGTTTGGGCGCAAATGGTTATGGTCTAGCTTGCTGATAGTAATCTCTCGTTCATCTGGTCCCTGGTTGGTGGTGGAGATCCTCGCCCTGCAGTTGCGGCTCGAGCATCGCCAGCCTAGGGTCCCCACTCCCCACTTGCTGATGTAAAACGTGTAGCCGTCTATCACCGCTATCTCCTTACCATTCGTATTTTCAAAGTAAGTTACTGCAACTAAAAATAATAAATTCTACAATATACTTAATCTGTCATAAATCCTAGCATAAGAAATAATTAAATGAACACTTTCGACCCGGTACGCTCCGGGGAGAGCTCTTTGAATAATCTCCGTTTTTAGAGCTCCGTACCCAAAGGGTAAAAACGGGACCCTATTAATAAGACTCTGCTGTCCATTTGTCCGTCTGATCTCTCTCATAAACCGTCCGTGATAGCTAGACGGTTGATGTATTTCTATTGCTGCTATAACAACAAATACTAAAAACAGAATAAAATAAATATATAAGGGGCTCCCATACATCAAACGTAATTTTTTATAGATAATGGTACGGAACCCTTACTGCCTGAGTCCGACTTGCACTTGGCTGGTGTTTATCTTTATATTTTTACTTCTGTTTCCTTTCAACTTATCTTTCATTTTTTAGTTTTAGTTTTATTTTATGTTACTTCTAAGTATTTATTTATTATAATACTTCATAATTGAATTAAATATATATTATTTATGAGTATAGGTAAAACTTCCAAAAGCGATATCCTTCATAAATCCATTCATCATTATTGTAGAGTAAGACTTTTATGATTTTACTTTATCCATTGATTGAATCATGGTCATGACGAAGGAAGTTTAAAGTACTCAAAAGTTAAGCCTGTTATTTTAGTTACAGACCTTCACCTTTATAATGATTAATAATTAATGTTCATAAAAAATAAATTCATTTCAATAAAATAGGAGAAAGCGTTACAGTATTGCATTAGATAATTTAACATAAACGCACCGTGTTAATTGATACTCAAATGTTTATTCCAATTTATTTATTATCAATAATTGTGAAGTTAAAGACACACAAACACACAACATAACTTAGACCTCGCGTTCATATGCAACATCGATCTACCCATACTGCATTGTCAAATGTACAGTTGCAGTGCTACAGGGTCTACGAAATCATATCAAGCGTAGAAGTGCTACGAGGTCTACGTGTACATCTTTGTTGCTAAACTATAATTAAAAAATTACATGGTGTCAGCTGCCTGCATTGTCATAATTTCTTATACACTAGTAGCTGCACTTGGCATGCGTTGCTACATCACGGAAACTCACAGGGGCGTCCTCAAAATACCCTACCAAAACGTTTAATTACAATCTGATTAATGATTTGGAAACACATAACAAACATACATACAGATTATCACGTCTTTCCCCCTAGCGGGGTAAACAACACCCAGGGCTGTAGGCAACGTTAAGCTTGAAGGTGGGTGTTCAGATGAAAAAGGGAATCAAAATAGTGATGAGTTGCTAGTTAGCAACATACCCTATTAACAAGATTCAGATTCTCACCCAATCACTCGATCGATTTTTCCCATCTGAGCGAGAAGGAAAGCAGCTGATGCATTCTATACATTTTTATAAGCATGAAAAAAATACAAACATGATATGACCATTTAAAAATACTTCTAAAATCAAAATCTCTAAACATATTTAGTGAGACATTATTAACAAGACGACATCCGAAGGTCTTCATCAGGGCTAGTCAACATGTTGGCAAGTGGCTGACTCTCTACGTGAGTAACCCGTGCTTGTTTAAGGTGAACGCACACTTATCCGAGCCGAACGCGTCGAATGATCCAATCAAAACAAATTTCAGAATTATATATATGAAATGCTATGAAACCTCGCACACCTGACCGCGTCGAATTGTCAGAATCTGAAAGAAACACAGATATCCTAGACGAATTCGAATGACGTCATCAATTCGGCGCGAGTGATGTGATCGAATCGATCGAATAGCCTGCATTTCCACAAAGACAAGTGTGTGCGTAAGAGCAACGAGAGTTATACGATCGAGTAATTATTTCGATTTATTTTAAAAATTAGTAATTCTAACATAATTGATTAATAAAGCAATGACAATAAAAATCTCGTCAAGATTCATCACAATTTACATGTAATTACAGTGCGACAGGTGTAAAGGAAATGGAAATAATTCTTTCGGCGCGCTCGATTCATTCGGCGCGGTCGTTTCTTTCAGTGCGGATAGATTTGCGAGTCCTTAAAAATTTCAATCGATTCGACGCTTTCAGCTCAGATAAATGCGTTCACCATAATAATGTCTATGTCTCTCGTTAGCTTTAATCAAAACATATTTAAGAGGACCTATAACAACCTTATTTTTCTAATACAATTTACGACTAACCTAATCGACATATGCTCTTCATGCTTTCTATCTAGACTTTACGAGTATATAAATCAAAATTAACCTAATCATGTGTTTAAATTAGCGTTGCATACCTATCGATAGTTTGACTATCGATAGTTGACCTCGAAAAACAGTCACAATATCGATATGACTATCGATAGTAACCAATAATCAATACTATCGATACTATAGATAGTATCAATTGTCAATAGTTTGCAATACTACTGATTAATGGTAAAACTATCGATAGTATCGATACTATTACATTTAGATACTATCGACAGTATTCAATACTATAATATAGTAAAACTGTCGTGTTTTACCTTACATCAATAGTATTGCAAACTATTGACAATAGATACTATCGAGAGTATCGGTTACTCGATCCTATCGATATTGTGACTGTTCAAGGCCACGATAGTATCGATAGACTATCGATATTTTATACTATAGCTTGCAACACTAGTCTAAATACGTTTATAGGAAATAACTCCATTCTTTCGCACGACGAAATGCGGTCGCTCGTGGTTGTGTTGCATTTGCTTCTTGATGATGTACCGCTCCAGGGCGCCGCCATTGCTGGTGGTGTACCGCGCCTTGCACTGGCACTTGGAGCATTGCCAGCCCAGGGTCTTGCTCGTCGTGTAGTTCACGTAGTATGTGTATCCGTCTATGATCGCTATCTCCTTCCCAGACTTGTTCCATGCGTATTGTATGCGAACTAAAAAAATGGTTTTATGTAAAAACTGCTAGGTTCATTGCCTCGTCCTTATCTTAAAGTTACTACCTTAACATGCTCATTAACCGGTTTATTTCTAGATTTTTCTTCTCTAAGCGTGTCAAAGTTCACAACCAAAGATGCTTTAAGACGTGCGAAGTAGAGAAGAAAAATCCGGAAGCAGAACCAGTCTGATTGTGGTGTATACAGTGTGGATATGGTATGTATGGTAATAAGCCGACTGTCTGATGTCTTACATACTTTTAGTACCTACCTAGTACAAATAGACTGGGCAAAAAATATATCACTTTATTTAGTCCGTCAACTAGGTTATCCAAATAAAACTACCCATATTTTTTAGTTTAGCAAATAAATAAAAATTCACAAAGATACAGTGCTTCGAAATTTCGAAGCTGATCGTGACGTCACGCGAAGTTTAAATGTGCGGTATCTTCGTCATTATTTGCTAATCAGGGAAAACAAAAAATACGTATACCATACTTTTTAATAATCTATCGGATGAGCCGAAAAAGTTTTTATGTAGTATACATCCCCATGATGAAGTTGTCGTACTTCCTACGAACAGAAGACGTGGTTCATAAAAAGGTTCCTAATACATGCGAAATAAAGGAATTCGGAATTAATTTAAATCTCTGCAAATTATTGTTTAAGATAAAGAACGTTACAAGTAAAAGTTTATTATAAAATTTTATTACGAAAAAGCTTTATATTTAGTTATCAATCATAATGCGTAGTTAATTAAGTCTTATTTTATTTATACATAATGATGAGCGAGAATAAAATGGTTACGAGTAAGTAAACAAACTTTCAGCCTTAATATCGTAAACTTTCAGCCTTAATATCGTAATCTTTCAGCTTAGAACCTGAAAGAATATAATTTACAATAAAATTGGGGTAATAGTGATTATGTTCCATTATGATTCTTATAATGGTTCGCTGATCCGGGCGTCCCTGCGTGGTGGTGAAGCAAGCGCTACACTGGAATTTGTTGCGTTGCCACCGCACGGTGGATTGGCTCCTACTCTGAACGTAAAATATGTAGCCGTACAATATTGCCATCTCTTTGCCGGCTCTATTCAATCCGTAATTTACTGCAAACACAAAATTAAACCTAATAATATTTCAAGAACAGAGCAAAAATACATGTTTCTATTCCTTTGGACTCTAGCTACATCTTTTACTGCTTCTAACTAACTACCTATATCCTTAGATTCAAACGCTCACAGATACACAAATACTTAGATTCAAACGCTACTACAATAGACACAAAATCAGACACAACAAGAAAAAGCTTGATCGAAAAGGGCTTAAAATGATTTCTTCAGAGTTGGCTACCCGCGTTCTGAAATCCGGTTCATGACATACAGCCTGGTCGATGGACAGACAGACGGACAGCAGAGTCTTAGTAATAGGGTCCCATTTTTACCCTTTGGGTACAAAAACCCAAAAAAATCATAGGATATAAGCGTAAGGGCTGCGATTGCTTCAGTTTGTGTCAGACGCTCTAGGTAGTCTAACGCTCGATGCAATCCGCTTTCCACAATCATTTTGGAAATCCTTGAATGCCTACGATCAGCGAACGCTAAGAGGCTGAAATGTTGATGATACTCAAAGGACTATTTCTTTTTGTCATTTTAAGCGAACTTCTATAGTTTAAGGAACGTGAAAAATTATCATAACAGAATAAAAGGTAATCCATAGACAATATTAAAGAACATGATAAGACACAAGGAACTCAAATCTATCTCAGGTATAATAATTACATGAAAATGAAATTAAGGGTGTGATATTTCTCAAAACATCCTTTATACACAATATGTTTTGACACATATTTTACATTGCCAACGAGCTTTTTTGTGGCATCGGACGCATCGCAGCTGGCGTGGCAGTTTCCGGGAGAAGTGTCCAACGACACTTGGCATCAGAGGAGAAGACTCACGTCATTTCTTATTAGGTCTTTCCATTTTTACTCGTCATTAGCGTCATACTTAGACAAAACGGGAAGTTTGCATTCAACGGTCTGGACAGCGAATCTTAATTACCTTGTTACAATTTAAACAAAAACTTGTTTAAAAATTTGTTTTGGTTATATAATTAGAAACGTAAAAACTAAATTTGATGGAATTATTTGTTTTTATTTAATTTTATACATTTTTAATTTAATATCTACTTATTACTATTATAGCAATTACGCTTAACTAAATTGTTTAATTAACTGAAATCATACTTAAGTACTAAAAAAACGTTTTGACGTTTAAATGAGTGTGCACCGTCATACTTTGTAATTTTTTTATTAAACAGTAGGTACAGATTGATGAACAAATTTGTATATATTCTATCCGTAATTTTAGTTGTATAAATTTTCTTGTATTATATTCTAAAAATAACACCATCCTGTATAACGAATTTCGGTCGTGGATGATTGGTATGTATCATTTTGCTTCTGACGACAAGTCTCTCTTCAGGCGCAGTGTTGGTGGTGGTGAACCTCGCCCTGCAAGCCGCGCCCTTAGAGCATCGCCATCCAAACGTTGCTTTTCCTTTTGTATCGATATGAAATGTGTATCCATCTATAACCGCAATTTCTTTGTTGGCTTGGTTGATGGCATAAATTACTGCAAATAAAAATTATCAAAATGGAATATTTATTGCCACAAGACTCTTTAAGCGTAACAAATAATCTTAAACCTAGCAAATAATACTAAAAAATAAATTAAACTAATAGAAAAACATCAATAAGTAACAAAAAATATATTTGGAAAATAAAAGGAACAGAAGTAAAAATAATTGTACATTAAATACACGATGGTTCTGAAATCAGATATACTGGAATAATTAAAAAAAAATAAGCTCCCGTCTAAACATCCGCTCACCGAAGCGAGTCTTCAGGAAGAATATCTGTTTTTTCTGGCGTTACATAACTATCAATAGCTTTGAAAAACAGTCACAATATCCGTAATAAATAACCGATACTATCGATACTGTCGTTACTCTCGGTAAGGTAAAACTATCGACAGTATCGATACTACTAATATTGTTAGTTTTACCTTTCATCAATAGTATTGCAAACTATTGACAATCGATACTATAGATATTATAGATAATATTCTCGATAGTCCTATCGATATTGTGACTGTTTTTCAAGGCCACGATAGTATCGATAGACTATCGATTTATATTATACATTGCTTGCAACACTATTTTTTCGTATGCCATGAACATATTTACTGAACCAGCTCGAAAATTTCAAATGATGGAAAGAACATAAAAAAAAATGTATTTTTATTTCCAGACAAGTTATATTTTTAGAACAAATCCATTAGCAATATAGACGTATGGAGGTAAATGGTCGTGGGTAACTGTGCTTCTAATAATGATTCTTGTTTCTGGAGGGCCAATCGTGGTGACGAATCTTGCTTTGCACGGGCACTTGGTACACTGCCAGTTTAATGTTGATAGCGTCTCCCTTTGTAGGTAAAACGTGTATCCTTCATAGATCGCTGTCTTTTTCCCAGCCTTGCTGAGGGCGTATGTTACTGAAAATATTAATTACTATTTTAGTTTTATCCTTCAATACTACAAACATTTTAACGGTTTGATCGTACAATGCTAGGCTATACGAAAACCTGTAATTGTATCGGTTTTCCAAAATAATATAAATAAGTATACAGTCAGCAAAACGAGAAGAGGCAGCTGGAGGATTAGGAAAAATCAGCAGGTAGAAGAACTAGTGGGCATACTAAACATAATAGGAGAGACTAAAGCAGCAAGATTCCGCTGGCTGGGTCACGTAGAGAGGATGGAGGTGGATCGTGCTGTCAAAAAAGCGTACACGGGAAACCAACCGGGGAAAGGCCGGTGAGTCGCCCTAGGTACCGCTGGAAGGACGAAGTCTGCAAAGACGTCGAAGCCCTCCAAGGCGATCTGCAGATAGCGCAGGCTAGAGAACAGTGACGTCTTCTGGTGTCGGAGGCCAAGACCCACTTCGGATCGCTGAGCCAACGCAGTAAAAGTACAGTCAGCAGCAAAAATATGTGACCAAATAAAAGCGTTAACAAAGACGTTTTTATTTGGTGACATACTTATGCTGCGCACTCTAGATTTGCTGATTCAGTTTCTAGGCTCTCTTTATTTACGCGTCATTACGGAAACAACCAATTATGCCGTTCAAATTGAACAAGGTTTTTGCCATTTTCTTTTATATTGATTGTGCAATAAATTAGATACTTTCCCGGATCAAAAATAATTTATTTGGTACTGTTAAGAAAAGAAAACGTCAGAAAATTAAGTCACTTGTCATGATCACAACAATTTTAACGTAATTTTAGATTTATTGTTGCAGAAAAACATTAAGACCGCTATTAGGCAGGAAACTATGACGTCTTTAGTTCATACAAATCCCATATAACATGTATGTTTTGAGGTCTAAACGTCAAAACATACATGTTATATGGGATTTGTATGGGAAAAAATATCTGATTTGAGTTGTTGGAAAGTAGCGAATTACCAATACCTATATAATCTTATTAAAATGCCAGAGTGTATAAAAAACATTGTGCGAGAGTGATTACGGTTGGTGTTTCTTCTAAAAAAACTTCTATATTCGTGAGGGTCGTTGGTGGTGGTGAACCTAGCACTGCATTGCCTCTTAGTACATTGCCATCCTATTGTCAACTTTCCTTGAATGTTTAAGGTTAGAACCGCTATCTCTTTACCAACCTGGTTTCGGGCATACATTACTGAAAGTTTATCATACGCGTACAATTCCCGGCACGTAAGTTAAGCCGAAATGGCGGTCGTCAGTGCATTTATGTACAAATTCCCGGCATGAAGTTGAACCAAAATGGCAGTCGTCAGCGCAGGTACAAATAATGCGCCGACGACTGCTATTTTGGTTCAACTTACGTGCCGGGAATTGTACATACTATATCAACCAGTAAAATCTCATTTGAAATTTTCTGGTGTGTTATTTCTGTACAAGAAAATTTCAAGAATTTATTTATAGAACAAACAAATTTTTACATAAGTTAAAAATATATGACAGCTAAGGTGCCAAAAACTAAACCCACGTTCGGAGTTGGTCGAAACTAAAAGCGGAACGAGAAACCAGTATGTTTAAGTTACGTTTTTTACTGAGTTTAAATTTTTTGTTAGCAATGTGTGTTCCACTGCTGGGCAAAAGCCTTCCCTCCATATACAGGTAGGTATTTCAAAATTGATTGCCATCATAGCGGTATTCATTATTTAATACTTTTCGGAGAACAGATTAACGAATTTCACAGAATTCTCAATTAGTTAACTATTATTTCTATACATAGCTGTGTACTTTTAATACAAATGTAACCACTTAAATTTATAATCTTATAATAACTCCATCACGAATGATGAAATTCGGTTGCAAGTGGCTATGCTCCATTCTGCTTCGTATGATCTTTCTCCACTCGGGGCTGCTGTTGGTGGTGGTGAACCTCGCCTTGCACTTGTAACTTTTGGAGCACTTCCAAGACAGCGTCGACTTCCACGTGTTGTTCACGCAAAATGTGTAACCATCTACTACTGCTACTTCTTTTCCGGTCTTGTTTCTTGCGTAGGTGACTACAAAGTGAGACAATGTTTAATCCTGATATCATATACCACGGGCTTTACTAGATCACTATAGTATAATGAAATAAAAATAACAACCAAATAACCAAAAAAAAATTCGATATGCCAATACAAATTGCTTGGGCAGCTACACGCTTTTGTATGGAAATGACGAATTTTTTGTTTTGTGTATTGGCTGTTATTTTAATTTCATTACACTAAAGTGATCTAGTTTAGCCTGTGGTTCGTCTTATTATGGGTATGTCCCTTCCACATTGTATAAACAAATATAAATATATATAGTGCGACGTTTATGTGGTGTTATAAAAAAATACGAACCTAAGTTAACAACAATTTAAAAACTTTATTGAAGAAAGTTAACACCGGGGTGAGTGACTAAAGGCCATATGCCGTTTTTTAAATCCATAAGGAGGTACCGCCCTTATTCTCGTCTGTGATCCGCTAAGGGTGGTCAGCTGAGGTTGGTCGGTGTATCAACACCGACCAACCTCAGCTGACCACCAGCACTCAGCACTCAGCAGCCGATGAAGAGTTTCTTTGTTGACGCAAGGTGGTAAGGCATCTTCTGATACAAGCCCAAGCTTAGGACCTTGGAATATGTGATTTTCAGTACACGACCTTCGAATGTCCTTGACTAGCCAGCCACGCCCAGTGATACGACGAAGGGACTAAGTACCTACCTAATTTTACTTAGTAGGCATGAAGGTGGCTAATGGTCTAAACTAAACAGAGTTACAGAGGAATAAGAAGATAAAATTTTGAATAATTAAATAAAATAAATTTAATTTATAAATAGCAGGAAATAGGACAACAAAACAAGACTATAGATTTTTTTTTAATTAGCTGATGCAATACCAGACTCCTATTGCATCTTACACACAACTAACAGCCAGTTTTAATTCGTGTTTAAGCAATCTAATGAAGAGGATAAAGAAACGCTATTTTGAATACCTATATGCACAATAACAATCGATCCCTTTTAAAATAAAAATTGAGTTCGCCACTTACCGATTACCGGGTATTGATATCACTTGCAATAATGAATAGTGAAGTACTTAAAATTTATACGTTCGTTTAACTTTAAAAAACTCTTTATCCGAGTTAAAAAATGTTTTAATAAATATTGTCTACTTAGTGTGCTTTAGCCACTGCGCTGAGACGAGTGCGCGCTAAGAGAACCGTGTTCACACTTCAGGATTGGCAATCGCTGTGTCGAGCTGGTGATGAGCCCCGGTTGGAATGCCCGAGCCAAAGTACCTAGCAACGGAGGACAAAAGACCGATGCATTTATGTCGCAGTAAGAATGAAAACTAGCCATTATCAACGTGACCAATTTATTGTACGTTATATGTCTGTTGGTTTGTTTATGTTTCACTTTAGACCATCTCTAAGTTAAGCATCTATAATATTATTTTGACATAAGAAGAAAAACAATTCAAATTTAAACAGGCAGGTAAAAGTCTTAAATGTTTTTTGTATGCGTTCTGGGACAATAAAGTATTTTTTTACTTACTTAAGTTTCATGTTTTGACTTAACTTTTAAATTATTGTAACTATTTTTTTTAATGAGTTTGTCCTACTGTTTATCTTTTAAGTTTGTATATTTAGATTATTATATATTACTATATTAATTATTTTACATTTTGATTATTCGATTACACTATTTTTTGGGACTACGTTACATTCATATTCAATATGTAACAAAAACCCTGTCCAATCCTTGCAGGAGCAACTCAGACCGTCAATGTCAACAACTTTTCCTATGGGATCAATGCTTGAAACTCGAAAAAACATCGACATTTTCATACAAAAGTGTTCGGCCAGCCCGGCAAATTGTATGACGACTTTTTCGGACAGGGTTTTTGTTACATATTGTACATCCCCTGGCTATAAAACATATATTTTTAAAACATAAGTAAAAATGATATGCGGCGTCGTACCCAGGTACAATTACTTTCATTATGATAAGATTTATTTTTTGAAGTAGACACATCCATTGCGAATAATAAAATTCGGAGGTGGATGGCTGTGCTCCAGTTTGCTTTTTACAATGATCCTCTCCTCGACCTGTTGGGTGGTGGTGGTCATCCTCGCCTTGCACTTTGCTCCCCTGGAGCATTGCCATCCTAATGTCGATTTTCCCTGACTGTCAATGTAAAATATAAATCCGTCAATAATCGCTCTCTCTTTACCTGCGTAGTTTCGAACGTAAGTTACTGCAAGCAGAAAAAAAATACATATTTTTAAAATTCTCGTTATTTACAAACTAACACTCTCTTTTAGGCGATTGGCACACTGTTCTGCACTCCGCCATACAAAAATCACGCGCGTGAACGCGGTGTCAGTGTGTTGTCATATGCGTGTTAGTATAAATTAAGGTACTTGCATACAATCCGCCCCCGCGCTACGCAGCGGGGTGCAGAGCAGTGTGTGTATCGCCTTATAGTTACGAAGAGTAAGCATGTAAAGTCTAACTACAAGATTTTATTTAATTTGCGATGTATCTTACATCGCAAATTAAATAAATAAATAAAAACTTATATGTATTGTATGTATGTGTAGGTCAAATCTTGCGACTCAATTTTTTACTAGTTATCCTCAACCAATTTAAAAATTTTGCATACTTGTGTAAATCGGATGACAATACAAAAAAAAAAGTCTACTGGAAGAAATTTCTTCAGAAATAAGTAGCACCTATGTACTATGTTTACTTTTATAAGGTTTTATTTGTGAATTTTCAAGTGTACATGAACCAATAATATAAAATAAAAATAAATAAATACAATATTATAGAGTCAATAAGCTGTTCTGATGATGGAGCCAGGAAAATATAGGTATAAAACAACATAACCTCATTGAGTAGAACTCATTCGATTTGTCTTAACAAGCACTTTATGGTAGACGATTTCTAGGGCTTGATCATGGAGACGGAAGGTGGTCGATGGAACTTAGTAATGAAAATGACGCAACTCTATCGAGTTAAGGCTTATTTCTTGTTACTTGTCTTAATAAGTACCTTGTACCTCACAGTAAAAGATAGATTATTTTTTATTTAATTTATACGCTCTCGCGTTGCATACGTATCAAATTTTTGTACACGGACAACTGACATCATAGCATCAGTCATGCTGGGACCACGGTTGCTGCAATTCGATTGAAACGTCAGCAAATAATTAAAATTCATATGAAACATTTGCTTTTCAAGGCAAATAAAGGTCGTATGACACTCGTGAGCAGTGCTCACAAGTGTTGTGCATTGTCGGACGAATCCGTAAACAGTTTACCTAACACTGCACGTGAATTAACCTACTCTGCCACTCCTATGGGTGTGTAATGAATGTATGTACGTACTAAGTGTAACTGAGATCGAGTTCGTAACTGTCCCTACTGGTGAGGTTGTGTATCCTAGCATAGCACCCTACCCTAACCATACGGTGTAATAAATAAATATATAGATAAGTTCAGGAAATCTGTAACCGTGAGACCTACGGTTACAGATGGTGGTTGAGTGGGAAAATGGGTATGTGTACGTCGTGCAATGTACACGGGAGATGTCTTCCCACTGCCGATCCCACAGATTCAAAAGACCGATCAGCGTGACGGCTAAAGTTGTCTTGGCCGCAACACAGTACCCAAGCAGCCCTGCAGAGACACCACCAGAGTTACTGGGGACTGATATGTAGTCGCTCAGGTGTACTGTTCAGATGCTACTGGAGAACTGGGAGAAAAAGATCAAGTCGAACCCAAAGTTCCAATTGATTAATTTACACACTAGCTGGGTTCGCGGGCTTCACTGCCCGTGAGAATGTCGGGATAAAAACTACCCTACGTCCTTCCCTAGGTCTCAAACTATATCCACACCAAAGTCATCTAAATAGGTTCAGTGGTTGAAGCGTGAAGAGGTAACAAATAAATAAACTCACTTCCGCGTTAATAATATTGGTTGGATGGTCAATTTTAAGTTGACATACAAAATTCTTATACTATACATATTTGCTAGGTTAGAATTGTCTGTCGTCCGTGTAGATTGCAGATGCAGCACGTATTCGGGTCATCTTTGACGCTTGCCTAATTGTGTTGCTGATGATGCGTTTAGCTGACGACGCTGTATATTTCTGTTCAATATTTTGGACAAGTGTCATACGAACTTTTTTATCCGATATAGCTAACAATTGCAACAAAAAGGAACCAACGGGTCTATGTGAGCACATGATTTACAGTCTCCGATTTTTTTTTACAACATATCTATAAAGTTAAAGTGATCAATTTATTTGTATGCATTTTAATTCTGTAAAGAAAAATATGAAGACGACAAATTAATAACTTTAATTTTTTACAACCTTATTATTACTCCATCACGTATGATGAAATTTGGACGACAATGGCTATGTTCTATGTTGCTTCTAATGACAAATCGCTCAGAGGGCTCACAGTTGGTGGTGGTGAACCTCGCTCTGCACTTGTGGCTATTGGTGCATTTCCATCCAAACGTCGCTTTTTTCTTGTTGTCCACGTAGAATGTGAAACCATCAATAATAGCTGCCTCGTTGCCGGATATGTTTCTTGCGTAAATTACTACAAAAATGATGTAAAAAAATAATAGTAAACTTTAGATAACTTAAAAATTTTACATAGATTTAGACACATATTCTTCAATGAACCAACATTTTCTACTTGGCTTTTCAGTACGAAAAATCATAAGAATAATAAGAAAAGCAAATAACGCCTCTTTTAGTAAAAAAAAAAAAATACCGTCATAATATTTTAATGTAGTTATTACCAATTTTCCAATTTTAATAAATAAGTATGTTTTGACATATCACACTACAAAATACAATACATTTGACACACATTGCGCTGAATATTAAAAGCGAAAAGCTTTTCTTTACAACTAGTTCCATTTTACTACTTATTATTTTGCATTCATGATGTCAGCAACATTCAAAACTATTAAAGTTCATAAGTCGCGAGAAGCTGCTAAAAATCATTGAAGATCCAACGAACTACAAAATGAAGCTATGTAATTTTTAGCTTCACTTTTTGTAAAAAAGCTGTAGATCGTAAAAAAGATGCTATGTAAGAAGCTATAGAACAATGTAATCCATCATAGCTTCACTTTTCTAAAGATATATAGATCAATGTAATATAAGAAGCTATAGAATCGTTTTAATCTATAGCTTCATTTTTCCCATCTTGTTGAACTTTAATCTCGAATCTGCGAATCATTATCAATTTTAAACCGATTTATAAAAAACCGAATAATTAAAACCGACTTATATTCTGATAATAATTCCATCATGAATGATGAAATTCGGTCGAAAATGATTGTGTTCCGTGGAGCTTCTAATGATGCTTCTCTGTTCCGGAGGACTGTTGGTGGTGGTGAACCTCGCGCGGCAGGTCTGTCCCCGCGAGCACTGCCAGCCCAGGGTTGACTTCATCTTATTGTCCACGTGGAACGTGTATCCGTCTATAACCGCTAACTCTTTGCCCAGCTTGTTGCGGACGTAAGTAACTGTAAATATAAAAATTAATATTTCAATTCTATAACAATTGCTCTACGATAATCTAAAACAGACGTCAATATAAGTGCGTTATGATGGTTTTAACATGCGAAGCGGAATTTCAGCCCGAGCCGAAGGTGAGCGCGTAATAGAGCCGAGTTTGTTTAATTAATTCACGCACGTATGACGAACGACGTTTTGTAACACACTTGCGAGGAAAAATGCCTTATGAACTGTTTTACTATTTTTATTTTAAATAAACTCAATTATAAAACCGTGATGCAAAATGTTTTTTTCCCGCCGTTTTCCTTTTGAAATTCAGCTGCCTACTGATTGGCGTTGCGATGGGGACCAGTACGAAATTTTAAAAAATAACAATGTCATCATCATCATCATCATCATCATCATCAGGTCTTTTTGTCTCCACTGCAGGAGCACGACACTCTCTGTACTACCAGAACTATACTTAGCCAGAGCAGCCAGAGGATTTGGCCTACACTCTCCTCGCTGGCCTGGAGAGGTCCATTGATGTTTTAAGCTTTGTTTAGCTTGTATTCCCTAAGTCGCCTTCTAAGACATCCACGGGAGGACTTGGAGTGGCCCTATTCTACTCTGCCGGAAACCACACAGCATATAAATAGCAAACTTCACTATTTGCATTTATAACACATGCGTGTTTTATGAGCTGCCTTTTATATCTTAAACCAGTGAAATTAGGAGCAATTTTTTGTTTAAATGGTTTTCTATATTAAGACGAAAACAGGGCATAAGTGGCGCCCTCATTTGAATATATTGTAAATTCGTAAATATGGTAATAATTAACATTTTGCAATTTGTTAGGCATTTGATAGTCTTTTTAATTATTTTATGAATAACCTTTGAAAGTATCATCGTTAGTTCGTCTACTTTTTTCTGCTAAAAGTGGCCACTTTTGGCTTAAACAACTTAATAAATTATGTATAAGCCTCTTGTACCTTATATTATGTTACCCTTTGTAAGTATTTCGAATATGTTAATGATTTTTGGTGCAATAAAGTTTTTTGTATTATATTGTATTGTATTGCATAAGTAAAAATTCTTACAGCAATCTTAAGCAGACTTTTTATTTCGAACGTGATATTTTTTAAAACAATTCTTGTCCCGCGACAGACATAAGTAGATATCGCATTTTTCACATTTCATTTTAGATCGACTTTGACAGTTTTCCATCCGACATGTTCTTGGGTATCTTATGTCGTCACTGAAGGGAAAGTGGTCGAACCCGTCGTACCTTTTCCCTGCCGAGGATGCCTTGCCTCCACGTTTACGTGCAACCACTAAATGTCCTTTATCATCTTCCTCGCTGCTAAAACTGTCTAAAGAACAAGATAAGCATCAGCCATGTCAATCCGTAAGTAACATAATATTATTTTAACCTTTTTACTGTACTTACTTATAGTTACCTACTTACAATAGAAATACGAACATACAGCCATTTCTAAAACTAGAATCATCCAAATCGATAGATTAGATACTCTGGAAAGTTTAGAGTCCGCGTTATCTTTACTTTTTTAAAAGTTTACTGAACTAAATATACTTTACTGAACCAATTCCTAAAGTTTACTGAACTAATATAAAGTTGTCTAAATAGACACAACGCCAAAAAGAAATTAAAAAAATCTAGCTCTACAAACTATTGACATATCTTAAAAAGATCAAAAACTATTCAGCATGTACGATTTTTTTTATTATTATATTACACTTTACTAAAATCTTAGTTGAATGCACAAAAAAAAGAAGACAAGTAATGAAAAAAATAGGATTAAAATAAAAAAACTTTTTATTATGGTTTTTTGTTTATTTTTAAATAAATAAATCTTTAATTACTGATTAAATTACAATAGATAAGCTTGCCCGAAGGCCTGCACAAATGCAGAGCTCAATCTGTCCAGCGAGATGGCGGTCACCGTATATTTGGTCTAAAATTTAATTTTAGCCATTTTCGGCTCGATAAAAAGATCACATTCATTTCTTACAGTCTAATTAACACTCCATCCTTAACCACGAAATTTGGTGGAGGATGTGTATGGTGCGTAAAACTCCTGATCACTTTGCGACCTTCTTTGGTAGTGGTGAACCTCGCTTTGCAAACCGCCCTGCGAGAGGTGCATTGCCAGCTGATGGTCCTTATCATTCTATTGTCGGAGTAGAAAGTATAGCCATTGCACACTGCCACTTCCTTACCTTGAGTCGATCGGAGAAAATACACTGTAATTCAAAAATATAGTTGTTTCATTTTAGATTATAATAGTAGTTTATACAAGTGTGGTAAATTGTTCATTACAGTCGAGGCGGGTTGACTTGACACACAAGCGGGCAAACCCACGCGTGTGTCTATTGAGCTGAGACTTGTAATGAACAAAATACACGTGTGTCATACAACGATTTTCAATACATTTGTGAGGAAAATAAATTAAAAAAGGAAAAATCACACCGATTCAGCAAGCCCCAAATTAAGTCTAAAGTCTAAACTTGTATTATGGGATACTAACTCAACAATACAACATTTTATAATAAATACATATACAGATAAAGACCCAGGACAATTTGAAAACGGTCATTTTCCTACTTGCCCTGGCAGGGCATTGAACCCAGAACCTCCAGAGTGGTGGGCTGGCTTGTTAACCACTACGCCACGGTGGAGGTCGATAAATTACTCCGATAAAAGTAAGTTATTTAGGAATCTCCTTGTTCAAGACGTAGCAAACAAAATTTATTTAAGTCCACGATTTTAAGAGTGAATCTTTGATTTCGTGCATATCGGGCTATCAGTAAAGAACGAAAAACTATCTCTCAAAAACCGTTCTTTACCGACTTTTTAGAATCTTTGGAATATTCTACACATTAATTAAAAAATACACACACTGAATCACAAAATGATAACTAAAACCATTGGCATCTAAAAATAACTAAAAATGTATAAATGTACATTTAATGAAAATTTTTAATTTTGAATGCTTGTATATATTATTTTAGTTTTAGTAGGTATAAATTAAACTAAAACTTAGTGTAATGTAAACTAAAACTAAAATCATATAATCGGTTTAATAAGTTTAATTTTAATTAAATAGTTATAAGTTTACTTTTTTTACCAGTGTTTATCAAATAAAAGGCAAAAGTAATAATGGATATACAATTTATTTATTTAATTATCAGTCATTCTCTTGATTAATTTAATGTTCCTAGTTCCTAGCGCTTTTTAGATCAAGCATAATTTTTTAATATTAAAAAATACCAAATTATCGAAAACGACATTATAAATAAAAACTTAACTATTGACCAAATCGGTATACAGAAAAAAATGTTTCCGTGAAAATGTTGTAGTCTTTCAATGTTTTTTATCACGTGTAACGATGACACTGAAAGCTTTCTTTCTGTTTTAAGATAGTTCTTCACATCTCCCTTTTAAATCCTTTTTAATTGTTTCGCCAAATAAAATTATGTTCTTTATTTCCTGAGTTTTCGATCTATCGTTTATCAGAGCAACCACTTTGGTATTTAGTCTTTGTAGTCTTCTTTTGAATCGCTGCACCAGTTTCCTTTATGTTATTAATCTCCAATTTATGCCTTTTTTATTTTTTACATCATTTTGAACAATCTATTACTCGAAGTTTTGTTCTTTCGTGGTTAGATTTGCATTTAAAATTGGTAAAGCCCGAATAGCAATTTCTAAATTTTAAATTCTGTCTTTCTCAGAAGGTCCTTCGCTATCACTGCAACTGAGGGTATTAGCATTCTTCCATTGTTCACCTTGTTTCCGTATAAGCTTCCTTCGCCAATGATTCTTAAAATTTGCTCGCCACTTCTTTCTTTGTGCTCTTTTGGCACTAGGCGTCATATCTTTTACCATAAGGATTTTCTTTTCTTCTTTTCTTTTTAAATACCTTAGATGTTCTTTTTCTTTCTCAAGGGAATATTTCAATGGATCTTGTTTAATTTTAGCATATCGCTCTCGTCGGGCAATACGGGCTTTCTGTAGAATTTCTTCCTCTGAGTGAATTCTTCGAGGCATTTTAATAACTATAAAGATAAAACAAGAAAGTATTATTAACAAAATTCAAATTGCGTGAAAAAATCTATGTAAGACGACGACTAAAACCTAATAAGCTATTTAGGCTACAGAGCGTGTCATACATATATAAATTTATACATATAACACCCTCACACACATACACCCTCACACACACACGCACGCACGCACGCACGCACGCACGCCCGCCCGTCCGCCCGTATTACTTACATAAGTAGTAAGGTTAATACATAACTTTAAAATTTGATGTTTGTAATAAAATAATAAATAATAAAATGTGAATAACGAGTGTATATTATCACTTATTTATCCTTTACGGGACAGATGGAGCCTAGGATTGCAAGATACAAAGACCACGCTTAGCTGCAAGGTGGACCAATATAAGTAAAAAAACAGAATAAGACATAGTAGTAGGTTGCTAGCCCCTAATCTATTTAGAAAAGTCCCTAGTTGTTGCTTATTTTAAGCTTTTTTGTTCCAAGACCAGGAGGAATGACCTATTGATTACTCACAATTTAAAACACATAAATAAACATGATATCACGTCATTAGACCTAATGGGGCAAACAAAGCATTTTCGGATTTTGGCTTTAAGCAAACAGAGGCCGCAAGACCCAAAGGCTACTTTTTGAGACCATGGCAATTTAAAACACAAGTATTATAATTGAAACGCCTTGTATTAAGCTTGGTTTAATATAAAAATAAAACTGGCCAAGTGCGAGTCGGACTCGCGCACGAAAGGTTCCGTATCATTACGTGAATTTGTTGTGTGGAAGCCCCACTGAAATATTATTATTATTCTGTTTTTAGTATGTGTTGTTTTAGCGGCAGCAGAAATACATTATCTGTAAAAATCTTAACTGCCTAACTACCACGGTTCATGAGATACAGACAGACAGACAGACGGACAAACGGAAAGGACCTCTGCCAGACCATTTATACACTTTAAGTACGGAACCCTAAAAAGTGAAAAGAGGATACATAATTGTTTATATTTTAAACAATATTCCATTACGAATAATGAAACCGGATGGAGCATGATTGTGGTCCGTTTTTCTTCGGATGATATTTCGTTGGTCCGAATTAGTCGTCGTGAACCGCGCTTTGCAAGTATTATGTCTAGTGCACTTCCAACCCAAAGTCTTCAATGTGCGATTGTCGCAGAGAAAAGTGTATCCATCTAGTACTGCAACATCCCTACCAGAGCAATTTTGCACAAAGCTCACTGGAAAATATAAAAAATGTATTATAGGAATAATTGAAACGCGTGGCTGCAATAACTAAGTGTACGCTAAAAGAAACGTATAGGCAACTAAAGTTTTATTTTGATGTCACTACAGCCTCAACCACTTACAGACTCGTTTCTTTAGAAAGAAATAGTCTACACCATAATGAAAACTGCATTAAAATCAGTTCAACTTTTGTCCAATATACTAACTGTAACCCGAGCGTGTGTATCTTGTAGTTATTGTACAATAAATTCTTTAATTTCAAAAAATAATACTTAAATGCTTACCTACATGTTTACATTTATCTCTTCTGATAAGATTACACAAGTGACTGAAATAAACGTATTTTATTTATTTATTTTATAAACAGGTCTCGAGCTCCTCCGTGCTTCGGAAGGCACGTATAAGCCATTGGTCCCGGCGGTCATCATTGTATGGCAGTCGTTAAGCTTTGTCAGATGCCTTGAAAAAACTGACACCAGTGTTGGCTACTTACACAAACGAAAAAATAAAATAAAACAAAAAATCTCTACTGATGATATTACAAACAGACATTACGAAATTAATGAAAGAAAGGTTGAGATGCGCCTAAAAACAATCGATGACGCCTAAAAACTTATATGAAGCTAGCTTGTCACAGTTGTTTTTGAAATTATAATTGCAGTAACTAGAATCATAATTAATAAATCAAAATCATAGATGATAAATTTAATTTCTACACACGGTTCATATTCGACATCGTAATATAATTCCGTCACGCACATATATGTGTGGAGGAGGATGGGTATGTTGTGTGATAGCTCTAATGATTTCTCGAGGTTCACAGATAGTGGTGGTGAGCTTGGCTCTGCAGATGTTGTTCCTGGTGCATTTCCAGCCCAGCGTCGTTTTGTGTCGGCTGTTGCAGCAGAAGGTATAGCCATCAAGAACAGCAACCTCCTTGCCCGCGGCAGTCCAAACGAAGGTTACTGCAAAAAAAAAAGAAGAATTAAAGAATTAATTTGAATATTTAAACAGAGGTGCATTTAACATATAATGATTGTATTAAAATCATAATACAAATTGAGCAGTCAATGCAAGCTGACTTGAGAGAGGGATGCTCGGTGTTTAATCGCATGTTGTCTTGTTTGGTAGTAGTTACTCATACACAGTTAGTACAGTTATTACAGTAATGACATTAATAAGTTCGATCCGGTTTGAAAGGATAATATTAGATTTATTTACCAAATATAACTTTGTCAGTTCTTCACAATGTTCTTAAGTCTCTGCTTTATTTTTATAAATTCAAATATTACAAGTATTATTAGAATCTAAGCTAACCCTTATACATATAGGTAAAATTAGATTAAAAATTTCAACCAAAAACTCGTATATTCAATGCCGAAGAGCACAGCTTTGTAACTAAGCGTATTTGTAATGGTTAGGTACATGTATCAAACCAAAAGACAATGATTGTACTTATACACCAAGTCATGAACTATTTTAATTGTTTCGCAGCTTCACTCACGATTTCATATGGCGTACTCCACTCTACTACATCATTTTTTTACTAGCATATTTATCCCAATGTTAGGCAAAAGCCTCCCCTCTATTACGCCAATGATCTCTATCTTGCGCGATGAATTTCCAGGTCTTGTCAAAAAGCGCCAGATCATGTTAAACATAAATATTGAGATTTTTTGTACATATATAATTTTGATGGAACTATAATTTGTTTGCTTCTGTGGTAAGATTTGAACACATCGACTTGATCTTTTTGAATTTTTATCCATCTCGCCGATTGTAAAAAAAATAATAATCTTAACAGTTGTTACACAGTAGGGTCGCTTTGACCGCTTCGGGGAGGTTACACTATTTTTATTTATTTGTATGTCTTAATATCACACCATTTTGGACAGTAAAGTTGGGAGGTGGATGTGTGTGATCAGTGAAGCTGCGTAAAATGTCTTGGCCAGAGAGTGTCGTGATAAACCGAGCCTTGCAGATGTTGTTCCTAGTGCACGTCCACCGCAAGGTCTTGATCTGGCGATGGGCGAGGTTGAAAGTGAAGCCGTTTAATATCGCTACGTCCTTGCCAGATATGTTCCGGACAAACTTTACTGCAAAAAGAGAAGAAGTTTAAATATTGAGTCCATGTTAAAATGCCAAGATTTACGCAAAAAAAAATTCCTGGGAAAATATGAGCGTCCCGTGGGATTGTAAGAAATAAAACTACGCGGGCGGCGTCGCGGGCATCAGCTAGTAATCAATCAAATGAGTGTACTAAGTAGAACAACTATTTATTTATCCAGTAGTTATTTTTCTTTTCCTCTTCTCTCTATCTAACACTAATGTTTGTATTTAAGAGCGGCCTTCCCGTCTTACTTTTCATACAAGCTCGTTCGTTATTACGACGTGGTAACTGATCTTTCTTGAAATTTTTTGAACTAACTGGTATCTTGTGCGCTATTTCTAGGTTTCTATCGAATTAAAATTCGGAGAAACAAATCTAGTATAAGCCTCCAAAAATATGATTTTTTGCACAAATTTTACTTGAACTTCGACCGTTAATAAAGTACTCGTAAATTGTAAAGGTAAAAAAAAATATTTTGATAGAAACCTTGCAAATGTAATGAAAATTTTAAATAAAAAACATTTATTTCACACAATTGTAAGGCTTCCTAAAAACCCGTATCACAAGTTTTATGAAATCAATGGATGGTTAATAATAATAATAATTTCATTCAATAGAATGTAAACCGAGCTCTCAGGCACTAGCATTGCCGTGAATGAAATAACAAGCTTTTCAAACTATGGTCGCATTGACGACAGAGCGGCCGGGAAGGGCCGCCTTAAACATCTCGCTTGCGCATTACTGTCAAATTTTATTAGCTTCACCAGCATTATCATTTATTCTGCCTATATAAATTCACATACAATATCCTTACATATTGTAAAATAGAAATAAAATATGAATAAATAAAAAAAGAAATGTGGTGTCGTGGGACACCAGGTAGGAACGAAGTTCCTTCGGCTAATGTAGAATCGACACAATTTGCAAAAGAATTGTGTATACGACTGTCGCGCCTGCGCACGTCTCATTTAACGGTTTTATTTAACGAGGTCATCCTTACGGTTTTACTATCACATTTTTTTAAGTTCGGTCGCGCAGCAAAATCCCTATCTCCTCCAAGCCTGCCGTAAGGAACTTCGTTCCAATTATTTACTAAATATTAATATTAACTATATCTAAATATCACTCCGTTAAACACCGAATACCTAGGAGGAGAGTGAGTGTGAGCCGTATTTCTACGTCTGATCTGCCGATCAGACCTGGTGGTAAACGAAGCTCTGCATATACGTGTCCTGGTACACCTCCACCGGGAGGCGTCCTTGCGTTGGCAGTGGAAGTTGAACGTATATCCTTCTAATATTGCTACTTGTTTGCCGGCCCCGTTTCGGACGAAATAGGCTGACAATAAAATGAAAACAAGTAAGCACTATTTGCACACTTAGGAAGGAAAAAGCTTTTTTTACTTAATTCGGAACGTGCACGACAGTAGCGCCACCTTACAAATGCAACGTTAGGGGCTTATGTCAAAAAATAAATAACAAGAGCTTGTTTATTTTGCATAGATTGGGGTACATAAAATTTATTTTGAAAGAAAATAAATGGTATATTTAGAGGAATTCGTTAAAAACTGTGTATGAAAAATGGACATTATTATAAAAAAACTGGTTTTGAGAGTGTAAAGCATACAATAACTTTCCAGCCTCAAACTATGATAAAAGGAAATAAATTGGTATTAGCAGAACACGTAAGGAATGTAGAAGAACTAAGAACTAATGGCAATAGTTATTTAATACGAGCCACCATCATTCGTCAAACATCGTTGATCTAAACACCCTATAAAACAAGTTTAAACGTAAGTACTCTCCTAACTAAAAACATGACTAAACATTGACAAGTTTGTTTTGCTGACCGAGCCCCTTTGGTTGCACATTTCTGCCGCGACAAGCGCAACGATCATTTTCCTTACCCCTTCCACCCACTTCGCACGTTCCGAATACCCTGTTTTTTTTTTAAATAATAATTAGATCCTTATAATAATATCTTCTAAAAATAAGTACCTACACATTTGACTGCAGATCCATAAAACCGGCTTCGTTATTTCTCGATTTATAATGCATCCTTTCGTAATAGACAAATGTGGAGAATTTAATGACACAATAGTCTAGCTAGGTAGTATATAACTGAAAATTGTAGGTCATTGGATTACAAACTCATTAATAATTACACAATTGTATACTCTAAAAAATGTTTAAGTCATATTAATAAATTTTTAAGCATTTATTTTAAGTGACTTATGAAAGCAGAAAGTAAGAATAAAACCTATTTACCTAACCTAATCAACATGTTCTACGATCGTAATCTCAAAAAAAATTATATAGTTACTCAATGTTTAAAATCTCAATATGATCCCGTTGTGCACAGAAAAACTGGGAGGATCATGAGTGTGGTTCGTGGTTCTTCGTATGATCTCCCGGTAGTCAGAGTTGGACGTGGTGAAACGCGCCTTGCACATGTTGTTCCTTGTGCAGTACCACCCGAGCGTGGCGCGCTGGCGACTGATGCAGTTGAAGGTAAACCCATCCAGTATCGCTATCTCCTTTCCATGAGTATTGTGGACAAATTGCACTGCAAAAACGAATTTTAAATGAAGGTTAGCTACATATTATTTATAGACGATGGCGTAATGGTCACCATGCTAGTTGGCCACCCACAGGTCCCGGGTTCAATCTCCGGTCAGGGTAAGTCGGAAAATGGCTTTTTTCATAGTGTCCTGGGTCTTGGATTTTTATCTATATATGTATTTTTATAAAATATATATACAAATATATACACAAGTCTCGAACTTACTTTGGGGCTAACTCAATAAGTGTTATTTGCCCCCTATATATTCATTTATTTTATTTATCATAAATACATACCTATGGATCAGCAATTTACGCGACGCACACGTTTTAGAAATTGCGAATATATGCAGATTTTTTCTAAGATAAGCAAGGTTTTAAACACTTTTAAAAACCACGTAATGTTTTAACCTCTTTATTAATTTTAATACCATGTTCTCTTTTACTTAACTAAAAATAGAAATATCAATTATAAATTACACAACATAATATGTATATTTAATGTCTATATTCTTAACATTACTCCATCGCGCACAGTTAAGCTAGGGGACGGATGAGTATGGTCTATGTTGCGTCGAATAATGTAACGCTGGTGACAGTTGGTGGTGGTAAACCGAGCTTTGCAGACCCTGTTGGTGGTACATCGCCATCCTAAGGTCGTCTTTGTGCGACTGTCACAGTAAAAGGTATGACCGTCGAGGATTGCGATCTCTTTGCCAGATGTATTACGAACGAACGACGCTGTAAACAAAATAAATCTTCATCTATAAAGATCAAAAGGTAAATAAAATTAGGAAAACTGATATTTTAGATGTCTGAAACGTTGGAATCATACTGTTGTTGATACTAATAAAACATTTATTGTGAATTATAAACCAATTCACAATAAATGTGAATGATTCACAATAAATGTTTTATTAGATCCAGTTGGATGTATTGAATGTTCGCATTATTCACATACATCACCTGATTAAATTGCACTTATGTGCACTGTGCACAAATTGCATATTGCACTTGTGAAATATGTACTTCAAAGTGCAAGACTTTAAAATGATAAACTTTTGTTACTATTGTACAAGTAAGTAGTTTGTAAATTTTGTATGTTGATTGTGTCACAAAAACGTTTCTGTCGTATATTAATTACTATGTGAGAAAATAAAACATTCAGCGTCATAACAAAAAAAAATTGTGCACAGCTTCTCGGCCGTTTTTATCAATGCCTCTGCGCCTTCACTGGTGTTTATAAAAATCTGTATTCGTTAGGTCAAATTTATTGCAAAAGTTTTAAATCAAGTCAACGAATGCACGATCACAGCTTGTCAAAGATGCTCCAATTTATGTCAAAACATGTTCGTTGCATATATTCGTATTGTTCACTAGACACGAATCAAAATTCCGTCGCGTGTAACGAAGCGTGGCGGCGGATGATTGTGGTATAGCGCTTTGGTGGTTCTCAAGATGACTTGGTCTTTAGTGGTGGTGAACCTCGCCTTGCAGTCGTGGAGCCCGCCGCGGCTGGTGCACTGCCAGGAGTTGGTGAACTTGTTGCGGCTGTCGCAGCTGAACGTGTAGCCGAGGAATACTGCCAACAGCTTCCCGGAGGAATTTTGTACGTACGTTACTAAAATTTAAAATTATATTATAATTATATTCTTAGGACATACAAGTACAGACGAGTTTTGGTACATTAATAAAATGAAGGACCTTGATGACTACAGTTGTAGTATAAAAACGAAAAAGTTAATTTTCTTCTCAGCGATACTTTTGCCACACTACGTGTCGTACACATACTTATAAAAGTCCGCACAGCAGCGTAGCTTGAAACCTGGCTCGAAAGTAATGAAAGTGACCCTAACTTACAACGCAATAAAACAAGCAGAACGGAGAAAAGAAACAATTTCCAATATCATAATCATAATTTTATAAAAACTCCATTGCGTATCGTGAAGTTAGGACGTGAGTGATTGTGGCTGTTACAGTTGGCCCGCAGGAAGTGCTGCTGTTTGGTGGTGGTGAACCTGGCCTTGCAGAGCCCCGTGTTGGTGCACAGCCAGTTGTTGGTGGACTTGCTGCGGCCGTCGCAGTAGAAGGTGTACCCTTCCAGGATAGCGATCATTTTGCCGGAACCCTTGCACACATATGTCACTGAAAATAAAGACTTTTTTACTATTTAGTCTTAATAGTTCTTTTATAAAATATGTACGTATAAGCTTATCAAAACTGTTTGTCAAATTCACTAGCACCGTTGCGAATATACCGACTATTTTTACTCGAAAAGAAAATAATCCTAGATACTTATATAGATATGTGTTAAAAAACAAAAGATATCAACCGAACTATAAAACACTTTATTTCAAGTCAAATAATAAATTTCAAATATATTACAATACTTAATTTAAAAATAAACATAATTTTAACACTTATCTTGCAGATAATGACGCTCGATGGATTGTCTCTTTTGGCACTATAGGCCCAAGGTGAAAAAAGGGGGTCCGGCCGTTAAGCCCACAGTCTGTGAAGCACCCGGCCGGGAAGTACCCGAATTGTAAAGTTTGTTTGTCCGCGAAGCTCACGGTCGCGAAGCCCCCTTTTTATTATTTTCTTGCACAAATTTCAAGTGAATACTGTTCAGAGCAGAAGCGTTAGAATGAAGTTTTATTTATCCGGATGAGGTCGAAACATGTCGGCCAGTAGCTGACTCTTTATGTGAGTAACCCGTGCTGTATTAATAATGTCTGAGTCTCACGTTAGTTTTAATCAAACAAAAAAATTTTTTCTATGTTGCTAATCAAATAATTCTTAACACTAAGTCGTAATAAGATCATGCATGATGAACAAATTATTTATTGTAATCACGACACGTTTATACAAAATTAAATTATTTGATTCAATTCAATAACACTTTTATTGTCAACAGACCTTGCTCAAATTTTCGTTAAAAAATATATTTTACAATCGGGGGCTTCGCGACCGTGGGCTTCGCGGACAAACAAATTTTAAAATTCGGGTGCTTCCCGGCCGGGTGCTTCACGGACTGTGGGCTTAACGGCCGGACCCAAAAGAGATAATGCATCGTAAATTACAGAACTTAAGTAAACCGTTGAAATTGGAAGACTTAAATTATAAAATAACATCAATCAGTCCAATCGACTGAAGCTAATCAAGCGCTTTAAATCTACCTTGGTAACCAAGGATTGATTAGAACATCCTACCTACGTATACTATACGGTCACCATTCAAAAACGTTTCTATATGACGCCGGTACATACTCTTAATGTAACATATATTTTACAGCTTTACAAAAAACCCATTTACAATAACGAAGTTAGGAGGTGGATGATTGTGGTGGGTGTGAAGAGCTCGCAAAAACTGCTGCTGCTTGTTTGTGGTAAACCTGGCCTTGCACGCCCCTGTGCCCAGGGTGCAGTGCCAGGCATTGGTGGACTTGTTACGGCTATCACAGTAGAAAGTGTAGTCGTTCATGATAGCAATCATTTTCCCGGAATTTTTACGAACGTAGGTCACTAAAATAAAAAAATAAAACTTGACATCACTGATATTTAAGATTTGTTTACTAGCCTAAAGATATTGTGTCCCACTGCTGAGCAAAAAATTCAAGACTTTTTATTAAGACTATTTTAATAACTCTTCTTCGACTTTACTATCACTAATCACTAATAAGAATGTGAAATAGTAAGTCCTAATGATAACATTTAGTTCTATGTAAAAACTTCTGAATGTTAAATATAAAAGCCATCCTTTGTTATAATTTAGGGTAATTAAAATAAATACCTACACAAAGTGTGATTTAATCAACTAAACCATTTAACAAATAACCAGTGATTGTAATATGTGTTCTTAAATAACGTGACGATGTTTTAAAGCTTTATGAGGACTCCACCTCGGATGATAAAGTTAGGAGTGGGATGATCGTGGTCGCTGCTGATTCTGATGAGAGCTTGCTCCTTGGTGGTCGTCAAGCGGGCTTTACAGACCCCTTGTGTACATTTCCACCCGTCTGTACTCCTGTTGATGGTGTCGCAGTAGAATGTGTACCCGTTCAGCACTGCCAATTGTTTCCCGGTCGTATTGCGGACGAACATCACTAAAATTAAGCGTTCTCTTAGGATGTTTCTAGATCTAAGTCAATAAATGTTCCTAATAAAATGTAATGAAAGCTAACATATCTTAAATGTCAAAATAAAATGTGCAATTCGCTTAAGTATATTTTTTTGCACACAAGCATTCAACATAAACATTAATTTTAGTATAGGCCGTCTATTGTACGTCTGATTTACCTATGTATTAAAATGTTATTTCATGTGGTTTGGTGCAATAAAGTGTTTTTACTTTTACTTACTTGTAGGCGTAGCGTCATATATTTACATTAAGTTTAACTCATTTATCTATTTACAAAAAAATAATACAATTTCGATATATACAAAGTCTGCCAAACTGCACTGGAGTTTGTCGGCAGTTGTTCTCGTGGATGACATGCACAGCTTATTTTTATCTTATTTTTACTAGATTCTATCTATTTGAAAGAAATAAGTCCAATTAAGTATATGTATTTTATGTGTAATTTATTATATTTGACAACATTTCATATTTTGAACAAATAATTTTATTAAACTGTTCCACTCATTACGATTTTTACTTTTTTTCCATTTACGTAGGCCAAAATGACATTTTTGTAAACTTCTTCGGGCTCTCTTTTTTATCGTGTCGTAAGCTCAAATTTTACTTCCAGAACGTTGCCACTTTTACGCCTCCCTCAGAGGCAGATAGGTCAAGCATGATATAGCTGGTAGGGCACAAAGGGCATGAGGGTAGGTAATGCATGGTTGGTCTTGGTGACCACACTCACACTGTGCTTCTGCTTGGTTAGCGCCAAGTCGCCAGATTGTGTTTAAATCGGTCTACCTCAGTTCTAAGGCGATTCAAGCACCTCCATGTGACCCATGGTACTTTATGACGTGGCGGTAGCTCCTCTGATGGTTGGATGTAATCCATTCGAGAGCTACGATGCCACAGACAAACATTGTCGTAAAACTTATAACTCCCGTCTTTTTTTTCGGGGGTCAAAAAGTATAGTTATTCAACACTGCGATCTTTAAATCTTTAAAAAGACTCCATCACGTATGACAAATTTAGGAGCTGGGTGGTTATGTTCAAAGCTGGTTTTGATGAGTTCCTGTTGCTTGGTGGTTATTAGGCGCGCCTTGCAGGTGCGGATGGAGCATTGCCAGCCGTTGGTGTTCTTGCAGAAATCCTTGCAGTAGAAAGTGTAACCGTTGACGATAGCGATCTTTTTGCCAGACAACCTGCGAGCTAATATCACTAGAAATAAATATACATTGGTCAATAGCAACACAGAATAAGTTCTAGTACTCACGTACAGAAGTCTCACTTAGCAAAGAAATTCAAAGAAATATCTTCTCAATGCGGTTAGCGATATGGTTTAATTTAGTTCGCATCAAAACTCAGCACCATTTCGTTTAGATACATAGAAAACCATTGCAAACCAATTTCATTCTTATTACTCTTGACAAACGATTTATATAACTGAGTTGCCCACTCCGGAGTGGTCGCCGCGTGCATAGTAATAATGGAGGTACATATAGTTTCGATGCCAAAACGGGGAGTGACACAGGCCTGATAAAAGCCAATAAGTCTTACAAAAATAATAAAGAAACGTATTGAATTGAAGTTGAGAATGTGTTGAATTTTAGTTACATATTTATATTCCATGTAATGTATTGTCCCGCCGCACAATATTTAAAATTACTCGTATTTGGTTAACCGGGTATGTAGGTATTTTCAATCTTTTAGGAAATGCCGCAAATAAAGCGAGGCCAATGCCCAGCAGTAAGTTAACGTAAGCTAAAAATGATGGTGATTTAATCTTTTACTGCGAATGTTTCATGTATTGTTGTGATTAAATATGATGTATATTTGTATGATTAAAATATACAGATTAAAAGATATATGTATATGTATAAGCCTTTGTACTCTTTAGGACTCTCGCTGACACCCTTCAGTTGTCCAGTGGTCAAGGCGTTCGCATTGTGATCCGGAGGTCGTGGGTTCGGATCCCACTAGGAAGCATTCTTTGTGAAAATTCGTATCCAGTCTGATTAGAATATTATACGAAAAGAAAAATAATTCCGTATTTCGTGGCACGAACGCCATTTAGCGTTTGCTCTAACCTTTCCAGGGATAGGTACTATCCTTTAGGTTGCAGGCAGTCGCTCTGTGTAAAAACAGTAACCTCGTCGAATCACCTAGGTTAGGTAGCGGACCTCGGGCTCTGAAGCGTTTAGCGCTGACGATGCAACCGGGAATACGCTCGAACGATGATGAGGCAAGGTACTCGAAGGAGGAATAAAGAGAATAATGTGCTTAATTTTCTATGATTTGGTGATAATAATACATATATAATTGTTTTAGACTAGTATATTTTAAATTTTTACATACACTCCATTGTGAATTACAAAGTTAGGGGGTGAATGATAATGCTGTAAATTAGCTCTGATAACAATGTTGTCCTTCGTAGTAGTGAGACGTGCCTTACAGTTACCGTTAGTACATTTCCAGCCATTGGTTGTTTTATACTCGTGGTCGCGAATAAATGTATAGCCATTCATGATGGCCAGCTCTTTACCAGTTGCCTTGCGAACAATTGTCACTGAAATCAAATGTACTTAAATAATAGTGAAGTAAGTGAACGTCCAAAACAATTCGATACTTTAACAACTCAAATCAGATACTTTTTCTTAACGTTTGTGATTTGTGTGAAATACAGGCTAATGACGTCATAGTTTCTTGGACTCAAATAGCGCTCATTGTATCTTTTTCTGCTATAATATATCTAAAATAAGTTTAAAAATGGATATGATCAATGAAATTATTTTGTAACGTTTTATTTTCTTCACAATACCAAACATTTCTTTTTGACCAAGGAAAATACCAAATCCTGCAAAGCATGGCAATTTGGTGTTTCCTTAAATCCGATATATAACCCTTCTTTCAGGTATGATTTTGTTGAAGTGGCAAAATAATCAAAAAGAAGATTGGAGACTTAAAAGTATTTGATGTACTCGTAACAAAGGATAATAAAGCTTAGAATTACATTTTATACATAGCAATAATGATAGGTCTCTTAGAAATATAAATTGTATTAGTAGCACTGGTAGGGATAATTGGTAGGTTTACTGAGGCAATTAAAATACCTACTGTTTAGATTTAATAAGGACTATATTAAGGAACAACTAAACCTTTTCCGTGCACACAATATTAAATAGATGTATAACATTATTTATTTAGCTTTAAATGGAAGACACAAGAAACATGTTTAGGTGGAAAATTACAAATTATAAAACATAGAAAATAAGGAGATTACTACAAAATAAAGTTCATATTAAATTAAAAACTTAAAAAGTATACTTTTTCTCAAGGCATTTGTGATCCAATTACAAAATACGTCTTAATACTCATCATAATAAATGTGCATAATATTTATGATGCCATGTTAAATCTTTATAAAGACTCCGTCACGAATGACAAAGTTAGGACGCGTGTGACCATGATCAAAGTTAGATTTGATGACGATATGATCCTTGGTGGTGGTGAAGCGCGCCTTGCAAAATCCGTTGGTGCATTTCCAGCCGTTGGTGTTCTTGTGGAACTTGTTGCAGTAGAACGTGTAGCCGTTCATGATGGCGATGTCTTTGCCGTTGGTCTTCCGAACGATTGTCACTGGAAGTAAAACAAATAATAATGAGTCTGAATAAATATGGTAATTTTTTTAGGCGCGTTAGGCGTGCACGGAAAGCACTTTTTGAGGTGGAAAAAAAAAAACATTTATATCGCGACAGTGTTTCCGTTACCGTAACCGACACAAAGTTTTCACGTCTGTCGGCTCTCCCGGAGTGCCACAGTTTTATTTTTATTGTTATGTATTATCTGCTAATGAAAAGTAAAAAGTTGAAAGAAACAAAGATTTTAAGAGATATATTAATTTACTTTACGAAAAAGTACTTTAACACTTTGTGAAATTACTATTAGCATTCAGTGTTATAACGTCAGTATTGTACAACGTTCCACCTAACCTTCATAATTTCTTTGGGATTTTACGTTAACTGGAAGAGATCCCTGACGGTAAGTTCGCCTTTTTACCATATACATCTTTTTAATTGTATATTTTTAATATGCATGTACAATTACGAATTTACTTACTTACAACTCATATTTGATAAGAAATACAACGAAAAATATAAAGATTTAAAGCGACAAACTCAAATACAATTTTTATCTAATTAAAACAAGAATATACGAGTATGTTGTACGTATGAACATATCGAAATGTCGAAATGTATGTTACAACTATTTCGTTAATTTTTTTGTTTAAAATTCAAATTTTAATAAAAACTCCATTACGTATGATGAACTTAGGAGGGGGATGACTGTGGTTCCAGTAATTTTTTAAGATTATCTGTTGTTTATCCGACGTCACGCGCGCGTTGAAAAATGCAATGGTGCACTCCCAACTGTTTGTGTTCTCATACATTTTCTGGCAGTAGTACGTATATCCATCTACGACTGCAATCTCTTTCCTTGTAGGTTTGCGATAAAGACTAAAATATTTAATAAAACGGGCCTGTGTAATTAGAATAATTTGTAAAGGGTTTATTTGGGTAATATTTTATAAACTACACATTTACTCCATTGTTTCACTATTAAAATCAAATTAAATCAAACATGTGTATTTAATTTATATAATTAACCAATATAATACAGAGATAGAAAAGAAAAATAACACGTAAAAAAATCAAACAAAAATTTCAGTATCACATCCTGAAACTAATAAAAGAAATCAAATTGTAAAACACAAAATCTTGAAAGACTCAAAAACATCTTATTGCGAACACAGACTGTACTGCACTAGTACTTGCGTTATTGCAACACCTGTCAACATGCACGGACGATTCACAAACCATTGCTCACCCTTCCGAAGGGACGAAGACCGTTGAACTGTTTAAATGAATCAATCACAGAATTGCACCGTGCTTCGCCATAATGGCAGACTCTTGACGTAACCACATCTGTTAACTTTTCTTAACATTTTCTTCAACCGTCAGTTGTCTGGTAAAAATTTACTATTATAGTCAAAAGTGCTGTGTTGATTTTTACTACTTACGAATTGAATATATTGGTACCCGTATCTGTGATATGGATGGCTGTTGATGATATATGTAAAATCTCAAGCAGTGCTTTACCATAAAACTTAAAGAAACGTAGATACTTTTTATAGCAATTTTATTTACTTAATTAAATTTAAATTTTTATGAAAATTCCATCTCTGATGATAAAGTTAGGCGCGGGGTGGAAATGAACACAGTTCGCTTTCACGAGCGTGTGTTGCTTGGTGGTGGTGATGCGCGCCTTGCACATGCAGTTCGTACATTTCCAGCCGTTGGTATTCTTGTGGGAGTCCTTGCAGTAGAAGGTATACCCATCCAGTATTGCGATTTGTTTGCCGGTTGTCTTGCGGACAATTGTTACTGGAATCAAATACAACTAGTGTCATTAGATAAGACGACGTTAAATACACGCTGACTTTTCATTGGTTTTGGAAAAAAATGTCGTATGTTAAATCAATTCCTCTATCCATATACTTAGTCCAAATTTATGTATGACATAAGATAAAAAAGTTGCGAAAATGATTTTCGATCGAGACCACGTAGTCACGCCCGACCAAAGCTGCCGCGTGACTCCGATGCACTCGAAATCTAGCCGGCACACGATTTTACTTTCGGGTTTCAGTTTACATTTTTTGTTTCTGAATATTTATTTTGACTAGCTAATTAGGTCTTACTAACGATCCTTATGAAATGGCCTTTGGCTCCAAAACCAATAAAGAATCACCGTGTACATGTGTCACAATTTTACACTTAAGTAGTAAGGTCGTACTAAAGGAATATTATACTATTCTATATTACTAAAAATAAAACTAATATTTTGCAAAAGGCAGATAAATAAATATTAAAAATCAATGAAGTAATAACCAATATCCTATAAATAGGTGGGCCAAGGTGGTCAAACAGCATTAGGCTGAGAAAAAAGAAAAACTATTTCGCGTATAAAGAAATTATATTAGGTACTGACGTATACAATTCTAAATCTTCATGTAGATTCCCTCGTGAATGATGAAATTAGGCGGAGTATGATTATGGTAGAGTTTCGCTCGTAGAAATGTGTTTTGCTTGGTGGTGGTCAAGCGCGCCCTGCAGCTGCAGTTGGTGCATTTCCACCCGTTGGTGGACTTGTTCAAGTCGTCACAGTAAAACGTGTATCCATTCATAATGGCGATCTCTTTCCCATTAGGCTTTGGAACAATTCTGACTGAAATTCAACAGAAAACAATTACTTATATATCCTTTGCTTATTTATTATTTCAATACATGCTCAAGTTAACAAAAATATTTATTGATAATGAAGTATAACTAAAAAATAACTATTATTATTGTATATTGACATTAAATACGTATCAACACGCCATCATGGATAATAAAATTAGGAGGCGGATGAGAATGGTAGGACCTAACTTTTAGAAGGATATTTTGTTTGGTGGTGGTGAGCCGCGCCTTGCACATGGAGTTCGTACACTTCCAGCCATTCGTGAGCTTGTGGAAGTAGCTGCAGTAGAAGGTGAACCCGTCCAAGATGGCGATCTCTTTGCCGTTGCGCCTATGAGCTATTGTCACTAAAAATGGAAAGGTAGATCTGAGAATCATTATCATATATAAGTAGATGTATTAACGTGCCAAAGATATAAATTGACAATGGAGATTTGTTAATTTATGTAGAAAGCGACAAATATTAAAAAACAACTATTCATGTCAGGGTATATATTTCTTAAATCTAACATAGATAGTCTTAGTAAATAGTCAGATATAAGACTACACTTTTATGAAGATCCCATCACGAATTATAAAGTTCGGAGGAGGATGCGTATGGTTAGAGTTAGCTCTAACGAGTTCATTGTGTACAGTTGTAGTCAATCGGGCGCGGCAAATCACGTTATTGGTACATTTCCAACTGGTCGTGTTTCTGTGCATATTGGAACGGTAGAATGTATACCCGTTGAATATGGCCAACTGCTTGCCAGAAGTCTTACTGACAATCGTTACTGAAATTAAAGCAAAAAGTAAGTTATAATACAGACTTAACATTGCGTCTACATGGTATAGACATTTGGCAGTGACAGAAGACGCTTGTTGTCCATTCATCGTATTATAAAGATGCTGAATGGAATGGGAAGGAATGCCAAAAAAGTATATGTCCCACTTTCGATCCGACGATGATATATTCGGAAAATGGATAACAGAATTAATGGAAGACTGAACCCATGGAGTGCCACAACGAAATATTACGTAGATCTTTTATAAATTGTAAATGTAAACTTCATTAGTTGGCGCCCTGTATTAGATATTTCTATGTTCTTTGGCCTTTTAAATAAAACAAGAGATAAAAATGTAGTAACTTTATTAATTTCAAATTTCTCGAATCTCATGTTTTCTTAGGCAATTTCAGCTTTTTAATTAGATCCATCAATGATCAACCTTGAATAAATAATTGTTCACAAAAAAAAAATCTTTCAATATCATCTTAAAAAACCTATTTCTAATGAAAACAATAGTTTGAAAATAAGCTACGTAAAACGAGAGTCGGTATGGTAAATTTTAAAACAATTTACTACACACAAAGCAGGCCTTTCCGGGCAAGTAGCACACACAAAGGACGATTCCTTTCGCTTTTTGTTTTTTGTACAAACGCGGCAACGTTTGGCTGGAACGAGTCTCCTAGCGGTGGGTGGTATCTTTTCTAAGTAATGAAAATTTTCCAATGAAACCCGTGTACCTTCGTTAGTCAATAGGTGACTCGCAAAAATAGCGGGCGATCGAGGTTGTTCAGAGGGCCATTGTAAACACGACGGCGAAGGTACGAGTATAGGCAGAAGTTGGTTTTCTTGCGCATCTTGTGGCTGTACAGGTGCTGCGAATTCAAACTTAGTCCCATAAGATACTTAATGATGATGACTTATACTTGCAGGGATACCACCGCAAACAACTTGTGATGACAATATCGTTGCTGGTCTCGATCTCAAAATATAATTTCATATTCTGATGGGAAAAGTATTATCATATTATATAATGACTAATGTTACTACTGTAGGGGTACCCCTACAGTTAAAAGTCAACATCTGTCAGCACAGAACAGCACTTTTCAATGCTGCTATCCTCTTCTGTCGCTCAGAACCGTCATTCGCTAGAGCGAGACAGAACGTCGCGGAATCGCCGATACTGAATGAAGCGTTCAACGCTCACTCTCGCTCTAGCGGATGAAGGTTCTGAGCGACAGAAAAGGATAGCAGCATAACAAAATGCTGTTCCGTGCTGCCAGATGTAGCCCAACCCTAAAAGAACATTGGTAAAAAACACGACTTTTTTTGAAATGACATACATAGGTTGCCTCGGACGACATTTCGTACTTCAGCGGACAAGGTTTGAGGAGCGGGCCAGAGGCCCGGCTTCCTATATTTATATATTACTAGCAGCAGCGCAAAGGGCTCCCAAGGGGGAAACCTCAGCTTTGGGCGCACTATGGAAAAAAACAAGACTTGTTTAAGAATATTTATATTTCAAATTTTCGTAAGCACACCGTCTCGAATGATAAATTTAGGTGGAGGATGAGTATGACTAGAATTCATTCTTATGACCATGTTTTGTTTGGTAGTTGTTATGCGCGCCTTGCATCTCGTGTTGTTGGAACATTGCCAGCTATTCGTATTCTTGCTCCTATAGTCACTGAAGAAGGTGTACCCGTCGAATATGGCAATCTGTTTGCCTGTGTCTTTTAGAACAATTGTTACTGAAAAAGAGCAAATATTAAAATTGACTATATTTCGAAGTATTTAATTTTTGTTAAATAATTTTAGATTTGAAAACAGTAATGGTATTTATTCTATTAAAAAAAAATATTATTCTTGACAAGAAATATTTATTAAAAAAATTATCACACACATTCAAATATTAGTCTTCAATCGTGGAAGTAATTTTTTCAGGTTCTTAAATCGAAAAACATTTTGTCTTGCTTCATTTTCATACGCACTGCGACCTCCGTGGCGTAATGGTCAACACGCTAGTAGTTCTGGGTCCAATCCCCAGCCAGGGCAAGTTGAAAAATGGCCTTTTTCAAATTGTCCTGTGTCTTGGGTATTTATCTATATTTGCATTTATCATAAAATATACCATCATTGGGTTAGAATCCCCATAACCCATTAAACAAGCTTAAAACTTACTTTGGGGCTACCTCAATCAGTGTGATTTGTCCCTGTATTTTTTTTTTCATAATTTAATAAAAATACCATTACGAATAATAAAATTTGGAGGTGGATGCGTGTGAATGGAGCTCGCTCGCACCAGCTCATGCTGCTTGGTGGTGGTGAGGCGCGTCTTGCACACTGTTGCATTGGAACACTTCCACCCGTTCGTATTCTTGTGCACATTGTGCATTCTAAAAGTGTATCCGTTAAAGATAGCGATCTCTTTCCCGGTATTCTTCCGAATGATTGTTACTAAAAAGAGACGATTTTAGTATTTCAAAAACGGAAATTAATGAAGATGGAATTTACGGCAGTAGCATGTGTGTAACTCTTTGTCTCAAAAAAAATGTTCGACAAACTATTTTTAATATCAACTTTCATATTTATGCGGTATAAATATGCTATGATTGCTATTGAAAGAAGAAGTGTTTCATCAACTGACAACATGCGTCGAAAAAAGGAATAATATTATTATTGAGGAAATATACAAATTATAAAAACGTCATTCGAGGTTTTGTGCACGTACACGTACCCTAGTCGATGCGGGCACCTAAACCATCTTATGGATATCCGGCTCTGTATAAAACATACCTACACAAAAATAACGTAAAGTATGTTCGGGAAGAGTTGATAAAGTCAGGGCCTCTTAAATCAATACAAATTGCAGCCCGCTAATTTTGAAAACTTATACAACTTTATTTTAACAGTTTACAAAAATATTAACTCTATAGAAAACAACACGTTTATACCAAACGACTCACTCGAAGCGGTTTCCAAATGTAAATGGCAATATGTGGCCGCCGCGTCCGCTTACTCGTTCAGGCCGCGGTTGACAACATCTGCGTACCTCGTACCACGAAAATGGCGAATGCGGAAGACAAGCGAAAGCCGCCGTTCAATTTGCGATAACTCGATATTCGGAGACGAATATCAATTCTCGGAGAACTGACTTTAATCAGGTATTTCAAAGTTTGATGAAAATTCCATCCCGGATGAAAAAGTTCGGAGGAGGATGGCTATGGACACAGTTGGTTCTCAGAACGACCTGCTGCTTGGTGGTGGTGAAGCGTGCTTTGCAGATGGCGTTGTTAGTGCAGATCCAGGCATTAGTGGACTTGCTGCGGCTGTCGCAGTTGAAGGTGTAGCCGTCCATTATGGCAATCTCTTTGCCGGATCTATTACGAACAACCTGGACTGGAAAAAATGTACTTTTATTCGTAAATGATAATGATGAAAGCTCAAGGTCGCCAACGAGCTTCCATGCTCTATGCTCGGTGTTTCTCTACGTGATCGAACCAGAAACGTAGAAGAACGATGGTCACTGACATAGCCCAGCGGATTAGCTCATTAAAATAGCAGTGGATGGGGCACATAGCACTAAGAAGCGTAGAACACCCACCTACTAGGTGGATGGACGACCTTAACAAGGTTGCAAAATAACGCTGGATGCAGACCGCTTCCAATCGGGAAGGCCGATGTCCATCAGTGGACTTTCTGCGGCTGATATGATGATGATGGTGATAATGATAACATGCTGCGATGGATAAGGTTGCAAAAAAAAATGTTCTTGTGTTGAATTAAACGTAAATAATTCTAATGTAAGTATACACATTCAAAAAGTCAATCATCAAATAGAGATAAAATATTTTTCTTTTTTCTTTCTTTCTTCCTTTAGATAAAACTAAAATAACCCTTTATCTATATTCATACTAGCAGCCCGCCTCAGCTTTGCATGCCTTTTTATAATAAACAAAACCTTCCTTTTGAATCGCTTTATCATAAAATAGCATCAAAATCAATCGCCATCTGTCTAGTTTAAAAGATCTAAACGTACATAAATACAGATTGACGAACGGCGCAGCGGGAATTTGCTCTGTTTTAATATCATCTGTAATAAAAAAACGTAAATGTTTCAATATTTTTTATTGAAATAAATTTTTAATTTAATAAATAACAATTTAATAATTTTAAACCCAAAACCATTAAGAAATAAAATTACTATTTTTTCCATGTTAGTTCTTCTTTCTTCTTTTATTACACGTAGGGTAAACTTCCAGTCATGGGACGCTAACAGTCATTGAACAGAACACAGTAAACTATAGTTGATACCTTGTTATACTCTGTAACTGCAGTGTCTGTTTTGAAAGAACCTTAATAAATAAGATTTTTTTGTGTTCTGTCCAAAGATTGTTAGCGTTAAATCACTGGAAGTTTACCCTATAGTTAAATAGTATCATTTATAGAGCCATCATATTCCTATTCAATCTTACAAGCACTCCATTACGAATGATGAACCTAGGCGGTGGATGACTATGCTCATTCCTGGTCCTCAGGAGCTGGTGGTACTTCGTGGCAGTGAACCGCGCCTGGCAGACCCCGGTGCTGGTGCACAGCCACCCGTTTGTGCTCTTGTTCCTCACGCTGCAGTAGAAGGTGTACCCGTTGATGATGGCCAGGTCCTTGCCTACCTCATTCTTCACCACAACCACTGAAAACGCAATCAATGTATCTATAGTTGTCTCCCACTACATGTATACAAAGTCTTTGACTTGCAGGGCATAATTGTTTAACCCTTGTTTAAAAAAAACAATAAGAAAAAGGTTTTATTTATTTCTTAGGAATTAGTACTTTTTAAACCAACGTGAGATAAATTCATTGTGAGTATTGTATAGGTTCGGTTTATTCACGTTTTGAAGTCGTAGTTTTTAGCTTTGTTTTGAAATGGGTATTTTCTTGGGTCAAAAATAAATTATTTAGTACTGATAAAAAATAAAACGTCGCAATATAATGTCATTTGTCTTTGACATTTCCATTTTGACGTGATTTAAGATTTATTATTGCAGAAAAACTGATAATAATAGCGTTATTTGACTCCAAGAAACTATGACGTCATCTGCCTGTATTTCATACAAATCCCATAGAAATGTTTAGACGTTTAGAAAAAAGGATCTGATTTGACTTGTTGGAAAATAGCGGATTGCTTCCGGAGTTAGAGAAATTTCCGTATCAACTAAAGATTACATTTATGATAAAATTTCACACTTCTAAATCACGTATAGGTACAATTATTAGGTAAGCAACTGCACGCTTATATTTTTCAGTGAAAATTTGCTCTGTTTGCTTTCCCACCCTTTCTTTTTAACCGACTTCCAAAAAAGGAGGAGGTTATCAATTCGTCGCGATCCTTTTTTTTTTTTTTATGTATGTTCACCGATTATTCAAAGATGCCTGGACCGATATAAAAAAATCTTTGTTTGTTTGAAAGGGTATACTTTCCAGGTGGTACCATGGAAATTTTATCAAAATCGGTTGTGTAGTTTGGGGGTGAAGTCAGTTTTTAGTTTTGGAAAATTATTTCTTTTAAGCTAACTAGTACACACATCACTTCACACGCAAACTGTGTAATAATAATAATAATAACATTAAATTGGAACATTCCTTGAAGTAAAAAAAATCACTCTGAAAATACATGGTGTTACATTATTTTTAGGACAGTTTTGTTACCGACTTCTTTTTGTTCGCCGTTTTGATTCTCTCCACATTTTTCTTTTTGCTTCTGCTTCGGTACGTGACATTTCCGAGATTTTCTTTTGCCGTTTTTTCATTCTTTCTAAATTCCTTATACGTTGAGCCTCATATTCCTCCGGTCGCTCTCTTTTTAGACGCTCTCTATAATTTCGCATTTTCTCTTTCGCCGAAAGTGGTTTTTTTAATATTAGGAAAAACCCTAAAACAAGAAATTTTAAGTTAAAGCAAATTTTAATAATAATACATATTCGTTTCTTTAAGTAAGTGTTTTGTAAAGATCGTAACAAGTGGAGGTCCATAGTCTCTGCCTACCCCTGTGGGAAACACGCGTGACATAAATTATGTATGTATGTCTCTTTAAATGTCTTATAGCATTTTTTCGCAAAATGCTATAAAAAGCTACACGTTCTCACTTTAAAATAATTCATATTTCATAAAATAGTTTGAAGGGTTATCTAGGGTTTTAAAATTTTAAATAATATCTCCGTTTCTTTTCAAATGATTTATTTTAAGTGGGGGCAGCACTGGATCTCGAAAAATTCAGGTAGCCCCTTAAGATAGGTAAAACAAGTTAAATCAACTTTCAAGATTTATTAATAAACATACATATACACACTCACGAAACAAACATGCGAGTATCAATCCATACTTGTATTTGTTTGAAAAATCCTGAACTGAAATATCTATATGTATTAAGTATTAAGCTTTAAAAAAAGTAACGAAACCGATGTACGGTTTTGTTACTTTTTTTAGGTTAGTTATTACCTTGCCGATAGTCTCAAACCGAATTAACAACTAGTTCCTCTTTTCACAATTGAAATTAAAAAAAAGAAGCATTACATTTTGTAATACTTTTTGTTAATTGCGTATATAACGTAAAGTAAAAACTAATTAAAGGCAATTTAACAACACTTTAAAACTAAAATAACCGGCCAAGTGTGAAGTGGCCAAGAGAAAAACCCCTGTCTGTTTTCTGTTTTAACAAAAATAAATTATCTGGTTTACAGCCTGATATCAGACTGACAGACAGACGGACAGTGGAGCGTCAGTAATTAGGACCCATTTTAACCCTTTGGGTACGGAACCCTAAAACCATAACAACATACTATATAGGGTTGCTTAGAAAAATTTCATATTTATATTTAAACATCTGATCTCAATTATGTAAACAATGCGATAACGCGCTGACGCGAAAAAAAACTTTTAGTGTTGGGTCTGGCGTAATTTGACACCCGAGCGGGGCGGCCGCTTCGAAAAGGTTGAAGTGGTCAATTTGGAGCGGGGACAGGGCGAATTAATAGTTTCTTTCGTCTTTTATGTAATATATATTTTATTATTTATTTAAAGCCAATTTATCAAATGTACAACAAGTATAGAAGATTGTTGCATTGAGCATAACGTAAGTTATAAATGCATCGAGTGCTTATTTGGCTTGTTGGACGTTCGGACCGCGAGTTGTTGCCCGAGCATTAGCGAGATATTTAAAAAGCTACTGCAAGAAAAGTAGGTGAAAAATTAAAATAAAGAGAAATTGCAAAAGTTCATTATTTAAATTTATAGACAAATTACTTATTACAATTTATTAAAAGTGTGGTTAATGCCTTTTAAGCTGCGTTTTGAATTGCTTCCGTTGTTATTAGAGAAATTTCCGTATCACATGAAGATTCTATTTTTACGATAAAATTGCGTATATTAGGTAGGCAACAGCAAGCTAATTTCTCAGAAAAAATTGGCTCTGTTTACTTCCCGCCTTTTTCTTTTTTAAAAGCCACTTTTTATGAACCAAGCCATACACATCAAACGCAAACTGCGTCTACATTTATGTTGCTCTATACATATATATATTTGTTATAAAATGTAGTATCGTTGAGTTAGTATCCCATAACACAAGTCTCGAACTTACTTTGGGGCTAGCTCAATCAGTGTTATTTGTCCATATATATTTATTAAATTATAAGACTTTTAAAACTGACGTGAGATAAATTCATTATGAATATTGTATAGGTACGTTTTATTCACATTATGTAGTCGGAATAGAAAGGCTGATTTAGTTTTGATTAAGACGAGTAGTGTCTTTGTACATTTTTTATTGTATGGGTTATCTGTATACTTATATGTATTTATGTAAACAAATAAAAATATTGTACACTTTGATTTGATCTAAATTTTATGTAAAATTCCGTTACGAAAGGTAAATAGTGGAGGATCGTGACAATGGTCCATGTTGAACCTGATGACAGTCCTTCTCGTATCTTTGGTGGTGGTGAAGCGAGCTTTGCAGACGTTGTTCTTGGTGCACTGCCAGGCTAGCGTGGTCAGACCTTGGTAACCAAGGTAGAAGGTGTAGCCATTGTACACAGCGATCTCCTTGCCAGAGCTATTCTGGACGAAGATAACTAAAAAGGAAACATTTAAACTATAGATACCTATGTGTATGCATAATTTATATATTGAACCAGAACCAGAGAGCATGTTATATATACCGCACTGTTGCAATTAAGTTTTGAGGAATTGAAATGTCTTAATCTACCGCCACAAAGATCTTCCTACCATGCATGGTTTTGCGCCTGGGGAACAGTCCAGCATTGTTCTTTCAGAGGTTGTATTTATGAAGCCAATGGAAAAAAAATATAGATCGTATTGCAGGATATAATACTAATCGCGTCAGTTTATTGAGACTATCTTTGCACAGTGATATTTTAAAAGTGCATCGTCTCCCTGTCAAGAAGTGATTTCATTCTTGGCAGGTTGTTACTCTTGTTGGTACTTGCTTTGTGACGTAAAAGTCTTATTAATAGACAGCGACTAATATTTAGCATTAAAGAGCAAAAACAGTGGCAAGGTAGATAAAATTACTTTATTTCTAAGTTCTTAGAAAGTCTATGTAATGATCCTAGGTATCTGTCTATCCCGTAAAGGTTACGGGATAGACAGAGACCTAGGATCATTAGACCCAAAGGCTATTAACGGGCGTGTAAGTGAAAAAGGGAATCCTGATTTTTTTGAGTGAGTTGATATCATCACCCGCCATGTAATAAAAAATATATCACCACCATCAATATATTTAAGAACTGGGTAGTTTCTTTTGGGTGGAGTATTTTCCATGTCCCCTTTTTTCAGCTAAATACTCGACCTCTTTATAATATACGATACGCCTTTTGTCTTATATTTTACTTCTTCTATGATCGACAATACTGGGCAATAATAGGCATTGTCTAGTAGAGGATTGCCAAAACCAACCTCTTTAAACTTTATAGTACAATCTATTTCTAATCCCAAACGACGGACTTGTGTGTCCGCGTTCCAGGTTGGCAGCGTCACAATCTCCGTCCATGTTCATTACAAACCGCGCCTTGCACGTGCTCCACCGAGTGCAGCGCCAGGTGGTGTTGGTCTTTTCCATAACGCTGCTGTAGTAGACATTGCCTAGTAGAGGATTGCCAGAAGCAACCTCTTTAAACTTCATAGTACAGTCCATTTCTAATGACAGACAATGGAGGTATGTGTCCATGTTCCAAGTTGGCGGCGACACTATCTCCGTCCATGTCCATAATAAACCGCGCCTTGCAAGTAGTAGAAGATTGCCGGCAGTAACATCTTTAAACTTTATAGTACAGTCCATTTCTAATAACAAACAACAGAGGTGTGCGTCCATGTTCCAGGTTGGCGGCGACACAAGCTCAGTTCATAATAAACCTTGCCCATGCCCCATCGGGTGCAGCGCTAGGTGGTATGGGTCTTCCCCTTGATGCTGCTGTACTAGACATTGCCTAGTAGAGGATTGCCAGAACCAATCTCTTTAAACTTTATAGTACAGTCCATTTCTAATGACAAAAGACGGAGGTGTGTGTCCATGTTCCAAGTTGGCGGCGACACAATCTCCGTCCATGTTCATAATAAACCGCGCCTTGCAAGTGCCCCACCGAGTGCAGCGCCAGGTAGTGTTGGTCTTCCCCTTGACGTTGCAGTAATAGGCATAACCCTGCAAGACAGCCAGCACCTTGCCATTTTGGTTGCGCACAAAGTGGACGGCTGAATCAAATCAGATAAATATTATTTAAAAAATGTTTGCTGACGCCACAATGCCATCCATAACGCTACATATCAGCTCAAAGTGGAATATGATAGATACATACATTAAATAAACAAAAACGTATTCCTATCAGCATTTTATTGTAATTTATACCAGACAATGCTATTAGAAGAATAGTAGTACCTACCTAAGTTGCTTTCGACATTTTTCAATATATTTTCTGAAACTTTTTATTTCCGTTAATAACATTTTGATTTATTAATTTAATAAAAATTATCAACAAAATAGTTGTTTTAAAGCTCAAAGATAAGCAACCTTTCAATGAACTGTTGTATCAGATTTTAATGATTACCCCATTTCGTATAATGAAGGGAGGGGGAAGATGACTATGGTCAAAGTTGGCTCTTATGATGGTATGTTGTTTGGTAGTGGTGAAGCGAGCTTTTCACTTGATGTGGTTGGTGCAGGTCCAAGCATTGGTAGTCTTTTTGCGGCTATCGCAGTTGAATGTGTAGCCGTCCACAATACCGATTTGTTTGCCGGAACTGTTGCTGACGATTGTTACTGAAATCAGTTTTTGAAACTTCTAGATAATTGTTAATTGGTTGTCAATGGTAAGAGATGACCCAACCGGGCCTGAAAAAAAGACAACGGAAGCCGAACCGATTGATATGGCAGAATCTATGAGATGAGGATGAAATCTAAGTTAATTAAATGTACGAACGTGTAAACTATAGTTTAGGTAATGGGACGATCAGATTGTCACCTTTAAAATCTTGATAATTCGCAATGTTTTTTAATATACACTTAAGTAGTTTGAGAATATAATAATAAAAATTTAAAAAAAATAATACTAAATTGGGTTTAATGCAATTTCATAACATCAAGCACATTATTAAGATTTAGACTAAAGCAGCTGTTTTATAACACCAACATATTTAATAAATAATAACTAGGTATACACAAAGTAGTATTGTTCTGTTTTTGGTACAGCCGCAATATCAGGTACTTTTGAAACAGTAACCCAATATGCGTAAATCTATACATTTTACATATACTTCACAGTCACACCAGGGGCATCACCCCCAAAACCTGCAAGATGCCACATGTTCTTACAGCCTTATTAACACGCCATCCCTTACGATAATATGTGGTGGATCATGCGAGTGTCTTGACTCAAACTCGGTCGTCAACATGCCGTCGTTCGTGGTTTTGAAGCGTGCCCTACAAGGGTACCCCTTGGTGCAGCGCCATACACCAGAATTGCCTGTTTTCGTATTTTTACAATAGTAATAAGTGTATCCATCGCGAAGAGCGGTGAGTTTGCCTTGCTTGTTGAGGATAATATTTACTGTAATAAATAAGGAATTGTTACATTCTCAAGAAGTTTTCTCCTGCATCAAAACTCCCAAAAATTCCAAAATTACCATTTGAAAACAGTCTTTATTATGGGCCTCCCTGTGACTTTGGTCAGGCTCTATTCGAATAATCACCTGGCAATTGTATCCTATATGGCTCTTCCTAGTATGTGTTCTTAAATGAGAACGTTGTTTGGTTTTTATTATCATCATCTCATTCATCTTCCGCTCACTACTGAGCACAGGCCTTTCTTCATCGACTCCATCCTGGCTCCTATCTAATTGATCAGCTAGATTTGGAACTGTGACTATGCCATTTATCTTTCTCATAGCTGGACCATTAGAACGTTTTAGATGACCGGCCTTTGGCATATTTGGGTAGAAATACTAAAAGTGTGTGAGTGAGAAAAGTGTGAAATAAAAAGTTAATTACTCCTTTGTTACTTATTATAAACCTAATTAATGTTTCTTGGAAACTAATGAATTATACTAGTAATACGCCCCGACGCCTTGACCGACTTGGGCCATGTTCTTTACAAAATCTATTGGCTCCTACTACACGCCTATTAAATTCCATGAAACTCCCATCAAAGGGATCCCTTTGTTTCGCGTGAATTTTTACTTCTAATTTCACTTCGCCGAGCCTTATTGGTCTAAACTCGTAATCTAAAATTATCGTCAAGCCTGATATTTTTGAACAATGATAGTTAAGCTCAATTGTTAGTTCTAATTTTAGGATCTCTAATATTACATGGACTAAAATCGATTGGCATACATATCTTTAGAAGTAACGATAACCTTGTATAACTATTTTTGAAACAAATTTTACTTACTATAATAATACTTTCAAATAATTATAACTTTCCAAACCCATTTAATGCACTACTAATAATAATTTCTAAAAATAAAGTTAAAAACAAAGAAAAATAAAAATCTCGTGACAAAGCGCTATAATTAGGTTTAGGTTGCGGCTGGGTGGCCCGGGTCACCCCAAGCCGTCAAAACTACTTTAATTATCGTCGAACAAACATACATACAAACGCCGGCTAGTTCGAGACTCTGAGAACTTGGGTCGCTCGTTCCAATGATACGTTATTGACATGTAATTAAAATTTCCAGGATGGTTTATACAATTACAACAAAAATTATAACTAAATTTGACAGATGTTTATCTCAAATTCACTCACTCACTCGTCACAATTTATTAGCATCAACATTTACTGCTTTAATAATGATTATGGGAACCACTGCTTTTAACTATAACATTTGAAATGGTAGTAACGGCAGCAGTGCATTTGTAGTTCTTCCGACAACGCCACCTGGTCTTTTTTCCATGACTATAATCCACGTTGTACCTGTAGTTATCGATTCTGAGGACGGTGTTCCCGCGGGCAGACATCTCAAAAACGGCTTCTGGAATTTTAGTACCCATATTATATCCATCCTGCTTCAGAAAAAGTTTTTCCACGAGGCATAACTCAGGACTTTAAAACGCTTGATGCTATTTTACACATTATTTATTTTTTGTTTTTATTATTAATTCGTAAATTACAGACAAATATTTGAATATTAATAACTTCGGATATACAGGTTGATTTTTTACCCACCAGCCAAACCTTTGGAGCAAGTTCAGTCCATGATACTGAACTTTCTTTTCTTTCTTTCAACCTTTCTCCACCCACTGCTAAGTGTAGAGCTTATCTCATCCAGGTGTTTCTCATTACGTGGATTATGTCATCGGCCCATCTCAACGCTGGCCTTTCCACGCTTCTGTGGCGCTGTCTCAGTCTCCATTCCTCTACTTTCCGGCTCCATCTTCCATCCTTTCTCCTGTTTAAGTGTCCCGCCCACTTCCACTTTCTCTGAGCGAAGATATTGACTTTGTCTGGATGTTTGTGTACGCCTGCGAATCTCCGTGTTTCTCACTCTGAACTGAACTATTATCAATAAAAAATAGTTATTAAACAGCGTTAAAAACATTCATCCGTCCATACAAAATCCTTTTGGCCGAGAACTGATTTGTATGAGGAGCCGGACATTTTTTTCGTTTTCGATGATTGTTTATAAGGAAAGTACTTTAGTATCATGGTCATAACTTGCCCCAAAAATTTGGCTAGTGATTCAAAATTCACCCTGTATTGCGAAAAGCTTCAAAGAATTACTCTTGTTTTGCATCGAGAATGATCTACAAAACAGTACGCAAGGGAGGACATTTTTTTTAATGTTTCGCCGTATCTTTTAAAGAAACTTAATATAAACAATATACCTATTATTTGCTACAAATTGTAAGTTTATACGACATCTACTCTCTATCTAATATCTTCGGCGGATGGAGATGTTCGTTGATGGTCTCTATCACCATATAATCCTGGGTGGTGACGACCCCCGCCTTGCACCCTGACTCGTACCGGAGGATGCAGTACCAGCGCCAGAAGGAATGTTTCCCAGGATGTCTCCTGTTGTACGTGTGCTTGTTGAATCGTAGCAAGAGCCCTCCATTACTTCTCATCATTATTTCTCCTAGATCAAAGTCATTAACTTCAGGATTGCTAATATTTGCATAAAAAAATTAAAAAGTAAGGAACTCAATAGATTTAAAAGATTTTGAATAAATAACTACTATTTTTCTCATATTATTAGACAATAAATTAAAATCCATGGCGTTTCCTGGACTGGATAAGTAGACCGAGGACTCGTTCAAAATACGAAATTATGTCGTTATTGATGAGTTCTATTAAAACATCATTATAATATATATGTATATTATAATGATGTTTTAAGCATTACACAAATAAATGGAATGAGATAAGGCAACCTTAGGACATGATGGCTTGATAAAAAAGGTAAATTTACCTGGTTGTGGTTCACTGAGAGGGATGCTTCCACACGCTCCCCGGGCCGGGTCACTGGAACCGTCGTCGGTCGTCACTGACGGCGGCGCGTGCGCATGTTCTCCGTTCACTTTGATTACCACGTTGTCCCGAGTCGTAGTCACACTGGCCTTACATCCAAGGTGGTACTGGGTGCAATACCTTAAATAAAGATACAAAATTATGCTAACACATTAACATTAAGAAATATCAAAGATTCATGCCAATAGACAACCCATCTTGTAATTCTTAAAGGCAAATGGAGTCGAGCGGCGTCCTCATTTAATACAAATTACTTCAAATTAGTGCGCCACTGGGCCATTCGTCTTTTTAGTATCTTAATTTCCTTTCACTACAGCTAATTTATTAGTAAGAATTTATTTAACTATATTACAATACATTAAAATGGCGGGCTTAAAGCCTGAAGCCTTTTCTACCAGTGATACAACAGGTGATGCTGAGGAAGCAATCTTTTATTATTATGTAGGTATCAAAATTCCAATTTTTTTTTTTAATGAAATGACAATATTATCAAAGTGTAGATTTTCTAGATTAACATTTTGCACGCTAGCGCTTGTTTACGTTTTTTACCCTAGAGCCTAAGCATAGTAAAACTAGTACAATTTAGACCACTTTAATTAATAGTGTTTCAGTCCCTCAACCGTTTTGCAGATAAAGTGATCAATGGCGCTTAAAAGGGGTTGTTAAGTATATTTAGTTCTCACCATTGCCAGGTTTTTTTTTCCCGGACCGCTTATGGTTGTAAGTGTAGGCTTTGAAGAGAAATCCTTCGGCACCCTTCACTAAAGCTATTATTTCTCCTGTAATAAAATTAGCTGTTTGGTTACGGTTTTTAACATAAATTTTACTTGTATACACTATCTCGACTTTTGACTTTATCTAATCTAATCATATTAGAAAGTGATGTGCCTAGCAACCCACCACCATCTTTATTCCTTTTTCCACCTTCTCGCCCACCAGCACGCTCAGTGGCGGATTTACCAATAGGCTGAGTAGGCTAAAGCCTAGGGCGGCACCTCTCGTCCCATCACGGCAATCAAAAAAGAGGAGGTTATGAATTCATCGCAATCTTTTGATTTTTTTATGTATATTCCGCCGCTTATTCGAAGACGCCTGGACCTATTTGGAAAATTCTTTTTTTGTTTGAAAGGGTCCTCCTTATAAAGTGGTCCTATAGAAATTTTATCAAAATAGGTTGCGTAGTTTGGGGGTGAAGTCGGTTCTTAGTTTTGAAAAATTATACATACATACATACATACGTATTTTCACGCCAGTTTCTCATGGGGTAGGCAGAGACTATATCTCTAGATTTCCTCTTGCTACGACCCTGACAAATTATATCATGATATTTCGATTTTGCAAACGCAGTAGGAGCGGCAATATATGAAGTTACTGGCGGCAAATGTGTAAATCCGCCACTGAGCACGCTAAAAGTGGCCTTTGAGTCTTGCGGCCCTGGGCTCTGTCTGCTTAGAGCCGCAAGATCCAGAGTTCTGTCTGCCCCGTTAGGAAAAAATACGTGATAGTATGTATGTATGTGTATTAATTAATAGTAGCCGTAAAAGTCAAAGCCCTCGTTTACTCATTTCTATTGAACTTATCTGAACGCTCTTTCATTGTATATTGACAGATAAGTTTAAAAAATATTTGATGTACGAAAAAAATATACCTATTCTTACTCGTATTTTAAAAAATATGATATACTTTATGTCTAAGTGAAGATTATTTCTCGTTTTCGCAATCAGATGATGCTATTACATTTTTGTAGAAAAATACTGTTAAACTAATTTAATGTAGTTATATTTGCCATTACAAATACAATTTTAATTGCGAAAATGTTTTAATTACGTATATAAAAAAGCATCTTAGCCTACTTACGATAATCGTATCGAATGTAACTAACTGTACCTAAATAAGATGTTAGTTTACTTTCCAAAATCTTTCTTAAAAAAATTAAGAAACCGTATCTAAACAAACACACATACTAATATCACAAAAATTATTTTAAAACTAGAATTTTAAACTTAAACTAGTTACTAAACTAAATATAAGTACTAAACTAAAAATTGAATTAAATAATATAAAAATGGACCCAAATCGCTGCGCTCGCAGGGTAGGAAAATTTAATGTTCGTTTTATAATTTACTATAAAGTTGTTATGAGAGCGGGGGCTTTATTCTTTTCTTAGGAGGATATTTGAATTTTTGGGGTCCAGTGTTGACCCCCATTTGAAATAAATTATTGGAAAGCAAACGGAGATATCACTTAATTTTTTTTCTTGACCAAGCTATTTTATTAACTACTGTTTACAGTTTAAAGGGAGAATTTGAAGATTTTCTTCTAAGTACAATAGCCACAAGTGGCCGTTTTTCGCAAATGTGCGTTCTGACTTTAAACTGTCAACAGTAGTTCATAAAATAGTTTTATGGCTTGGTGAAGACAACATTTTAAATGATATCTCCGTTTTCTTTCAAATGATTTATTTCAAATGGGGGCAGCACTGGACCCAGAAATATTCAAGTATCACCTGAAATTATTTCTCGATTACAATTCAGAGTTAAAAGCTTCAATAATTAATAAATAAATTATTTTAATTTTTATTTCTGAGTTTGAACCTCATTATCATGTAAGTTTTTTATTCTCAAGCTTATGGCACGAGCCATCAGCAGCAAAATACAAATTGGGCGGTTCGTGATCATGGACTTCGCTGTGGAGGAACTGCACACTTCCACCGTCATCGGTGAACACAGAAGCTCGGCAACCGCGGTGGTAGTTGGCGCAGTACCACCCCAGCCCGTTGCGACTCTTGCGTGGACGGTTGTACATGTATTTGTTTACGTAAAGATACTTTTTGTTGTTGATCCTGATGATGTTGCAGTCTGAAAAAAGGATTATTGATTAGTCTTTAATAAATTACAAAAGAATTCTTCTTAAATCATACATTCGGTCACGCTTATTTCCCACAAGGCTAGGTCACTAAGGGTCTCAACTTGCTTTCTACTTTCCACTTAACGCGATTAATAGCTTGAAACTATATATTGGTAGTACAACACCAGAAGATAGTTGATGATAAATTTACCGTAAGGGTACCGTAATACCTGAAAAGAATACTATACTGATAGTATAACTATACCATAATGTTTATAACGATAGATTGATGCAGTTTTCCGTTATTTTGGATATCACCTGTTAATTTTCCAATTCCGAGTTTTACTTGAGTACCTTACATACAAGCTGAAAAATGAAATGCCTCATTTTTACATTTAACAAAATTGTTATATTACGTGTTACACTTATTAATACTTTGTTGTTTGTTTTTTAAACTTTAATAAAAATGCATTTTTTAAAACTTGTTTAGTTATATTTGTTGTCTCATTTAATGTGAGTATAATATCTAGTACCTTATACATTTACTTAGAAAACATTTTAACTTTAAAATTTTGATCACATATTGTTCCGAAATTCACATTGTTTCAAAATATTTACTTATATAATTTATATAAAATTCGGTTTTATTTACATAAATATTTAACATTTAACTGTTTTGGTTGAAAAGAATTGAAATAAAACTATCCTTACAAAATAGTTCGATTAAACTGAAAAAATGTCAAAAACAATAGATTTTCTCAAAATTCAACAAATAATTTATAACACCCGCAATAAAATTTATCTGTGTGCCTTTGGCAATAAAAACGAAATATGGAATGTCATGCATTTAAAAAATTACTAGCAAATATTTTAAAGGCCATTTCAGTCCGTTTCCTTTTTTTTATATTAGCAGTGATATGGTTACCATGAAAACTATCCTCTCTGTCTTTTTAAAGGGTTTTTTGGCATTGAAGATGCCGTACTAAATAATGAAATAAGCAAAGGTGAAAAAAATCCTCGTGAGTTGGTAAAAACATGGTCGTATCAAGATCAAGGACGCTGGTTCAATCCCCGCTCACGTATACCTCTCTGTCATCTCAGCGCAATCCCAGTTGCGCCTTTGGGATTTGTATTTATGTTATTTCCATCCCATTCTGTAAAGCCTGAGCTCTTGAGCATCCTTGGTAGTAAGGCCATTGGCTCGCATTTATCATAAACGACGTTTCCCACGTAGCTTGCCGGTTTCCACAGGCGATAACCATGAAAAATCCTACTGCAGAGTAATTTATTGGAAAATATTGTTTAGTATTATTGATCAAAAATGGCCTTAAAATATATGCAATTTCAAAATGTCCTTATACCTATGTAACGAGTATGCACCTACTTATAAGTACCATCATTATTGATAAACGTACATAAGGTTAATTTTACTTAGGTAGAAATAAAAATATATACTTAAATTAGTTTTAATATGTATTAATGATGTATATTATAATCTGTTATAAAACAGTATATATAAAACCGTGTATCTCATTCAGTTATTTAGACTTATAACTTGGAAGATCATTAATAAGATAGACTTTAGTTAGATCTCACCATTTAGGACAGGATTTTAAAACGCAATAAATTCATATTACCCGTCTCATATTAGCACCCGCATAAAAATCTTTTTAACTCCCGCTAAAACACGCTTCATAACATTAAATGATCACCCGTGACCACGACACTAATATTTATTAAATCACAAATAGCATGGTCATCTTTTAACTTAACTACGTTTTAGTAAAAAGTTCATAATATTAGATCCTGGTTGTTTCATTTTAACGTTTGCACATAAAGTAATAATCATTTTGTTTCGCACAACTTTAAAAACGTTAAGTTGTACAAAGTTGTACGTATATTTATAACGATCGACAAAGGAACGATTCATCTCAACAATATGAGTAACGTTTCCTATAGAACCATCGCTGGAATAATTTTTTAGACACCCTAAATAAACCAGCCGGATCTGGATTAAATTTAAGGATGTGGGTCGCAAACGACGTCAAACGTTACCAGTTTGGTCCAAAAGGCTGAAACTAACTAGGGCTTGCAAAAAACGATGACAACGCCAACAAACGGAAGGTGTGTTGTTTGTCGCGTACCTAGCTAGATATTATAAATTCAAGTCCTTGTCGCTTTCGACAACGGCGACCTCAGACAAAAATAATTGGTTGGTAGAATTGTTTCTACCCTGAGCCCTGATATGTAGCCCATGTAACAGGACATTCATAATTAGGTCTACCTAGATATTAAGATATATTACGCGTGCGTATGTTCCCCAGCAGTAGACACGACTATTCCATTTATTGTGACCGCGGACGCCTTGCACTTGTGCTTGTGTTTCTTGGAGCAGGTCCACCTGATGCGGTCGCCGACCAGAGACCGCGAGTGCCGGCAGTACTTGTGGCCGCCAATGAAGATGTTCGTCATTTCTTGAGCAAACCGTGCACGCAGTATTGCTGCCATGATTTCTGAAAAATGGTTCTATTATTCATAAAACATAAAAATTAGCTTCAATATTAACTAGACATATCGCAAGGTTTTTATATATTATAACAAATAAAAAGGCCTGGACGGTGATGAGTGTTTATTTTCTTTCTACACTATTTGGATAATGCCCAAATATTTGGCTAGGTACTAAGTAAGTCATGCTATGCAAAAGTACTATGTATCATGAAAGCCATCATGCACTTGATTCTTTTCTGATAGCGGTTTAGCATCTTGAATAGTAAGGAGTTTACTATTATATTTAAAGAGAGAATATAGATTATCTTTTTATAAAGGGTCATCAGTAGTCACATTGTCCTTTGGAGGCTTGTGGAGTTGTCTGTGCGCGCTTGTGCAGAACGTACGACTGCCTTCTCTTCGTGCAGTACCAGATATTTGACTTACACATGGAGAAGGTAAACCTGATCATCATCAACTGCCGGTGCTTCTTGTAGGAAAGGTATCACAACTGAAATAAAAGACAAATGCTATAAATGTAGTTTGAGTCATCCTGGACGTAATAAGACCCACCTTTTCCAATCGCTCTTAAAAAAAAAGGACAGATATTTTAACATGCATTACGTAGTTTACTTTACTTAATTACCTTAGATTTTTATTGTAAATTTTTACGTACTCTCCTTTAACATTTATGGCGTAGTTGGGGGGAGCATGGCTATGATTTTCATACAGAAATTTAAGAAAGCCATTGCGGATTCGAACCCTGGCAGTACAGCCATTCTTTCTCTGAGAGCAGTGCCAGCAGCGGGAATTACTTTTCTAGTAAGAGTATGTGTTAATCACCATCACCTCTCGGTTGGAATTTGCTACTCGTAAAAATTCAACTGAAATCAAAATATCAAGATTTGTTTAGTGTTCAACCGGCTTGTGAAGTATAGAAAATTACAAATATTGACTATGGATCAGTCGAGTGTTACCTACTTGGTTAGAAAAATTTAAACTCCAACATTAATTTTGTATTGAAACACACGTTAAGTGACTCCGAGCGAGGTCCGCACTTGGATGAGTGATTACAAGTAGCAAAAATATTTTCATGAGCTCCTTCGTGCTTCGGAAGGCGCGTTCAGCCGTTGGTCTCGACTGTCATCATTGTGTAATGTCAAGCAATATCAGATGCCTTTAGGCTTGAGAAATTTTACACCAGTGTCAGCTACTTTATACAGACAAAAAATTGCATTGATCTTAGTTCACATCGTAATTTAGTTTGATTAGTAATAAATAAATAAAATAATAAATATAAATATATAGGGACAAATAACACTGATTGAGCTAGCTAAAGTAAGTTCGAGACTTGTGTTAATGGATATTAACTCAACGATACTATATTTTATAACAAACACATATATAGATAAACATCCAAGACCCAGGACAATTTGAAATAGGCCATTTTCCAACTTGCCCTGACCGGGGATCAAACCCGGGACCTCTGGGTGGCGGACTAGCATGTTGACCACTACGCCACGGAGGTCGTCGTCGTAATGACTTGGTAGTATAACTAAAAACAATACAACGGATTTTGGTGCTATCATCTTTAATGCATCCCACTCTAAATAATATTATAAAAGCGGTCAAAAGAAGAAAGCTGTTCCGCTTCTTCTCGAGCAAAACCATAGAATACGTAATAGTACTACAGTACAGAAGTATCACTCTCGGATAGGAAATTTGCTAAATTAAACCCAGTTACAGCGTACTAAAGTCCCATTTAATTTGCGCGCCCGCGCCGCGCACTTTTCAGCCTAGCATGCGCCAAACTAACCAAAATGTAACTTACGTCTGAGAAGCGACGGTGAATATCTCTTTATCTCTAGCGTAAAATTTTCAACAATTTCAACTTTATGCTATGAATTAGCCACGCGCCACGTTAGGAAAGGTTCTTAGCTTCATACCTAAACGGCGAAGTGCACCTGGCCTGGCAAAACCAAAAATGATAAGTTGATCAAAAAGCAAGCCACAGAGGTAATTAGATCTTTCCGTAGTGCCTTCCTTAGTGACGTGGTGCACGGGCGGTGGATGGTTATGGTTCTCATACCAAAAAACCAGGGCACGGTCTGTACGAGCCCGCGCGGGACACACGCTTCTTCCAGTTAAATCATAATTATAGTTATGAAAGAAAACAAAGCACAGAATTAGATCTTTACGTAGTTCCCGTTCTAAGTGATGTGGTACACAGGCGGTGGATGATTATGGTTCTCATACAAGAGCACCAGGACACCGCCACGGTCCGTCCGAACTCGCGCGGGACACCCGCCCTGCTTCGAGCAAAAGCAAGAGCTATAGTTATAAACATAAAGTAAAGTACAGAGGTCATTATATCTTTACATAGTTCCCGTCCTTGGTGACGTGGTACACGGGCGGTGGATGGTTATGGTTTTCATACAAGAACACCAGGGCTCCGCCACGGTCCGTGCGAGCCCGCGCGGGACACCCGCCCCGCTTCTTTTTCGAACAAAACCAAGAATGATTGTTCCATTCGGAAAACGTGTACGTGTTAATCATCATCAGCCCTTTCTTACCACTCTTCTCACTTGGCAGCATGAATACTGAAATCAGATTAAATGTATCTTATTGCGATGTTGTTACTTCTTGCCTTCATTTCCTCTATAACAGGGGGTCTACTGAGGTATATATACATAATAATAATACCTCCACCCCTCGACACCCCTAGTTGCCTGCACCGGTGTTGCTCCTTTGCCGGTTCGTTTAAAGGGCCTATGTTGTGGATAGCAAGCCACCACCTGCCTACAATAGTCAGTAATCATGATTAAGACAGGTGCCGTTTCTATTGCAATAGCCCAGCATCAGCCCATTCCAACCTTATTCCATAACCCATAAACATTTCCTTTTTCTTGCAATTGATCGTTCTCCTGCCAAAAACTATTCAAGGGTACATCTTTCATTGGCGAATCCAAGAATGGGTTTGGGCGCGACATTCCTTAAGCCTGTTGATTTCGGCCAGGACGCACACAGGCTTTTGTAGTTAACATTCGCACTCCAAACCCCAGAGTGTTTCGGCCGGTCCGACGGCCGAACCCTATTGAGGTAAGTAAATATCAATCAAGTGAGATTACAAGTGCATTTTTTTTTAAATGACATACATAGGTTGCCTCGGACGGCATTTCCTACTTGACCGGACAAGGTGTGAGGAGCGGGCCAGAGGCCCGGTTTCCTATATTTATGTACTACTAGCAGCAGTGCAAAGGGCTCCCAAGGCGGAAACCTCGGCTTTGGGCGCGCTAGGGACTATGGCAAATTTTGGGGTGCTGCAACACCCATGTTTTGCTGGAAGGGCCGAAGCTACGGTGCCAGAAGGACGGTAGTTAGGACGCAAATCGTCCAAGTACCGCCGGACGGTACCTAGTGAACGAGCTAATGTTCCTACGCCTACGTATTCGATTACGACGAATACGGGGGGGTTGGAGATTACAAATGCATGTTGATTTCGGCCAGGAAGCACACAGGCTTATGTAGTCCAAACCCCAGAGCCTTTCGGCTTGACTGAGCCCTACAGGTTATTAGTAAAAGTAAATGTTAGATTTCAAATGCCTGATCATTTCGGCCAGAAAGTATTCTGGGTTTTGTTGTTGTATCTTATAAGTACTTTCATCCCCAGTGTGCTAGAGTATTTATAAAATACTTTTAATAAGGAAATTTAATGTTGTTGTTATCTAATCTAACACAAAACTAGAAAAAATGTACAACTAATACAAAAACGACAAAGTAAGAGCTCGGCAGCTCGGTGATAGTACGCATCATTACTAGCGCTTTCGCAAGTTAAGTAACTCCGAGCGTGGTTCGCTCTTGGATGGGTGACCACAAGTGTTGTAATAATTTTCAAGCTACTCCGTGCTTCGGAACTATCATCACTATCATTATTGTATGGCAGTCGACACGCTGTCAGATGCCTTAAGGCACTTTGAGAAAATCTGTCATCAGTGTTGGCCACTTACACACATGAAAAATGGTTATTTTTTATTAAGCAAACAAAAGTCACGTAATAATTAAAAATAAAACATTATTAACAAGTCATTATTATTTGTAGTCAAACAAGCCATTTTATAAATAAATAATAAGATACGTGCGAGTAAATAAAAAAAGTAAAGCAATGAAAATAGCATAATCTCTTTAAATAAATTATGTAACGTGACCGAACGCGGACCGATGAGCTCCGAGTATCAAGGTAGGTTCCCTACTCCAACAACCTGTAGGGCTCGGCCCGGCCGAAACGCTCTGGCCGAAACGATACTTACTCAACGATATAGTATCGTATTTTATAACAAATACTTATATAGATAAACCTCCAAGACCTAGGTCAATCTGAAAAATACTCCAAACATTTAGTCTTTTACAATTTTGAATAATAAAAACACGGATATAATTTTTCAAAACTAAAAACCCACTTCAACACCAACGGACTTGTCGGAGAGTTCGAAGTAAATTCCCTTTTTATTATTTTACACGCGCAAAGAGAAAGTTGTTTACGACAAAATGCAACGGCTGGATTTTAAATGGCAACATTCGTTAGCAACAAGATAAAAAACCCGGTCGCCTTAGCGACAGTGACACAGTCTTGTTCGAGCGGCCGTCGACAGTGACACAGTCTTGTTCGAGCGGCCGTCGACAGTGACACAGTCTTGTTCGAGCAGCCGTCGACAGTGACACAGTCTTGTTCGAGCGGCCGTCGACAGTGACACAGTCTTGTTCGAGCGGCCGTCGACAGTGACACAGTCTTGTTCGAGCGGCCGTACTGTGCACAACTCGTTTGTGTAGTTTGCTGTGGCTTGGCCATGACTTATTTAATTGTGATTATTGTAATAAGATGTGGATTGGTAAACCGATCTATTACAATGGCAGTTTGTTTCAGCAAAACGATAAGCCCAGGTGTATACACAGTATTCAATTCTGTGGGGCCTACTAAAATTAGTTCACTTAAATAGATAGATAAATACTTTTATTTGAAGAACAACTAATCCCAAGAAATTACATACATTCATCAACGAATTTAAAAAAATACATTTCACCGAGTAACTATAAATCAAAAAGTTATCAATAAAACAACACTAACTTGATTAACAAAATATACCTCCTAAAATAACAATAACAATTTAAATCTTGACGTAATTTCCGTCCGCAGTGATGTGATACGCCGGAGGTAGATGGTTATGGTCCTCCTGCAAGAAGATCAGGGCTCCGTGGTGGTTCATACGCGCCATGGCGGGGCACCCCCCGCGCCTCTTCTTTGAGCAGTACCAGGTTCGAGGTCTCCATTCGGCAAATGTGTATTTGTTGATCATTAACATCCCCTTTATCCCAGCGCCTGGTATCATGATGACTGAAATCAATATTGTTTTGTAATTATTCTACTTCTGACATAAAGTATAGACGATACAAAATTTTCAGCCTTTTTTTCTTCTTATCCAAAATTGCATCATTCTAAAAAAATGAAAAGTCCGCCATTGTATTTTTACTCTTTTGATTTTTTTGTACTTAATTTTGTTTTTTTGTACAATGAAGTTACCAAACAAACAAAATTACCGACAGTGCGTAAGCGCACTATGCGCGCACCGAGGAGGTTTAAATTTACCAACAATACCTAATCACATTCGGTTCAGCTTTTCAAATGTTCTTTAGTGCGCCACCTGGTACTTGATTACTTTATAAGCCTTACTATAATCCAAGAAAAGAGACTCAACCTGATTAAAGCTAACCCTATTTGAACTGTCCCGTTACAAACCATATTAGATTTTTATAGTAGTAACTAATAGTTTGCTGCCTAAAACGATATAAGTGCAACAAAGAGCTATTTTAAGCCGAAACGTCGAGAAACAGAATAGGGAGCGAGATATCACTCGGATAGGCCAAGGGCCACCTAAGGCAAAAGCTGTACTCGTAAGCCTAATTAATGATAATCCAAATTCAAATATTATATTTAACTCAGTGTCTAATAAAAAAAAGACAATCACATCATAAACCCAAAATTAAATCACATTTTCAAAACAGGATAAAACTTTTTTTATAGCTTTATGTAATTTCCCTCCTTGGTTACATAGTACGTCGGTGGTGGATGGTTGTGGTCCTCCTGTAACCAGACTAGGGCTCCGCCGTTATCTGTGCGCGCCTTGGCAGGGCATCCTCCGCGTCTCTTTCTTGAGCAGTACCAAAATCGAGAACACCATTCGTAATATGTGTACTTATTGATCATCATCAGCTTCTTGTGACCACTGCTCCCGGGCAGCATAATGACTAAAAGATTAAACTTAATTATGAAATGGCAAAACCTCTTTAGATTTCTGTTTTGAGAAACTAGGTACCTAAATATTTTACACACATTTTTATCGGTCGTAGAAATAATCCACACATTCATTTCTAATCAAAATTAATTTCAGTTTTTTTTTTTAAATATATGTAATTTTGGGCACTGAATTTAGTTTAAGCATCTAGTTTCAACGAGAATATGTTTTAATTAATAATTTTTATAGATATTTCCCAATTTAAAATTGTTTAAGTTTATTAACTTTTTGTCCAACGGGGATTTTGTATCTAATACTACATTATTAGGAAAACGAAACAATACAAATACTCTTTATTACACCATAAACAAAAGGAAATACAAAAGACAGAAAAAAAGAAGACAGAATTATGATACAAAGGCAGACTAAACGCATAGCAATCTCTTCCAGTCAACCTTTGTATGTAATGTAACTAGGTATATTGTTTCCTCTCAACTTCGATGGGTATGGTAATTGTGGACCCTGACTATGGTATCGTCAATGGTCCAGACCCTGCTCCGACAGCCATGGTTCCTCTTGGAGCAGCGCCACACCACCTTACCGTGGGCACCGCCTTGGCGATTGAACCGTTCACCGTCGATGATCAGCACCTTATTACCCGACTTTGAAAACTCGAAGAAGGATTCTATAATGAAACGTCATAGCTTAGGTCACACAAATAATATAAGCAACATTTGTAAAATAATAACTAAACTACATACTTATGCAAAAGAAGAACAGCAACTTGGACAAAATCCTACACTAGTTGAAACCATAAATTCAAAAAGCAAAATGTAAGTGCATCTGTTTAGATTTTTTTTTCCAAATTATATTAAAAAGAGAGGAAAACGAATATCTAGATAAAGTTTAATAAAACTAAAAAAGTGATCATTCATTCCTGGTGTAGTGAAAAAAGTAAGGCTGATTTGAGAGTAATGCGTTTGAACCGCGCCGTTCAGACGCGCGCGCTTGTAATACATCAGATAGTGGCCGGGTTTCATAGTAACGCAGTTCAAACGCGCTCCGTCGGCCAGCGCTGCCGAAGCGCGCGCGATACTAAAAGTCAAGCGAGTGCTTTAAAACGCGTTGGTCAACGGCGCGTCTCACCGGCGTCACTCTGAAATCAGCCTCAAGTTGGTTGCTTAACTAAAAAATCAAAGAAGAAAGATCGGCGAAAGATAAAATATACGAAAACCGTTCGCAGATTCAGGTCTAAATTATACGCTACTTTGACAACTAGAAGAGTTTTATTTACAATTTAATGAAATCATCAGACTATATATCTTCGGCCGTCGACTGCATGAGCAACTGCGCGTTGATGACGTCGTGGTTGTGGTCCGACACGCTGACCACGCTGTCCTCGTACGTGACGGCTGCGGCGCGACACCCCATATTCCTCTTCACGCACCGCCATCTTATCTTGCTGTGTCGCTCGTAGTCCTTGTTGAACCGCTCGCCGCCGATGAGCAGCACTGTGTTGCCTTTTCGGTTAGTGGTGAAGAACACTGTGCCAAAAATTAAGTTTAATTAAATACATAAATATAAGCTTTAAGTGAAACTTTAACTTTAGATGACCTTATTTCATGAGTAAATATATTCAAAGGTATACTTCGAAGTTGAGCGGCAAGACTAGAGAGTTACTACGGTTTCATAGGAAATTACTTATAACCACGGGACACACGGCGCAGCAGATGCCGCGAACGACGCGCGGCAAGTGACGCGCTCTATAAACTGAGCTTATCGAGTAGCACGTGCCGCGGTTTTGTATGTATGTATTTTAGTATCGAGTTAAGAACTTTGAAACTTTACATAGAAACATTTTGATACGATATGTACCAATATTTTTTGCTTTTGATATTATCCCCGATTTTTACAATATAATTGTTACAAAAATACACAATTGCAAAACACAATAATAACAGAATATAGTCACACATGATTATGACTATAACTTATTCGCACTACGACATCGTCCATAGTAACGGCGGAGGCTTTGCAGCCGTGGTTTCTTTTAGCGCAACGCCAGAACGTCTTGTTCAGATGCTCCCGGCTTTTGTTCATCCTGTGGCCGTTTATCAACAGGACTCGCCTGCCTTGCCCGGTTCTCGATGGAAGAAAAACTACATCTAAATCTGAAAAATCATTCTGTGAATAAAACCACGTATAGATTCACAATGGAAGACCAAAACTTTGAGGTCATGGTGTAGAAAGTCACAATTTTAAGAATAGTTTTGAAGAAACAATAAGAACAATGTTTTCATGATTTATTTTTTCAAAGAGATCTGCAAAACGCCTCTTTTTTTGCAATAAAAGCAAAACAGACATAAGCAAAATCAGTAAATTTGTCAAGACTAACGGATGAAGATACAGAATTTGTAGGTAATGAGTTTGGTTGTATAAATGAATTAAGAATACTTTATAAATACAATTTTTACATTACCGAGTTTACGAGTATCATAAACATAATAACATCTTTGTACAAGTTTTTTATTCTGCTATTTTACTGAACTGTATGTGTATTTTGTACAATAAAGATATGAAATAAACAATCATTCCTTATCAATATTGAACTAGTTACTAACATGTATAGTTAGCGTAGGCTGACCAGGTTTAAATCTCGTTAGGAGACCATCATTAGGGGAACTCCGACCACTGGACGCATCAAGCTTGCACTGATTGTAAAAACTCGTTTAATATAATAACTCACGTTTAATATTTAAAATGTTTTCATCTCGCCAAATTATTAAAATTCCTGTTTAAAATTAATGTGTTTAAAGTATTAATCCCAAAACTCTTTCAATAAGGAAAAAAATAATACTGAAAGGCTGATCTACATGAAAACATCTTCAGTACCTCTGCATGGCGTAAAAATAGCATGCTGATTGCACGTCAATGGGTATGTTCGCTATTATACTGAACAATGACGTCATTTACCGTTATAACTATAGATTTACACCCTTTCAACCTCCTTTTTAAACACCTCCATATAGACTTGGCGCCAAACATGCTCTGATGATGATCTTCGTGGAACCTCTGACCCCCGTAGTACAGTAACCTCCGACCTCGAGCAGTGCAACCAAATACCACTTCTGAAATAAAGGAAATGCGTAAAGGCCAATCAAATAACTGTAACATTATTTTTCTTTTGAACCCATCATCGTCATTTCACAATTGCATCGCGGTGTCATCGTAAGCTGGTAGACTTCTTTTTGTTTTTTTGTTGACCGTGGAGGCATCTTTGAAACACCGAGTCACTAAACGAACAGTTTTTGCATAGAAAAAGCATTCGTTTAGGTGACTCAGCGTTTCAAAAATGACACTGCTTGTTGTTGAATCTACTACCACAATCTGCGCCCACTACCACAAGATTTCTCATCTCATAGACCTTGAATTATCATTTTACTGGTTCTTCTACTAAGATCCCTGGTTACCTCTAATTTACTGTAACTATGGCAGATGTGCAGAAAAGTTAATTCGTTTCCGCTCTTTTATTTATACCTACACACATACCGGTAAGATAGTAATTTACCTAAACTACCGACAGCAGAAAAAAAATCTTCAGAAATAGTTTTACTTTAATAAACTCTTTGATCACTTTACATGACGATTATTTACAGGTACAAGTTTGACTAGCATCAATTTGAAATGGTTGTAACTAGTAAGTTCAATGGTTGTGCATATGTCGTGACCTCACGATAACGTTGTCTATAGTGAGTACGAAGGCGGGACACCCCCTGGTCTTCTTCACGCAGCGCCACCTGATCTTCAGACCTTCGTGCTGATGCACCGTGAACCTGCTACGTCCAATGTCTAAGCAACGCTTTCCAGTCAAGGTAAAGCCGAAGATTGCTACAAAAATTCCAAATATTTTTTGTAGAATGGAGAAAACAACCAAATTCAGACATAAAAATTACAGTAAATTATTTAATCTGTCACCGCTGATAAATTGTTAATTACATAAATATCAAGTCTAAGGAGTCGATGATACAATTTTTGTTTAGAGAAACGCAATCTTTTTACGAAACATAGTTTAATAAAAAGCTCAACGTTTAATGAATTAGAATATAAAAACTTTTACATTTATCACATTAAAATTTAGTAAATTATATCTGTTTAATCATATAAATATTTGTGTCCTTTAGGACCGACCAGACACGCGTAGGCACCCGCGCCCGCGAACTTTAAAATTTCTAAAGTTCGCTGACCGACGAACGCTGTGATGTGCTAAAGATTTTAAATTGCATTATTCCAAAATTATGGCGCTGTCTCAAAAGTTCTTGGTTAAAAAATTCAATGGTTGTGACAATGCATTATCTTGACAACATTCCTGTCGAAGGTAACAAGCTGCGCGGTGCAGGACAGCCTGCGTCGCTTGACGCACCGCCACGTGACGCGGCGCCCGTTGTGGTCGCTGCGCTTGTTGTAGCGGTGCCCGCCCAGCTCGATCACCGGCTTGCCCAGTTTCGACTTCGTGAATATTGGCTGTAATTCTAGAAAAAAAAGGTATAAATTATGGAATGGAAACGACTACCTTGACAATGATATCAGTAGAAAAACTCAGTTGCTCGAAGGGCAATGGAGAGAGCAATGTTAGGAATAACATTGCCCGATCGCATACGTAATGAAATGATTCGAAAGAGAACTTAAGTCAGGAACGTTGTTTAGACCATAAAAAGTCAAAAATGGAGGTGGGCAGTACACATAGCAAGAATGAACTCAAGTAGGTGGACCAGAAGGGTAATTAAGTGGCGAGCATGAGCCAATGCGAGGTACAGGGCACAAGCAATGCGTTGGGTGGACAATATTAAGCGTCACGCAGGCCGCAACTAGATGCAGGTGGCAAGGGAGAGATGGAAGGGAGATAAAGATGGAACAATATGGAGGAGGCCTATGTCCTGAAAAGAAAACATAAAGGCTGCTATGGATAGACGGATGGATAAAAATGGGGCCGTTTAGCGCCATAGCGCTAAATGCGCTATCATAATAATTACGTGCGCTGACGTCATTATGATAATAATACAGCCCGTACATTTTAAGTTCTCGTTTCATATTGGCTATAATTAATAAAAAAATTGGAAGCAGGAATATATGTATATGTATTTTTTTTACTATAAAGTTAAAAAAATGAATGCGGTAATAAAGTTACGAAAAATTATTTATCAATTTGAAAATAACATATTTTTTTTGTTCCTTTTCTGCCTAAAACTTGTTCTTAAAAACTCAAGAACTATTAAGAATAAAACACCTCGTAGGAACAAACATTATCGAAATATATTAAGTAATAAATGAACTATTAATAATGGGATGTTATCATTACACATAAACAAAGTAATCAGTGTTTAATATCACAGTGAAAAGTATTTAAGTACATAATACAAACTACAATACCCGGCACGTAAGTTGAACAAAAATGGCGGTCATTGTTGTACGTTGTTTGTCCGTTTAGAATCACATTTCTATCACAGTTGTATCCGAACTTCAGATAGAAATGATTTCGGCTTTGAAGATTGACCAAAAAATCTCTTTTAACACTTTTATCTTCAAGTAAACATGCGCCGACGGCCGCCATTTTTGTTCAACTTACGTGCCGGGTATTGTAATATATCATTATATTACATTTAAACCATAAGATCACAAAATGAATTCAATGCGAATAACAATAAATGATATAAAACATTGCATCACTATAATCAAAATATCTAATGAATTTATTTTTAAACCAAAATCTTTTCTATGTTCGATTGATGATATTTTTTTCTTATGTGAAATTTTGTTTCACGTTGTAAATCCTGTAAGATGCTCGCATTGTAACAACTTTTTATAATGAAGGCATTTAACCATGACAGAAACTTTGGTCATCATTGTCATTAACGTTAAAACGTATTTCACTGAACTATGTCATAAGCAAACACCCTTCTGAATATATTTGTAACATAACAAAGTGCTAAAAGGGAGGCTTTTGCCCAACTATGGGCAAATAGCCCGACCAATTCAGTAATGTTTTTTAATTAACATTTTACTATACATTCACAGATGTAAATTTTTGGAATTTATCATTAATAATAGGCATGAGGAATGGAAAAATATTTTAGGCCATCGGATAGATTATCAAAAACTATTGTACACGTATTTTTTTTCTGAGAAACAAAAAAATACAAAGATACAGCGCATTAAAATTTCGCATGACGTCACGGCTACGTACGATTTGATACAGCGATGACGACGCAAGCCCCACTCCGGAACTTTGATGCTTCGTATCTTTGTAAATTTTTACTTTTTTGGCAAACTGAAAAATATGGGTCCATTATTTTTGGATGATCTAAAAGACGGACTAATTACAATTATACTTTTCTAACCCTGTCATCACCCCTATTTAATGGTTATGCATATTTTTCAGCTTAACAACTTGTTCCCCCAGCGTGGTGGCGGTGGCGCGGCACTGGTAATCCTTCTTGACGCACACCCAGCTGACGCAGGGCCCCTTGCTGTCGCTGCGCTTGTTGAAGCGATAGCCGTTGACGTACATGCAGGGGTTCCCGAAGCGGGTCGTCGTGAAGAAGGGCTGCGGGAATTCTTCTGCTAGATACAAAACAAACTCGGTATGTTAGATTTATTGAGGTAGATTTTATCTGCGAATATATAATTAGAAAGACATATCATTTATTCTTATTCTATATAATGAAAGATGGCGGATGCCCATTTACATAAGTAGACGACGAAGGTGAACTCCTGCAAGGCTTCCTCATTTGAGTGCATATAAAATCCGACCTGATAACATGATCCTTGTATATATGAACCTTGTAAAAAAAATAAAAAAACGTAAGAACTTATTGATAAACATCTCCCATACAAAAGACATCAACGAGTACTTATTATGTGATGTTTTATTTTCTTAACGGTATTTTTGACTCAGGAAAGTATCCACTTGGGAGCAAATCCTCGCTCAATTTCAACACTCTCAAATAAAACTATTTTGGAATTCCTCTTTTGGGTACGAACAATAGCTGAGCAACAGACAACTTTCTATTTCATACAACTTCTGACTCGAGCTTATTTACTTCAGTGCTTATCAAAAGCAGTTTTGGAATACAATTCTGATGTAATTGATCGCATAAAAGATGAAAAAGCGAATCAAATATCAAACCATTGCTAAACTTAAAGCAAGAATTTGCCCACAATAATCACCACGCTGCGTGTCTGCAGTTTGGTGAAAGAAGAAGTGGTTTGGTGAGAGAAAAAGAAGCGATTTGGCGAGAGAAGAAGTGTTTTGGTGAGAAAAGTGGTTTGGTGATAGAAAAAGCGGCCTGGTGAGAGAAAAAGAAGCGGTTTAGTGATCACAGTAGGTGGTATAACGTATTTTCACACAAGACGCTGCTGCCCGTTGTCTGTTAACCTCATTAGTCTCAGAAAAATGGGTTGATAACAAACATTGAGCTATATATGTATTATATTGAGCTATATATATTATACTAAGATATATGTTAGTTTATATGGGTCAGTGATGAAAAACCATTTTCTATATTGCCGTTACCACACGGCCAATATTTCATTTAGTGACGCCGTGTTTCAAGAATAAGCTACTAAAAACAAAATTGAAATTAATAAAACAGCAATTAGTTCTCGTTTATATTCAAAAGTATTTACAAATTTTAGTTAGGAGTCTATTAACCGATACCGATAATATTTAATAAAATACCAAAACAATATAAAGAATTAAATTTGACTTTAAGAAGAAAATTAAGTTATTTTTGATAGATAAATGTTATTATAGTGTTAAGGATTTCTTATCTGATAAACTGTAAATTGACTTTGTTTCATAGTAAATCGTAAAATGTTTATAGATTAAGAAGGTATATTTTTTATAGTATTATTATGATAGATGATAGCTTTTCTGACAAAATTTGCACACCGGTGATGGTAAACATGATTGGACGAAACTAAATGTAATATCTTGTAACACATGTTTGGCAAATAAATTATCTTTATCTTTATTAAAAATTTATTTAATTTTTCAACAAAATAAAGCAATTTACACCAATTCCCTTAAATACAGTTTAGCAAAACTCGTACCTACATAATTACATATCTACAATATAAAGAACGCCTACTTTTTTCTATAGCTATCCCAAAGGTTGACTGGTAGAGAATGCTATTAGCATTAAGCCTTTTGTACCTTGTTTTGGTAGATAAAGATTAAATTAAAAAAGTTCTATTATCTGAATTTATGGCCCCCAGGCTAAGAGGCAGATAGACAGTAAAGCCTTAGGCGATTCGTACACTGCTCCGCACCCCGCTGCGTAGCACGGGGCCGGAGTGTATGTAAGTATCTCAATTTGTATAGAAAACACGCATAGGATAACACACTGAAACCGCGTCAACGCGCGTCGTTATTGTATGGCGGCGCTACGCCGGCGTTACGCAGCGGGATGCGGAGCAGTGTGCCAATCGCCTTAGTGAAATCACTGTTCTTCTTTTACTCTGGCTTTATTTTTTTACTTTTCTCACCAAAGGCGTATGAGTGTGGGCAGTCTCCTCTAAAATTGTGAACGGATCTGGGAGCGCCTTAAGTTTTGCCTGACAAACGTTATTCTGCTTAGCACACTTCCACACAACAATGCCGTCTTTGTTGGTCCTCTTCATCACGTAATAATACCCATTCTTGCAGATCATGTCACGTCCTTTGGTAGTTTTACCAAACTGTACCGCTGTCGAGTCATAGGGTGGTGTCAAAATTTCCAATTCAGTGTGTTTCTTCGGCATTACGTGATTGTGAGCAGTCTCTTCTAAAATGGTGAATGGATCTGAGATGGTTTTAATTCTTGATTTACATAAACCTATTTTGACACACCGCCATATTACGCTGCCGTCCTTGTTGCTCCTACTCAACCAGTAGTGATGACCATCTTTGGTGATCATTGGTCGTCCTTTGCTGGTTTCGGCAAATTTCAAGGCTGACGAAGCACTGGGTGATGGCGAAGAATACTCCAAGTTTTCTGTTTTCATCGACATAACCATAAAATCTGCAAAATACGATGGATGGATATTAATGAGAAATTTTAATATCAAAATAAATATCCTTTCTAAAACGACGAGATAACGACAGATGACTTAATTTACTGTTCGTACTTTATGTCTTATGGGCACTTCTTCTTTTTATCCAGTCAAAGTGGCTAGAATTAAATTTGTTTCGACCAAAAGTTGCCTTGTCGTTTGCCTCATTGAGATCTGCCTTTGTGCAGGGGGTCAGGCAGTTAGAACATGACATCAGGTGGTCCATGGACCGAGTAACCCCACAGTCACACAAACTGTTGTTGTAACGGCATCTCCCAGTACTAGACCGGAGCCTATGATTTTCAAACTGCCCAGGGAAGATCCCTACCCGTAGGCAGATTTTCGACGGTTGGGGAAACTTATTTCACCACAATTTGAGTTTACTGTTTACGGCATTTGAACATCCTACAGACCTTTTGCTGCATAGCCACTAATCCTCCACCTTTGACGAGCTTCTCAGTGTATCAGACACCGTTGTACCAAGGGTCTGTTATGCCACCGCTCTCTTCGTTGCAAGATTTTGTGTCTTCGTAGATAATTATATGGTTAAATTGGTAAACTTACAAATCTTAAGGTAATAATATATAAAATCCGGTAAATGTCAATAAAAAAAGAAACACAAAACTGTACTTACATATTTATTTTTATTTCAAAACAATAATAAGACTTATATTTTTACTTTAGGAACCCCGATTAATTGATAATCGACATGTGCAATTGTCTTAATTTCTAGCTAAACAGCAAATTAAAGCTATCTTCATTATATAACTAGTAGAAAAAAATCTACTTTCATATTTAGTATAATGTACAATCCTACAACTTTCTGAAGGCAATGATTTAAAGTAGGTAGTTCTTAAATCTTTCTTCACTGTTAAAAACCTTAAGTAATTATGAATGCTTCCGACTGGCTATTATCGACCATATTTGAGACTATTATTTGTCTAATTTCTTTGTCTACTCTTTTCATCCCAACGCCCTTAATCTGGTAAAGTAGCATTCTTACTTACGCTCTACCTTTTTTCATATACATACATAATATACATACATACATATTATCACGCCTGTTTCTTACAGGGGTAGGCAGATAATATGGACCTTCACTTGCTACGATTCTGACTGACTTCTTTCGCTTTATCTACACTCATCACTCTCTTTATGCATGCCCGCCGGTTACGGGTACTTCTGATCTGACCTCTACTTTTTTAAGAACGTCAGCAATCTGACCTGTTGTAATAAAGTATGATCCTGACCCACTCATCCACTCACAATCGTTTTGTAGATCCTTTTAGTAAATCTCCTATTTATCCATCCTTTCTTTTTATATTATCTTTACAATTGTTATATTTTATATTTGCAGTTCTCTGGATGGTTATGCACACCACAGATCTTGACAACGACTCCGTCACAGGTGACTACGGAAGCCGGACACTTTAGAGCCGATCGTTTGCTGCAGACCCACCACGCTTTCTTCTTCTCCACTATCTCTCTGTTCTTGCCGAACCGATGGCCTTTGAACCAGAGGTAGGTACGACCACGTACTGCTTGGAAATATGCTGAGGAGAATATGTACTTCAGTCAATACAAACAACAACAAAAAACTACCTACTTACTACCACAGAATAAGTACTTACTTACACGTACAAAAGTCTTACTTAGAAAAAAATTCAAAGAAATATCTACTCAATGTGGTTAGCGTTATGGTTTAATTTAGCTTGCCTCAGAAGTCCTCACCAATTTCATTTTTATTACTCTGGTCAAAGGAGATCGCCGCGCACATATTAATGATGTATGTATATTTTCGATACCTAAACGGGGAGTGACACGGGCCTGTTACTACTTATTATTATTACTTCGATCATTGCTCTTGTTTAGTTTAAATTTGTAATGTACTATTATTGAACGACGTGTAAATATTTTTATGAATAAATATGATTATAATCAAAACTTAAACGAATACATTTTACCCAGCGATATTGACCAATTTGTGTAAAAAGAAAGAGCGAGAGGGAGGGCAATAGCACAAATATATCTATTGTAACTTACATGAAATAGATAAATCGATGTAAATCTATTTTTTTATTATCACTTTATACCGGTACATTTATGATGTTGCAATACTTTGTCAAGCCTTGTTTAATGGATTTAAAACCAAAGTGTAAATTAAAAAATATAAGCATGTGGTCTGAAAAATATTTAAGGCAAATGATAAAAAAGTATTGTAAACCTTAGGTATAGAGATTTTAAATTTCGTTTGATGTCACGGTCTTCTACGATTTTAAAAGGCAGATTTTTGGAAAATACAACTGACAGAATAAATAGACATAATAATTTAACTTAAAAACTTATTTAGTTACATAACTAAATTAACACTATATCGGGATATTTCAACGTGGTCTCTTGATGGTAGTGTTCATTTCTTATTTTGATGATCCTGTCACCAAAGGTCACGACGGACATTCTGCAGCCCTTGTGGCGCTGGTTGCAGAGCCAGTACCGTCGGTTGCCATACTTGCTAAGCATGTTGAACCTCGCTTCGCCCAATTTAAGACTCACTTTTCCACGCGATGTCGTCAGGAAAACGGGTGCTGAAAACAAAATTACATACAATGTCTTTATATATCTGTTTATAACATTAAGTTATTTTTACATGAAGAAATGCCCGATTAGTCCCACCCTGCACGGGAGTGGGAATCGATCCCAATAAGGCACCTCGTGCACTAGACAGCAATGACCACGACCAGCAGCACCGACAATTTTATGGTTGTTGCAGCCGCTGTGTCATAATCGGGGCCGGTTATTACGAGGTGCCTAAAAATACACAATAGCTCTGCTCATTTTAGTCCAGTCCGCGTGGCGGGCCTCTATGTAAACGAAGATTTTCCCAAAGCCTATAAAACACTGGCTATATTTTTAACTACACTATTTTTTCGGATACCGCGACATCGTGCAGTGCTTCACAGACATTACGTACAAAATAGAGTTATTTTTAAGTTTTATATTACATGTATATTAATCTTTAAGGTATATATAAATATGGACCAATAATATATTGTATGTTTTGTTGCCTGCAATAAACGTATTTATAGTTTATTTAATTAACCTAAAACCCACTGCATATACATGGGTCACCGATATAACTATAATAACCTTCTAAAATAATAAATAAATACAAATAAACATAGGTAAAATATTTTTTTATTAAATTTCACCCTTTTCATAACAGTAACTTACTCTTTTTTCAGGCGATTTAATGTAATCTTTATTAATCAAGTATTAATCTCTGAAATGCGGAACCTGGATTCAAAAACACCCAAGTTCGATACCCTGCCGTCCTGAACTCTGAGTTAATAGAACAAACTGACTCGTGGTTGGTCTTTTTCATGACCACTATTTGCTTCCGGTAAAAGAAAACATATAGTGAGAAAATCTGAGGACTCATTCAAACGTGAATAGATGACTGTTGTGACTAGATGACAATCACCAAGCCACATCTCAAGAAATCTGACAACAATGTTAGCGATTAACACACTGTAAGACTAACTATATAGGTATATTATCGACAAAAGCTTATTTATTACCCAATTTCAAATCACAGTACTAAATAATAATTACAGGCGAAGCGATTTCGTGAACACGCGTCCTCGAGTTACATGCCCTGATGAAGACCTCCGGATGAGATCGAAACATGTCGGCCAGTAGCTTTACGTGAGTAACCTGTTAATTCATGCTAATAACACTGTAATGCAATTCCAGCAATAATTGAAACAAAGCCTTTGTACAATAGATTTTTAATTGTTTGTTGGACACCAAGTGACCATGGCATTTAAAGACCTAATGATTATGTATTTGTTTTATGCTCACTATTTGGTCATGGTAAGTGAGAACAGTGACGCGGCATCCCCTATGAGCACGAGAACAACAGAACCACTTCCGGACCCCGTAGTCGTGCTTCAAGTGGAACTTAAAGTTGCCCAGTACGAGGAGAGGCTTGCCTGTCGGTGTTCTGAGATATAAAGGTGCTGAAATATATTGAAATTTTAAATACTTGTGGCTCTGTGAGCTATAGACATCGCGAATAAGTATACTTAATATTAAAAATTACAAGTTTTAAACCTTCATTATTCCGCCATTTAGAAATGTCGTTAATTGAATCGAAAAAGTAGTTCTGTATAATTATCGAACCTATACACACAAAATTTCACGAGAATCGGTTCAGAATTCGGTCACCGGAAATAATTTTTTCCGAAGATGACGCTTCGCTCGTTTTGTCAGGACGAATTCTTATTTTGTTAACGTAATAAATAAATATATAGGGACAAATAACACTGATTGAGCTAGCCCCAAAGAAAGTTCGAGACTTGTGTTATGGGATAATAACTCAACGATACTATATTTTATAACCAATACATAAAAAGATAAACATCCAAGACCCATGACAATTTGAAAAATGCCATTTTTCATCCTGCCCTGAGCGGGGATCGAACCCGGGACCCTGGGTGGCGGACTAGCATGGTGACCACTACGCCACGGACAAATAAAAATTCTCAAAATTAATCCAACATATAAAAATTTTAAACAAAAATTAATGAGCCAAACTGCAATTATTTTTATTAATTATGTTTTACATGTGTGTATGTTCGTTCTTCATAACTATAATGCCCTGCTCGTATGTGGTGACGGTGACACGACACCCTTTAGCGCTCTGAATGCAAGCCCAGTATCTCCGAGCGCCATTCGAGCTTTTGATATAAAATCTAAACTGGCCTATTTGTAAGAGCGGCTTTCCAGCTTTCGTCACCAGGAATTCGGGATTTACTAAAATGGTAAATTAATTAAAAGTAATAAAAAATTCACTCAAAATAGTTAAAAACAAAATAATGTCTTTGTAGATATATAGTGACCACTAAGGTACTAATGAAACCCATTGGATCTGGTTCGATTCATCACCGTCTACAGGCCAGGAGTGGCGACGAGGTAGTGGATAATTTATTTTAATTATGCACAGTATTTATACCAACAAATTTACAGCGTTATATTAAATCTAAACGTCCAGTTAGTACTTGATGTGCTAAATTAACAAAATAACTTATTTGCTTTTTACTGTTCACATCACGTACGTATACGGATGCTCTCATATTGTACAAAATGTATTAAAAAAAGTATAATAAAATACAGAAATCCAAAGCAAAATATTTTTATATCCATAAAACATAATATTTTTAAATAAAAATACTTTAAAAAAATGATTCGCTTCTGCTGAGCCCGTTTATTTGGGATACATGTTATGTATAGTTCATGTGGGAGGTCATTGTCAATGTTTGTTTAGTGGTAAAAAAAATTTTTCACTGCTTTACAATTACAAACCGGTATTTATAGATGCCTAATTTAACTTTTTGAAAATCATCGGATCGAGAAAAGGGATGATGACTGGGGCAGAAACAGGGTGGTTTTGTGTGTTAGTTAGATTATTTAAAGGACATATTTCACGGCTTATCAAATTTTAAAATTAAATTTATAGCGTCACAACGACATACGAAGCCGTGACGTAATGCGAAATTTAAAAGGGTGGTATCCTCGCAATTTTGTTAAAGAAGAAATAAAAATCGCGTGTATTGTAAACGCATTTACATTTTCTTTTTAACGAAATTTTTTTTACAATATATCTGATCGGGGAAAAAACTTTTCAATCTTCATTCCTTATGTGTATGTTCATTCCTGACTTTGATGATCTCCTGATGCAGGGTGACGAGGGAGGCGCGACAGCCCTTGTTGTACTGGTTGCAGGCCCAGTAGATGCGCGGCCCGCTGGAGTGGATGTAGTTAAAGCGGAGGTTGTTCATCACGAGCAGGGGCTTCCCTCTCTTGGTGTGGGTAAAAAAGGGCTCTATGAAAAATATACAGGTAAATATGAAATTAATTTGTGATTCTGAAATGAATTATTATTATTATATTCGTGGTATATTTTTGACTTGGTTCTTGAGCGGTTGTGGGGCCTGAGACAACACAAAGAGGTTTCTTTTTTATAATGTACTTGATAAAAATTTCCTAACAATTCGATAGCTGCTTTTTGCATAAGAAATGCAAGTCAAGTGTACGAATGTGTGTGTTAAGTGTGTGAGATTAAGTGACAAGGTAGAAATAACGATAGGTAATGTTTTACAGAATTTGTTGTTTATTAATATGAAATAAATATTACGTTTCAAGCCTTACCACAAATACTTACTTCTTTGACTTATCGAGTGAGTTAATAGCTTGAACTAGTATCAGAAAATACTAAAGACGTCTTCATCTAATTGTAAAATATCTACAGCTTATTTATTTGGATGAATGACAACCTTTGTCAGATTAACTATTCATATTCTTAAATAGCATTATAAGTTAATCTAACATTTATTAAAAATGGAAAAAAAATTAAAGTAGCGAAAAAATATACATAATCGTATGGTTTTGCGAAAATATTAATGATGAGAAGATAGCTTCATTATGGAGAGCAATATCAAAAGAAGCTTAATACGGACCAATAACGATATACCTACAAGATTTTATTTAGTTCACGTTGATTATGTCTGAGGTGGATGGTGAATATAGTAAATGAGCCGATTTGTGTGTACGTTTCTTTTCTACGAAAAAGTTTACTAGTGCAAAGTATCGTCTCTTTTAACTAGTTATAGTACCTTATTGCTTTTTAACAGCATTACAATGCTCGGATTACTATCCAAATTAAAACATGTGATAAAAACTCGTGGCTTTTTTTAACACATCTTTTAATTTGGATAGCTTCCTAGCTGAACCAGTGGGCTTAGCTCTCCGTAAAAATTTCGGGATAAAAACTATCCTATTTCCTTCTCTGGGTCTCAAATAGGTTCAGTGATCGAAGCGTGAAGTCGTCACAAACAAATATAGAAACTCACTTTCGCAATTTATAATATTAGTTAGGATTTTCGGTCAACTTGTGACCCTATTATGGGGGCCTAGTTACCTGTACCACAGATCCCACGGGATCTATTTCAGGAACTAGTCTCTTCACAAGGACTAGAATGTCAAGATATACTATTTACCTTAGTGAATTATCAAGTACCTACCTTTTATGTATCTACATTCTGTTGTGAAGAGAGGAATGAAATTTATTTATTATTATTATTAGGAGATAATAATTACATATATAACTATATAATGTATGAGTGTTCTTACTAATAAGCTAGGTCAATTAAACTACATATTTATTTATTTTAGTTTTGTGATTTGAGTGTTGGTTATTTTCCTTAATGACGACGTCATCAAGCGTGACGATGGACACCCTGCAGCCTTGTGGTGCCTGGTTGCACACCCAGTAAGTCCTGTTCCCCATGACCCGCTTGCAGTTGAACTTGTGACCGCCCATCAGTAAGAGAGGCTTGCCTCTCTTGGTCGTCACTATCACCGGCTCTGGAATAATACAGTTATATTTACTGATTTGTACATGACTTAACCAGTTGTATAACACATGTTATATAAATAACATGCTCATACCTGTTTTAAGGAAGAAATAACGAAAACAATTTTCATAAGAGACTTATATTGTAAAGAGTCTGTTGCGAGTGCGACACATGAAATTAAATTAAAAGAAAAGTGAAAGTAAAAGCAAGTTGTATTCATTGTATAATTACTAAGAGAAAAAAATCCTTACAGACTAGACTACTACTCAAAAAGTATAGTAGCAGAATTAATTAATAATATTCAGACTAAATCTATCACAAATATCTATGGAAAATCAGTTGAATGCGAATTATTATATATATTAAGATATAAGTCAATCAAATGTTTTCGGAAATAGCATCTTCTTACTAATTTTATAAACAAGAAAGTTTGTATGTATGGATGGATGTTTGTTACTCTTTAACGCAAAAACGGCTGTACGGATTGAAATGAAATTTGACAAGTAGATAGCTTATTACCTGGATTAACACATAGGATACTTTTTATCCCGGAAAAAATTGAGGTTCCCGAGGGATTATTAAAAATGTTCCACGCGGGCATGCCGCGGGCTTTAGCTAGTAGGAAATAAATCCAAATTATGTGCATGTACAGAACTGAGTACTTGCCACAGTCATTAAAATCTTAAATCAGTCACAGAGTGAGAGAGTCATTAAAAGTCTGTACCTACTGCTTAAATTGGTATATAATATTTAAGTAGTACATACTTAAAATAACAGACGGAAATAAAAGGTAACAACTTTAGAAATTAATCTGTTTTTTCAATTGAAACTATACTTAACAAAGTTTACATTAAAACTAAGTAAGACCTAAAACTAAAAAAAAATACAAATTATGTAGTCTCTCATGGCAAAAGGCTGGCAGCATTGCCACGTTGTATGGCAATGAATAATTTTTTGTACAATTTATATTTTTATTAGTAACTTATTAGAAATGCTAGGAGACAATATTGTGTATTGTACGTGTGAGGCAATTAGGTATCAAATATGTTTTTGATGTGGTATTGTAATGTTAATTTAGAATAATTGAAATAAACTAATTTATAATGATAGAAAACAAGTTTGTAGGTACCTCTTTTTGGCCTGTTGGAAGCTTGGTGATCTGTCGTACAGGCTTACGCCTAATGCAGACACCAGACTCCTCACAAATTACTCTTGTGATGAGTAAATAAAATATTTTATTACTATTTTTATTGTACTAAACAACTGATTTATGGGGTGCAGATTTTTTATGAATTATTGCAGACGATAAGTACTTTGAACATTGCCATAATCGAATATTATCTTATAAAACTTAAGATAATTCAATTAAAATTCTAAAACTACTTAATCTGTATTTTAAGGACCTCACGACACAGAAAGGCAGTTTTTTATACTTCTTTTCTATCACGTGAATTAAACGTAGCAGATGTGATGTCAAAAAGGCTAAATATAATGTTTTCGCCGAACATTTTTCAGGACCTCCCTTGATTTGACGCATATTAATTCTAGTTAAAGCACTATCCGTTATAACGGAGAGTACTTTTTCATATTAAACACAGCATGCAAACTTATTAAAATAGACTATTAATTGCCATGATTGTGTGGGAAACCAGGATTGACAACTTGTCCTTCAAACATGTAGACCCTCGCACGGCAGCCTGTTGACTTCTTGACGCAAAGGTAGATTTTTTTGTACCTTGACTCCGACCGTCTGGATAGGTTGTACCGATGAGGTCCTATATCTATGGCTGGTCTGCCGAGACGAGAAACGGTGTGCACTGGATCTGAAATATAATAATTATGTATATAGATCTAGTCTTCAAAATGACGATTAAAAGTGCACGAACGCGTCATATAGTGAAGTGGAGGTGGAGTGTTCTGCAATCGCAAACTTGTATGAATAAAATAAATATTGGATAAACACATTTATATTTTCATACTTAGATATATCAACAAAATTAATGAAATATTAGGACACAAAGAAATAAAAAAAATCGTGTAGTGATTTATTAGTAGACTAGCTTTTGCCCGCGGCTTCGCTCGCGTAGGGGTGTAATTGATCAAAATCCTTTCTTATGGGATGCCTACGTGATAGTAGCTTTATGCATGCAAAGTCTCAGCCCGATCGTTTCATACAAACTTTCATCCCCTATTTTATCCAATTGGGGGTAGAATTGATCAAAGTCCTTTCTTAGCGGATGCCTACGTCATAACATCTATCTGCATGCCAAATTTCAGCCTGATCCGTCCAGTGGTTTGGGCTGTGCGTTGATAGATCACTATGTCAGTCAGTCAGTCACCTTTGAGTTATATATATTTAGATCAATTTATCTGTCGGTATAATAGCTAAAGAGATATGTAAGTGCTAAAAATAAACCAAAAAACGGTCCTTGTCGACCAATGACTCTAATTGAAATTAAATGACCTGGAAAATGCGTTAGCTGCTTGTGTGTCTGTTGCCGTCATCTTTCAGCCACAGGGATTCAAAGCGGGCTCAGCAGCTGTATCAGTGGAAAAACTCAAATGGCGCAAATATGAAGTTATCAGAAATTACAACATATTTGAGCCGTTTGGAGTTGAGACTTTGGGACCGTGGGGGCTATCATATTCGGCACTATCTCAAAGAAACTTATTAAAGTTTCCCGTGACCAGAAGGCTGGGCTATATCTGGGTTAGAAAATGCCATACAACGTGGCAATGCTGCCAGCCTTTTGTGCACGTTGCCGCAGGGTAAAGAATTACAGGGCCTCTTTTATTTGTAAATTAAGAGCGTATTAGTATTTTTTTTATCTTTATTTTAGTTTTTAAGAAAATTTTGTTTGTGTATATTTTTTCGTTTCAATAGTTAAAGTTAAGTAAAATTATTTCTCTAATAAATATATATACGGACAAATCACACAGATTGATTTAGCCCCAAAGTATATTAACCCAACAATACAATATATTTAAGACCCAGGTCAATCTGAAAAAATATCATTTAAATCTTGACCTGACCGGAGATCGAATCCGAGACCTCCAGTGTGACTGCATGGCATGATGAACACTAGGCCACAGAGGTCTAATATCAGTGGTTGTGTACATTCTTGGTCTTGACTATGACGTCATTAAAGGTAGTGATGGTGGCCCGGCAGCCCGAGCTGACGCGGCCGCAGACCCACAGCACCTTGGGCCCGCTGCTGCGGTTGTTGCGGTTGAAGCGGTACGGCCCCAGCTGGATGGCAGGCTTGCCGTAGCGCGTGGTTGTGAATTTTGCCACTAGAAATTAATATTCAATTCAATATTGTAAGATTTCACATGGACTCTCACTCATCAATATTGTTCGAGCAATGCTCGCACATTTCGGCAGCAAGCGGGCACATATTATGTAGGTCGCGTGTCAGCTGTTTTTACTTTACATTTTGTATCTAATAATAACAATTATTGAGATACTATCGAGAGGGATCGAGAAAGGACCCGACACACCCAATTACAAAATGTAACTTAAGGGGCTACCTGAATTTTCCGGGGTGCTGCCCCCATTTGAAATAAATCATTTGAAAGGAAACGGAGATATCATTTAAAATTTGGCCTTAATCAGACCCTAGATAACCCTTTAAACTATTTTATGAACTACTGTTTACAGTTTAAAGTGAGAACGTGAAACTTTTCTACGCACATACGCCAAAAGTGGCCATTTTTCGCAATTGTGCGTAGAAAAGCTTCACGTTCTTACTTTAAACTGTAAACAGTATTTCATAAAATATTTTGAAGGGTTATCTAGAGCCTGGTCAAAACAAAAATTTAAATGATGTCTCCGTTTCCTATCAAATGATTTATTTCAAATGGGGGCAGCACTGGACCTCGGAAAAATTCAGGTGTCCCCTTAACAAACATCGCCAACAGAGTTGGTTGTGTGCAAGTGATGTGCAGCTTTGGTTTTAGTCGCTAGTCGTAGTACTATTTTTATATTAAATTCAAGGGTGTCAGATTTTACATGGACTTACACTATTGGTAGATATAACATAAACATATCTCACAGGCCTACTGAAAGAGATCTCTTTACAGATGAATAGTGCCTTTGTGCAATATTTATTTTATGTATTGTCTGTATAAATTTACCGTGTACATAAATTGGTAAATAAATAAATAAGTTGAAACTAAATGTCCTGATGTATACTTACCTTTACTTATTACGGTTATATGACCGCCATAGCTATGGGGTCAAATTACGAAACATGTAACATATAGGGATCTTAAGATAATATCTTATTTTGCTGTGAATTTTCCCTTAAACCGCGGACGTCGTCGTCGCAAACCGCAAACAAAGGTCTTCTTGCTATTTCAGTAAGAAAATCTGAGAACTGTCGGAAAAATCCGACGTAAAAGGTTCTAGAAATTAATAGGTGCTGTATTTGTATACTCACTTGCTGAATAAATTTTCATAAAACAAATAAACCTTAGAACTGAAATTAAGTACTTACACTAAGTTTAAGGAGTGCATATCCATAAGTACAAGCATTAAAGAAAAACTTTTATAAACTTTTCTGTACTAAAATGTATAATTCTTCTAGTGATTGTGTTCCCCTCTGACGTGTAAGACGGTCTCCCCCAGGGTGACCACCACAACCCTGCACGAGCCCCTGGCCTTCCCCGCCCGCACGCACTGCCACCGCACTCGGTCTCCGTCCGTGTACTGATACGCCATTTTCAATGAGTAATGTCTTCCGTGGTGCAGAATTGTGTTCCCATGTCTTGATTTTACAAAACTGAAATCTGTATAACGAGTCTTTTCAAATCATCAGATTAATTAATTAAAGCATTTAATACATAATTTCTTCGGGGTCCAGTGCTGCCCCCATTCGAAATAAATTATTTGAAAAGAAATGGAGATATCATTAAAAAATTTGTCTTGATCAAGCCCTAGATAACCTTGCATACTTTTTTTTGAACTACTGTTTACAGTTTAAATCTAGAACTTGAAGCTTTTCTACGCAAATTAGGGAAATGTGGCTCTTTTTCGCAAATGTGCGTAGAAAAGTTTCACGTTAAAATTGTAAACAGTAGTTAATAAAATAACTTGCATGCCGCTAGTGCTAAATGAAACAACTCATCTTTTGTATTAGGTACGCTTTACCCCACTCAAATTAAAAACCGAAACCAAATATTTCCAAACAATTTATTTATCAAAACATCTCTAAATAACAATGTTACGAAATAAAAATTCTGTACATCCATAATCATCACAAGGAGATAATAAATGACGGACATCTGGAATAAAACGACAATCTCCCAATCAGTAAATCAGTGATCATGCTAGTTTTAAAAGTTTATGACCTAATTTATTGATAAAAACATCTATTTAAGAGAATAATATTTAGAAACACAATTGTGTAAATCTATAATCATCACAATGAGATCATTAAACTAACGGACATCTAGAATAAAACTACAATCTCCAAATCAGTAAATCAGTGATTATGCCAATTCTTAAATTTGATGACCTGGTAATCTACGGTCAACACGGAGGCCTTGCACGGCAGCCTGTTCCGGCATTTGTTGCCGCTTTGCGAGCAGAACCAGGTGGCCTTCGGCCCGTGGCTCCTGTTGTTTCTGTAGTACCGGTAGCTGCCCAGGTGAAGGACTTGGCGGCCGGTTTGCGTTTTGCTGAACAGAATTTCTGAAGAAAGTTTGAAATTTTGGTAAATTTAATAAGTATATTTTTTTTTATTTATTTGATTAATAATTAAAAATAAAAATGTTTTGTTTGATGATTTGAAAAGAAGTCTTTTCATGGTATATTTCTTTTAGGTATACATTTATTTTTTATCAGTCGCAGGCCATCGTAACTGAAAAAATTTTTTTGTTTTATTTTATTTTTTCTTTTTGTCCATACTCTCTTTCATGTTTACGAGTGGCAGTGGAAATGCTTGAAGTCCACAATAGTGGTTCCGCACAGGGTGAGGGAGGCGCGGCATCCAAGGCGTCTCTTGCTGCAGAACCAAGCGGCCTTGGGGCCGGCGCTGCGGTTGTTCTTGTAGAACCTGTAGCTGCCGATGTCCAGGACTGGCGTTCCGTGACGGGACATCGCGAACTTGGGAACTACAAAAAGTAATGTATTGAAGAGCTTTTTGGACTAGTTAATTCTCAACTGCAGGAAATTGTGACAGAAGTCATAAAATACATAAATTAATCGGAACGTTATCATATAAGACCTATCTCGTAGTTATGAAATCTTTTTTCACGAACTGACAATAAAAATATTAAACGTACGAGTAAGGTACTCTGTATTTTTAATTATACGCAAAAAACAAATTGAAAACATTTTGATTCTGTAGGCACCAGGTACACATTGTTTTTGTTCACAGTTAAATTATTAAGTTTACAAAAATAAATAATACTCCCTAAACTAAAAGTTACTCAACATAAACCTTTATAAATGTCATGTAATCATTTAAAGTGATGCAGTAAATGACTAATATTATACTTTTAAGTATTCAAGTTAAAGAATTAGTTTGATATAAAATTAACTTTTAATGAGGTAGGCATCGATCAGTTTTACTGATCAATTCAAGAATTATGATTCCATATAAGACATATAACGACTCACAGCAATAAGTGTATGTTATTAGACATTTTACATCTAATTTACAAGAATGAATTGACAATTTACTGCTATGAGAAGTCGTCTTCACTGTTGTTGTAATCAAAACCATGGTTAAGCATATCCTGGATCTCAACAACGGATCCCACCATGACGGCTGAAGCTGGACAGAACGTTGAAGTTCTTGTTCTTGATGTAGAGCCACATAAATCTGTACCCTTCGCCCCTGTTTTTTCTAAAGTACCGATGAGCAAAGTGGAAAAGGATTGGGCGGCCATTCCTTGTGTAAAGATGTACGAGTCCTCATCTTGAAGCACATTTCTACCAGCTTTAATCAAGATAGCATTATTGCTCCAGTACGCTTACTGTCTGCATGTGGATTGCAAATTAACGTAAAGAAACAATGATTATATAATAATTTAATAAATTTATTTTATAAATTAACTAGCTTTCTTGAATTTTTTATTATCTACTTCTATGTGTCGATATGTGTGAACATATGAAATTCTGGCTTGAAATGAACCACCCGTTAATATGCAATTGAATTACAGGATACGGCACATAGTGAGAATTTATTTTTGTTCTAGTTAAAGATTACATTCATATATTTTCACATAAATTATGGTAGAGATCAAAATACTTAAATAATAATGTGCATTATCATTTCAGCCGCATAACGTCCACAGATGGACATAGGCCTCTCCCAAACACTTCCAAAATGACCGATCTAGAATGGCCTGCATCCAGCGCTTTACCCCAACTTTGGTCAAATCTTCTGACCACCTTGTGGGTGGGTTCGACGCTTCGCTTGCTAAGGGTTTGGATCTCTTTGTCAGCACGGAGCAGCTCTTTTCTATGCTGCTATCCTTATCTGTCGCTCAGAGCCGTTATTTGCTAGAGCGAGAGAGAGCGCAGAATGCTATAGCATGCTATAGCACGGCCGGTACGATAGCGTTCCGACGCTCTCTCTCGCTCTTGCAAATGACGGTTCTGAGCGACAGAAAAGGTTAGCAGCATAGAAAAGTGCTGCTCCGTGCTGACAAATGAGATCCAACCCTAATGCGTGGTCCCATTTAAGAAGGTTCTGGAATGAGTTAACCTAATAAGAAAAGTCTATGTAAAAACCGTGGTTATGCACATCTTTGACGTAAACAACGTTGGAGCCGACGGTGACGGCGGACGCCTTGCACCGCACGCTGGGGGTCCTGCTCTTAGCGCAGAACCACACTGACTTGAGTCCGTTGCTTCTGTTGTTCTTGTAATACCGCTGGCCGAGGTGGCAGAGGACCGGCTGGCCCTTCCTTGTATACGTTATGTATGTGGCTTGCCCTAAAATATAAGTAAAATTATTAAATAACCGTTAATATGTTTTGGTATATGAACATTATTGTAAACGATGTTTGCAAGTATTTTCGTTTTTATCTCTAACAGGGTAGACAGAACCTAGGGTCTTAAGACGACGGACGTAAAAATGTGATGATACAAAATACTTCGTGACAATGAGAAGTTTCCTTATTTTATTATTATCTCTTTATTTATTGTTAAAAATAAACTAGGTTCCAGAATAAATTAATAAATAGTAAATATAAAGTAAAGTACAAAATATAAATACATTACGAAACCTAACTTAGCTGCCCGCCTGCAGCGAAACACGTTATTATACTTAATAACAAACATTAATTAACTACACATAATTTTAAACACAGTGGTACAAATGGTGGAATTATCCCAGAAAGGACGTCTACCAGTAGACCAGAAGAAAAGAGGAAAGTTATGTACATTTCTTTACTCGCACCTTAACTGTCGGGACGGTAAACCAACAAAAAGTCGCCCAACGAGCCATGGAATGCTGTATCACCCTGCGCGATCGAATACGAACCAACATCATTCGTTGACGCACAAAAGACACAAATATCGGTGAACGAATTGCGAATTTGAAACGCCAGGTGGTCGGACGACATTACGGAATACGTGGATTTTCCTACCTTACGCACTTTACGCCAAAAGTAGCCGTTTTTCGCAATTGTGCGGAGAAAAGCTTCACGTTCTCACTTTAAACTGAAAACAATAGTTCATAAAATAGTTTGAAGGGTTATCTAGTGCCTGGTCAAGACAAAATTTTAAATGTTGTCTACGTTTCCTATCGAATGATTTATTTCAAACGGGGGCAGCACTGGACGCCGGAAAATTCAGGTATCCCATTAAAAAGACGGCAGGGCCAAGACACTGCCTCGCCACTCTACTCGGTAGATATAATCAGGCTATAAGAGCGCTTAGTAAGCACTTCTAAATAAATGTCTTTTGTTCTGTCGCACCGGCCGTTGGCGGTGGGTGACGGGCGCGAGCTGAGGCAAGTATGTTTATCGCTTTAAGAACCTAATTACATATGGATACTTATCGAATTGGTCTGAGACAGCAAATATTTATTTATTTAACTTAATTACAATACATGTAAATGGCGGATTTAAGGCCAAAGGCTTTTTCTAGCCGTAGGCTTCAATACGGCTATAACGAACCAAAAAATTACGCACTGTCACTGCGCCGAAAAGCTATTGGAGTCCTTATTTCAATGAGTCGAATAGTCCTTAGCTTGTCATCTTCTTTTTTCTGGTAACCAGGGCATGATGCAACATCGACTGGCCACCTCCGTTCAGTGATTATGAAAACAGCTCTTTTTGACGATCATGTTATCGACCGTAGTGATGGTCGCCTTGCACCCCGTGCTTCGAGCCTTACAGCAAGTCCACCACGCCCTGGATCCTTTACTTCGATGGTACTTATTGTACCTATATTCTCCCATTTGTATTACTGGCCTGCCCCTAGAAGATAACCCCCATATAACTTCTGAAACACAATTCAGAACTCTACGACTTAAATAAGAAACAAAACGTTATTATTGCTATTATGTATGTTTAATTTACGGATTGCTTTCTTTTTAGACTAAATCAGTGTCCTCTCATTTTATTTTTAGGGTGTTTAGGGCGTTCCTTCTTGCATCCTCAGTTTTGGAACTCTAATAAGCTTTCCAGCTTTTTTTTCTCCATAGATATATAACCATATTTCAAGGAAGCCGAAAGACCTTGGTAAGTGGAAAAAAAATTTTTACCGTAGTTTTATGACTGTGGTAATTATTGAGTTCTACTTGTCGCACTGACATTAGTTTCTTGTAGAGATTGAAACTTTTAATTTATTGACTATTGAAACATCAATGGTATTTATTGCACTTGAGTTTATATGTCAAAAACAATCACTACTAAGGGGCTACCTGAATTTTCCAGGGTCCACCTAAATTTTCCAGGGTCTGGTGCTAACCCCATTTAAAATAAATAATTTGACAGGAAACGGAGAAATTATTTAAAATTTTGTCTTGATCAGACCCTAGATAACCCTTCAAACTATTTTATGAACTACATTTTACAGTTTAAAGTGAGAACGTGAAGCTTTTCTACGCACAATTGCGCAAAACGGCCACTTTTAGCGTATGTTTCCTGTCAAATGATTTATTTTAAATGGGGGCAGCACTGGACCCCGGAAAGTTCAGGTAGCCCCTTTGCTGATAAAAATGTGATGAAAAATTATGGGATAAATAAAAGTCACGGGTATTCGTTAAGATTTACGTATAGAGGTTACGTATCATAGTTTTCCTACAATAATTACCAAAAACTGTAAACAAGTCTCCATTGCTCGTGTAACCAAAGGATATATAAGGGTTTTGGTGAGTATATGAAAAGCCTATATCAATAAGTCGATAAATTAAAAATTTCAATGCCTACAAAAAAATGTCGTCTAATGGTTTTATATTAGTAACTACTATACTGTTATTTACTTTAACACGATTAAAAAATATACATTTGTCGGAGGCAGCTATAGATAGAGATACTTGTAGAAGTGATCTAAGTTGTAGATAAATAAAATAGGGGAAACTTTTTCCCAGCAGTGAGGTACTGTAGGTTAAATAAAAATACTTGTAGTTAACTTATATTGCCATATCTTGTTGCCTTGCAAATTTATTTCTTTAAAATGAAGATAATTTCTGGAATATACATAGATCCAAATTTTTCATTTAAACTACAATTTCTCTAATAACTATTAATCATTTTTAATGTTATTGTTTTATTTCGGACTTTCGCTATCACAATGACTATTTTAGTTATTCCGCGTTAATTCGTTTTAGTAACTTTAAGTACTTGGCTTCTGTGTAATTTTTTCATAATTTTTTGTTTATTTCTTTTTTCTGATTACAACTAACGTGAGACACAGACATTGTAAGCATGAGTTAACGGGTTACTCACGTAGAGAGTCAGCTACTGGCTGACAGGTTTCGACCTATCGACGCCTTTATGAGGGCGAATGTAACAAGAGGACGCCCGACACATGTGTCGCGAGACGTCTTCGCGTACGCGCGTCCTCTTGTAACATTCGCCCTTATAAGAACCCACGGATGACTCCAAAACATGCCGGCCAGCAGCTGACTCTCTACGTGAGTAACCCGTTAACTCATATAATATTCTTTTTATAAAATATGTAGCTCAAGAAATTAGTTTGCTTCCCTAAATCTGCAATACCTGTAGTAACACAATCGTTTTTCTTCAGTTCTGGTAGGTAATAATATTACGTCAATGGTTATGTTCATTGTGCACTTTGATGATAGTCCCGTCTATAGTGGTGATGCTGGCGCGACAAGAGGCCGACCACTTGGAGCAGAGCCACTGCACTTTGGGCCCCTTGCTGCGGCTGTACCTGTTGTACCGGTACGAGCCAATCACCATCACCGGCCGGCCGCGCTGGGACGTCGTATATGATACAGAAACTGGAATTTACGAGTTAATATTAGATATTAATTAAAGAAGATTCACCATCAGGCTCTTATTTAGTCTCCACTGTAGGGCCACAACCCTCCCTACATTACCAGAGTCATACTTGGTCAGAGAAGCCGGAGGATTTCGCCTACACTCTCCAAGCTGGCAGAAGAGTTGGAGAGGTTTCACTAATATTACGTATAGGCTTTGTTCAGCTTGCTAGATTAACTAAGTCGCCTTCTACGACATCCACGAGAAGACTTGAAGTAACAACTACTTTATAAGACTTCTTGTAGATGTCGTCTACTCTACCGGAAACCAGCCGGCAAATATAAAGGTACATGTGCTTGTTTTTTCGTGTGTGTAAATGACCAACACTGGTGTCAGATTTTTAAGCTGCCTTAAGACATCTAACATAACTTGAAGATTGCCATACAATGATGACAGCCGGTCCCAACGGGTTGCACGAGCCTTCCGAAGCGAGGAGGAGCTCAAGAAGTTTTTATGCCTCTTGTAAGCCTTGTAATGCCAAGTAAGGACCAAGCCCGGTGTCGCTTTACTTGCGAAAGCGCTAGTAATGCGCACACATGTGCTATACGACCGCTATTATGTTGTGTACCTATACGAGTAAAACCAAAAGTCATCCAAAATAATCTACAATACGTGGCTCACCAATAGGACCTGATCATACAAACCTTCAAAGTTTATGATACCTAAATGAGACATCAACCTCATAGAAAAAGGAGAGCAAATGATAAGATCTAAATTTATTTAACACTCCATGACGTGCTGTGTAAAAATTTCAGACACACATTACAGAAACAAATCCAACATTTAAAAATATTTAAGAATAACACATGTCACAAAATATTAACTTAATTAAAATCACAACAAAATTTTTTTGAATCAATAAACTTCATTAAAAGTTGCCGTGTAATGTTAAAAATACAAAAAGAAAATTACGTTATAAATCTATTTTAGTGTGCGATTTTCAATGATTATGCACGTTCTGTATCTTGATGACTTGGCCATCGATGGTGGTGACGGTGGCGCGGCAGGCGGAGGACCACTTGCAGCAGAGCCACTGCACCTTGGGGCCCTTGCAGCGGCTGTGTCGGTTGTACCGGTACGGCCCGAACAGGAGCGACGTCCGCCCTCGTTGGTTTGTTGTGTACAATACTGGAATAAAGTCATCCATTTAGAGCGCGGTCGGACGACACGCGTACGCCAAGCTCACGATAAGCGCGGTTTGAATTTGTTGCACATATTTGAGTCCTATCACATATCAATACAACTCGAATTGCATTAACCGAAGTCAACACGCACATGCCTCCACTACGCCATGCGACGCCTTGCCTCCGTTTTCTTTTCGCCTTGCCTCCGCCTTGCGCCCACCGACTGGACTTCGGTAAATTCAATTTGAGATGTATTGATATGTGACAAGACTCAATTTGATGCAACAAATTCAAACCGTGCTTGTCATGCGTATATCATCTGAACGCGCCCTTAGGGTCAGTTCACACCGAGACGCGATGCGAGGTGGCGCGCACTTTTGAAAAAAAATAGAACTAAAAAAAATATTATACACAAAAAGATACTAATTTCAGCGAGATCCCGCTGCGCCGCGCTGCGCAGCGCGGTGCAGCGGGTAGTAGTTAACAAATTATTTATTTTTTCTGAACGGCTGCTCACAGCGGCAGCGGTGTAGTAACAATAGCGGCAGTAAACAATTTATTTTTTTCTTCAAAAGTGCGCGCTACGTCGCTACGCGTCGCGTCTCGGTGTGAACTGACCCTTATACGCATATAACCGTAATACTTAAATAACTGTGACAAATTTCTGTGTCTAATCTACGTTTAATTTGATTTATACTCTCTACTCTATTTTTCTTGAATAAACAAAATTCTAACATAGAAAGCTGCCATTTATTTTATTATGTAAACTGATAAAATTATTTCATTTAGTATAATGGATGAAGAACACGATGATCGCCTGGTTTTCACTACGTTGACTGTTAACCATAGCTACTTATTTATTACAGAATTAGTTAAAATCAATATATAGTGATTCTGCACTTGATACTGGGATATAGACATTCTCCGCCTCGGAGTGTAGAAAACTAAGGACAGCAATGGCAATAAATTAAAACAACCACCAGGTTATGTGTTGTAAGGATGTATATTTCATAAGTTTAATGGTCATGTCCACCATCGATGATAAGAATGTCACCGTCCCGAGTGAACACTTTCGACCGGCAACCCTTGCGCCTCTGGTCGCAGCGCCACACCACCGCGCCCTCCTTACAAGATGTCTTGTGGAACCGGAACGGGCCAATTTGCAAAACCGGTTGACCACGTTGGGATGTGGAGTATGTTATTTCTGAAATTGTTTTTATTTATTAAATTTATTTTTACTCCCATTAGTAACAGATAGATATATCCTATACTTTAAACGAGCAATTCTTGTATGAAGAAATGTACAAATAGCAGTAAAGAAACAAAAAAAAATCAGTATTTCCATACAAATTGCCATGGCATGGCTGGACACTTTTGTACGGAAATGCCGAATTTCTTTTCTAATTTTGACAGTTATTTAATTTTATTATACTCGTATTGTAGTGATTTAGTAAAGCCCGTGGTTCGATTCATTACGGGTCCCTTTCACGTTGTGTATTTATATCTATATATATCTGGCTCGGGACTACTTACTACTTTACATAGCCATAGTCCCGAGACAGAGAACGGCAGGTCTTTGAAAGATCGTCGTATCTGCAAAAAACAAAGTTTTAGTCAGAAGACTAGGTAGGACTAGGTAGGTATCAAAATCGTCTGCGTACACTTCGTCCTAAGTGAAACTTGACAGACGTGAAGGGATATAGGAGGATTAGTTTAGTTTGACATATTTGCGCTTATTCCGTTTCATAATAGACAGTACAGCACACACTCTGTACCAGCTACAGTTTGCAACCCGTACTGTTAAGTTAGTTTTTGAGTGCACTTTCGGTTAAATAGTTATAACTTATAAATCATAGATGTTATGCGTTTATTTTCATAAATTAATGTTACAAATACAAATGCAGTGGCGGCGGCCTAAAGTAGGTTATCTATATTGCATTTTATGTACGGTATTGACTCCTACATACACATTGGTACCTTATCACTGTGCATCGAAAAGATGCAGATATGACAAACTAGTTCCGCGCACACAGCCAGCACCTGCGGCCAGCACGGAACGAATTTTATTTATTGTTTACCTACCCACCGACTTTTTGTACGCGTCCACTAAATGTAAATTTGTAAGTTCTCATTATAAGTAAATTCTGTAGATTCTTTTATGACAATTAATGTCTTTTACCATAATTTGGCGCTGATGATGTCCACGGCCAATGATGACACATTCCATCATGTACGTCGAATCATGTGCACATTTAACGTTTAGCTACTTACCTACTTCGATAGGTTGCTCAGCCGTGCGTGAAGTCTCGCTCTTGTTTTCTGAAAAGAAAATCAATTGTGAAATTACCGTCATCATAATCTACCCATATCAGACAAACAGTTTGAAGTAATCTGATTTTAGAGCAAACACAAAAGGTACCTATTAAAATTTTATATTGATCGAGATAACGTTATGAAAGAAAAACAACTTAGTATTAAATTTACTTATATTTAATGACATAAAATTTATTAAAAATAATATCGTTTTTACAGAAACACGTTTTAATAAATCTATCCTCAATCCACATAATCACCATCTGGCATTAGGTTGATCTACAATATATGTAGGTAACTGTTAGGTAGGAATAAACGACTTTTTGACGACGAATTTTTGAAAGTAACGAATAATAAATAAATGTATGATGATTTAGGTCATCATCAGTATTACCGGTAGGACTGAATGTGTTTTTTAAGTGTACAAATAAATAAATAAATATATAGGAAAAAATCACACAGATTGAGCTAGCCCCAAAGTAAGCTTAAACTTGTGTTATGGGATAGCACGAAAAAGTAAAAGTATCTGGGCGCCCGATCTTCGCTCGACGAAAAATATAGAGAATGATTTTTCGGCTTTCGAAACTCTTTAAATGCTAAATTTAATCAAAATTCCTTCAAGATCCTTATCAGTTACTCACCAGGCCAGGAATTTAAGTAGGTACGTAGGTATACATATTTACAAGAAGAGCTCTTTCAAAATATTTTTATTAATAGCCATATATTGTGTGCCACAGCTAAGCAAAGGCCTCTCATTCTTTTCAAGAAAAATAAACTGATTAAAAATTAAATTAAATTATTATAACAGTAAAAATATATACTTAAATGTATTTTTATACATGCTATACACAAGTCTTTGAATGATTATGTGCATTTCGGATCAGGATAATTTCTTCGTGGACGGTGACGAGAGAAGCCCTGCAGCCTTTGCTCCATTTCATGCAGGGCCACATCACCCGAGAGCCAGAGTGGCGGCTCGAGCGGTTGTACCGGTACCCTCCCATCTCGATTACCGGTTTCCCATACCTCGATACGGTATATTTTGGCTCTGTAAGTATAGGTTCTTGTTAGTTTTAAAAATAATTTAAAACAATGACAATGTGGCAGCACCACAGCTGCGAATATAAACCCGGAGTACGCAACACGCAAAATGACAATACTCTTGGATGAGACAATCCAAGTTATTTTTTTTAAATAAAACGCAAAAACCTAAACTGATTTTAATGAACTCAAAAATAAACAGCAAACAAATTAAATTAACGAACAATATGAAATAAGCAAAATCTAAAAATGTCGTTCACTATGACGAGGCACGATGTTGCTACGGCGACGATCTCGAACAAAATGGGGGCGTGTCAGGGCGGCGCTGCGTTATATAGGGTAGCGAATTTCTTTTCGTTGACCCGTCAACAATACTATAAAAATATATGCCTATTTGTTAATTTGTTTTTTTGTTTGTTTGTAAGTAAGTATTTATCAGTGGAAGCAAAAAGAAGAGGCCTTTGCCCAACAATAGGACATTTAATAGGATTCAAAAAAATACAAAAAAGTTAAAAAACTATATTAAAAGCAATGAAGCATTTTATTCGCATTCTGTTCACTATGTTTGATGACATAACTAACAATTGCGGATCTAATGTTACCGCGGGTATTAGACATCAATCAAAGTCTCTGTTCACTATGTTTGATGACATAACTAACAATTGCGGATCTAATGTTACCGCGGGTATTAGACATCAATCGAAGTCTATGTTTATGGCGCCAAGTATACCACATGATATCTTTAAAATTATTAAAAATCTTAAAAATACAAACAGTGTTGGTTATGACGGTATTTCAACAAAAATAGTTAAAGCATTGAATGAACTCATTTGTCATTATCTAAGTCATATTATTAACCTCAGTATCCAAACGGGCATTTTTCCTGAAGATCTAAAATTGACAATAGTAAAACCTTTATTTAAAAAATGGACAGGGAACGAGTTGAATATTTTAGACCTCTTGCTCTAAATTCGATATATTCGAATTGAAATATCTAAGTTCGATTTTAAATCAAAAACAAAAAAGCGTTACACATCACATGAACGACATGTATCGTATGGGGTGCCACAAGGCAGTGTCCTTGGGCCCCTCCTTTTTATTATCTATATCAATGATATCCCTTATAATATTAAACATAATATGTCATTATTTTCTGATGATAGTACGGTTACAATTAGATGCAAGAACAGAAATTCTTATAAATCCGATGCTAACTTAACATTGACTTCAATAAATGGCTTGACAATAATAATTTAAAAATAAATCTTGATAAAACTAACATAATGCATTTAAGTGAACGACCTAAAAAGGCCGACAATTTTAATTTAGAATATCAGGGTAATATAGTAAATAATGTTGCATATACTCGATTTCGTGGATTAATAATTGATTCTAAGTTGAAATGAAAAGAACATATTGAAAGTCTTTGTAAAAGAATTAGTAGTTCATCCTATGCCCTTTATAGACTATCGAATGAAGTAAATACTGAGGCACTTATAACGGCATACTATGGCCTAGATAAATCTGTTCTTAGATATGGTATAATTTTTTGGGGAAATTCCATTGATAAAGATATAGCATTCAAAATGCAAAAGCGCTGTATTCGAGCAATGTTCGGTCTTCTAAGTACAGATAGTTGTGTACCACTGTTTAAAAAACATAAAATTCTAACACTCCCGTCACTATATATAATGGAAGTAGCAATATTTGTAAAGACTAATTCTCATCTATTTCCTAGTTTATCTAATGAAGTGAAAAGAAACCGTCGTGAGTTATATTGTGATTATTTGTGTCTGCATGCATCTAAAACTGCTTTATTGCAAGATAGTGTAGTATGTATGGCACCAATGATATATAATCAAATATCAAAACAATATAAAGATCTAAATTTAAATTCATTTAAGAAAAGATTTTAGATATTGTTGACTGAAAATTGTTATTATAGTGTAAAAGATATTTTATCTGATAATTTGTAATGACTTTGATATTAGTAAGTAGTGTATTTATATTACGGTAGATTGATAGATTCATTATAAGTGATATATTTTTCTAGTATTATGATAGACAGCCTCTCTGAAAATTTGCACACCTGTGATGGTAAAACATGATTGAATGAACTTAAATGTAAATACCTTGGTTGTAACTCATGTTTGGCAAAATAAATTTATCTTTATCTTATTTATTTTTTATTTATTTGTATCTTTAACGTAGTTTAACAATTTAATGGTTATGTTCATTTCTGCAAGTAACAATTACGTCATCAATCGTTGTTACAGTTGCTCTACAGAACTTTCTCACGTAACTGCAACGCCACACAATCCTAGGTCCTTTGTACCGATAGTCTTGCATATAACGGTAATTATCCATTTCTAAAACCGGTTTTCCGAATTTCGATAGCGTGTACACTGGAACTTCAAATATATATATATAAATAATAGAAATGTAAACTACATTATAGTCCTCTTTTATTTTCAAATTTTATTCATATCTATAAATCAGAAATTGTAATTTTCGAAAATAAAACATCACGACGCCAGCACAAGCCACGAGCAGCATTTTCACGAGCCACAAGTGGCCGATTTTCACTAATGTGCGTAGTAAAGCTTCACGTTCTCACTTTAAACTGTAAACAGAAGTACATAAAATAGTTTGAAGGGTTATCTAGGGCCTGATCAAGACAATATTTTAAATGAAATCTCCGTTTCCTTTCAAATGATTTATTTCAAATGGGGGCAGGACTGGACCCCGGAAAATTCAGGTAGCCCCTTAATTTATTTACATATTTTACTAACTGGTACTAAATGAACTTTCAATGATTATGAATATTCTTAGAGCTGACAATAACATCGTCTATGATAACTACAGTAGCTCTGCATTTGCTGTTCAAGAAACTACAACGCCACACTGTCTTGGGTCCTTTGGAACGTCTGTCTGGAATGTATCGGTAAGCGCCGATTTGAAGGATTGGCTTTCCAAACTTCGATGTCGTATATACTGGAACTTAATAAATAAGACATTATTATAAATGTCCGCGCAGTTTGAAAAAATACCCAAAATGAGAAGGCAGTGTGATAAAAACCGATAAAGTGTGAGTTGAACTGGCGTGGAGGGAACCCTCTCCATGCACAATGCCAAAGCTTTAAATTAACTTACAATAGCGCTATCTAGTTTGTTTTAGTAAACTATTTTTCGTACGTGAACGTATTTTATTGAGTTTACCACTCTATTTTTATTAATAGAATTATTATTGGTTTTCCTGTAATCTACATGCAATGTACTAATATAGCCATGAATTATTTTAGGTTCAGTAGTTTCGGAGATCAGGCAGGGAGAAAATGGTCAACATTCGTTTTCTTTCATAAATAAAAACAAAACTATTTATTTTACAATTATAACAAAGTTCATATATTTGTGATCTTCGTAACGAGCCTTTTCATTTGATAGATGACACAGTAAGGTTTGCAAAACTTTTTTTATTTCCTAATTTTGTCCCTCAAAAATTACCCTTATTTAAAAAAAGATGTTTATTTACTTTGCACATTCGTGTTTGTGTCATAGGATTACACCGTCCTGCCAAATTCCACGTGATTTAGTCCAGTTGTTTCGGAGAAAATTGGCTGTGACAGACTCTTATAATAAATCTGTGCTCGAATTTGAAAAAGTTTGCCGCCATTTTGAACTTTTTTGTTTCTGGACCGTTAGCCTTCAAATTCGATATCTGGGGGTCCCTGTGGTCTCTTATAAAGAATCTATGCTCGAAATTGACAAAAATGGCCAATTTTGCCCAAATCTGAAACTAGCTGCTAACAGCTCATAATAAAAATTCCTGAATAACCTACATGTATTGTAAGAAAATAAAAATATTTTAAACGATATTAATTTCTCATTTATTCAATAAAAGAAAAAAAAATGTTTTCTTATCGGTCACCACGCTCAAAAAGTGTAACTTGAATTAATATCAAAGAAAAAAAAATACTACATAAATAAAAGATAAATAAATAATTATATTGCATAAGTTGATAAAAAATGCTATGCAATAGCTTTGCCGCGGCAGTCCCCGAGTGCCACACGTTTTTTTTCTTTTTTCATTTTTGTACGAAACCCTAACAACTGTTAAAATAATCAAACCATTCAGGTATTATCATAATACTTATCATTTATGGGTCAGAATAGCCTCCAACAACAGATTCTTCTTGCAGAGTCATGTAGACCACCCAGATCATGTAAAGGTTATAGTGCTGTACCATACCATAACCTATCTACATGACCTGTACATAATTTGGGGTAGCCAAATTGGTCACTCTCGGCACTTGGTCGATAGACATTAGATAAATCAACCGTAGGTGTATTCCCCCATGCAGTGTACCTACCAGAGTATTATCAGATTGCCCGAAAACCACATGACAATAATCATAATTTCTAGGCAATGTGATAAGGATATTCGTATTATAATTAATGACTTAGCCCAAAGTAGCTTTTCATTATTTATAATGTCCGGGCATTATGGAAATTGACTCAATTTATCACTTGGTCCATAACATATACCTTCATGTCTATTTTCAAAAAAAGGCAGACAGAGCATTTTGGGTCTCGCGGCTCTAAGCGAACAGAGCCCTCGACCCGAAGGCCACCTTTAGCGTGATGGAGGGTGAGAAGTTGATAATGGAATCAAATTGACATGATTCCCTTTTCGCCTATTCTCTCGATCGGCTTTTAAGATCTGAGCGGGAAGCAGCTGGTACATTCTAAGTTTCATCTTTTCTTCCTTACCAGCATCGATGAGAATATTATAAGATTAATATAGAAGTAGTTATTTTTACGTTTATTGTTGCTAAATATCATCATTACAAGGATGTTTTCTTTTTATTTACAATTAATATAAGACAAAAATTACAATCTGAGGATAAATCAGTATACGTAAACAACTATATAAATAAATTAAGATAATAAATTAATACTAAGTAATTACGTGTAGAATTTCTACTTGACTACTTAAATACTTACCCCCTTATTCATAAAAAATTACAAACCTTAGCTAAACCTCTTTTAGTTAAAATATGTTTTGTCTCGTTCTCACTATGTCAAATATTAAAAAAAGGGAAAGGGACAAAACATGTTTTATCTAGAATAGGTTTAGCAAACGCTAGTAATTTTTTACGTATTTGAAGGTTATAAAATAAGAGAACAATTATATAACGTTCTCATGCCTTCTTTATATTGAGACTTCATTATATAGCAAATTAATGGTTATGTGCATTTCTTGTACTGACAATATGGTTCTCAAAAGTGACTACAGACGCCCTGCATAATGTTTTGGGGTATTTACTACAGGGCCAATTAATTCTTCCTCCTTTCAAGCTGTTGCTGCGGAAATACCGGTATTTTCCTATCTGTATCACCGGGTTACCGAATTTCGAAGTAGTAAATACTGGAGCTTCTGAAACTGAAGACGAAAATAAACTTCAGTATTTCTGTCAAAATAGACTTCTGTTTATAGCTTCCAAGATGCATGACTGAAGTTAAAGTAACAAGATGCAGTCATCATTACTTTCTCTGTTTAATTAATAAAATCCAAAGTAAAACAGGAGTAAACAAAACACTTTCTATATCATTGTACGACTAGAAAAAATAATAACCTAATCAAAATTAGCACAAATCATGCGAATTTCATTTATTGAATTAATATTATAAAAACACTCGTGATTTTTAACAACAGCAAGATGATCTATAATGATGACTTGTGTTCCACCAATAAAACATCTTGAATTATTTCGAACTGTATTTCATTTCAATTGATTTATTATTTTCTTGTTAAAAAGGTGATCTTAAAACGTTACAAGCTAATGATTATGATAATTGTTTATCTTGATGATTTCTTCATTAACAGTAATAATACTGGCTCTACACGAGTATTTCGACGTCCACTTGGAGCACAGCCACTGCACCTTCGGCCCTTTGTAGCAGTTCCGTCGGTAGAATCTGTACGCGCCCATCTGTATCACCGGCGTCCCTCTGTTGGTGGTCGCATATACTGGTTCTGTAAGAGACAATATTTCATATCCACGTTAAACGATCACTTCAAAAAAACATATTCTTTGAAGTGAAAAAAGTACCATTACATAAATAATAAAATAAAAGAAAAAAAAAGCATTTATTGTACCATTTCCATAACTTCTTTTGCTTATATAATAGTGTTAGTCTAAAGTGTTAGTTGTAATCTTATTTATTGTATTATTAGTTTCAAGTGTGTGTATTGTTATTAAATTATTAGCTTCATTATTCGTATATTTTTATCTTAATGAATATATGTTTATTACCTATGTATCTAAGTAAGAAAATACATGTATTTATTTATTTGGTGTTAATATCTTGGTGTTCAGTGGGAACTCTGTACTGAGCCGTTTCCTGCTAGTTTTTCCCAGCCAGAGACAAGATGTCGTCCGACCAGCGAGTTTTGAGCTTTCCTGATCTTCTTATTACGGCGGGCTCTTTCCATTTAGTACTTAGAATTTTCCATCGTTTATTTCGGTATCTTGGTACGTGTCCCATTTTTTTTATATGTAATTGTTCTATATCTTATTTTATGCATTTTTTGATATTTACTTCCATTCTTTCATTCATGATTTTTTCCATAAAAAGTTGGCAAGTACTAATTTTATATTTTTTCACTTTTTCAGTATATCCATGTTTAACTTCCATAGCTTAAGTTTTGTAAAAAGCAAGTATCCAGTATGACTTAAGTTTTGTAAGAAGCAAGTATCCAGATTTCATAGACACCGGATAATCTTTGAGAATTTCCTTGGATGCCCAGAACTTATTCCAGGTCATTACTATGCGTCTGGTTACTTTTTGCCCAAAAATATGTAATTGTCTACATATTCCAACTGTTTCCTGTAAAGGTATATCGCTTTTACGTATATCAACTATATCGTTAAAATTTAGATTCGTCATAATTAGTCCTATTTTTTCACTCTTTTTGTATAATGAGTGAATCATGTCTTCAAGATCCTGACCCGATTCCACAAAAATGTATATATCGTCAGCAAATCTTAAGTGGCTCAGATGTTGTTTGCCTATTTTTATACCTTTTCGTTGCCACTCTAGTCTCCCGAAATCTGGTCACTAATTATTTTCATAAAAATATTTTAGTTTGAAATAATGTTTCAATACATAATTATATTTACTCAATATTCATATAATTTTTATCATGATTTTTTAATATGATTGTTATAAATCGTTATAATCATAATATATTAATAATAGTAATTTCTCATAATATAAATTAATATAACATTTATTTTAACATAACTATTAATGAAGTCATAAAATGGGCCACAAAATCATGGTTTTCTTGGTGCTTCTGTAAAGTTTTATATTTTTTTCTATAATTTTTTTCCGGTGTCGTTGATAGATTAGTTTAAGATTGTTTGAGTTTAATTATATATTGTGATAATATATTTTCTTCGTTTATTTAATTTATATGATTGCTTGATGAAAGGCTATCTTTGATATTTTTTTCCAAAATGTAAACTAAGATGGGTACTCTAAAATGGTAAAGTAGGAACGTGTTTATTTTTCGTGTTTAGTACGTTTATGACTTCCGTCAATGATTATGTACATTTTTAACGAGTACAATATTCCCGTTGGTGGTCCACACGGAGGCCCTGCAGCCGGTCTTGCTCCATTTGTTGCAGCACCACTGCTTTCTCAGGCCCTTGCACTTCACTCGCTGACTAAACCGATAGGGTCCCATCTGAATCACGGGACGGCCAAATTTAGATACACTAAAGAAGGCCTCATTTTCTGAAAATGTAAAGAAATAGAGCAATTTTAATCACATCAGTGTTTTTTCAGGAAACATTAATGTTAATACTACTAACTTTAATACATTATTCTTTTTCAAATTACAAAATGTTGAATAAATATCTGATAAGATTATATATAAACACTATCACTTCTTTATCCTAAATGGGACAGACAAAACATTTTCGGTGTGAGTTTACAGAACCCAGGGAAACCCAAAAAATACTATTAATACCTAAAATTCATAAATAAAAATAAATCTATAGACCAAGTAAAATTTAACTTTAATTAAAACAACAAAATAGGTGCTGTTAACATCGATAATTTAATGATTATGATCATCTCTCGAACTCACAATAGTATCGTCCACAGTGCAAATGAAGGCCTTACAACGGGTATTGCTCTGGTTAATGCAAGGCCACTGTACTTTGGGTCCCTTGCAACGGCCTCGGCGAAAATACCGGTATTTACCGAGCTGAATCAACGGTTTTCCAAATTTAGATGTGGTATATATTGGACCTGTAGATTTAAATGTAACATAATTTCGTGATCTAAGTATGTTTTAGAATATTATTTTACAAAACTAAAAACCGACTTAACTCCAAACTACACAAGCGATTCAAAAAAGTCTATGGGATCACCTGACAAGAATGCCCTTTCAAACAAAAAAACAATTATAAGAATGAGGTAACGGGGTACTCTCGTAGAGTAAAATTGTGGTAGAGCCACGCTACCGGCAAAACTCTGTTTTGCTAGTAGCATGAATGGGCCGGCTCGTCCGGGGAAGTACCACACTCTCACAGAAAATCGACGGCTGAGTAGTAGCTTCACCGCTTCTATGCTTCGTTCGGTGAGTGAAAGAGCCGGAGGCCCTCTCCCTCTCCCTCCCCTCCCCCTTCTTCATCCCTCCTACATCTTTAACGAGTTCGTTTGCCGCACTATGACATAAACAAACTCGAGCTGAGCAGGTTTGATTTATTAGGTTTTTAATTATTTTTTTTTGTTCATACGCAGTTAACTTGAACGAGGATGTATTTATTAGTATATCTCTATAACCATTTCAATTGAGTATGAAAATATTTTTATAGTTTTACATAAGAAATAAATTTGTGAGTCGATAAATATTACGTTTAGCCATCTTATTAAAATCACCATTGTATTTATGCCAGTAGATATTAATGATTTCATAATTTAATGCTTGTGATCGCTAAACATGATTATGCACATTTTTTGTTTTAACAATAACGCCCTGAACAGTGGTGACAGAAGCTCTGCAGCCCGCGCTGCTCCACTTGCTGCACGGCCAGTGGATTTTGTAACCTGTGCTGTGACTTCTTTGGTAGTACCTGTACCTTCCAATCTGCAGAACTGGTTTGCCCATCGCAGAAGTTGTCCAAACAGCTTCTAAAATTTTAGAAACCAAATTCACAGCGTAAACCTCCTAAATTTAAAAAATCCTGAAATTTTGAGAAACTCATTAGACAAACAAATAGACTGAATTGAAGAACTTTATTTATAACCGAAAAAGAAGTATAGGTTTGGATATTTTTGATTCAAAACCAATTCCTTGATTAAATTTATCATCACCTAAAAATAGATTAATAATTAATAGATTTAATGATTGTGGATGTTTGTGGTCTTGATAAATTGGTTATCAATGGTAGTAACCGAGGCCCTGCAGCCCTTGCACCATTGATCGCACAGCCACTGGACCTTGGGGCCTTTGCACCGACTGTGTTTGTAAAACCGGTTTCTGCCGATATTCAACACCGGTTGGCCGCATCTTGACTTAGAATACCACATGCAAACTGCAATAATGAAGATTGAGATTCATGAGATTCCACGATAGTATACGAAATTTGACGCAATACGTAAATAAATTTCGACAAAAAAGTAGAAACATATTATTTAAACTTAAAAAAAAAACAGATTTATTTACAATTTTAGTATAATTGTGACATCCTTTTTAAGTGGTTGTGCACGGCGTTGTTTATTTTTAAAATCTCGTTGTCCCAGGTGGTGATGGAGGCCCTGCAGCCCGTGCACCACTTGACGCACACCCACAGGCAGCGTGGGTGGTCTGGCTTGTGACTGCTGTGCTGGTAATACCGAAATTCTCCTACTTGTAGCATAGGTTTTCCTCTTCTTGATACCGTCAACCTAATATCTGTAAAATTAAATTATGTTATTAAGCTTACCTATTCAAACCTAGCTAAGCGTATATATCGCCGCCGTATACACCGCATAAATCGAATAAGTATTACGAAAAACTGCGCTTCGAAACCCAAATTAAGGTTGTAGGTAAAAGTCTGAAATGATACTGAGGTACTGCCTCTACCGGACAGAGACAGGTGGGCTTCGAAGCCAGACCTCTAACGACAGGGGCGAGACAAGTATGTTAAAGAGGATCAACAATATAAGCTCCCATATAAGGTCTCCAATTGACACAAGATTTGACTGTTAGAGAATGCTTTTAGCATTAAGTCCGTACTTGTAACATTTTGTATATGTATATAATAACAATGTGATCGCAAACGTCTTTGACGTTGACGACCATAAGGGGAGCTCCACAGCGCAGGCTGCACCATTTCATGCGTCTTTACTCTGCCTTGCATTTGCTGATTCTGTTTTGATTGTACCGGTGTTCTTCATAGATATTACGAACCGCCTGAATTTGAAGACCGTAAAATCTGGCTCTGAAAATTATATTTTAGGGAAGAAACATATATATAAAAGGCTTATACACAAAATATATTAGTAAAACACAATAATTGTATTTAAAGAAAAGTTTTGTAAAATAAAACATCGATTAGGGTTAATACAAAAGTACTTATCTAATGAAATATTTGCTTATTTCTACAAATTTAGCGACAAAAAGGAATTTAGATCTAGTATTCTTTTTTCACTCACTATTTTCACTATTTTAGATTATAATAAGGTATTTATTCATGTTTTAAATAGTATAATATAAAATCATTAGCAGGTCGACTTCAAACTTTATATTTTGACCACCGAGTCGCCGACGATCGACGAAAATAGAGGAGGGTTATTTATAAGTTTACTATGTATGATGAATATATGTATGTGTTACTACCATCGTGATTTGATCAAGACGAGTACGAGTATTCTCAATTATAATCAAGGGGATAGATGAATTTTTCAAATAGGCGTGTTGCCCATTATTTGAAATAAATTATATTTCAAATAATGGTATAATTCAATATAGATTTGAAATAAATTATTTGTAAGGAAACGGAGATATACTAGACCCCGAAAAATTCATGTATCCCTTTAAGACAACTTTTAAGTCTACAGGTTATTATAAATCAGCGCAGTTTGAATTCGGCCACGATAAATTAATAATAGATAAATAGAAGTTTATTATGCTATTTTAATCTAAGCAAGCAATATCAGCTAACAATAACATAAGCAATATCATTATAAAAACACGACTTGTGACTGAAACCAAAAATTATGTCCACGCGAATCACTTCATAATTTAACGACTCTATCCTAAATAGTGTTTTAAAAGAGTCAGTCAAAAACGAATCTAACAAGCTGATAAAAATAAAAAGAATAAGTATAATGTTATAAACATACAGTCAAAACAAACCATTATTACTACGACTGTTACTATAATGCCTAGTGATAGGTACTAATGCAAAAATTTCGTTCGGAAAAGAAACGAAAAAACAATCAGATAGTTTTCAAATTTTCTAAAAAACTATTCCATTTTTTTATTTTTCCGATTGAGCCAGCCCCTAAGTGAGTTCGAGACTTGTGTTATGGGATACTAACTCAACGATACCATATTTTATAACAAATACATTTATCGATAAACACCTAAGACCCAGAGCAATTGGAATAAGGCCATTTTCTAACTTGCCCTGACCTGGGATCGAACCCGGAACCTCTGGTTGGCGGACTAGCATGTTGACCACTACGCCACGGAGATAGACCTCATTTGAAAAGATTCGCACCCATCAGTAATAAAGCCTAGACTAGTGTGAATGGCGATTAATGACTTTGACGATTTTGCCGTCGACGGTGATGAGCGAGGAGCCGCAGCCGTGGGGCCTGCGCACGCAGCGCCACCACACCGCGTTGTACTTGTTGGTGCGGTACCTGCTGTAGTCGTACCCGCCCACCGACAGCACGCTCACTCCGCAAGGGTGCGCGCTCTTCACAAATGAAGGCACTGGAAGGTAAGCACAGAAATTCAGTTCTGTACACGAAGAAATAAGTTTAACCTCCTTAAGTATTTATAATTTAATACCCATTTGTAATGTTACAAAAACATTATGCGTAATAAATGATTACAATACCATGGAGCTCGGTGGCCCAGCGGAAGTGCGCATTACTAGCGCTTTCGCAAGTATAGCGACACCGGGCGTGGTCCGCACTTGGATGGGTGACCACAAGTAGCGTAACCATTTCTAGAGCTCCTCCGTGCTTCGGGACGCACGTACAAGCCTATGGCCCCGGCTGTCATCATTTTATGGCAGTCGTCAAGCTAAGTCAGATGCCTTTAGGCAACATGAAAAATCTGACACTAGTGTTGGCCACTTACAAACTAACTAACAAACAATACCATTAAGTCTTTAAACGACATGACGGTCATCATTACAAATCTATTGCGTCTGTAATGCTGTCATTCAAGGTGTTAATCTACAATACCACACACTCCAGAGGAAGGTGAGTAACTAAACAGTAGTTTATTATACACCACGGTCTTGTGTTTGTGTTGCTATAGTACGCCTGAATAGGAACACTTCAAAAGATGAATAAGAGCAGCAAAACATTTCAATGCTTATCGTAAAAAAATATAATTAACAAACATTTACAGAAATTAAAATAAAAAGGAATGCACACATCAATATTAAACTATTTGTTCTCAACTTAATTAAGCTAGAATTAAGTTTTGATGGTTTAATTTAAGCGTAAATTTGATTAATGAATAAATAAATAAATATTACGTACTAGAAGTCACATAATTTCGTATTTATGAACATTTCATCAAAATATACAAAGTCACGAGCTACTTACATAACTAATTCATTTTAAATAACCTGTTCTTTTTTATAATGATCGTATTGTATCCAACGTAATAATTCTAAACCACATGTCTAGATAATTTTTCTATGTAAACATTTAAGTTAATATATTTTAAGTAGCACATGCTAATATTATACTCAAGTATTTTATAAAAATATTTGAATCTATGGTTTTCATGACCACTTTTTTCCCATGAAATCAATTAAATAAATTAGATCAATATGTTCTAAAGTTAATGCCTGTATTTAGTGCCTGAATGAAAAGGTAAACTGTGAACAACACTCTTGGATGGCCCGAAAGAATGTAAGCATTCTAAGGAATTTCAAAATTCCTGCGATCTTGCACAATTCGATTGACTTTTCTGCCTCAGCAGCCAATACGAGAACAAACATGTCTTGTTTTTATTTAGATTTTTTCTTTTTCTCTTCCATTTTAGATTATGGACGTAGACCATTCAAAGATTATTTCGCATTTCTGTGACCGTTACTCTATAAACCAAAATCAATGAAGTATTTAAACGCCATGACGGTCACCTGGTGACCGACAAATAATTAAAACTGCGCTTCCATCATATTTTTGCAATACCCAAAAGGGTTCATATTGTACTCAAAACCTAATGATATGAATGCAATAAATGAATTGGTTTGAAATTGAGAATTTCTTTACGCGATTAACCCGTGCTTGTTAATAATGGATTGAATTGAATTGAAAAATCTTTTGCCTCTGCACTGCTGGCAGTCAAGGTGTTAATGACTATGCTGGCCTGTCACTTGGACAATGACATTATCGACGGTGGTGAGTATGCAGCGACAGCGGCCGTTTCTCCAACGGGCGCACCGCCACACGGACTTGTGAGGGTACACCACGTGCTGGTTGTAGCGGTACGGACCGATCACGATCACCGGCTTGCCTCGCAATGACAACGAGAATATCGCGTCTGAAAGAGAAAAAAAATGAAGCCAGTGTCTGCAATTCGATTTATCGACTTTTTAAATAGGTTTTGTTATCAGTTACACTGAAAGTAACTTTCAGTACTAGGTACATATTTGGTAAGAAACTTATTAGTTAATTAAAAATATATAATTTACCAACCTAACTCAGTTACGTAGAGATTACCATGAAAAATACTCTGGCTGTAAAAGAGCATTTATTTCGATACGTTTTTTTTTTTTGTTTTGGCAGTGAAGTATTCTTCAATAAAGAAAGAGGGAATAAAGGAGTAGGTACAAAAATTAGGTAATGTATGTTTTGTTGTTTTATTACTACAAGAACTATTATTTTCATAGTCTCACGAGTGATTATGATCATTTTTAATGCTAATAATCTCGTCAGTGTGAGTCTTGATGTAGGCGCGGCACCCCATCGCCCGCTTCACGCACACGAAGAACCCTCGCTCGCCTTTACTGCTGCTGTGCCGGTTAAACCGGTGCTGCCCCAGGATAATCACAGGGTTACCGAACTTGGTAATGGTGAATATCACTGCAGAAAGTAAAAGGGATCCAAATATAACCGCAAAAGAAGACGTACGATTTAACGACACAAACTCAACGTAATCTAAATATCTGTGATCGACATTCATGATTACATTTAATCATTTAATCCTTCAAGCCAACAATTAACCTATTATTATTCTTTGTCGATCTGATTAATATTTTTTCCCATTAGAACTGCTTTTACGTCACAGCCAACCGGTAGATCAAACTTGGTAGGACTACTGGGACTAGCTCAATTTTAGCTGTCTCATAATAACTTTTACAGATTGTCCGTTATAAATTTAAATTAGAAGAAATTAACAAATAGAGCTCCCACATGTATAGTCTCTTCTGATTTTGGAAACATATTTCTGGAATAAAAAAACTGGGTATTTTGAATTCGAAACATTACATACATATTGGACCGGGCGACCACAGCCATTTTGGAAGACATTTTTCAGAGTATTTTCGTCCTTACAACATGTATTTTATCAAATAATAGTGTTGAGTAGAATCACTTCTATATATATAACCATCACCAAAACACATATGTAGATGATTTGAGATTTTTCAGATGACAATGGAACGTCCACCACCAGGAATTAAACGTAACACCAGGAATATCATCTATCAACTTTTCAAGTTGATAGATGATATTCCTGTGACCTTTTAAAGATTATATATTATGTTTTAAGCAACTGATAATACTGTTTTCACTTATTGTATTGTTAAAAGTCATAGAATACAAACGTCATTAGTTTAACTACAGGTATATTACTTGTCCCTTTTGTGTTATATTTAAATTGATTACTAACAATTAAGTACCTACAATAAAAAATCATCTGTTTATGTCGCTGTCTTTAACTATACTTGTAGATTTAGGTATATACCTTGTACTATGTCTTCTAAACTCACAGACTAGTCAATGATAATGCCTCGAGTTTCACAACTCCAGATTTATCGCGTTTTCATAAAAATTATATGTACCTTCGGCGCATGTTTAATTGGAGATAAAAGTGTTGAAAGAGATGTTTTGGTCTTTCTTCAAAACCGAAATCATTTCTATCTGAAGTTCGTATAGAAATGTTATAGAAGTGTGATAAATATGTGATAGAAATGTGATTCTAAACGGACAAACAACGACTGCCATTTTTGTTCAACTTTCGTGCCGGGTATTGTAAGGCATAATAATTATTTTTAAGATCGAGAGTTTGCCTGGCGGTTTTTTACAGCGGGCAACGTCAAGTGCCGCACGCTTCCTTTTACCGGGAACGTAGGATTTATCCTACAAACATGTTCTTGCCCATTTCGCGTGCGCCGCATAATTCCGACAAAGAACCGCTGCTCGAATTGCACATACCCTTTTTGGATGTAACTATTTATTTTCCATTCACTGTGCCTCGAGCTGGGAGCACGACAACTGATATAAGGTCTCGCGGTGAAAGGATTCAAATGAAAAACACACACCACGCGAAGCAACACAGGCAAGACAGTCCACTCATGCCACACGGACCACGATTCATTGATACCCTAATGGGTATGTGAGTTCCTGAACTGAACAATGTCATTGTCGATAGTCGCGATAAATGCGCGGCAGCCTCGGTCCCATCTGATGCAGCGCCACCTCTTTTTGGCCATCTCCTTGTTTTGCCAGTTCAGGCTGTATCGATAAATGCCACACTGGATCAAGGGATTGCCATGCCGAGATGTGGTGAATACTGCCTCTGAAAAGACAGTATTCGTAATGTAAGGGCAATGTAGCCGTTATTCAAAGGATTCAACGTCGGATTTGAGTATGCGATTACTGATTCAGTAAATCAATTCACTTGACTGAACTCAACTATTTCTTTTACGTCTTATGTCTCTGGACGCGGTTGCGCAGCAGCAGATTTGTTCTCAATGTTAAAAATTATAAGTATATTAAAAAATACCTATTATGGGATATAAACAATTAAACTAGATATGAAAATAGATTAAGGTAAAAATTTTAGCTATTGGTCTTTTCAATAAAAATGAAAGCAACGCAAACATCATCTACTTTTTAAAATATCTAAGCGCACGGTAGTGCGTAGGCCAAATTCCAGCAACAGGCCGCGCGCATGCCGTGAACTATTTACACGAACCGTTTCGTCCCACTTTTAACCCCCTTGTAGCTCAGTGCCTATTGCAAGTATAGAGATAAAATTGTACCTACGTAATCATATACTAGCACTATAGCTTCAGTAGATCCTGAAATATGATCCTGGGAAAATAGCTCATTTTGACACTGACTGACTCACTCACTTTACGTGTTTTGGTAATCAAAACCTCTAGGCCACTTTCAATCGTCCTAGCGTTACAAAATTTGGCACGCAGGTCGTGTTTTATAAGTAGATTAACAAAAAATTCTATACTAAAAAATCTAAGAAATCGGTCAAGCTTGAGTTGGCTCAATCGAATATCGAATTTTTAATAAAAATATTTATAAACCATTGCACTTGGCAGGTTAATTTAATTATATAAATAGGTTAATTTAATTATATAAATAATAAATTTAATTATAAAATTAGTCAAGTGTTACGTACAGCACGAAAACCTGCCAAGTTCAAATTTAGAAGATAATTTTAGATATTTTTAACTAAGTACCTACGTATTTTTACTTACTTATATCATATTTTAAGTTGGGTGTATGGTAAAGTGAATTTAGGCCAGATGGATCGTTGATGTGAATAAGGTGGCGGGTAGTGGCTGGATGCGGAAGGCGGAGGACTGGGTGTGCTGACAAGTCTTGGGAATGGCAAATGTTTACCAGTGGATCAGGCTGTTGATGAAGATGATTATGATCGAGTTGAAAGTGCATCTAAACTTGGCATTGGATTGGATTTCAATCCTTTTTTAGGCGAACAATTAGCCGATAGGAACTTGGCCCCCTTTTCAACAGGTATGTTTTTGGTGGGATCTTAACCACTCCATCGCGAAAGCTATTCCTAGTGGCACTGCGGTGTCGATAACATATTCGTATTACACACGCATACATTTAACTTATATTTTAATTAAATAGGTATAAGGAACCGAATACAAAGTTATTAAATAATAAAAAGTATTTACTGATTATTAAAACTGATATAAACGATATAACATTGACAACATTGTAAAGGCACTTATAAAATTACAAATCTAATTGTACTAAATTGATTATTTTAATATTAAGCCTATCAAACTAATGTAAGGTTTGATCAAAGCTATAATATAACATATTTCGTATGTGTACTTTATTAGCGAATAAATAATTTTCTGTTCTATTATTAATCTGTGGGCTCGCTAGATAAATCGAAAAACTAGTCCAGTACCCGTAGCATGGCACCGTGGATAAACCTAGATAAAGTTTACATCGCGCGAAGGACTAATAACTAAGGAATAATAACGAGCGGGATGGCACCTGCTCGTTATTATTATCTAGAATGAGATATATAGATAGTGATAGCGCTCATAAACGCTGTCGCTGGTGCCGTGCTAGGGGGCTGGAAAGAATGAAATTACATTTTATTTTTACTTAATTTGCATTGTTTTCTGTTTCATCCTTTATCCCTATTCATTAAGTACCAATAATTACATTTAATGGTTATGATTATTATTCAGTTTGATGATAGTGTTCTCTAGAGTGATAATGGCAGCTCTGCAGCTGTTTGGGCTCCATTTTGTGCAAATCCACCTTTTCCTGGGATCATTGGTTCTCGCTTTGTTCTTGTTCAGGCTGAAGTGGTAGTTGCCCACTTTGATCATCGGGTTGCCTTGCCTCGACATCACAAATATTGGGAATTCATCTAAAATGAGTCGAAAGTTCATCAGTGGTGTTTATTTATGTAAGCTGGTATCTGATCTAATGTATCTTTATGTATGCCCGGAAGACACCGATTTGGTGTAAAGAATTTAAACAGCCAAGGTATTTCAGAGCTTTAGTCCTATCTACTTAAATGCATACGGAAATTAACACGAGAAATACCTGTTTTTATTTATTTTTGCTGACGTTTCAAAAGTAGTTTTACCGTTTCCTATGAATCGGTACACAACACTTCCATTTCGGTCAAAGTACAGGTCATATTCAGATGCGGAGAGCATCTATGTAATTACTAAACTATACTTTATATTGCGGTAACGAAACGTTCTGGATGCATTTCCACGACCTAAGTACCGGTTACTGGCAAAATGACAACAGTACAATCTAGAGTCAGAGACTAAGATCACGGTTTACGGGAATGGAATAAGTCCGCCTAATTAAATAACACGGGAATTACAATAAAACTGTTTAACTTTTAAATTTTAATTATTAATTTTGGAGAACCGCGTTATGGAACTAATGGTTCACACCACAACATTCGCTGAGCGGACACTATTTTGTTCATTAAGTATACATTTTTATTTTTTCTTACAACTATATCTTTTAAATATTTATATTTATACAGATATTTTGTGTAAAGTTTATGTAATTTAATACATCCTAATTCATTCCTTTCCCTATTGTATAAAGTTTATGTAATTAATTACATCCTTATTCATTCCTTTTGATATACTTATATAGTTTAATTTGCACCCCATCTACTATTTTTTCTGCTACGTCCCAAATGTGACAATGCTTAGCATTCAGTTTTACCTTTTGTACTTATAATCTTAAGATTTTAATAAATTAAATAAGTCAGATACTATGCTAGCTTTTTACTCCATTTTTAACTTATGCCAAGTCTTCTACGATCATAAAGTATCTTCTACGAATGATGAGTATGCTCATTATTCAGCTTGACGATGGTGTCATCCAGTGTGATTATGGTGGCCCGGCAGCCGTGGCTCCACTTCGTGCAAACCCACCTTCTCCTCGGTCCCGACGCTGCTTTTTTGTACAAACTGAAGTTGTAGACTCCCACCTTAATCATGGTGTTCCCGCGATTTGAAGTCACAAATATTGGTGTTTCGTCTAAAACGTGAGACACATACATACTCATAAAAAATAACGACTTATATCGGGAGTCTGTAATTATTATAAAGAAAGTCAAAATCTCATCAGGAATAATAGGTTAATAAATTTCTCTTCTAATGTGTATGATCATTGATAAGTTTGACGATGGTGTCCTCAAGGGTGATGATGAACGCCCTGCAGCCATGGCCCCATTTGGTACAAATCCACCTTTTTTTTTGGTCTATTTGCTTTCACCGCGTACTTGTTCAAACTGAAATTGTAATTTCCTACCTGGATCATTTGATTACCGCGATTTGATGTCACAAACACCGGTTCATCTAAAAACAACAGAAATAAAGGAACAGTTTCATTCATAGTCGGGTCCGGAACCGGAATGCATATGTACATTGCACTAGAATAAAGAAAACTGCAAATACCACTGCCATAATTATTCATAAAACGTGCTCAATTGGTCATATTTTTTACAGTATAGAACAGCAGAAACTGTGCGCCAAAAAATTATTATTTTTTAGCGATATGAGTCTTACCTACTCGTATTGTATAAAATATGTACTATTAAATAAAAGTATTTATCCTTATTGTACAAAAGTCTCATAATCGTTTAAAATACAACACAAAAAATAATGCAATTGACATAAAGTTAAATTTATTGAATATAAAATACTAATCACTGTTATTTTTATTTTCATTGTAATTTTATATATTCTACAGAGTGTATTGTATTATTGTCCAGATGCATTAAAAAGGAATGGACGTTATATTATGAAAAATAAATAAATAATAAAAGATGTTATATTGTGAAATACATCAAAATCTATAAATAATATATCTACGCCATTCGCTATTTTGCAACAACACAAATCAGAAATTATTTTTCTAAACGTCAAGACAAACATTTTCTATGAGATTTGACGTCCTAGTTTCTTGGAGGCAAATAGCGCTCTATCACTTTTTCTGCAGTAATAAATCTAATTAATCTTTTGTGACGTTTTATTTTCTTAGCAGTACTAAACAATATAAAATAGCCGCTAATTTATTTTTGACCCATGAAAGTAACGTTAAGTTGAGGGCAAAAGAAAAAATAATTACTCATTGGATTCATGCGTTTCTTTGCGGAAGTCTAAATTACATACTCTTTTAATTAATAATTTTTCAAAACTAAAACCCTACACAACCGATTTCGATAAAATGTCTATGTTCATCAGTGTGTATGGGATCACCTGGAAAGTATACTCTTTCATATAAAAAAAGAATTTTGGTGAACATACTCGTACATAAGAAAAAGAGTGCGACAAATTAATAACCTCTTCCTTTTTGGAAGTCGGTTAATAAATAACATTGCTTGCGTCTGGAATCACACGAAATATTATAGTCTTATAATTTCCGAATTGACTCAATTCATAAAACTAAAGCATAACAGTAATTAATGCCTAAAAGTGATTATGATTATGGTTGATCTTGACGATGTCCTCTTCAACGGTGACCACAGAGGCCTTGCAGCCTGTGGAAGATCTCGTACATTTCCACCTAGCCCGGGACCTGTCCCGGTTCTTATGGTACTTATTGAATTTGTGCACGCCCACGTGAAGAACTGGATACCCGTAGCGAGATGTAGAATATTTGATTACTGTAATAAAACGAAAAATATTGTAAATACAGATTACATGGTCAAGATGTAAATACCTTGTATTTTACCAGTTAAAGAGAAACCTACAAAAAAAAATATTTGCAGTAAACACCATTAGTTTATTAAAAAGAAAACCACCTTTTATCGAAAATTTTAAGCAGCTTATTTTTTTAAAGCAGTTTATTTAAGTAAAAAGTTGATAAAACAACAGTAAACTTTCCTAAAAAATAAAACTAACAAACTCTTAGCACTCTAAAGCCGGGTACAATGCTAACTGATCTAAAACCATCATGGATGGTTGTGTTCATCAGAGTATCTGATAATTTCATCATCATAGGTGAGGACATTGGCTTTACAACCCAGCGACAGCTTGGTGCAGTTCCACCTGGCTTTAGCACCGGTACACCTGTGGTACTTGTTGTATCTGCGGAATCCTATCTGCAGCACTGGCTTGCCGTATCGCGACGTAGTGAACATTGGAGTCACTTCTAAAATAAGAATGATCAATCTGTTAAACCATATTTCTAGAATTAATAAAATTATTACTTACACGCTTTATTTACTGCAAGTTAAGTACCATCAGAGTAAATACAAAAAAAATATAAACATTGTAATGATTGTAGGCGATAAGAACGTAAAAGATGCAGATAACATCATAAAATGACCATAGTCTAAGTACTTTCAGTCACGCTACTTTATCAAAACAGTACAGTACAGGTCTCTACAGTCTGGTGTCTTTTGAGTATTTATTAAAAAACAGTGCTAGAATGATTATAATTATTTACTTTAGTTCAGACTGAGTTTGGCTTAATGTTGTTATTTTAATAAAGTTCTCGTTATCTACAAAAATAAAAGTACAGTCTGGTGTCTTTTATGTTTTTATTAAAAAAACAATGCTATAAATGATTATAAGTATTTACTTTTGTTCAGTCTGAGATTAGCTAAATGTTGATATTTCAATAAAGTTAAAGAACAGTCTGGCGTCTTTTGTGTTTTTAATGATTAAGGTATTAACTTGAGTTCAGTCTGAATCCAGCTAAATGTTATTTTAGTAAAGTTCTTGGTATCTACAAATGATAAACTACTTAAAACTAAACCAACAAAAAAAGTGTTACCTACCTAATAAGGAGTATTATTAGACATGATGAGAGAGAACATAAAATGTAATATTGAAAGGAATAATAGAAGAAAAAAGAGGCAAAGGAAGACTTAGAGAGTCGTTTTATAAAACGACTGGAAGATCGAGTCAATGTTTGAACGGACAAGGATGTAATGGAGTTGATTTTGAACAAAGAGAGATGGAAGGCATTGGTTGCTCCACAGACAAGAAGAAGACAAATAATAAAATTACAGTCGGTGTCTTTCGTGTTTTTATTACCTAACATAGAATGCTATGGATGATTATGAACATAGTTGTAATACGCGATGACACTGGCGGTACACGACATGTAGTTCTTCTTGGAGCAGATCCAGCGCATCCTGTTGTCAGACATCTGACTGTGCTTGCAGAACAGAGTTTAGCACATCCGAACACTTTATATTAAAAATAAAGTCGAGATTTTTACAACCCTTTTTACAACCTACTTCCGAAATTGTTTTATTTCGTATCAAAAGCTACTTATATTTTTGAAACTTTACATACCAATAAAATTTCATACCTAATTGTTATCTTCAAGTTTGTTCAAAGTCTCCGAAACTCCAACTCTTCTACATCGGCTGGTACTCGAATTTCCTTTGATCCTAAAATCTTTGTTATTTTGTGTAACTTCGCGTGAATAGTGCCAAATTGATGTCTCGCACCATTGGCCTCTGAAAAAGGCATGCATTCATTAATCATTTATTCATATACCTGGTTCAGATATTAATTGAATTCACAAAAAAATCTAATTCGTTAACAGCATTTTTCTATAAGACTGACTCAATTGACATTAATTTTTGCTTAAAAAATTCTGCTGCTTTATGTGCGTCGTTGGATAATTACCGTTGAAGGAATCTTTATGTCATATATCATTAAAAACTATTGAGTCTTTTTTATTTCAATTATATATTTTTTTCTTATACTCCCTATGCGCGTACTTACTGCATGAAAAGTATCCAACACAGTTCACGACGTTTAGATGTATTTCATCAATGATTATGCGGCTTCTGTTTAACGATCTCATTATCCAGAGTGATGAGTGTGGCAGGGCAGCCCGAGTGGACCTTCACGCAGATCCAACGGGCGCGAGGGCCGTTGCTTCCACTCCATAAGTTGAAGCGGTAATTGCCCATTTGAATAACTGGTCTGCCATTGCGCGAAATTGCGAAGACGGGCTCTGGAACAAACAAAAATATAAAATGAAACCTTTACATTTGTACTTTAATAAGATACACAATATTTATCAATGCTTTGAATAAGAGACCAATAATTTTATATAATAATTTAAGTGTTTTGTTCCTATGATATTATTACGCTAGTATATAGTACTCTGTGATATTATGTACAATAACGAAATTATAAACGAACAAGACCAACAATTAATTAAAAACACCAAATTTGTAATCACAATTAAAACAAGTACTTTTGAACTAATGCGTAAATAATTCTATTTACAACATTGGTAACTTACAGAGATTCGGAAAAACATGTTTTGTTTAATACTACATATAACATTATGTGTACTAACGAAGCAATCCCAAATGCCAATTATGCCAAGAAGATTTTTTTAATACTTACCAACGTAACAGTTGCTTATGTGAAAAATTTAATGGTTATGTATATTATGGATGGCGATGATGTTGTCATCAATAGTGATGATCTTGCCCGGGCACCTCAGCTGCGGCTCTCTGCTGCACACCCATCGCGACTTGGGCCCGTTCCCTCGGTTCTTCTTGTTGAAGCGGTAGGGCCCGATAGTGATGACGGGGTTGCCGTAGCGAGATACCGTGAATGTCGGCACTAGAACAATTATGACCATTTCAAGTTCTAAAAGGGCTATTGAAAAATGTTCGGCAATAATATCTACCGTATACCGTCAACATATCAACCACTCACCATCGCTAAATCTTGACAACAAAAACTCCTGACACAAATACCTCTTGGCCACATATGAACAAGTAATTATTACAAAAACAAAAAACCGGACTGCCTTTTTTATTTTGTATTTTTTTTTATTATTTTGATATACCCAGTGTCACTCTCACAGTAAATACAAATCTAACAACACTCTTAAGCTAAAATCCATCGAGCAGTTCAGGCTGCAGAACGTGCCAAACAATTATATATACATACATAAATACTCTCGGAAAACATAACCCTCCTTCTCGCGCAGTCGGGTAAAAAGGAAAAGAAAAGCAAAGCTTGTCTTAGCTAAGTTCAATATACGTATGCTTATCCCTTTAATCACGCAACATTATTATTCGTGGTTATGACAGTCATCATGTAGAATGATTTGGTCATCAATGGTAATGATCTTGGCCTTGCATTTCCGACTGTTGTCCTTCACGCAACACCACCGCACTTTCGGTCCTGTGTAGCCAAATTTTCTGTTGAATCTATGGTTGCCAATTACTATCACTGGTCTGCCGAACCGGGAAACAGTGAACATCGGTACTGAGGAAAAGAAAAAAACTTGTTTATTCCTGTCATTATTTCTGCGTTACGAACGTAAAAAGTAACAACACTACAAACATAATATTAATTATAATTATGTTTGTAGTTAATTGGTAAGTAACAAGCCGTTTTCAACCCCCGACAAAAGGGGGATGCTATCACTTATTTACTTATTTATTATTAACTTATAAGGTTTACGCTAATGTTTTGTGTCTGTCTGGAATCTGGATGGACCGATTTCAACGTAAAAGCAAGTTCCTTTGTGATTAGCGTTGCCAGGCGTCCGAATAAAGCCGGACATTAAGGCTTTTTGATTGCGTGTCCGACCAAAATAAACTGTGTCCGGCTTGTCCGGTTTTGTTAGGCTTTTTACATTTTGCAAAGGAAGCGAGCGCCGCCCGTTGCCAAGCGCAGCCCAGGCGAGTCAAAGCAGGAATTTAAGAATTCAAACATGTTGAGAAATTCATTTCACATTTAAGAAGAATTTAAAAATGTTGATAAACGTTTATCTAGATTTATTTTGTCTGATAATTTTATTTGACTGATTAATAATAAAGTAATTGGTCTGATTTGACTTTCGATTTTATTAATTATATTTCATCAGAATTTGACATAATTCATGATAATAATCAAGAAGCTTGAGTTTTCATTAAAAAAAATGTCGTACCGTATTTTTAAATACCGATACACAAAATCCTCAATAATGTAGGGTGTCCGGCCATTTTTCCCAAATTTCCGGAAAAATTGACCGGTCTGTCCGGCTAGTAGGTTCGGTGACCTGGCAACCTTATTTGTGATAGTTCTTAGCTATGTTTAATGAAAATTGGTTCAGGTTAAAAGTTTTTTGGGGATAACGCTTGAAAGTCGAGGTTTATTAATTTACCTGAAAAACAATAGACGCGATACCGATATCAATTTCACGACCATCGGTTGGTATATATAGTTCCGCGACTCATCACTAGATGGTGCTGTCCGGTTTCTTTTTATTTGCCTGGCAAATAAACTTGGTATCATGTGATCTTTCCTTTAGGCGTATGCATATAAAAGCTATTTTATTGAATACACCAATTAATTATACCCAAACGGACACAATTCTGACAAACAATAAGACAAATAAATTGATTTTAACAATCCATTAGTTTTCTTACGATATGTCTAAATTTAAAGGGAAAAAAAAACTTGAAATCAATTTAAGAAGAATAATATATTTATGTAAATAAAATTACTATGTAAACAACGTGTATAAAATTAAGTATCTAGTAAATAAATTAAATAAAATCACAAGGAAAGGAATGATTAATTTTAAGTACCAAATTATTTAATAAGTGTGTGAATATTAACACGAATCTTCAGATCTATTTCCAAGACCAGTGCTTATAACTATACACTTCAATAAACGCCTAATGGGCATGACGAATGGGAAAATAGTTTTAGCCCATCGGTTAGACAATTACAAAATATTGTACACTTATTTTTTTCTTTTCTCTGAGGAACAAAAAAAAAATGACAAAGATACAGCGCATTGAAATTTCGCATGACGTCACGGCTACGTACGATTTTTACATAGAGGCGAGGTCGCAAGCCCCCACTCTGGGACTTTGATGCTTTGTATCTTTGTGAATTTTTACTTTTTTCGCAAACTGAAAAATTTGGGTCCATTATTTTTGGATAATTTAAAAGACGGACTAATTACAATTATACTTTTTTAACCCTGTCGTCAGCCCTATGTTCAAGTCTTGTCATTTGGTAATCTATCAGTGATTATGAACGTCGAAGTATCTAACGATTTTATCGTCGATAGTGAACAGCTTCGCCTTGCATTTGGTGGTGTTCTCCTTGACGCAGCACCAGCGCGCGTTGGCGCCGTTATAGCCGGCTTTCTTATTGTACCGGTGCTCGCCGAACATTATTACTGGCTTCCCGAACCGCGAAACGGTGAAAAATGGGTCTGCAAATGTAAAATAAATAGAATTTCCAGGAAGAAGATACGTGTGACGTGCGAACACGAATTTAAAACTAAACGTGTTTGTGATTTACGTAATCATAGTAAATAAGTAGGTATCTTATAAAAATATATTAATTGTGTTATCAGCACTTTTATTTATTTTCAATAAAACATCACGATTATATTATAACGTACATACCTATAGCTAGCTGCCCGCTGGCAGCGGGGCTTCAATAGTAGATTGTGCTACAAGGGATGAAGGTAATATTTATAAGACGAGAGCGCTACTTTGAATCCAGACCGAAACGAAGTATTTGGCAGTTGAATCACGAGAGTAGCGAGTGATTTTACAATGGAATCCTGAATGAAGAGAGAGATTCATGTATATCGCCTGGGATAAAAATATTACCGTACCCGAGTAGTACATTCTACTTTTCATCTCCATCTATGAGAAAAACTAGCAAAGACAAAACAAAATATAAGACTAGTACAACACCTACAATACCTAATCAGAGTTCAACCGACAGATACTAACCTTCTATAGGTGTCGTTTTCATTCAATATATATTCAGAAATATTTTTTAAAAGCACCAACTTCTGATAAAATGTTCACACATAACTTTGTTTGCGTGGTCCTTCATATTTTTTAATTTTTATTTAAACTTGATATTCACTATCGGCTTAAATTTACGAAAAAGTATTCAAATTTATGCTTACGAAAAAATATACAAATAACTACATCAATACAATATAACCTAAAACTTCTGTAATTACTCTGAATCAAAGACAAAAAATTCGCTTTTTAGGGTTCCGTACAAAAATGAAAAAACGGTATCCTTGTAGGATCATTCGTGCGTCTGTCTGTCACCGCCAATTTGCTTCGACTATACTGAAATTTGGTAGGATGGTGTAAGCCTATGACCCAAACACAGATGTTCAAAGTAAATATATTTTTTTTTAACAAATGTCATTTTCGAGGAACAAATTAATAAATTACCAAAACAAGTTTGGCAAACCTTACTGTGTCACGTATCAAATGAAAGAGCTCATTATGAGGAATATATTTTTGTTATTATTGTAAAATAAAGAATTTTGATTTTATTCATGAAAGATCACGAAAATTGACCATCCCCCAACCCCTTATCTCCGAAACAACTGGGCCAAAAATTTGAAAAAAAATATATATAATATAGTTCATTGCTCGTAGATTACAGGAAAAAATATAGGAATTCTACCAATTGAAAATAGAGTGGTAAAGTCGATATAGTACGTTCAATTACGAAAATCTTTAGCATTGTACACAACCCTCTATACACGAGTTCAACTCGCATTTAGCCGTTTTTTTTTTAAATTATACTTATTTCTTTTTCCGAAACAAAGAAAATAAAAATATTTACCTACATTGATGCATGATAATGACGATAACTATTCCAATTTAAAAATATTTATGTTTTTAAAACTTAATTCTTCTTTTTTTTTGCTCTAGTTTCAACATTATGTAAAACATAATGTTGAAAGTAGAGCAAAAAAAAGTACTTCTACATACGAGTAGATTACACTCGTGTTCAGTTTTTAACTTGTTTTTAATCCCAAGAGATTTTCTTTATCACTTTTCAGTCCCGAGAGAATCAGCAGTAACTTTAGCTCCAAATGTTTTGGAATGAAAACATCGTTTTTCGAGTAGATGAGATAAAAAATTATTATTTCTTAAGCTAATTTATTCTCCCTTTTAAAAAGGGGTGTATCGTTAATAGAAGGGGTTATTACTAGATCCAAATTGCCCCGCGGCTGAACACTTTTGTATGGAAATTCTCTTTTTGTGTTATGGCTGTTATATTAATTTACTTATACTAAAGTGATCTAGTATAGCCTGTGGTTCGATTTATAACGGGTATGTCTCTTTCACGTTGTATATAAGTCATAATAAAGATTAGATCTATGAGCAAGTGGGCATCCATAGTCTCTGCCAACCCCTATGGGAAACAGGCGTGAAAAAATCTATGTATGTATGTTTGTCCTAATAAAAACATAAGCTAGCAATAATTAGTTAAAACCGTGCACTTACGTCCACAGCAGTGGACTTCCTGCTGCTGATATGATGATGATGATAGACACTTACGTCTTAAGACACAAAACCATTGTTAAGTTTAATGCGTCTGGTTGAGTTACTAGCAAATTTCCAATAGTTAACAGAATTCATGAAAAATAATTACCTGATAGGAGTTATGCAACTTTTATGCCCATAGCCTTATGGACATATGTATGTAAAAGTTCGCAAAATCAGATTGTTTCATGACAGTTCTAAGTTCATTAATATTCTATGTCGATTAATAGATTCTAAGTTCATTAATATTCTAAGTTTATTTATATAAATTTTGGTAATTACTTAAAAAGTTACACTCTTAAAGTGGCCTTCGGGCATTGCAGCCAGATACTATCTGCTTCAAGCCGCAAGACCCAAATAACTATATCTGGCTCATTAGGAATATAGACGTGATAATATAAAAACAAGCGAGCCTTACACTAATTATGTGATAAATCTGACATCTAACCCTGGTGCTGCCCTCATTTTAAATAAATCATTTGAAAAGAAACGAAGATATTATTTGAAAAGAAATGGAGATATCATTTAAAATATTTTCTTGATCAGACCCTAGATAACCCTTCAAACTAATTTATGAACTACTGTTTACAGTTTAAACTGAGATGAGAACGTGAAGCTTTTCTACGCACGTAGGCGAAAAACGGCCACTTTTGGCTTTGGGAATGAAAAGGGGAGTCAAATTTTATATGGGGAATAGGCATGACGAATGGAAAAATATTTTTAGCCCATCGGTTAGATTATTAAAAAATATGGAACACGTATTTTTTCTTTTCTCTGAGGAACAAAAAATGACAAAGATACAGCGCATTGAAATTTCGCATGACGTCACGGCTACGCACGATTTTTACATAGAGGTGACGTCGCAAGTCCCCCACTCCGGAACTTTAATGCTTCATATATTTTACTTTTTTGCCAAACTGTAAAATATAGACCCATTATTTTTGGATAATCTAAAAGACGGACTAATTACAATTATACTTTTTTAACCCTGGCGTTTTCGATCTTGCCATATAAAAGTAGACTTTACTATAAAGTTCTAAATTTACGCAGACTTAGTCGCACGTAAAAGCTAGTCAATAATAATAACTTTAAAACGTATTAATGGTTATGGTCATTGTCGTGCAAAACAATCCGATTGTTGACTGTGAACACCATGGCCTTGCATTCGGAGACAAATTCCCGCACGCAGCACCACTTGGCGTTTGCCCCACAGAGCACCACCCTCCTGTATCTATGGTCACCTACAACCATTACCGCTATTCCAGTTTTGGAAACAATAAAAGTTGCCGCTGAAATAAAAAAAGAGAAAAGATTTTTAACTTTGACGTATAAAAGGTATTAGACATCTATGTTAACTTAAGTACTTTAGCCAAATAATAAAATACTTTGTGAACTTAATCAAGTTAAGTAGGTAGGTATTTCGAAATAAAAAATTAACAAAATATTGTCTTGTTCATTCAAATGCTTTAGTATATAAAAATAGAAAAACAAATTATAAATGTGATTGTTTGCACATGGCTGTCAACTCTTGCATACGTTCGACTAGTACATGAATGCTTTCCTCTTTCAGAGGTATCTTCTTTTCCTTAGGGAATTTAAATAATGTTCAATGGTTGTGCACATTATGACAAACGATAATTGTCTCCTCGTAAGTGATAATCTTAGCCCGACAGCCGGAGTGGTCTCGGTTGCAAATCCAACGCGCCCTTGGACCACGGCTGCCGCTCCAGCGGTTGAATCTGTACTGCCCCAGCTGGATCGCTGGATTCCCTCGCGTCGATGTCGTAAATATAGCCACTACAGGGGAAATATGCAGACTAATAAAAATACGAATTACTGTCGATAAACTGATTTGTCTTGATGTTTTTTGCTTCTTAAGAAAATATAAAAATATTCATGTTTTGTATTGAAACTGTATTTATATTTAATGACTTTTCTTTAAAAAAATGCAATGTCCGAACTATTTTTTCTTAACACATTAGCCAAAATTTTCATATATACTTTTTCTTTTTGTGTTTTTAACCTACATTGTGCCACTGCTCAGCAAAAGTCTCCCCCACCTCCTTCCACATGTCATTTAAATCTGATAATGAGTCTTAAAAATTATTATTTTATCATAATACATATATCGACTAGTCTCAAGTACAAGCCTATCCTATTTCAAATAATGTAAAGTGATCCTTCATGATTACGTGACCTCTTTAAAATAAACATATTTTTCTAAAATATACATTTACACGAGTACTTAAGAATCCTCTTACCCTAGACTTTTCCATACAAACGCAGTCTAGCTTTTATTTTGAAAAAGCATGTTAGATATTGGCGAAATTATGTAATTTCGAAGAAATTGCATATATTAAGGCAAATTGAAAAATATAGGCCCATTATTTTTGGATAATCTAAAAGACGGACTTATTACAATTATACTTTTCTAACCCTGTCGTCTTCTATTCCCCTTACCCTAGACTTTTCCATACAAACGCAGTCTAGCTTTTATTTTGAAATGACATGTGAGATTTCGGCAGTGTTTAAAAGAACTGCAGATATCTAGGCAGATAGTTAGTTTTCGACAGTCAAATTTGAACTTGAAAGAAAATATGAGAGTGAAGAAGCTTTCCAAGCTGAAGGTCAAATATTATATGATCTGCTATATTCTCTTTAATGTTGTTATTTTGACTGTGAAAACTAGTTATTTGCCTTAATATATGCAATTTCTTTGAAATTACATAATTTCGCCAATATCTAACATGCTTTTTCAAAATAAAAGCTAGACTACGTTTGTATGGGAAAGTCTGATTCCATCATTTTAGGGTAAGGACTCTTAATACTTGTCGATGGCAGAACAATATTATGTATGTTTTAATGTGATGCTTAGAAACATTATTAGTGATGTTGAATCTCCCCTCCGCCCCTCTCTAATCGTGATTATGATTACAGAAATAGCTAGTGATTTCATTATCGAAAGTCAAGATCCTCGCCCTGCACCCCTGCGTCCGCTTCACGCACGGCCACCGCGCTCTTGAGCCAGTGCTGCCGCTCCACTTGTTGAAGCGATGCCGCCCCAACTTCATCACCATTCCTCCACGAGGAGACCTCGAGAAGATTGGCACTGGAAAACATATTTTAGATATATAAAAACTTTTTTACACTGTCGCTTTATTCAAGATTTAGATCAAAATTACTTACAAGTAATATCTCCCAGTGTTTCACTAAGCAATTATATACTTACTACAGCTAGCTAGCTCAGGGTTGACCAGGGACATTCTAGTGTTTCGCCACCACGTTTGGTCTATATTAATTTATTTTTTGAAACAATATACATACCTAAAGATTGACACCAATACATCTAAGAAGATATTTTAAATCTATAACATCATTATTTAAACAAATAATAGAACAAGATAAATGTAATATGTTCACATAAAAACACTGAATTAAATAAAATATAACATGTCAAGATATTTTATTAGTTTTTATTATTCTAATTTTGAACTCTGGATTACAAATATTGAGGTACCTATACGAGTTTGAAAAACATAATAAAAAAATAGATTGAATTTAAACTCTTCAACAAAATTGAAAAACAAAAAAAATAGATTGAATTTAAACTCTTCAACCCAAACACGGAAACCAAACTTCTAAAAGATTTTGGTGAGTATAAGAAGACGATATCATTAAGTCTATAAATTAAATGTTTCAACCCCTTCACCGGCATGAGCCCAGCTCTTAAATATAAAAAAAGAAGAATCCCAAAAACGTGACGTCTTTGCGACAAGATAACGGGGTCTAGTAATGATTTTTCAAAATTGAAGGCTTAATCCTCCGAACACTCATATTTTTCTGTAAAACTTAATCTAAGCTAAGCCTTAACATAAGCCTTGTAATATTCATGTCCTAATTTAAGTTATTAAATAATGAATTTATCTTTACCACCCTATATTCCTAAAGTAACAAATGTCTTGATAATTTTTTAATAGCAGGGGGTTTTAAAGGCCCACTCTCTTTTGATATTGGGCCTTATTAACTCGACCTCGCAAATATGGCAATGATGATTTTTAATTTTCCAAATTCTGTTTATCTATACTATAATAAAAGAGTAAAAAAATGTGTCTGTACATTGAAAATTAAAAAAAAAAATATTTGGGGCTATGGAGATATAGTAATAGAGTAAGAAAATAAAAAAAAATGTCCGTCTGTTTGTCTGTTTGTCTGTTTGTCTGTTTGTACACGCTAATCTCCGGAAATACTGGACGGATTCGAATGAAACTTTTTTTGTTATATAGCTGTGAAGCCTGGGCAACATATAGGCTATAATTGATTTTGGAAAATGGAACACATGATGCAGAACTATAATGGTCCAGCTAAACTATAAGAAATATTAAACTGCCGCCTTAGCAAAAGTTGTTAAGTCTGATGAGAACTTTTTGTTGAGTTATAATACAACTGGCCAAGCGCGAGTCGGACGCGCGCGAAGGGTTCCGTACCATAATCTATGAAAAATCACGTTTGTAGTATGGGAGCCCCGGATAAATACTTATTTTATTCGATTTTCAGGGTTCCTTACCCAAATGGGTAGAAACGGGACCCTATTACATAGACCGTCCGACTGTTTGTCTGTCTGTCACCAGGCTGTATCTCATGAACCATTATAGCTAGACAGTTGAAATTTTTATATATGATGTTTTTTTGTTGCCGCTAAACAAAAACATACTAAATCTATACTATAATAACAGGGTAAAAAAAATGTGTCTGTACATTGAAAATTTTTCCAAAAAAAAGTTGTCCGAAGAAGAACTTATAAGTTCAGTATCGGCTCACAAAATAAGTCTTAATGTTGGAGGGCCAATAATGCTGATACGAAATTGAAACTGTGTAACGGAACCCAACTTAATGTCTCAGCACTGTATGCCGAAGTTCAGCGGCTGAATTTCAGCCAGTGCATGCCTGCAATGTTATTTGCATTACTAGCAACACATAATGCCGAACTTCCGATGTTTTTGCCGTACCCGTACCCGTACCCGTACCCGTACCCGTTCCTCTCCCGCTCCCGCCGCCGCCGCCGCCGCCGCCGCCGCTGCCGCCGTCACTGCCGCCGCCGCTTTCGCCGACACCGCCGCCGCCGCTTCCGCCGATGCCTCCGCCGCCACCGCCGACGCCGCCACCGCCGCCGCTCCCGCCGCCGCCGCCGCTGCCGCCGCTGCCGCCACCGCTGCCGCCGCCGCCGCCACTGCCGCCGCCGCCGCCGCTGCCGCCGCCGCCGTCGCCACCGCTGCCACCGCCGCCGCCGCCGCCGCCAATGCCTCCGCCGCCGCCGCCGCCGCCGCCGCTGCTCCCGCCGCCGCCGCCGCCGCTCCCGCCGCCGCCGCCGCCACCGCCGCCGCTCCCGCCGCCGCCGCCGCCGCTGCCGCCACCGCCGCCGCCGCCGCCGTCACTGCCGCCGCCAACGCCGCTGCCGCCACTGCCGCCGCCGCCGCCGCTGCCGCCGCCGCCGTCGCCACCGCTGTCACCGCCGCCGCCGCCACCGCCAATGCCTCCGCCGCCGCCACCGCCGCAGCCGACGCGTCCGCCGCCGCCGCCGCAGCCGCCGCCGCCAACGCCGCCGCCACCACTTCCGCCGCCGCCACGGCCGCCGCTGCCACCGCCGCCGCCGATGCCGCCTACGCCGCCGCCGACACCGCCGCCGCCACCACCGCTCCCGCTGCTGCTTCCGCTCCCGCTCCCGCTTCCGCTTCCACTCCCGTTCCCACTTCCACTTCCGTTCCCTCTTCCGCTCCCGTTTCCGTTCGCCGCAGACGCGCTAAAGACGGAAGATTGAATTCTCATATCGGCACATCACTACTGTCCGGCGTTTCCACAGAACTTCAGCTTATTTAGTGTGTCATCCCCACCGAACTTTAGACACTGAACTTTACCCGCTAAACTTCGGCATAGTCTGCTGAGACACTTAAAGTTTACTATGAGTGGTGCCAGTGAAACTGTATTTATTCCGAGTATGCTACTCATCCCCAACAATTTTCCTTTTAAAAATACACACTTCCATGTGTTTACTTGCTTTGCTATGAAAATAAGTCACAGTTTTAGAAGCTTAAAGCTGCTTATGTCGATCTAAGGACTGGTTTTTCGCATGGCCAACTTAATGTGGCTTTCTCCAGGGTTAGTAACACTTCAGCACTTTTTATATTGGCTCCCGAAGGAAAGAATTAAAATAATATTGACTTTTAACTCCTAACATTGTTACAAGTACTTTCTTATCTCTCTCTCTTTCTCTCATTACTTTTTATTTATATTAATACGCCGGAGTCATAAAGTCCACGCGAACGAAGTCGCGGGCATCAGCTAGTTATTAATAAATAATTTTACCCCGAACACTTTTCTTCTAAACTACTGCAATTTGTATAAAGAGATTACAAACTTTTTAAACCTCCTTCTTCTATTGACTGTCAGAAGTGCAATTATCGAGTGCACGATGTTGAGTGAGAATAATAAATTATTTTTACAATTTCAATTCTATTACTTATTTGAGACAAAACATATATAACGTTGTTGTCAATTGTGCTGCTTTTACTGGCTGATCTTCTTTTTTTATGCAGATGAAAAAAAAAACCCAAAGACTTTGTATGGTGTGATTCTTTATTTTCTCTTATGCTGGGTACACACCGGGCAAAAGAACTCATACGAATGTATCTCCTCGTTTCTTTTTCTATAAAAACAAAAAAAATAGTTACATTCGTTGGCGTTTGCTCGTCCTGGTGTGTACTTAGCATAAGAGAAACACAAGAATCACTCCATAGAAAATCCTTAGTATTTTAGTCAGTTTCCTCTGAATTTACAAGTGCATTTACAAGTAATTTTCCGTGACCTTATTAAACCCTTCGTTTTCTCGTTCTTAGTTCTAAGCGTAAATAATACTTTAAAATTTCAAATATTTGAATAAACATCAGATTTTTTGTACGTATTGATGTTACTTCTAATTACTAGCTTATACATATATGAATATGTTGCTAGCAGAGGCACTTAGATTGTTTCTTTTTGTGGCTTTGCCTTATAAATTTTGTACTAATGATATATTTTTGAGCTCAACTGTGAAAATGACTTTCTTTCGGCGTTTCTTCTCAGCAGTTGTCATTACGAAGCGTTGGTATCGGTAGCTTTCCTTTAAAAAATAAATTAAATTTTAATATTTAACACGTAACGTAAGCTATATGTATTGACGTGTAAAAGAGCCTGTAAAGGTCTAATTACTGAATAAACATTTGAATTTGAATCAACATTTGAATTTGAATTAAACATTTTCTCGTCTTTCCTTTTATACCAGAATAAAATAGAAGATTGTGCTACAAGGGGATAAGGTTATATTTTGAAGGCGACGGCGCTACTTTGAATCCAGAGCGATACAAAGGATTCAGTTGAATCACGAGCGGAGCGAGTGATTCTACGTTGGAATCCTGAGTATAGCGAGGGATTCATGTATATCGCCCGAGATAAACGGTAATATTTTTAATATTACCGTACCCGAGTAGCACACTCTACTTTTCATCTATGAGCAAAACTAGCACATGCACAACAGAATATAAAGAACAGTAGAACACCTACAATACCTAATCAGACTTCAACCGACAATTTATTACTAACTTTTATTTGGTGTCTTTTACATACAATAAATATTTTCGAAGACCACCAACTTATATAATGTTCACTCATAACTTATTTGCGAGGTCTTTTATATCTTTTTATTTTTAGTAAACTTGATAACTATTCACTATTGGCTTTAACTCACGAAAAAGTATTCACATTTAGACAAATAATTAAATTTCAATACGAATAACCTAAAACTTCTGTAATTACTTGAATCAAAGGAAAAAATTGCGCGAAAAAATATAAAACAGTATAACGAACAAATCTCCAATAAGATTGACTCATTTAAAATCGAGCACTTCAAACATACGTAAATACCCAAAATATGTTTTTTTTCAGCCTGAGTGCCTTACCTCTCCATACCAACACCTCAGACTTATTCTCATTTACAAATTTTGGCATCTATGGTCCCGCTCTTCAAACCCGCTGATAAGTTTGTGGTCCAGAGTGAGGATCTTGGCAAGGCAGCCTTCGGCATGGCGCTCGCACATCCACAGCGCCCACCTCGCATTCAGGCCGGCGGCGTGGACGCGGACGAAGCGCCGCCACCCTAGCTGCACTAACTCACCGTGATGCGACTTCGAGAAAATCAGCACTGGAATGCCGATTTAAATATTACATCATTCTTCTTCTTTTATATACAACTAAGTATTTTGTTCAGGCTTGCTTTGGTGTGTCGTTGAAATAAAAACTTTGCTTGATATGTAGATTTGCGTGTATTTCGAATTTATACAATATTATTTTTTGTATGGAGCTTTCGCGTTACATGCGTAAGATGGCGAAGAAAAGGGCCTAGCGGAAACGGATACAATAATACAACGCCGATGTTGTCCTATCAAAAAAATACGCATTTAAAGATAAAATAGATCCGATGAGGGGAGACCTACACACGACCAGTTCTTTGCGTGCTTCAATATCCCCCCGGCCTTGAAAGCTCTTGCTTTCGAAGCTTTAGGAACGGTGCGTATCGTCTAGTCTTCGAGAAGGGGACATATCTTGTTGTAGGATCTTCTCACGATGCTAGTGGACGTCCGTATGTCAGCAACCCTGGCAATGCCATCCTTCCCTGGGATGGTATCGATGATTCGTCCGAGATGCCACTTCAGGGGGGGCAGATTATCCTCCTTGATGACGACGAGCATGCCCGGCTTCAATAGAATATCATTTTTCATGCCTTTGGTCCTTGTTTATAGCTCGGATATATATTCCTTCGCCCAGCGACTCCAGAATGCTGACGGATCTGCTCCAGGCGTTGGTAGCGATTTAGGCGACTTGCTGGGATCTCAGCCATATCCTCAGAAATGGGCGCAGTGAGCGGACGGCCAACCAGGAAGTGCGCTGGACTTAATGGAATGAAATCATGTGGATCTGCGGACATAGGACTTAAAAGACGGGAATTCAGGACAGCCTCAATCTGTGTCAATACCGTGCTGAATTCCTCGTAAGTTAGATGTGCGTTGCCTACAACGCGACGTTAATGATATTTGCAGGACTTTACGCCTGCTTCCCACAAACCGCCAAAGGTTGGACTTTTGGGAGGAATGAAGGAAAACTTTATATTTTGAGTTATAGCGTAATCTAAAATTTCAGAGGAACAGTTATTTAAGAAATTTTTGAAGTCGTTCATGAGGCCAACAAAATTACCGCCGTTATCAGAAAATATTTCCAGTGGCTTGCCGCGTCTAGATATAAATCTTTTTAAAGCTAACAAGCAAGAGTCCGTAGACAGGTCACTGACTAGTTCCAAGTGTATAGCACGAGTTGCGAAACAGATGAAAATGCAGATGTAACATTTAGTAGTCCTAGCACCCCTACCATTACGATTTAACATGAGCATTGGCCCGGCGTAATCAACCCCGTATCGTAAAAAACAAAAGCCCGGCTCCAAACGCTTCTTTGGGAGATTTCCCATCAAAGGAGTGGGAGTCCTGCCCTTTAAACGCTTGCATACAATGCAATCATGTGACACCTTTCTAGCCAAGTTTCTGCCACCAATAGGCCACCATTTTTCTCGCAGATTGTATAGAAGCGCTTGCGGACCTGCGTACAATAAGCATTTGTGCTCATATTGAAAGAGTAACATAGCGAAAGGGTGTTTACTAGAAATTAAGAATGGGGTGTTTCTTGTCTAAAGTGAACTCTGGCGAATAAGCAATACGACCACCTACACGAATCAATTTATTGTTGTCAATAAATAAAGTAAGCTTTGCTAAATTGTGTTTATTGCTTAAAGCACCATTGCTTGTGAGTGACTTGTACTCATCTGGAAAAGATTCCAGTTGAGAGTTGTTAGCTCAGCTTCTCTCAATTCATTCACGGTGAGAACGCCTGATCGCCGACTGTTACTATTGCGCGTATTATAAATAAAGCGTTTCAAGTATGCGACAGAACGTTTTAAGCGATTGAATTGAGAGAACCTGTCAAAAAGAAATAAGTTTTGACCAGAAAAATTGTCGGCTACAGCAGAAAGAGTTAAAGTAGATTTTAGCTCAGGTAAATTATTAAGCGAATTAGATAGATGCGAAGGCACTTGACTACAACTAAAATCGGGTTGACGGAGAAAAGACGGGCCTTCCCACCACAACGTAGAAGTCGAGAGGTCCTCCAGCGACGTACCGCGTGAAACTAGGTCAGCTGGATTTTCCTTTCCACTTACATGGCGCCATGGAAGTTCTCCTGTTAATTCGTGTATTTCTGCTGTCCGGTTTTGAACGAAAGTCTTTTGTAAGTGTGGTGGCATGTGTAACCAGCCTAGCACTATAGTTGAGTCAGTCCAAAACATAACGCTATCGAACTTAAGTTGAAGAGCTTTGCTTACCTTGTCGTAAAGCCTAGCGCCTAACAAAGCTCCGCATAATTCAAGCTTGGCTATAGTGACCGGCTTCAAAGGTGAAACCTTACTCTTAGAGCATAACAGTCTTACCAATACTTTATTATCACCATCACTAGCCGAGCGAACGTAAATACAAGCGCCGTACGCTGCTTGAGAAGCATCGGTAAAAATATGTAACTCTAAATGCGTAGATTTACAAACCATGATGTGACGTGGAACACGAATAGCGTTAAGCGCTGACAAACTATTTGCGAACTTTGTCCAAGTGCGCAAAACATCTCGCGGCACTTAATCGTCCCAACCTAACTGCAATAACCAAAGCTGCTGCAATAAAATCTTGACTACGATAATGATTGGACTGACCAAACCAAGTGGGTAAAAAATTTGTGAAACGTGTGAAAGAATACTGCGTTTCGTAACCTTATCACTGTTACCTTTAAATTGTGTGTTGAAATAAAACTCATCACTTGTGTTACATCATCCTAACCCTAAAGTCTTGCACTGAGCGTCTTGCACTGAGCGTTGGTACCTAATGTTGACTCCTTAGCTATGTTAGAAGGGGCTGATGACTGATCACAATCAAAGTTAAACCACTTTCTTAATGGAAAACAACCAGACTCTAAAACCTGCGAGGTTTTGTTACATAGCGTTAACAAATCTTGTTTATTATCCAAACTTGTGATCATATCATCAACGTAGAAGTCTTCTAAGATTATTTTGCGTACATCAGGGTCCGTACACTCAAGCGCCAGCTGTTTGAGGCACCCGACAGAAAGAAAAGCAGACGCTGCCATGCCATAGGTGACAGTGTTTAGCTGATAAATACCTAAGGGCTCAGAAGGGCTGTCGCGCCATACGATCAGCTGAAGGTCACGTTGTGATTTATGCAATAAACACTGTCTGTACATTTTGCAAATGTCGGCACAAGCAGTAAATTTAAATCGTCTAAATCTTAACAAAATATCTATTAATTCACTCTGCAAAGGCGGCACACGAAGTTTAGTTGTGGTGCTGTGCTCGCGAAATACACCATGATAACACAAGAAATAATGTGGTGTTCCATACGAGTCGACGTTCCTCATATGGCCTAAATCAATGTATTCGTGTATAAAATCACTGTACAGTTTCTTATAACTAGGGTTGCGTTCGAGGCGTCTTTCCAGTACTAAAAAGCGATTCATAGCCTGGGAAAACGAATCGCCCAGCCTGGTTGGTGAATCCTTGAGCGGAAGCTGCACGCAGAACCTTCCTTCACTTGTGCGCGTTGTAGTGTTGATGAAGTGTTCCTCGCAAGTTCCTCGTCCGTGTGTGTGTGCCCAATCCTAGGCAGCTCCTCCAATTCCCAAAACTGTCGTAATTGTGTTTCAATTGCGTGGGAAAAATTGCATTGGACAGACCTATTATTATTGCGTGAATTATTATTAATAGGCCCTGAAATTATCCAACCTAATTTAGTTTTCTGTAAAAATGGGCCATTAGGCAACCAAATTTTACCTTCGCATAATAAGTCCCAAAAGATATCTGCGCCTATCAAAATATCTATGCTTTGAGACTCGTAATAAAACGGATCGGCCAGCTGTATGTGCTCAGGAATGTACTTCTGTGCGCTTTGATCACATACGACTGCCGGTAAGGTACCTGTTATGTAAGGCAACACAAAACATTTAATACGCGCTGTGTAGGACCCTGTGCGTGATTTGATCTGCACATCGCATATTTGTGTTGAGTGAGTAACAAAGTTACCTATCCCTCGAATTTCGCAAGTGGACTGTAATAAGTTAGAATTTAATTTATCACAAAGTATTTTAGAAATAAAACAATGTTGGCTGCCACAATCAAGAAGTGCGCGTGCGACGTGAAATCTATAGTTTGCATCAGCTATCTCGATCATGGCAGTCGATAACAAAACAGAACGCATACTATTACATATAGCCGATTGATTGTTATAAGTATGGGTGCTATCCGTATGTGACCTGTTTACCTGAGATGATGGAATCACGGGGATGGTGTCCGCGGGCGCCGCGGGGGTCGCGGGCGGCGGACAGCGCTGCCGCTGGTTACCATTGCATGCGAAGTGAACCGCCACTCCTTGTACCTCGTTGGGCGTGTCGTTATGAATTAATGTGTTGTGTTTTTTATTGCACTTTCAACACGGCCCAAACTTACATGCATCTATCGTATGTCCAGGACGTAAACAGTTCTCACAAAGTTTGTTAGTGGCTACAAGTTGCAGTTTATGTCGGAATCTAGAAACCTTTGGCATGAATACAGTGGATGATCAGCGTTACACATTAAACACGGCTTCCTAGTGAAATCAGTGCGATTATTCTGCGGCTTATTGGTGGAAACATTGCAATGCGTTTTGTTGCGTGGCGTGTTAACCTGTGACGTATTGTGTGACGTAACGGTTTGTTTCTTACTATCGTAGTTAACCTTACTGTGAGAAACTTGCAATGTTTCCAGCATTTCAGCCCGATCCCTAAGGAATGAAAGCAAATCGTCCACCTTTAGGGATGATTTAGTTTCACTGTGCTTAAATGTACACTTATGTTTTTCCCATTCGCGTTCAGTTATGTCATCAAGGTTACTAGTAACAATAAATATGATCAATGTGTCCCAGTGCTCAGTCGGCTCACCTAATATTTTTAAAGCGCGTAGGTTTTTGAGGACAGTGTCTATGAGTGTCCTGAGCGAATGGGCAGATTCCTTTGACACCTTGTGAATAGAAAATAGGGCTTTTACGTGGTTATGTACTAGAAGGCTGCTATTGTTGTACCTATTAAGCAGCAGCTCCCAGGCCACAGCGTAGTTACTAGCTGAGAACTCCACCGAATCAATTACCAGCTTCGCGCTCCCTTTTAGTGATGATTTTAGGTAATGAAATTTTTGAATGTCTGCGATATCATCTGACTCGTGAATTAGGGATGTAAATTCATCACGAAACTAGAGCCAAGATTCAGGGGAACCGTCGTAAGAATTTATAGAAATAATTGGTAGTTTCACAGCTTTTGATTTACCATGACACACGTTGGAACTATCAGCGACCTTGACCTGGCTAAGCAAATATTCTGCGCGTGATATTACACTATAATAGCTATCTTCAAATAAATCTCTTTGGGTTAATTGTGCGTCTAAGTCAGAATCAATGACAGTTTTCTCGATATTTGTTTGAATTTCGCTAAATTCGGTGAACAGACTAGCTGCGCCCTGCATTCTTAGCTTTAAATCGATAGATTTTTGTGCGCCTAGAGATTCACTAGAAAGATTTCCGACAAAGGCGGTTAATCTAGTTAGCCTACCTTTTATGATTCCTCTAGCCTTGATGAGTTCGGCTAAAAGCTGGCTGTCGGTTTCATGTCTAGCAGCAGGTCTAGGGGATCTGTCCCGTTTGGGCTTCGATTCCTCGTCTGTTAAGCCCATTTTGGCGGTTATGAAACGCGGTGCGAAGCTGACGCAAAGCAAACACTGAAAAATGCGAATAAACACGGTATTAGCACAGATTGAACCCACAAGGAGGAGGTTAGGAAGGATGGCTGACCGTACCGAATGCGATTTCGATGTCCTGTTGTTCCTTCAACGCCTTAACCTTGCCTCGCTGGTTCGTACTGGTGTGGTCTCAATGCGGCAACGAAGGTCCACGACGACGATGTTCAGGCTTGCTTTGGTGTGTCGTTGAAATAAAAACTTTGCTTGATATGTAGATTTGCGTGTATTTCGAATTTATACAATAGTATTTTTTGTATGGAGCTTTCGCGTTACATGCGTAAGATGGCGAAGAAAAGGGCCTAGCGGAAACGGATACAATAATACAACGCCGATGTTGTCCTATCAAAAAAATACGCATTTAAAGATAAAATAGATCCGATGAGGGGAGACCTACACACGACCAGTTCTTTGCGTGCTTCAACATATTTTGTTCAACCAAGTGACGTCTGCAGCCACACAAAACTAGTCTCAAAAGTGTGGAAATACAGTTAAGTCGATTGGGATAGTGCAGTAGCATAAGACTGCGTGAGTGGTAAATAAAAACCAAGAACTACTTAAAATACCTTTTTTTTTCAAAAACTACGAAGAGAAAGAAAAACATTCAGTTAAATGAATCAAAGCGAATAATATTGACTTGATTCTGATTACATTTCAATATCTTCACTTTAAAAAATAAAGACCACAGCAGAATTAAAACAGACTAATGATTATGATTGTCTAAGACTCGTATAATTTCTCCGTTAAGAGTGAAGACTTTGGCACGACAGCCAGCACCCCATTTGATGCAGAACCACCTGGCACGCATGCATTTCTTTCCGGACCACCTGTTGAAGTTGAAGCGGTAAGGCCCTATTTCGAGGGCCTTTCCTCCACGTTTCGACGTTGTGAATACTGCTTCCAACTTACCTAATCAAAAAAAAGACGTGGGTATTAAAAAAATTTATTACTGTATGGCATAATTATGATTTGTATGGCAATGCTCAAATAGCCCACCTAGCTTCTCCAAAATAGTAAAAAAGCATTTGAATATGGCACCGGTTGGAAGTATGCACTACTAATACTGTCACTTTCGTTTGTTTAAAGCAACTATTAGCGTGGCCGTGAACGAATGGGTAACCACAAGTGACATAAGATATGTAACTCGGGCTTCCTCGTGCTCCGGGACGCTTGTTAGACCATTACTCCCGACTGTCAACAGAAGGTGGCAGTCGTCAAGCTATGGCAGATGCCTTTAGTTTGGTACCCCAAACTTTATGATTTATCCTGATCTTTTTATGGTTAGTTTACACAGTGCGAGCTAGCGTTCGATTCGTCAGCCTGCCAAGTAAGTGCTCTGCAGTAACTTGCACTGTTTGGACGTAACTTATGAGTAACTCATAGGTGCGAGTTGGACAATAGCTGTGCCAGCCGGACAGTTGTGAGCGGAACCTGTGTTTCTTATATGCTGCGCCCATGTACAAGCGTCGCGAACATCGTGAGAACTCACAAGTCTGGGGAGTGGAGAGTAGTCAAGCCTAGCTGTCTACTGGCTAGGCAGAAGCTCGCACTGTGTAAACGAGCCATTACTAATTTAGGTATTTACTTCAGCCAGCTTGAAATATCTGACTCCAGTGTGTGCCACTTCCTTTTATTCCGTATGTTATTACTATTTTTTTTTAATTTATTTAACTTTTATTGTACAAAATACAATTTGTTAGGCACAATAGGCGGACTTAATGCTAAAAGCATTATTTAACCGCCAACCTTTTATTTGGTTTATTCATATAAGAAGGTGTAATGCAATATTATGGTTGGTGCCATCGAGTTCATCTGATCTTGGAGCCGGTAAATTGCAACTGGAACTCTTTTACATAAAGTGCTTATTTGTATTAGGGCTCGTTTGTTTAATGTCCTTAGTAGGTACTTTCCATTACACCTGATGACAGCAATCTATAAAATAATGCACTCTCAAGAAAGCTTGTTAATACTTTTTTATTTATTTTTGAATTCTCGAGGACTATAAATTTGTTTTTTACTAGAAAGTAGTGAAATAACAAGATTAGGCATATTACTTAGAGTTTAATACGAATACAACATAGAGTATAGTATAGGAAGAAATATTTGATGTGTAGACTCTGGTACCATAAAAACCTTGGCTATGAAACCAACCCTGAAATTATAATAAAAAACAGACCTCAGATAAAATTTCTTTATTGCACCATCTACATGTGTCAATTTTATCAAAAGTAGATTAATTATGTACAAGGTACAAAGGCGGGCTTATCACGAAAGTGATAAGCCTTATCTAGAAAGTGCGAAATTTCTTCCAGGTAACCTAGTGTAAAGTCATTAGCGTATCTCCCTCCATATAAAAGATATGGAGGGAGATACGCTAATGACGCAACTCGCTATGATGAAAAGCCACAGAATATAAAGGAGAGCAGAAGGCATACTAGACTTAACAGCGGTATTCGATCCCAGCACTTCTCCACACATCTATGATGTAGAACTTACTTTTTAGATACACTTAGAAAATTTAATGATTATGCTCAGCAGACGCAACTATGATCTCGCCGTCGACTGTGATGATCTTGGCCTTACACCCGTTCCCGGCTTTCACGCAGGTCCAGCGCGCCCGGGCTTCGCCGCGTGTCCGTTTGTTATAACGGTACTTGCCCAGTTGTAACACCTGCCCACCAAACTTGGTATTCTCGAAGATTGGCCCTTCAATGTAAAATATATGGAGAGGATAAGTATTTTTGTATTTATATTTTAATTTAACTTTCTAAGTTTCGAAACATATAGGCTCAATACTTACTTACTAGGACATACATCCAATTGATGGATTCAAAAAATCTTCAGACATGGCAGCAATAATAAATGAATACTTAAGAGTGTATTCACTCCCATAAATCCGGCGGAAAGTTGTCTTGTCACTTGATTTAAAAAAAAAACAGATTCCATAGATTTTAAAGAAAGTTGTGTTTTGAATGTTGAGTAATCTAGTGGTCAGTCCATTATTGTAAAGTCTGTAACTCAAGTTTTATTATTTGAGTACGCATCCCTATTTTGGAACTTATTTTTCAAACATTCCGTTAAAGATAACGATTTCTTAAACATGAATCCTGTATCACGACATCAAAACTAACATTGTAAAGTTAATCGCTTTATTTTTTTCCCGAAAATAATATTAACTAAAAAACAAAAGGCATCAATCATGATGTTCGTTGACTGTAATGAGCTAATCATTTCAAAAGAAAACAATTTGTGTCTAAAAGCGAGATTAACTGTAGCGAGTAATATCCACCCTCAGAATTGTTAAATAGTTTTTTCAGAGAATTTATACAATAGTAAAAAACATTCATGATTTTTCTGAAATATTCAATGATTTTAATACATTGTTATTACTACTGTATTATTTTTGAAAAAATATTATAAAAGTGTCGGAATAGGTGGACTTTTCAGATTGAATAAGACTTTTAAAATTTTTATTCTCACTTCTACAAGAATTACTCTGGAGTTATTCAAGAAAAATATTTCCACCAGTGGAGGTTTTTGATTATTAACATTCACTTCAGAAATGTTTTTTTATTTTTAATTTTTGGAATCCATTAGTGAAGAATAATAGCACTTTTATTATATACACGTATCTAACTGTCAGTCAAGTAGTAGACTAATTAATAATATGATGATGATGATGAAAAAAAAAGACATTACCCTCATTTTATATGGTACTATTCGATAAGCTCATTATTTTCTTCCTGTAATGTGCGCGTAAAAATGATATTTATCCGCAATGTTACAAACCTGATTGAATTTCATAAACTAATTAACAAACATCTGTAGGTTTCCGAAAACTCTAACTTTAATTAAAAATTGTTTGTTCATTATTTTGCCATGTTTGCAGTGGTGGAAAAAGAACTGATATTGAAAATGCTTTTATTGAAATATTAACGCAAACAGAAATCACGTTGATTTAATTAAATTATTTTTGACAGGTATTCTTATATAATATCAATTACCATTCAATTTATAATACATTATAATATTTCAGTCGCAACAGATAATAAGGAATCTGTGGCTATCACCGAGAGTTTTCGCTGAATTGGAACAGGATTATGTCATCCCCAGTACAAGTTGTCCACGTGCTGTTAATTTCACTTAAATAGAAGTCTATCTTCTGAGAGAACATCCTTGTTAGTAATGTAATTTTTTAAAATATGGCTGTTACATATGGATATTAATAATTAATTACTATTGCTTAATAAATTTTATTCATTACAATTGTAATACAGCGTTATATAAATAAACTAGTTTATTTTCCAGGCAAATTAGAAACCTTTAACTTTTAACCCCAATAACTTTTGAATGGCTGAAGCGATTTTCATCATAAAAACCACCGCAAGGAAAGGTAAAAAAACCGCATCTAAATCTATCCATCCTTTCGAGATCTACAATGAAAAAAGACACACAGACAGACATTTACGTCAAATTTATAACAGCCCTCTTTTTGCGTCGGGGGTTAAAAAAGTCATTCTCTTATAAAAAAATATTAATGACTGACGATTTGCATACGATTACCTCTTTATTATAATTTATATAATACGGCATAGGCACGTTAGTACACATATTGCTTACAATCATTGTATTCTTTTAACGTGGAAGGCCTACGGATCAATTTATTAAGCGCGCATGCGACAATAATTGTCGTGTAGCTTTATCTTCTACCTAAATTTTCCGGGGTCCGGATCCAGTGCTGCCCCCATTTGAAATAAATCATTTGAAAGGAAACAGATATATCATTTAAAATTTTAGATAACCCCTTGATGATGATAGGCCTTGATCAGACCCTAGATAACCCTTCAAATTATTTTATGAACTACTTACTGTTTACTGTTTACAGTTTAAAGTTAGAACGAGAAGCTTTTCTACGCACATTAGCGAAAAACGGCCACTTTTCGCTAATGTGCGTAGTAAAGCTGCACGTTCCCACTTTATACGGTAAACAGTAGTTCATAAAATAGTTTGAAGGGTTATCTAGGGTCTGATCAAGGCCCTAGATAACCCTTCAAAACTTTAAATGATATCTCCGTTTCCTTTCAAATGATTTATATCAAATAGGGGCAACACTGGATCACAAAAAAATCAAGTAGCCCTTTAAACTCGAATCTAAAGTGGGTGGGGATGCTAATGAGTATGTTCCGAGAACATCTGCATGATCTGGTCATCCAGCGTGATGATTTTGGCTCGGCATCCGTAGCACGACTTGACGCACGTCCAGCGGGCCCGGGTCCCCTTGCTGCCGGACCACTTGTTGAAGCGATAGGGGCCAATCTGGATCACGGGCTTGCCGTAGCGGGATTTCGTGAATACAGGCTCATCTACGGAACATTACCTAATTTTCATTTATATATCTCCCGTGTTTTAATTTCTTAGTTAATAAAATAAAGACTACGAACTTAACTAAAACTAAACTTATATAACTTATAAATAAGAAAGCCCTGACAAATCGCTGCCCCGTAGTAACGTCGTTGTATGGCAATGCTTATCTTTTGAATTAGATAAAGACCAGCCCTCTAGTCACACGTGATAGTTATATTTTATGTGCCGAAGGTCCCGACGGCCCCAAAGTTTCAAGCCCAAACGGGTCAAATAAGTAAGTTTTACGACAGGAGAGGCCGTGGTGGCATAAGTCATTATTAATTTAATTTCTATTTATCTGAATTTCCTTAGAAGAATAATGGAGTTCTTAATTTGAATGACTACACCAAAAGGGTTGATTGAGGTGGTAGCTAATTTATTACTAACATTAATTTTACAATAAAATATAAAATTTAAACATGCGCTGACTAGATAGGTTCAAATTGAATCAAACGAAAAATTGTTAAGCATACATGTTTGGCAATTAAAAGTGTCTTCAGAAATGTATTTAATACCACAAATACTGTAACGAAAAAGTCACACAGTCACACAACATTGATATGAGTTTCTACTTCAACATCAAAATGTGTCATTTTATATTCAGTAACTATATCTGTCCTAAAATAATACTTCGCCCTGTAAAGATGTTGCAATAAACCCTTTCCTTCATGTCCTGGGTGTATCCCACTATTTCTATTAGGTATTTCTATTGATAGAAATACTGGGCCTGATTCAGACTGATTGTCCCACTATTTCTATTACTGTCGGCTGCGTCAAAAAAAAACGCTGCATTATCACCTCTTATGACGGCGTGCATAAATAAGTATGTCTTTTTGTTATTTGGGAACATTTAATTTCGTTCAAACGAGTATTTGTTTTTTTTTAATACCGAGAAGTCGTGTTTTAATTGTAATCTATTCATTAAAAGTGGTAAACTATTCAAATACCTAACTGCGTTTTTTTTTGTAGCAATAGAAATAATGGGATATAATCTGTAAAAACCGCTGGTCCAAAACCAATGAAGAGCAAAACGAGCATGTGAATATCGTATAGCAGTCGTGCGGGTAGCATTTTTTTGTCGCAATAGAAATAATGGGATGAAAATTGAAAATATCGCTTGTCCCACTATTTCTATTTTGTATTTCCATGGAAATAGTGGGATACACCCCATGTCCTTACATATTTCCTTTCATCATCATTTCATTCTGTCCACCTTTGCAAATTTCATTTTTAAATTCAATGTCTAAATTTTGACACATTCATTCTATCCTTACCATTTGACTCATTCCTCCACCACCTCATCAGAGATGGTGGAGGAATGAGTTATATAATCCAAGATGCTTGTATCAACAAGCAACTTGGATTATATAATTTAATCATTGCTGACGAATAAATGTATTACCCCTGTCGTGTCTCTCTCTTGCTCCACGACTGTTTTGAATCTACATAATTCATGTGGAAGCACACCTACTAGCTGGGAAGGGTGGAGTTCCCACAGCTCTAATGGTTATGTTCAGAGTCTATGAGTATAATCTCGTCTTCCAAAGTGACAATCTTGGCCTTGCAGCCGTCCGCGTTCCGGGAGCAGCTCCACCGGGCCTTGGGCCCCTTGCTCTTACTCCACTTGTTGAAGCGGTAGCGGCCGATCTGGATCACGGGCTTACCGAATCGAGACGTTGTGAACACGGGTCCCTCTATGAAAACATTGTAATGATTAATATCTATGCAAGTTATACAGCGTGGCTTGTAACCCACCAGTAAAATTTTTAGAGCAAACTCAGTTCATGATTCTGAACTTCTTTCTATTGTGTATTAAAAATCGATGAAAATTGTTCGTCCTCCCATACAAAATTCGTTTGGCCGAGTGCTGATTTGTAATGGGAAGCTGAATTTTTTATTTCTTTTATAATTAGTCATTTTTATGGAAAGTAGATCAGTATCATGAACAGAACTTGCTCCAAAAAAATTGGCTGGTGGGTCAAAAGGTCACCTGTATTATTTAAACACAAAGATCTACCATTTTATTACTTTGAAAAAAAAAAATTACAAATCAAAATTAATTTATAAATGACATACTTATTTGTAAACGAATTAATTAATAAATCATAAATTACGTACACACTTATTTGTTATGTGTAAAGATAATAATTTGTAAAGTGTATACTTATTTCAATAAAAGACATGTCAAGATAGTTTACATTTAGTTAGATACCTAACTAAATCGAGTATAACACAATTATTTGCAAAATAATTTTCCTTAAAAAGATACTGTAATATGTAAGAGAACTTTATCAGCTAAAAACTGATATAATGGCATTATTTACTTAGAGCGAGACTTTGGGTGAGATTCGATCAACAACAAATGCGGAGAGATGCTGAAGGTATCGTAATTGACTCAATAAAATAGATCAAAGGATGTGTAGCTCTATCTCTTTCTATAGGTGAATAACGAAATTGATTGTCAAAACTAAACACAGCTCCGTTTTGCTTCGACGGAGTCTCGCCATTATAATGCTAAATAAATATATACGGACATATCACACAGATTGAGTTAGCCCCAAAGTAAGATTGAGACTTGTGTTATGGGATACTAACTCAACGATACTATACAGCAAATACATATATAAATAGACAGCTAAGACCCAGGTCTATCTAAAAAAGATCATTTTTATTTTGTTTATTTGTTTGTAAAATCTTTATTGTACATAAACACAGGACAAAAATACAGGTTAGAACTAGAGAACAGTACAAAGGCGAACTTACACCGGATAGGGATCTCTTCCAGTCAACCTTGAAATATAAGGACAATTTTACAACACAGTGTACAGAGTGAGTACAATATACAGAAGACATACAACATTTTTTACCTAACCGGGGATCGAACCCGGATGCTGATTTGATAACAAGTCGTTATCACTTGTGATTATGTTGAGAGAATACATGTACGATCTTGTGATCCAGGGTGACGACTTTAGCTTTACATCCGTGGCAAGTTTTACTGCAGTACCAGTGCCCCTTGGAGCCCCTATCTTTGGAGCCCTTGTTGAACCTATAGCGGCCGATTTGGATCACAGGCTTGCCGTATCGTGACGTCGTGTACATAGGCATATCTATGGCAAAAACGTAGACATATAAAAAACATACTGATTTCAAAAAACAAATTGATACCTATCGGATAAGTAGATAGAGGAGGTAGATACAGTTGTCTTATGGCAACTAGAAAGAAGAACCACTAGTTAAATGAAACTTTTATCCATTAAGTACATTAAAATACAGAAGTAAGGTAAGTATTAATACCGTCTTCAAGTGGTACTCGTTGTTGTATTTATTCATTTACGTCAGTTTGCATGACCAAGTAACCAGCCAAGTGCAATTCGGACTCCCGCACAAAGGGTTCCGTACCATTATCTACAAAAAATCACGTTTGTTGCATGGTAGCCCCACTCAAATATTTATTTTATTCTGTTTTAAGTATTTGTTGTTATAGCAGCAACAAAAAAACATCATCTGTGAAAATTTAAACTGTCTAGCTATTACGGTTCATGAGATATGTCTGGTGACAGAAAGACAGGCAGACAGACAGACAGAAAGACGGACGCACAGACGGACAGCGGAGACTTTGGGTACGGAACCTTTATAACGAATAATACTATTAATGATTATGTTCAGAGAACAACTGTAGAATCTCGTCTTGTACAGTAAAAATTTTGGCTTTACACCCATTGCAGGCTCTGACGCAAGCCCAGCGGGCGCGGGGGCCCGTGCTGCGGGACCACTTGTTGAAGCGGTAGCGGCCTATCTGGATCACCGGCTTACCATAGCGAGACGTCGTGAATATAGGCATTTCTATAAATGTAAATACACAATTATGATAAAATGGAAAAACTGATATGTTGTGCCGACCCTATACAACGTGGAAGGGACACTATAGTAAAATGATAATAAATTAACAGTCAAGAAACAATATCGACATTTCAATACAAATTGCCCGGGCGGGGCACTTTATTATTTTTTGACTGTTATTTTAGTTTCATTATACTAAAGTGATCTAGTAGTAGTTAGTTGCTCGTGCTTTGATTTAATGTTCCTTCTACGTTGTGTATATGTAATTAGCGGAGGCCTTACATCTAGCCACTGCTTGACTTGCAGGGGAAATGATAGAAAGAGTTATAGATACTAAAAGTAACGACGACATTTAAAGTTTACTTTAAAAATCTTCAATAGAACAAATAAACAGTAAAATACATACTTGTAACTTAGAGTGTGTGCTATCGGTGTTCTGATTTATCATTTTACAGCGATTGCGAGCAAATTCTTATTTAGGTGATGATTTTGTTCTTATCCTTAGTTTTATATCTTTAAAAAAATTATGTATCACAATAAATATTTTGGAATAATCAAATTAGTCAAAAATAATTTTTTGTTTGAGCCGCAAAGAAAAAGGAGACATTATTAAATGCAATTTATTGAAATACCAACCTTTCTATAAATCGATATAATTTGTGGAAAATAAATAATATTTTCTACAAAAGCACTAACTTATAAATGAATAGTTTAAATGCAAATTATAGTCATAAATTAAAATGCTGCATTATACTGATTTAAACTACGAAATACTATGTAGGTAATTAAAGCACTTTTTAATTTACATCCGAAAGCATAAAAATTATTTCATATCACTCATACTTCGACAAGAATCACTACGACCACTTTCTCAATTCTTCATGTAGGTAAGTGACTAATAACTAACAATATTAAGATACTCACAGGTATGCCCGTTTTAAATAAATATTTTATTTATACGACGATCTATCAATTTTTTATTTAAGCCTATTATATAATTATTAACTCACACAATTTTTTTAAAGCGTATTCATATTGAGATCTAATTGAAACTGATATCGAAGTATTTAATCATTTTGTGAGAACATTACTAAATAATTAACATAAAATTATTGTAAACATTTATATCACGATAAAATTGTCTATAATTCAAGCTGCCGAGACATGTCCTATTACATGCACCATGTTCTTTATTAGTTTGAAAGTACGTCATGTAAAATCTAGGTCAACTCCTTAATAAATTTCATTGTTTGGTTTAGTCAAGGCAAAATACTTAGTTAATTTTTTTTTTTCAAAGTGAAAATGATATAAATAGTTAAAATAATATTTCACACCGCAGCACAAAGCTGAGTTGGCCGCCTTTTCGGCACACTTAGTAGATATAAGTCTAGTACATAACATTTTTTGTTTGCCGAATAAAGATTTTCTTTCTTTCTTTTCTTTATTTACGTGGTGCTATTAAAAAAGCCAACTAGAATTATAGAATACATTAAGTGGTTGTGGTTTAATCACTAATACTGCCCTAGGTATCCAATATACCAGAAGCGATAAATAAAACAAATATTAAATATCCAATAGAGATGATGCATATTGAGTACATTTTGATAAATCTCTCTGATTTTCTAAGCATTTATGTAAAAAAGGCCTTTTAGCCAATTATATTTTTAATCGATTCAATATTAACTTTGGTTTTTAGTTGATTGAAAATGTCAATTTCAGAAGTAATAAAAAGTTTGGAAAATAATATTAATATAGGATACTTTTGTTATGAGGCCAATCCTGTAAACGCAATATTTGACATAGCACCCCAACAAATGTTCTTACATCTTATATGTACGAGTAGTTGATTGACAATTAATTTTATTTATTATGTTTGCAAGTCTCTAGCATGCAGATATTTTGAGGTATATGTACCTGTTAATTTGTATGTAAGATTATTAAATAAATATAAAATATGAATATAAATATAAATCACGCCTACAAATGCGACATAAGTGACGTCACTCTTCTCCGGTCTTTCTAATGCGCTCTGAGACGCCGTCCAAAGGCAGACGTCACTTAGTAACCTTTCTATCTTAAAGAGATTTTGCGTTAGCAATGTAGTTTTTTCTTGTACGTGCCTTTTTTAAAGGAAGTCTTTTTTTCCACAGCACAACGAAAAAAAAATTATGCATCATTATTATCAAAATCACATCAAATGTGTGTATGCTGGTTCTTCATTTTGACAATGACATTGTCGTAAGTGATGAGGAAGGCACGGCAGCCCTGCTGGTTCTTCACGCAGGTCCACCTAATCTGCGGCGGCTTACTGCCGCTCCAGCGGTTGTAGCGGTACGGGCCTAAAATTAGAACCGGGTTGCCGAAACGAGTGGTTGCGAAAGTCGCTTGCTGTCCTGAAAAATGCATGAGTGTTAATAACGTTAGGAAGTTGCTGTGGCTGCCCCGCTTCTGCAGTGCATGAAACATGTTTGCTGAAGCACACGTGGATGGCTTTCATGCTACTATGCGAAACCACGCAGCCTCCATGATGCAGCGGACTTTTGACAGCAGCAACAGCTCCTGGCAGTTGTTGGGGATCGCATGGACGGACTCTTTATGTCTAGTTGGGTCGCCTTGCATGCCCCAGCAATCCGCGGGGAAAGAAATCATTAATTTTTACTTATTTCAATTTTTTATTAATGAATTAATTTTATATATATTTACTAATTACGTACCAAAACTCTATTGCTAATATGTATAACATTTTGTTTTTAAGTCATATATTTTTATAACTAACAAATGATGGACTAAAATTGTCTGGAATATCTGAATAAATGAATACAATTGAATAACATTCTTTTAAATGTAAGTAGACTCCTTATATCACATCAACATCTTCAACAAACGCCGACCGGAGAACATTTTGGTGCATTTATCGTATAATGTTTTGATGTAATACAAACTTTTAACTTTTTGTTCCAACCATTAGTATAAATTACCAGGTAACTCTCGTAGAGTGTTAGCTACATGTCGGCCAGTAGCTGACACTCTACGTACGTAACCCGTTGATACATGCTAATAATGTCTCAGGTATTTTTGTACCAAATAAAGATTTGTCTTCCTTTTAGGGTTCCGTACCTATAGGGTAAAAGCAAGACCCTATTACTAAGACGCCGCTGTCCACCCGTCCGTCCTTTTGTCTGTCTGTCACTGTTCTTGGCTGGTTATTTTGTAATGTATACCAGTTCTTGGCTGGTCACAAATAATGTATTTCTGTTGACGCTATAACAATAAATACTAAAAACAAAATAAAGAGAATATTTAAATGGGGCTCCCATACAACGAACGTGATTTTTTATAGATAGTACGGAACCCTTCGTGAACGAGTCCGACTCGCACTTGGACGGTTATTTCTTTCAAAAGCTATTTAGGTATGAAGAAAAATATCATGTTTAAAAAAAATACAAAAAAAAATTATAATATATTACCATTAACAGTAGGCCACTGAATTACCTGCTTATGATTTAAAATAAAATCAAACAGGCTTTCAGAATCTGAGATAGAATTTCAAAAGAAATAAAACCATTCATATTGGAAGTGTAATACTCGTATATCTCATTCATGGTTGTGAACATTGGTGGACTTTATGATGACGTTTTCCAGCATGATGATGATAGCCCTGCAGCCGTGTTTGGCGCGGACGCAGTTCCACCGGGTCTTGGGCCCCTTGCTGGAGCTGTGTCTGTTGAAGCGGAACCCGCCCACGCAGAGAGCTTGATTCCCTCGGCTAGTGCTCTCGAAATACGGTCCTTCAACAGGAAAAAAGTTTAACCACTTGTTTTCAATTTAACCGACTTCAAATAAGAAGGAGGTAATAAATTCGAATGTATACTTACATGTTTTTTTTATTAAATGACTTAAATAAAGGTTGGCGTTATAAATTCGAATGTTTGTTTATGTTTTATTTTATTGTATGTTTCCTGATTACTCAAAGATGCCTGGATCAGTTTGGAAAATTCTTTTTGTTAGAAAGGGCGTACTTGTCAGGTGGTCCCATAGAAATGTTATTAAAATCGGATGTGTGTGTGTGGTTTGTGGTCGAAGTCGGTTTTTAGTTTAAAAAAATATTAAGCTTAGCCTTTATTCCTAGTACGCGGGGTGAGAAAGTGATTTGTGTATAGAAAGCATTATTACGAGTATTTATACAAAACTGACTTGACTTAACGTTTAATTTCAAAATTACGTCTTGGACCCAATATAACAGGACTAAGGCAAGTAAAAGTCCACACTAATGTTAAATTTGTGGTAGACATTCAAATAAACACATCGAGGCTGAATTCATTCAGTTCATTTAAAAACCGTTACTTACAAAATGATCGTCTAAAATCGGTCGAAACCTGGTCTGCTTCTTATGACTATACTACTAGAGTAGTACTTCTTCTAATAATTACGTTTTAAATTAATTAATTAGGTTACCTGGAATTATCTGATTTTATTTACTTTTATCAGTGAGATCGCTGACTTGCGAAAAAGATCCAAATGCAAACTAAGTCCACGCGTCCAACAAGAAATCAGACCAAAGCGATAATAAGAATACGAAGATACGAGTATTTATATAATGAACAGCGGTTTCACTACAAAATCAGGTTTACAGTTGTGCATATCATCTCTAATTATAGTGTTGTCCGTGGCCACAATCACAATGGCGTGGCATCGGGTCCTGTTCTTACAGCGCCACACTGTGGATCCGTTTATGTGTTTTCTGTCTTTGTAATACTTATGTCCCGCTCGAACTAACTGATTTTTGCCTTTTTGTGAAGTCGTAAATTTAAACCCATGAGGCGCAGTTTCTCGATCCAAGTTATTTCCTAGCGTACAAAATAAATTAGACAAAAGTGGTCAAGGTACACACCACAAAGTACTTTTTTACCATAATGTGACCAAAAAAATGGATGAATCAAATAAAACATATTATTCAAATATAATTTGTATTTTTTTAAAATATAATCTTTTAATTACTTACGAGTAATTCCATTTCTTTTTTTGTGCTAATAACAGCGAGCTCACAAAAAAAAAAAACAAATAAATTATTAACACATTGATTTTAAGGTTTTAATTTAACGCTGCCGCTCACCATCTTCATTTCGACTACATAACGTCGTCCTCTTTTGGACAAAACACGGGGTGAATCTTTGTCTCAAAAAAACCAAAATGATGGCAAGCTATTTTTGATTATAATGCATCATCGAAAAGCAAATTTGAAAATCAAAAATATTTCAGTGAGGACCTTTATGATCATTAAGTATTTTGAGCACTTGGTCTCCGTAGGTGACGACGGTGGCTCGGCAGCCAAAATTCTTGGCAGTGCAGATCCACCGGTCTTTAAGTCCCCTGGAGGAACTGTGGCGGTTGAACCTATACCCATTCAGAAACATGACCGTGTTGCCTTTGGACGTTTGATGGAAACTGACAGCTGCAATCAGTGAACACGTAAATTACAACATTTCTTTTAGGTACCAATACACAACTGATTATTTACGTAGAATCCAAGTATCCAAGTATCATAGATGTAGTGTTTATTTTAAATCCGCTATCCCTTTATATGGCGCGGCCTCTTATTGGCTATCTATACATCATGAGAAAATTCATATCAGAGAATATACTGTGTACATAACGAAGGTAAATTTAATCAAATGATTGGTCTACTGTCAGACATGCTGGGACCTGCATCGTCGATGCAGTCCGCTGAAACATCAGCGAATAAATAAAAGTTTTGGTTCGCGTTAAAGGGATACTTGAATTTTTCGGGGTCCAGTGCTGCCCCCATTTGAAATAAATTATTTGAAAGGAATTTGAGATATCATTTAAAATGTGGTCTTGACCAGGCACTAAATAACCCTTCAAACTATTTTATGAACTACTGTTTACAGTTTAAAGTGAGAACGTGAAGCTTTTCTACGCACATACGCCAAAAGTGGCCGTTTTTCGCAATTGTACACTGGCAGCACTGGACCCCGAAAAATTCAAGTATCCCATTAGTTCCCATTTACAAAAACTTAATAGTCCCATTGTGTCCCTATAAGCCTTGCATTACTTACCTAATACAATAATTTCGTAATTTTAGCCGTTGGACATAGACTTCACCATAAATAAATATTGCATACTTACTAGAAAACATATAAGAAATGCACATCACAATAAAAAAATTGTATTGTCTGATACTCAATACACAATCCACAAATACAACGTGGAAGGAACATACCCGTAATAAAACAAACCACGGACTGTACTAGATCACTATAGTATATTGAAATTAAATAACACTCAAAAAGCAAAAAAGAAATTCGACATTCCCATACAAATTACCCCAGTGGCTGCAGACTTTTTTATGGATTTGCCATTTTTTGCTTTTACACGTTTTTGTTATTTTAATTTCATTATACTACAGTGATCTAGTATAGCCCGTGGTTCGATTTATTACGGGTATGTCCCTTCCACGTTGTATACATACACAGCTAAGGCTCCTTCACACTTTTTATTTTACATAGCGGCATGATCAGCATTGTCACAGGCAGTGCTGGTCACTCACACGTTTTTATTTAGCCAGATGTAGTGTCCCACTGCTAGGCAAAGGCCTCCCCCTCTCCTCCCATCTATCTCTATCCCAAGCAATCTTCTGTCATCCACTCAAGAAACCTCCGATGTCATCCCGCCATCTCACTCACACGCTTAGATAAATAAATAAGTGCCTCGTAACAATAGGTGACAATAAGCTTATTTGCCAGACAAATTAAAAAAACACCGACAGCATCTAACGATGAGTGGCGGTACTACATATTCTAACCGATGTTAAGTGGAATTGATATCCATAGCACCATCGCGCCATCTATAATTTGACAGGTAAATTAAAAAACCCCCAACTTTCAAGCGTTAACCCCCAATAATTTTGCAGTCCTCTCGTGATGTTAACCTGACACTGCCTAAAGAATTCTGAAGAGACCGAAACAGGTGGCAATCTGAAGGTGCCAGGTCAGGACTATACGGCGGATGCATTAACACCTCCCAGCCAAACTCTCTTAATTTTTGCTGAGTGGTTAAAGATCAAAATTATTGGGGGTAGTCGGGGATTTTTTAATTTACCTGTCAAATAATAGATGTATTATTTGACAGGTAAATTAAAAAATCCCGACTTTCAAACGTTAACCCACAATAATTTTGAATCGGCTGAACCGATTTTTTATCAAACATAGCTAAGAACCAAGGGGACTTGCTTTCACGTAAAAGCCGCATCGAAATCGGTAAATCCTGTCAAGAGCTACGATGCCACAGTCAGATAGGCAAACATAGCTTCAAATTTATGATACCCCTCTTTTTGTCGAGGGTTAAACAGGTTAAAAACAAAAATAAAACATATAAAGAGGTTAAGAATATAGCGAAAGAAAGAGAGAAATGGACCGACGAAGAGAATCTCTTAAATAAGATAAGAAGAAGAACAATATGTGCCGGCTTAAAAAAACACACACTGACTGAAAAATATAAAACGTTTTATTAATTTATTTTATTAAATAATTTAACTTTATTACAATACATGTAAATGGCGGACTTAAGGCCTGAGGCCTTTTCTACCAGTCAACCAACAGGTGATGCTGAGAAAGCAATCTTTTGGGTTCGTACTTACCGTACAGCAAGGAAAAATAAAAATTAAATATATATTGATATTTCCAAACTTATACATACGAAAAAATTGTATATAATAAACCTAAGTTTATACATAAATATATACTACCTATAACAAACGTACACAAAAATATACATATATAAATAATTCCCTTATAAATCACATACATAAAATACATTAATACTTTTTATATAACCACTGACAGTTTTTGGAGATAGTGTGCACGCACTGCCTTTTTAAAAGCAAAACGTTTCATATCGAGATATTTACTACTTTGAATGACGACATTAAAAACAGACTTTCAAGTAATTAAGTATGCGAGTACTCTAAGTATGTTCCACAGGTGTGGTTATTACTGATTTTAGCGATCGTGGTCTCTATGGTGGTCACGAGCACCCTGCAGCCGTCCTTCTTCCCCGCGCATCTCCACACTCGCTTTGCTCCCAAATTCTTATGGAGGTAGAATCTGTAGCCACCTAAAAGCAGTGACGCGCTGCCTGTACGCGTTGCTATGAACTGACCTAACAAATAAATAATAGCATTTACAGAAATGATAAATGGATGAGGTCGAATCACTAAGAGAAACTTTTTAGAATCAATAAACTAAAACTTTTTAGAAATAAAGTCCAAATAAATATAATCTGAAGTCAATAAAGAAATATTCCTAAATCATTGTTACCTACAGCTCGTTTCTGATATTTTGACGTCACTTATGAAAACAAAATAGCGGTCGACGTTTTTGAACAAGTAACACACAGATAATAAAATCACGATATTGTTTTTGAAATTAAAAATTAATCGTAAGTTTTTGTAGAAAACCACCACTGTATTCGTGTTTCCTAAAGTAAAGACTATTTAAATAAAATTATTTTTTAATTTAATTTTGACCGACGAGAATGGCCTATTTTCAAGGTGAAAAAGACATCTACGCGTTTCGTAGCTCGTAGCACTTCGAGGCTACGCCACGATACATACAGCTCGTTTATTTCTTGGATTTGGAAAGAGTAGAACGTTTATGTTTCACGCGTAGATGTTTTAGGTGAACGCACACTTATCCGAACCGAACGCGTCGAATCGATCGAAGTTTTTAAAGCCTCGCAAATTTGTCCGCACCGAAAGAAACGACCGCGCCGAAACAATTGTTTCCATTTCCTTTACACCTGTCGCACTGTAATTACATGTCAATTGTGATGAATCTTGACGAGATTTTTATTGTCAGTGCTTTATTAATCAATTATGTTAGAATCACTTTTTTTTGTAACTTTCAAATAAATCGAAGTAGTTCGCATAACTTTCATTGCTCTTACGCACACACTTGTCATTGCCGAAATGCAGGCGATTAGATCGATTCAACCGCATCACCCACGCCGAATTTAATGATGTCATTCAAATTCGTTTATGAATGTGTTAATAATTATTCGTTAATGTGCGCCTTCCAGATTCGGACTTGTCGACGCGGTCAGATTTACGAGGTTTTATAGGATTTCATATAAAGAATTCTAAAATTCATTTCGTTCAACTCGTTCGACGCGTTCGGCTCGGATAAGTGTGCGTTCACCTTCAGAGGGAAGTATAGCGCGCACTCGTCCATACTAACCATGCTCCTAAATGTTATATGATCTCAATGATTTTTTGGCATGTTGTGGACATAATAAGTAATCGGCCAAGTGCGAGTTCAAGAGTTTCGTACCAATTTCTACAAAAATTGACGTTTGTTGTACGGGATCCATTCTTAATTACTTATTTTATTTATTTTAATTGAATTATTTTTTTAAAGTGAATATACAAATTAGTATTCTGTGACTATTTCAAGCGTCTACTTATTGCCGTTATTAATATCGAGCAAAAACCTACAAAAAAACACGTTTGTTGAATAGGAGCCTTTTAATATTTATTTTATTCTCCTTTTAGTATTTGACGTTAAAGCGGCAATAGAAATACATTTTCTGTAAAAAATTTAACTGTCTAGCTCTCACGTTTCAAGAAATACAGCCTGATGACAGACAGACAGACAGACGGACGGACAGCGGAGTCTAAGGAATAGGGTCCCGATTTAACCCTTTGTTTACGGAACCTCAAAAACTAGGTTTGTAGGTTTTCTTTTTTTTAATATGCTAAACTTTTTTATATTATAACAAATTTTAAACATAAGAAAACCAATTTTTTTAATGTGTCAACGACATACTAAAATTTCAACATTCTCCTACTTTGACAACGGTTGACCATAAATTAAAATACGGCATAAAATTAAATCTTTTATTCAATCTTTTCGTATCTGTAAGTCCTATTGATAAAAATGGATAAAACAGATAGCGTAATACTTCGTACATCGCATAGAACAGAAAATAAATCTTGTCACTTCTTTAACAAAATCAAAATCCAAAAATACTTATATTTAATGAAAATAGTGAACATTCAATGAATGTATTAATTAAGTAATAATATCACTTTAAAATCTAAAAATGTTCAACAAAATAAAATCGTGCAGAAGACATACAAACAAACAAAGAAATTTAGATCTGTTTATAATTTTTCATAAAACTAAGCCCAAAAATGGAAAATTCTCTTCAAATATTGGTTAAATTTAAAAACAAATTACAAACATAACATACTTAAGGCATACATTTATTTACTCCTAAGTAACGAGTAAAGAATATAAAAGTGTAACGGAAAAGGGGGTATCGACCTGAAAGGGAGTAACAATACTAATCAATGTGAACAACTTTTACCATGGGACCATCCCTGAAATCGTAGAAAAAAACCTGCAGCTACATACATTTAAGCACGGTAGGTATTTAATTTTGTATGAGGGTGAAGATTTCTTTTTTACGATCTCAGGAATGGTCCCATAGTAAAAGTTGTTCACATTGATTAGCATGTTTACTCCCTTTCGGGTTGATACCCCCTTTCAGTTACACACTGTATATTCAGGAACAATGTGATCACTTTAACTTGATGCCTACTAAAGTAACAAAATTCTTCCCGATGACAATTCTTAAACTCGGCAAAGATGTCGATGACAATAGTGCACTAGGCGTGATGATTATGTTCATTAGCAGTCCTAATGATGATGTCATCCTTGGTGTACAGGGCCGCCCGGCAACTCTTCACGCTGCAGTCCCACTTCTGGCTCAAACGGGTCGCCAGCCCCTTGTAGAACTTGTGTTGGCCGACGATGATGATGCGCGTGCCTTTGATGCTCCTGCTGAACACGGGCGCTGCAAGACACGGACAAAGCCTCGTGCAGAGGGTGCGGACAAACGGGCAGTGCAAAACTACCAAAGCGCGTTACAAAATACAGGGTCAGTCGAAAAAGACTTTGTTAAAAAAAATTATAAGTGATGTAAACTTATACTCATGAAATTCTTGGCTTGAAGTTAGGCATACTTTTTAATAGACTTCAAATAAAGGGAATCAAAAACGGAATAATCAATCGTCGGTATCTTTTATAGTTTTTAGGGTGCATACAAAAAATGATAAAACGGAACCCTTATAGGATCACTCGTGTGTCTGTCTGTCCGTCCGTTTGTCACAGCCCATTTGCTCCGAACTACAGGACCAAATCAGGTGAAATTTGGCAGGATGGTGTAATCCTATGCCCCAAACACAGATGTGCAATGTAAATAAATATCTTTTTAAAAATATTCTTTTTCGACTAACTCTGTTGAAACGCAACAAAAAAATTAACTCGGATCACAGGTCCATTTTCGATAGATATCTGTCGGAGATCACACGTCTCCCACATTCTAAAAGTTCATTTATCACAAAAAGTTGAACACGAGCTTGTTCTATAAAACTAAAAAAAATATAATAATTAAATGCGCTTAAACAGAGAAGCGAAGAAAATGCAAAACTGCAATTTCAGTATATAGCATTCACGACATACAGATATTACATGCACTACTCTATATGTACAACATGGATATTTGGATATGTTTTGAAACATTGTTGTTGTTTTTTTATTTCGGTACATATACATGTATCGTAAGTAATAGTACTTATAAAGACAGTAAAATGTGCTGAGAAACACCGGACAGGTGAAGAATTTAAAAGCGTCACAGAGAAGGATTCATAGGCCAAAAAAAAATTTTTAAGGAATATTATGCAGTAATAGAATGTCACTTTCCTTTGTCATATTTATTTATTTGATAGTTTTCTTGTTTACATACTGTGTTGAACTGTGTGATTTGTCCGTATATATTTATATATATTTTGCATAGTAAGGAACGTCTTTTGGCTTCTAAAAATGATAATGGTATTTAACTGTAATTCAGAATATACCTTAGATATCTATATTCTGCATTGTAAAAGGATTAACATGGAAACTATTTTTTACATGCCCTCGCCCTCACGGCCTCTCGCACGACTCGGGAATAGTGGAGAAAGACTGATATTTTCGTAAAACAGAAACAAGCTTTAACCCTTTTACCGCGAACGTCGGACTTATTCGACAAGCATTGTCATGCCCTTAACGCGAGCGTCGGATATTTCCGACAAAAAAAATACTTGTATTGCACATAACTTAAGTATCAACACCTCTTTTTGGTTGTAGGTATTTATTTTAGATTTACCCTCGTCCTGGGGGCACGGCAACTGATATAAAGTCTCGCGGTGAAATTTTAGTTAAGCGCAAAGCAAAATGTTAGTAAAATATTTAAACTACTTACTTAAGTATTTGCACACACAGACTTTTACATTTATTTCACAACGTTCAGATTCTATTCCTACTACTACGTCAAATTTAATGTACATTCTAAGGAGATCGATTTATTATTAGGTAATGTATTTCTATTTTCTAGGTCGAATGCTAGTTCTAAATTAGAGTTTTTAATAAAAAAAAATACATTTTAACAATGGCAATTTTACTGATGAAATAAATGGGAATTATATTTATTAATATCAAATTAATGTAATCAGGATGGCAAAGGATTATATCGACCTGGATTATTTGAAATCTGAACAAAACTAGTAAGATTGTATATAAGTTTCATACAAAGGTTGTTCTTTTTTAGTTTGTTGCTATAATGCTTAAAAGTAAACAAATTATGTACTGAAGAAATAGAATGCCTAAATGAGAACACACCTATCCACCTATCAAATTTCCAATTCACAGAACTAGCCCGTACTGCAAAAAGACAATTTCGTGGCCAAGGCCCTATATTTATATATTTCTATCTTAAATTACGGACTTAAATGATTGTTAATGATTGTGTTCGTTGAATGTTTTCATAATGACGTCGTCGATGGTTGTTAGAGCAGCTCTGCAGCCGGAAGGATTTTTAATGCAAGTCCACCTCACCTTGGGCCCCTTGCACCGGTTGACCCGGTTGAACCGGTAGTTGCCGATCTGGATCACAGGGTTACCAGCGCGCGTCGTACTGAATATCGGTTCTAAAACTATAATAGTTACATTCAACACTATCCATAATTTAAATATATTGAGTTTTACAACTCAAGTGCCAAAACTCAAAGTGCCTGTTATACATTTAATGTTTTTATGTAAATATTGCTCCGAAATACACAGTAATTTGACACTAGACACCTATTTACGGCTATGAATTTAATGGCTACGTTGACTTTATAATGAGCCTTCCATAACGATAAAAGTTTCTTTCAAGCTGCCTCAAAGTCAAATTTATAAAATCATTTCATTCTTTTAGTCAAATAAATCCTATGAAATACAAACCCTTTAGATCACTAGCTTAGGCTGTATTTATTATTTTTATTATATATTTATTATGTTTGTTACTACCTTTCAATCGAAGTAAAAGCTAATGATTATGTTGATTGAACGTTTTGATAATGACGTCATCAATAGTCGTCAACGCAGCTCTGCAGCCCGACGGCGTCTTGACGCACGTCCACCTCACCTTGGGCCCCTTGCACCGGTTCACCCGGTTGAACCGGTAGTTGCCGATCTGGATCACAGGGTTGCCAGCTCGGGTTGTGCCAAAGATTGGACCTGGAACTAATTATACTTATGATATAAGTGTTTTGAAACATCAACACAAAGTCACTTCGAAATAGATATTGCCAATATTTATGTCTAATTATGACCGATTTGTAAGTAAATACAAATGAAAAAAGTAATTAAAGGTTCAATAATAATTAATAACAATGAGAAATAACTAAGAAGTAATAAGTAAGTGATACAACAAATAAGACATAAGTAATTAATAGTAAGACATTTACAGAATAAAAACCATACACAAGAAATTTAAATGAAAGTAATTTTCTTCAAACAAAATATTGATGTAATTTTTTTTATTAGTCATATAAATTACATTGGGCAGGTCATAATATTACACAAAATATTTACGCAGTGAAAATAATTTCAAGGACTTGGTAAATATTGATGTATGAATATTTTTAAAGTATTGGTATTTCTCTTCCTCTTTTATTTACAAATTACGTATTTTTTTACTCATAACTTTTCACACCTATAGCACAATTTTTTTTATCTGTCATATAAGAAGTCACCATAAGAATGCTTCTTCTATACAAAAATCGTTTTTTGACGCTGTGTTTTAAAAATGAGGCTTCTAGCTTTATTAGTTACCCTCACTATAAGACCAACGCCAGTTCCCGATATTAGCAAAACTATCAAGCACCTGATTCAAAACTCCGAGCTGCTACATATTCAAAGGGTGGTTGTGGGTCAGATTGCTTCTTATTACTTCCGCTCCAATACTGACAAGATAAGCTGTGCATTTAGTCCGGGAGCGAGTGGTGCACTGCCATCGGGTCTTGTGTCCTGAAGTATACGCCTTCGAGAACCGGTAGCCGCTTGAAACCAGCATGTGGCTACCTCTTGAGCTCATCATGATCCTTACTGCAATGTGTTACACGTGTTACGTTTAACTCCTCACATACATGTTTCAGACATACATACTCCAAATAGTTCGTACGCAAAAAAAAAACGCAGAAATCTTATTATTTTTATGTAATAAATGAAGAAGGAAAAGATTTGAAACTACTTAAAAAAAAGGGTTTGTTAACATAATAATGTTACTTAAAAACTGAAGATTATATATATCGTAGTGTCGCCTCTATTGTTTCCTCTAAGCGATTCAACTTTAGAAACATCATATTTAATTTTTTAAACTTACTTCTTATAAATAACTGTGTTTCTCAAAACTTTATTACTAGACATTTTATATTACGATAACGATGATATTTAAAAATTAAACAAGCGTCAAAACTTTTATACAAGCATTTAATCGCTGAGAATGAAAAATATTTAGACGAGATTAACCAGTTCTTATGATGAGAACTGCATAAAAGCAGATTACTAGTTTTATCCACCACCAAAACTTAAATAACATCTAAATTGTAAATGCTTGTCATTTCTTAAATACGTATGAAGATGTTAGTCGCTACATTACTTAAAACTACATTGTAACACTTATTAACTAACCCACCTACCACCAATAAAATACTGTTTACTGGGAAGTAATTATAAAAACGCTAAATTCAAGTATAATTATACTTTAAGATAATTCCTATAACTATGTTAAGTAAGCCTCAGTTTAAATAAAAAATCTTTTAAAAGAGCACCATTGTCATGATTTCATAGGATTTCGTGTAAAGCTATAACTACAAATGCTAAAATAAATAACTACATTAATTGACGAAATGTTATTTGCATAAGATTGTGGGCGTTAAGATTTTAATTTAATAATTTATATTTTAAAGGAGTTTTACGCTATTTATACGCATTCTTAAATTTAACGTGTAATTAAGTTTCAGTGAAAATATAATATGTACTCAAAAATAAGCAAAATGAAATTAATATGTACTTTTGCATGTTGAAAAATATATCCACAGTCCATACTTCAATATAAAAAATCATTATACTATTATAAATATTCTTATGTCGCTTTTTCATAAATAGCACATTTACAAACATACATTCACAATTAGCGCAATATAATAATTGAGTCTAATAAATGCAGAAATAAACACGTTTTTATTAATTTTGCACTATTTGAGAGTTCATTTACCAAAAGTTAGTGACTTCAACTGAAATTGTTTACTTAGATTTTGGTACTTCGAGTCCTGCATAAATTTGCATTACATGAATGCTTCTCATCCTTGGAATGTTAAAATAACATTAAAATCGATTAGCGCTGAGATGGGCCATGGGGTCGTGGAACCCCCAGACGCGGACGATGGCGTTGTCCATGGTGTGCAGGGAAGCCCTGCAGCCAGCCTTTGCTTTGACGCACACCCACCTGGTGCGGCTGCCGTACTTGTTGACGCGGTTGAAGCGGTACTGGCCGATCATGATCACGGGGTTGCCGCGCTGCGACCGCGCGAACGTCGGGTTGAGATCTGGAACATACTGTCTATTTAAATACCTGATTAAAGATAACAATAACAATGAAGTAGTTAAATAACAGGGTCTAACAATAAAGCAATAACTACCTCGCTGATATTTATTAGTAATATTATAAATAACAGCTTTTATGATAATACGAGTATCAATATCCTAATAAAAGGAAACATAACAAAACATACGAGAGAAGATATGCCGGATTGGCGATAAAAGCAGAATATATATCCTGATTATATCTACTTAATATTACCTAGTTTGTACATAATAGTACCAAAACATACAATATACAGTACTGTCATAAATGTTATAATAGATGGTATTTATAACTAGGTATGAAAATCTTTACTTTATGTCTAATAAAGTGACATAAAACTATTATGCAAATTAAAAAGTATCCTGAATTATATTATAAATGCGAAAGTTTGTACTATTTTAGATTTAATATTCCACATTCATGCCAAAACCGCTGGATGAAATGAAAATTGGCATGATAAACAATTTCAGATACGTTCTTTTTCTTCCAAAATAATGTGGGGTTCGCCACCCCACGCCGCAAGTAAAAGTTAGTAAACTATCTATAACTATTTATGCCCCATTGTTGGGCAGGCTTCAAAGATGTGGGCAGTTGCGCTGATCGCCCCGCTATGACGTCATCGTATTCATTATGATAAATGATTATGAGCATGAGCATTATTATAGATTTTCTGGGTCCCGATTACTTATAGAGTGTTACAAAGTACAAATACTTCATAAGAATCGAAGCCCGGCCTATTCCAAAATGTAGAACAACCTACACTAACGTGCTTATCAAATTGGTTCAAAAACAATTATTTTATATTACAGTAAGCTTAGTTTTTTAGCAATCGCTTGACACACTAATAAAAACACTGCTACTCATAAGATGTTTAAATGAACGCAGATTACTAATATTTTATCGGTTGGCATATTCCTTCGTCGATTTCTATACACGCTGACTTTTCATTGATTTGCCGCGTGATCCCGATGAACTCGAAATCTGGCCGGCCGGCCGGCCGCCGCTAGGCGTTTTAGGCTAATTGATCTCACGATATTACTTTCGCGCTTTAGTCAACATTTCTTGTTTCTGAATTTTTATTTTGACTAGCTAATTAGAGGACTTACCAACGATCCTTATGAAGTGGCCTTCAGCTCCAAAACCGGTGAAGAGTCACCGTGTATAGTCTTGGAAAATATACTTACGGATTAAAATTCTAGCCAAACTATATTTACCGTCAGCCGCTAGATTTGCCTATCTGCTCTGATTGTCTTACCTACTATTTACTATACTACTACTCAATGATTATGACTTCCTAAAGTTTTGACGATAACATTATCGACGGTGGTGATGGCTGCGTTACACCCGCTCTTTTTCTTGATACAGGTCCAGCGGACCTTGGAGCCCCAGCAGGCGTGCTTATTGAAACGCCACTCGCCGATCTGAACCACCAAGTTGCCGCGTTGCGATAAACTAAACGTGGGTTCTGAAAGAAAAAAAAAACATTTAGGAGACTGTTAGACTGAGACTCCATCAACGATGTGCTGGACGAGAATGTTCGTGCAAACAAGGTCGGTATGTGTTTTAGCTAAAGTGGCTCCACTATTGCGCTGTGCGGAGATGTGTCTTGGCTGGAGCGAGGTCGAGATTATTAACTGTGTGACGAATATTAAAAGACTCGTCATCATTAAATAGCCGGCCAAGTGCGAGTCGGACTCGCACACGAAGGGTTCCGTACCATTATGTATAAAAAATCACGATTGTTGTATAACAGCCACACTTAAATATTTATTTTGTTCTTGTTTTAGTATTTGTTGTTATGCGGCAACAGAAATACATCATCTGTGAAATTTTCAACTGTCTAGCTATCACTGTTCATGAATATGATAGCCAGACAGACGGATGGACGGACAGATACGGACGGCCAGCGGGTCCTGTTTTTAACCCTTTGGGTACGGAACGCTAAAAGGCTACAAGAAAATTTTTAATTTCTTTTTGTTTGGCAAACAACATTTTTCTAATAAAAAAATTGATTTTATAGTTACGTTCATTTAGTATTTGATCGTAACGAAATCTGCTGATGATGTTAATATTTACCTATATATACAAGCCAACATATTAAGTACATAGTCCATATTTATTTAATTATCACATCACAACTTTACAAAACATAGATCACGTCATTGTCAAAATTTATAGATTAATACTAATACATTTTTATACATTACGACGCTCTTGATTTTTTTTAAATATTATTTCGAAGAAAACTTTTTTTTAGATAGAAGAGATATTCGTAACTGAGGGCCTGCCTGATAATATAAAAGCTGTCTATTTTCACGTTTTAAAAATCTTTGCTGATGTTGTCTTGTTGGACGAACCGGTTTTCTAGATTGGAACAAAAAGTGAGACTAGGCAAGTCTCACTTTATTTAGCTCGCCTTACAAAGGACGATGAAGAAAATATTTAATGGAACATAAACGATATCACTTTGAAATACAGGTTCCGTCAAGCTGTGTAACATGGGTACTAGAAATTAGATTAGTGGTTGGATGATTCTCTAGTAATATTGCGTTTTTGTTCCTTGGAACGAGTGCAACTCATTTGTCCCAGTAGGTAGTTCCATTGAACATAATAATGGAACTAATGCAACTATAAAGACTCACTAGTTCCATTATCAAAAAATAAAATTAAAAACATTAAAAACGTTTATGTGTTATAAAAGCATAATAGGATGATGAGTGAAAATATTTAATAAAACATAACCGTTATTATTTTGAAATACAGGTTTGGGTAAGCTGGGTAACACAGGTACTAGAAAATATAATTAATGGTTATGCCAGCCCTTGAGCTTGATGAGGCGATCATCGACAGTGACAACAATGCAGCGGCATCCAGCTCTCCTCTTCAAGGTGCATTCCCACCAAGTCTTCGAGCGGCGAGTCAACTTCTTGACAAAGCGGTAATTTCCCCACGAGATGCCTGGGTTGCCAAACTTCGTCACCTCGAATTTTATCGCACCTGACGCTGTGAACAGAGATTATGGCAATACTGAAAATAAACGAATGAAATAAACTATTCATAACCATAAATTTAAACTGTATCTTTTAATGACACATAAAATATCATAAAAAGATAGAGTTTAAATTGTAAAAATAAATACATGAATACATCTCTAGTAGTTCTATCTCTGTGACTCGCGAACCCCATATCTCGGCAACCTCTTGACAGATTCAGCTCATATTCAAACTAGAAAAATCTATTGCCTGCTGCTATGTACTTCTATATGTATTCTCTTCATTTTCGGTGACTACTTTCGTGTATTCATATTCAATTATTCATTAGCAGCAGTGGCGTGCACTCCATACAGACAAATAGAAATTTGTCTACCCTGAGCCACCCTAATAATGACGGTAAAGTGAGAAATTTACCTATTTTCTTCGAAATGGAGCCGTTCTTGTAATTTAGGTAATCTTACCAAATTTACAAGAACGGGTCCATATAATATAGGTAAGGCACTGATCACAGGGCCTTCCCTTTGAAAATAGCATTGCACGTCACTCATTAGCAGTGATGCAGTAGGTACAAAATCTATAATTTAAAAAAAGAAAATTCCATACTTAAATTTTAAAAAAAGAAACACATCTGTGACAGTCTTTATTAAAGTCACCAAACTACTTTTGTTTTGAGTAAGTTTTTTATGTTTACACGATTTTTTAAATAAAACTTAACTATTCCATAAACGGATTAGCTGATATTTTAAATAACCTAACAGACAAACAATATGAGCGGTATTAAAAAAAGAACAAATTCCGAGACTTATCTTACGATTATTTCTCTTTTTTATTTTATTTCCCAGTACAGCTCGTTTTTACAGGCTTAACCTAAAACAACACAGCTGTAGATTCATTTAACAAACGAGGTAGATGAATAAATGCTTCATTTGCGAATTTCCCCAACGAACACCCAAGCACGTCAATGTCAACACACTCAGATTTAATTATTATTTATAGTCTTCAATATTATTATAATTTATTACTATTTATATTCTTAAAGATCTCTTGTGGTAGTTGATGTACTCGTATAGTCACTAGCCCGTTAAATCAGAGTGATTGTGGTCGTTCATAGCTTGCACCAGTTGCTTGCCGATGGTGATGATCCTGGCGATGCACCCCACCTTGTTGCACCTCCACGAGATCTTCTGGCCATTCTGGTAGTTCCTGGAGTACCTCATGCCGCCAAACAGTAACATTGTAGTACCTTTACTAGTTTGCACGAAATGGAGCCCTGGAAAGTGAACTGTGGAGTCAAAACTAACTAATAGAATATATAGTCACAACATCAATACTGTAACCTCCGTGGCCGAGCATATCGGCTTAATGACTCAAATCAGAAATGTTAAGATCCGAATATTGTATACAATATGTAACAAAAACCCTGTCTGATCCTTGTAGGAGCAACTCAGACCATCAATACGAACAACTTTTCCTATGGGACCAATGCTTGAAACTCGAAGAAAAATTCGTCATTTTGATATAAATTGACGGGCCGGCCGAACATTTTTGAAAATGTGGAACACTTTTGTATGAAAATGTGGAACACTTTTGTATGAAAATGTGGAACACTTTTGTATGAAAATGTCGAGTTTCAAGCATTGGTCCCATATGAAAAGTTGTTCATATTGACGGTCTGAGTTGCTCCTATAAGGATCGGACAGGGTTTTGGTTACATATTGCATAGTATCTGAATTCTATCATTTGTATAATGGTGTTTTCCAAGTTATTAAAAATTAAGTCAGCTGCTGATTTTGTCACCGCACCTATTTCAATTTATTTATAAAGGGTTACTTTTGAAACACCAACCTTTTTGGAGCAAGTTTAGTCCATGATACTGAACTACTTTCCTTAAAAGCTATTATCGAAAAACAAAACAAAAAATTCGACTTTTCATACAAATTAGCGCTCAGCCAAATGGATTTTGTATAAAAAGGCGAAATTTTTGTTTCGTTTTCCGATAATTGTTTTTATGGAAAGTAGTTCATTATCATGGACTGAACTTGCTCCAAATGTTTGCTGGTCTTTTAAAAGTACCCCTATATACAATTAACTAGGAAACACGAGTGATACTTATTTCTCATCACTCCTGTAAAGTTTTTTACTGGGGGACATTAAGAAACGTCATGTACCGGGAGGGGGTGAGGTCCCGTTCTGTACGTTAGTATCTATATAAGAACTTTATTTAAAATTGTAGCAGTTAAATAAATTGGGATAATAGGTATATTCCGAAATAAAATAAAAAATTTCAATTAAAGCATTAAAATATAATTGAATAATATGGTATTCTATAATAAAAAATAATATTTTATGTACAAATATAAATGATATAGTCGTCTTATAGTTAACATAAAAAAGGCTACTATTACTTTAAAATATCACCGAATTACGTATCGCGTTGAAATATCACTGAAAGCGAAGCTTCTTAAACTTAACTAGCAAATCTAAAACACGTCGTTTTAGAGATCAACAAGCTTACCTAGTTTGTGTACAAGAACGTATCTACTATGTACCACCGATTGCTTAACATAAAGCAAAAAGTTCCTTGTGGTGTCTGGCCTAAATAGACCCACTTAATCGCTACCGTAAGCCGTAAGAGGCGACTAGGAACAAAAAAATGCTTCTACTGTATTCCCAAAGAGGATTGATTATAGGCGTCGGCGGCATGTCGTTAAACCACAGTCAGGTTCATTTAATGGTCCGGCTTTTTCTCAACTTCACATGAAAGTTTTCATCCTTTGTTAACAATTGATACGCATATCATTATAGAGGAAGAAAGGCTCCGAAGCAAAGCTTAGGATGCAACCGGGAATGCGGCAAGATGAACGGACACCATATGAGAAAAACTCAATAAAAAATGACGGGAAGATTCGTAAAGGCAAGAAACATAACTAAGATATAACATTCCAGTCCATCATCACACTAGGTCAACGATGGTATCATCATAATACACGTAATAATCTTTTAGGGGGATCCAAATAAACCATAGACGGTTACCACATTAGATAAACTAATTTCAAAATTGCTTAATCAATATCAATAACAATTATTCTTCAACAATTTAACTAATTGACAATATTTCAACATTCTCACTATATTTTTTTTATTTATATTCGTGTCAGTTATATTTGTCGTAGATAGAGATAAGATAGAGACATAATTATGTGATTGCTCATGCAGCTGCTAAAATTACTAAAGGTCCTTGTTCAGATCAGGTTTGGGCGAGCGGAGCCACAAATCTGCTTTAGGAAACAACCTGGGGAAAGTGAATGCGTGGAGAGCCAGAGCTGCAGCACTCGGGGACAAGGCGGGGGAGGACAGCATGCTCGGGGGGGACGAGGCGAGGCTGCGAGGCCTGAGCTGGACGAAGGCTCCGTTCCCACAGCGCGCGTGCGACGGAGGCGCGTGGTTGTGTTTCTCTGCTGACGGCACCAGCTTCCCGGACACCATCCGCACCCTCGCCTTGCAGCCCAGGTGCTTGGATGAACAATAAAAGAACCTTCCTCCGACCTGAGAGTATGTGTATCCCCCTAACACCAATATGTATTTCCCTTTCTCTGTCGGGATGAACTGCACGTCTGTAACATTGTTAGAATCAGTAAAAAAACATTTACCTTTTTAAAGGAAAAGATTAATTTAGATTATTATTTACGTTCTTCTTCACTCAGTTTGTTACTGTTCTATCTTTCCTAAAATTATCATTAAGTTTTCATAGGGTGTGATTATATTCGCTCAAATCGAAATAAACTTTTATAACACTCATGTATATTATATTAATTAAAAAATTAAATAAAAGATACATAATTGTACGTACCTACATAAACTTTCCTGAATCTCGATAAAAACATTAAAAATAAATTTAATTTGAATATGTATACCTAATTATGTATTATTCAAAATTAATTTAAGAAATAATTTTTTTTTCTCCTCTCTCATACTTACTACCCAAGTTGATTGTTTCCTTTATTTTTATTATACCTAGTTATGTCTGCATTACTTTCATGAAATCCAATCCTAATTTTTTTTCTTCAAAATATAGCCGGAGATGGAGATATTATTACAATTACCCTATTCAGTTTCTTTACGTAAACGACCATTAATGATACTTTCTCTAAAAAATAATTTCAGAAGAAATAAACTAAGAGCTGATCTATTGAAATATTTACCTACATGCAACAATTTTTGTATGTGTCATGCTCGCTGATATGCAGTAACATTATTAATATCCCAAATGGTTTCAGATCTTGATATAGATGCCCTTTTTTATAACATATTTAGGTGGCGCGTGGTTGTGTTCTTGGTGGACATGAACTATTTCTCCATTGGAGTATTTTCGAAGGCGCGCCTCGCAACCTTGAGACTTGGACGAGCACACCCAGTGCACAGAGTAGTTGATCTGGGAGTACGTGTACCCTCTCAGCATGAGCAGAAACTTTTTGCCACTTCGTGTTGGAATCATGTGCACCTTGTCTTTACTCACTGCGTAATAAAATAAATGGTTATTTAAATATATGTACAGAATAAATTAATAAAGATTTAGTGAGTCAGACGTCGTTTTCATATCTGGCCATCTATTGGATAATAGTTTCAACCAGTAGGTATTAGTTTTATTTTTAAATAAACTTAAGCAATGATATCAGCCGCCATATTTTAGGTGTCGTCATCTACGCGACGCGGGGATTTCCAAACAAATACGTAAACTTGGCATCTAATACCGAGCCCCGCGGCATATTATACTGCTATTTACATCATAGCATCATATTATACTCATTTTTGCAAGTTCGGTAATTAAAAATTGAGGTCCCTTAATGTGCAATGTACAGATCTGTGTAGTAACATCACTTATGTCTACGTAGTAAAAAAAAATTTAAGTCTATGGTCTACACCCTCAACATTTATTACCACTAACGCCAACTATTGTACATAGAGTAATACACGCAAAATCAGGTAGGTTATTTTTTAGATATAAACAGCGGAAATAATAAATTAAAAACATTATACTTAAATTATAACTAATAATTTATAAAAGTATTGATAATTGGTACCTATAATTATAATTTTATCGCTATATTTTTTACTAACACTGACTGCCAGCATAGATCTAATTAGATTTTTCTACAATTTGATATAGATTCCATTACGACAAACATATTTGGGTGGAGGATGATTATGAACAGTGTTTATACGGTTGAGTTCTCCATCTGGTCGGTACCGGAGCCGCGCGTCGCAGCCTTGTGCCTTGGACGAGCAAACCCAGCGGGGCGAGTAGTTGATCTGAGAATACGTGTAGCCATCCACCATTAGAAGGAACTTCTTACCGCTACGTGTCGGAATCATTTTTATATTTTCACTATTACTATGTCCTCCGCCTAATAAATAATTTCAAAATGAGTATTATAATAAATCGTATTTCTTAATGATTAATTAATTGAGGAGTGCTGGAGTTCAATACACCTTCAGAAAAAAACATAAAAATAAATTAAAAGACAAATCGACGTGATAATGTCAAAATGAGTATCATAATTAATCGTATTTCTTAATGATTATTAAATTGAGGTGTGTTGGAGTTCAATACACCTTGAGAAAAATACATAAAAAAATGTTAATAGACAAATCGACGTGATTCAAACTTCTAAAAGCTCAGTTTAAAAATTTCTGTGTCAAATTCTTAGTAGTTGGTAAATTTAATTGAATATTGTAAAAAGACATATGTACAGTATCAACTTATTCATCTATACTTTAATATAAACACCATTTCGACAAATATACTTCGGCGGCGGATGATTGTGTTCAAAATGAACATGTTCTATGTCGCCGTTGGAATGGCGACGAAGGCGTGCACTGCAGCCCGCCTGCGCTTTGGATGAGCAAACCCACCGAGAAGAATTGTCTTTTTGGGAGTACGTATAACCGTCCACCATCAGGAGAAATTTCTTTCCGCTGCGTGTAGGAATCAACATCACATCGCAAACTGCTGGAAACACCAGATTAATGAATGAGAAGAATATGGTTTGCTAAAAGAACAAAATTAATTAAATTAAAATGTTACATTCGAAAGCTTTCGTCAAAGTCCACGCCTCGCCGCAGCCATATAAATAACGCAATGGTTATATATTTTGTGGAACCGCTTACGGGACGATATTGGTATCATTATGATTGTACGATTTATTGCACACTGATCGCCACTGGACCATGCCCTTCACCTTAACATTTATTGTAATTCATTAGTATATTTAATTCGTCTATATCTGGGCTACATATGCCGCCGCTGTCAAAGAAGTTATCGGTGTTTCAGATAGCTATCTATATACGTCACTGATAACCGTAATTAATTAACAGTACTTTGTTAACAATACGGGTGTCCGTAATAACAATCATCTATCTAGTAGCACGTTCCAAAATAAAATACTGCAAAGAAATAAAAATAGAAACATGGAAAAACAAAGCGATTGCTGTTATTTCTCCATAATTTTTTACTTAATGTTTTTTTACTAGCCTTTTGTTGTTATGTCCAACCAGGCAAAACTCATACAGATCATCTCACCACCTGGTTCTGGGTCTACCTCTACCCCGACGGCCCACTTGACTATGTATTCGATTATATATCTTTCCTGCTATAATTATTTATTGCTTGTGTGTCCAATTATACTTTCCCTGCATTTTTGATAATTATATTTCCGTTTTTACTCTACGTTCTTCTATTCTGGAATTTCTTTTTTACGTACATTCATTTTCATAGTTCGTTGGTATCAAGATCGAATGCACCCGCCTAGAAAAAGTCTTCAAAACATACATAGCACAAGAAACATACACATATACAACATAGCTTGACAACTTAGTATAGTATTTTTAACCGACTTCAAAAAAGGAGGACGTTGTCAAATCGTATGTACGTTTGTTTAACGTACTTTCCCCGATAACTCGAAGACACCTGGACCAAGTAGGAATATTTTATTTTTTTTGTTTGAAAGGGCATACTTTTCAGGTGGCCCCAATTTTATTTTATCTAAATCAGTCGTGTTGTTTGATGTTGAAGTCGGTTTTTAGTTTTAAAAATTAATAAATCTCTTTTATGGACGTCGCCATAGGTACCAACATTGAGTTACGGACTTTATTCCATTTCAACAATATGGTGAGATATACTAACTTTGTAGACGAGCTTTAAGACTAATTCTATTTGGCCAAGCCAAGGTGCCTCATTTGTTGTGTATTTTTAAATAACACTGGGTGTCCGCGGGACTTGCAGGAGAAAAGTCTTGCCACTTCTGATGATACACTGGATCGGGTAAGTATGTAAATGTAGAGACTAAGAAAGCCTCAGAAAACAAAATAAGACATTAAATAATATCTAGACACCTACACTTCCACTTTTGAAAGTATTTTGAGTTGAGATTGAGACTGGTAAATAAATAGTAGTTAGAATCTAATCACATAGGTTTCTAATCACTAGTCACTTGACAATTTATATTATACTCGTAGCAGTATAATTAGCACTTCATCACAAAACTTACATAGAACCGAAGCAAAGATTTATTTTATTATTTATTATACAATACAATACATTTATTTTTGTATGTAAGAGCTGGGCTCTTGTCAGTGGAGTGCTTTCCGTGTCTCTCTTTTTTACTCTAAGTTCTTAATTCCGCCATCCAAAGGTTCCGGGTTCGATCCCCGGTCAGGGCAAGTTAGAAAATGGCCTTTTTCAAATTGTCCTGGGTCTTGAATGTTTATCTATATATGCATTTGTTATAAAATATAGTATCGTTGAGTTAGTATCCCATAACACAAGTTTCGAACTTACTTTGGGGCTAGCTCAATCAGTGTAATTTGTCCCTATTTATTTAAAAAAAAAAAAAAATACCTAAGCAAATGGAAGGATCGTAAGACTCAAACGCCACTTTTAGCGTGAGATGGTGGACAGGATGATGGGTCGACCGACAGCCAGCTCCATCGACTATTGAAATGACTCGTATTCTCGCCAATTCCCTTAATCGACTTTAACGATCTACGCAGGAAAAGAAGCAGCTGGTACATTTTACTATTATAGCGTTTTTATTTTGGTGAAATTTTCTATAGGACTGTATGTTACTATACGACAATACAAGTAATGATTAACTTTTGGTCAGACAATGTTCTAATATTACATGCGACATTGAATGCTAAATCAAACTGTTTAAATTAAAAAAATTATGAAGCGCTTGACTGCCGTTATTCGTGTAATTTAAGAGCTCGCTCTGGTCGGTGGAGTTCAGGAGATACCTTCTATTAAGGAAATTCTAGAAGGGTTTCTGTCAAACCCAGACACTGCGGTACGGAAGGCAAATGGGGAAACCATCGTACTTACTACCCCAAATAAGGTGTTAAATGTGACTGCCCTTATATATCCTTTAAAAAAAAAGTTCTTCAAACCACGTCACTAGGGACGGTGTAAGGATTCTAAGAATAGGATACAAACAAATCTGTTCAGGAGTTTTTAAGTTATGACGGAATAAATAAACTCACGTACATATGTTCACGAGCACGAACTTTTTTGGGGCAATCATATAAATATCGCAGTGTTTGATAAGTCACTTACCACACTTACTTTACTGAAGTGATAAAGGCTCTGGATCGCAGCCTATGATACCAGCTTGCTTAGCAAATAAGGAAGAAATCTCCCTGTAGACTCCCAAGTTCTAAATCGATTGCAGTAAAAAAGGACTAAGTATTGCTTTCACGAATGGGTCATTCCAGCAAATCGATAAAATTTCCTTTTTTCGGAATTTCAAATATTGCATTTTTGGGGAAATTTTGCTAATGCCATAGACAGATACAAAGACACGACAAACTTATACGAGTAACACCGCTCTTTTTCGTCGGAGGTTAGTAAAAAGAAGTAGTCATCAGACTTTCTTTAATACCAAAAAAGTCTCTCATGTCTCAAAATAAACTTCACTTGTATTATTAAAATTTATAATCATTTCATGACAAAAACTTTACAGGTGATATCATTTCTTTTTCGTTTTTGTACGTCTGTCTTATCGTTTCTAACATCGTACACTTCCTTTCTGAATGGAATTTCAATCGTTATTTAATATTTGTTTATTCTCCGTTTTCGTCCAAGAAAAAACCTATCTTGCTTACCCAAAATCTTTGTTAAGATGTAAAGGTTACAAAGTCACGTCCGCCTTTGAACGGCGTCTCGGAGCGCCTTAAGAAAGACCAGTCAGGAGTGACGTCACTTATGTCGCATTTATAGGCGTGATGTAAGAACATTTATTCGGGTGCTACGTCAAAAATTGCGTTTACGGGATTAGCCTCATAACAAAAGTAGCTTTATTTTTTTAAGACAATCCTATGGTTATATTATTTTTTAAACTTTTAATTACTTCTAAAATTGTCTTTTTCAATCAACTAAAAACCAAAGTTAATGAATCGATAAAAAAATATAAGTGTGCTTAAAGGCCTTTTTTACGTAAATGCTTACAAAATCAGAGACATTTATCAAATTCTACTCATTATGCATCTTCTCTATTACCTTTTCAGTCATGTTAACTGTAACGGAATCTTCTTGCAAACAGATTAAATTTTTGCTTCCACGTGACTTGGTTGATTCTCATTTGCTAAGGGTTCAAATCAGGTTTTCTTGGAACTAGTTCCTCGTTGTTGACGATATAAGGATTAGAATTATTGTCAGGATATCTAGGAGCCAGTTATTCATTGTTGTCAATAAAAGGATCTCTTAGAATCGGTTCTTCGTTACGTCAGATGGCGAGTTATCTACTAAAATTGTTTCAATTTTTCTTTCTTTTTTACATATTTACGAGTGTTTTCACGCCATCTTCGTCGCTGTTCTCTCTGTGCACTTAAACTCATATCTTTAATACTTTGAATCTTCTTTTGCTCTTTTTTCAAAAGGTATCTTTTTCTTTCCTTCTCTTTCTGTATGCTGTATAGCTCCGGATTGTTTTTAATACCCATATATTTTTGTTTTTTACTAAGTCTATTTTTTGATAATTTCTCTTCCTTCGATAGTTTTTTCTTTGTCCTTGGCATTGTAGTTAACTGAACTGTAAAAAAAAACTTAAGTATTGTTATATGATGTATGGGCAAACAAATCGCCAAACAGACGAACAGATCAAATTAGACCAAATGATTGACTGACAAAGTAATGATGTCTACCGCATTAAAAGCAAATTGCGTAAAAATACGCTATGAAACTGTCTTTTGTTGCATGTTTCATTGATTTACCCCTAATTTTATCGCTAAATCATAACTATTCAAATTAGCTCATTACCTTCCGCCGAAAATTTGAAAGGAATGAAATAATTACGGTTTCACTCGATTTGCTGAAATAAGTACTTACTGTTGGTTAATTTGTCGGTGGGTAGTTGGCAAACAACGAGGAAAATAAGATTTGGCACCTATTTTCTTTAACGAAAAACGACTAAGAAATAAGGTAGACTTATATGGTTACACTTGACGGCCGAACATCCATCGCGGTTTCTCAGTCGGCCAGCGACCATGACGGCAGAAAAGTCGTCGAAATATCTGGCTAAAAACGATATTCATCGCGGTAAGTCCCGTTCCGTAGTACTAATAACAGCCATTATCATGGGCGTAACAAGGTTCTGAGCCAAAGGAGAGGGGCAAACCAGTTTTTTATTTACACCTAACCAACTAAATATAAACATAAATTAAAAAAGGTATTTTTATGTAAATTCTTTCATTATACAATACCTATTTTAACTTTGTAACTTTCGAGAATCTGCAGCAAAACGGTTTATGATGTCTTACGTGAAAGAATCGCCCATAGTGTTAACACATTTTCTATATATATACACTAATCCCCTTATTCATAAAAAATAACGACTGTGTGCTAAACCTATTTTAGTTGAAATGTGTTTTGTCCTTGTCCCTCCTTTCAATATTTAACATAGTAAGAACGAGACGAAACATATTTTAACTAAAATAGGCTTAGCAAATGCATGATATCTTTTATGAGGGTAAGGATACAAAGCCCATTTATTTTATCTTCGATCTTAGCCACGTTTTTATGCGTCGTGAGTGTGCTGAATGATCTTTCATTTGTAGCAGTGGAATAAGGTCTATCAGCCTGTCTATCGGTCTGTCTATCTGTCCGTCTGTGACATCGTAGCTCTCGAACGGATGAACTGATTTCGATGCGGTTTTTTTACGTGAAATTATGCTTCCTTGCAGTGGTTCTTAGCTATGTTTGAAGAAATTCGGTTCAGTCGTTCAAAAGTTATTGGATGCTTAAAAGTCGGTGTTCTTTTAATGGACGTTAAATCGAGGGGTGCAACTGCCCCCCCCCCCCCCCCTTCCAGTACGTCCATGGTCATTATGCTAACAACTCTCAAAACATGTACCTATTTTATTTATTAATTCCGTTTAAAAATGTAAATAGACCTCCGCTCTTTGGTAGCCTCCTGAAGTGCCATTTTTTAAACGCGGAGTCACCTAAACGAATCGTTTTTCCATACAAAAAACCGTACGTTTAGTGACTTCGCATTTGAAAAATCGCACCACTGACGCTTTTAAGTACATCCTTTTACAATAATACAATTTTTAAAATTATACTTTTTTTACCGATTTTTATTTTAATTTTTAGCGACGGCGTTTTTTGAGCACTATCATCTATCACCATCTCGCTATACGTAATAATATCGCCCGGCATGGCACTAGTCCGTCGCGCGAGCGCGATATAAACTTTATCTGTGTTTTTCCACGGTGCCATGCTGGCGATTAATACCCGATAACGACCCATTCATACTATTTGAACACTTGTGCCATGTGTTGTCTTTCTTCATTTGTCTACATTGATAAGAGATATACATAGGTATACAACGTGTAACGGAAAGAGGGTATCATCCCGAAAGCGAGTAAACATACTAATCAATGTGAACAACTTTCAATATGGGACCATCCCTAAAATCGTAAAAAAAAACCTTTACCTCCATACATTTTGGTATTTAATTTTGTATGGAGGGATTTTTTATTACGATTTCAGGGATGGTCCCATATTAAAACTTGTTCAAATTGATCAGTATGTTTCCTCCCTTTCGGGTTGATACCCCCTTTCCATTACACGTTGTATATTATTGTTTCCATTGATTTTATAGCGCTAAAAAAGCAACATTTTCCTTGGAAAGGAATTACGAGCGACAGGAGAAAATTAATAAAACAAGTTTTTTTTTTCATTCTTGAAATATAGTTTTGTGATCCACATAGAGATCTCTTTTAAATATCTTCAATTAAAACGAAATAAATATCCACTAGTTATATCCACAAATGTTTATAATAAGAAACAACATCATATGAACTTTAACAAATAGTTAAATTTAGTTAAAACTAACAATATTATAAGTAACAAAATATACCTACCAACTTTATTTACTAAGTAATCGACTTTATTTATCTAGCACCTATAATGTACGAACCTCAGTACCTACCTACTGTAATTGACCCCATTCGTGGGCGATATGTTTTAACTTTAAGGCTTCCGTACCCAAAGGATAAAAAGCGGGACCCTATTACTAAGACTCTGCTGTCGGGCTGTCTGTCACCAGGCTGTATCTTATGAACCGTGATAGCTGGACAGTTGAAATTTTCACAGATGATGTATTTCTGTTGCCGCTATAACAACAAATACGATAAACAGAATAAAAATTATTTTAGTGGGGCGCCAATACAACAACTTCGTGCGCGATTCCGACTCGCACTTGTCAGGTTTTTGTTTATATTTAAATTAAGAAGCTAACATTATGTTTACCAGTTCTGTTTTCAACTACAAAGCGTGTTTTGTAGAGATGCCATTAAAATTGTTCATAAAACAAGTAATTACTTATTAAAAAATCAAAAACCCCACTGCTCGATAGATTTCCGAAAATTTGTTATTTTGCTTTTGTTTCGTATACCCAGTGTCACTCTCAGAACTGAACTGTAAGTAACCATTTGACGATAACAAAGTGACTATTATTAAGAGATATTATAAATATCCTATATCACGATAATAAAGATATATTTGGATTGAATTGAAAATACATAAGCATCCTTCTGACGCAGTCGGGTTAAAACAGGCAATGTATTTAACATGAGAAATCGGACACAAAAGTAGTCCTTTTATATCGCTATGACGAAAATGAAGGATTACTCTTCTGTAAAAGAGGTAACTGTGTTTCCTTTATCTTATGAACTATACCTAGAAGTATTGGAGATCTTCGGATAAAAACATTTGTTACGAGTACATAATTAAAAAGTTACCTATCTAATAAAATATATTAAGGCTAAAAAATACTTAACCTTCTTACGCATATAATATGATATAATCTACTAATATCAAGACTAAAGGAAAAAATATGATAACCATATAAATATAAACTAGTAGTTCGCTCCAAACTGTGAACTCGCGAACCCATATCTCGGCAACCTTGACAGAGACAGAATTGGCTCATGTTTGAACTTAAAAATTTTACACGGCCACATTGGCTGCTTCTACCTGCCTACTAAAATTCCTGAAGCTCTCCGATCAAACCTACTCGAGTTATCGTCGAACAAACATATACATTAAAAAAACACCGGATTGTTCAAGTAGACTCGAAGAACTTCGCTCGCTTCGCTTGCTGGGTCGATTATATATACAGATATCTCACAAAAAGAGATGTAATAAGTATCTACCCTATGTACTTTCATTGAACTCTTTTTTTATCTAACGTTTTCGCACTAAATCTTTCTTAAGACGAAGTGGTAGCTAATGTGGCGCCCTCATTTGAAATAAATTTTTTAAAACTAAATATAGTGATAATTAACAATTTGATTTGTATCAATGTCTAGAAAGGCCTTTAAACAATTTTAAAAATAACCTTTGAAAGTAATATTGGTAGTCCGTCTAGTTATAAAACAGTTTTAAAACTAGACGGACTATCAGTAATAATTTCAAAGGTTATTCATAAAATAGTTTAAAGGTCTTTCTAGACATTGATACAAATCAAATTTTTAATTATCACCATATTTAGTTTTAAACAATTTATTTCAAATGAGGGCGCCACTTTAGCTACCACTTCATCTTAAACATTTACGTCGGTATTGGACCATACTTGTACTTCGTTGTAACTATTGTTTTTGGCAAGACATTTGTTTTTTTCTTTCAATATTAAAATATAATTTTTTGATGTCATAAATTGCATTTTACAAAAAAACTTTTTACTACTCAATGCCACTAATCTGAAGCAGATCCACAATCGCTAGCTATGGTTGTGGAAGCCATAAGTCTTCACTACGATGCCGTCGACGGTGGTGACCGTCGCGATGCACTGCTGTCTTCGCTTCCTGCCACACACCCACCGCGCGCGGGAGCCTCGGGACCGCTCATGGATGAAGTTCCAGCCCTGGTACAGCAACATAGGGTTCCCCCGACGTGATGTCACGAATACGACGCCTGGTGGTAAAGATGTTAAAGTTACTAACTTGGTCCATGTGCTCTTGGTACGCAAGTCGAAATGAATTCATTTCAATGCAAGACAATGTAAAAGTCATTTCCACAACACTTACAAAAAATCCTTTTATAGCATTCATACTCGCTGAACTACTGAATGCTCGAGTGTCACTCAATATCATTTAAAATGTTCATTTGATACTAGTAACGCCATCTATCGAAAATCTCTACAAAACTACATACTGCAATCAGGTTCGTCATATCAAAGGACTTTTTTTTGCATAGTCGATTGAAATACAGGTAACCATCTGGCTAGCTAGGTTTTATACGTAGCCATTTAAATACAAGTTTCACGTGAAGGACTGTGTTCTACCTATACCAACTAAATATTTTTTTGTAGATGGTTACCCATAAGTTTTCCATCAGGTGCCACCGACGCAAATACCTTTACATTCAATGTAGATATTAAAGTACCTAAATACTTATATTAATTATTATTTTGGTATTATATTCCCTGAATAGTCAGAGTGCTAACAAATCAGATCATGAAAAATGCATACGCTTGACTTTTAGGACAAGTTATTGGATAAGACTAACCTCATATTTATAAAAATTAACAACGTTTGCTAAACCTATTTTAGTTAAAATATGTTTTGTCTCTTTCTGTCAAAATTTGAAAGAGGGAAGGGGGCCCATACATAAGAAAGCCGTTCCATTTCACATGAATCGAAGCGCAATCCCTAGAAAGACATACCTAGGTAGGAAGTGGAGTCTCAAGCGCCATCTAACCGACGCCATGTGACTCTGCTACAATCCGCTGCGAGTTAACCGCGACTATAAACAGGCCTACTACGTCGACAAACCGATGGCGCTACTAGTACTATTTATTACATTGTTTACCACAATACAGAGGCCGTCTGACATCATACAGTTATTCTATTTATAGATTTATATTCATACACGCAATGAATTCAAGTCTTTAAGTATAGCTAAATACCTCCTCAATTTCTTCTTTTGGGATGTCGTATGTACAGTCGGTACAATTCAGTTATTTTAGGTAATTACTTATAAATAAGTGTCCTCTGACTGATTAATCGTAAAAACTGAAATCTATTTTTAGGCAGAGAATTCAAGGCCGGTCTAAGCATGACATGTAAAAGTTGGTCATGATAAAATGCATCACATCACTCCTAAAGAAATCTGAATGTTATTATGTACCTTCCTACTTTGAACAATAGTAACGGGCTGGCGATGTGAACGTGGTCTTGGTAATAGCGCATCGGCATTCTCACGGAACGATACACACGTCTTCTCTATTAACATTATCTTGGATGCTTACTGCTTAGCAAAACATTATAGTTTTCGTAAAATTAGAATAAGCACTTATTCTGTGGAATAAGCCTATAAATATACCTACCTACCTGCTAAATACTGCCTATTAAAATCAGATAATTAAGTAAGTATCTACTTATACAAATTATAAGTAGGGAATTACCTAGTAGGTAGGAAGGCACTTAGCCTAGATTGGTACATATAAGTACTTAAGTTAATTTTTATTTTTACACACCTGCCTTCATTTTGTTTTATAAGTAGGTACGTAGGCATGAGCTGATATGACCGTTAAGTTATCTACTTGTCGTAGGTATACTATATACCTATGTAGTACAATAGCTGTGACGATAGTGATAGCCTCAAAATTTACGTGCGTAGGTACCTACTAATATTGTTTTGAAATAACAAAACAACACACTATGTGTGCGTCAACACCGTCAGTTATTAGGTAGGTACCTGCATGGGTGTATCTATACCAAATCTTGCGAACCTGATTATTTATCAATATACTAAGTAAATTTTCATTTTCGATACCGACCTATTTGATATCAGTATGGTAGGTACTTATTTCTAGTGGTTAAGAATTTGGGTTGAAATTGATATTTACCTACATCTGGTTATAAGAAGCTTCAGGATTTGTAGCAATTGTATGTAGCTCTGTAACAGTGTCCAGAAATTGATGATGGGTTCTCTTGCAGTAAACCTTAAACAGGTAGCTAGGCCGTACCTTCGAGAACCTACCAGTAGGTAGCCTGCTTTCGCATTCTCTGCATAATTTAGACGATTTGCATTCCATTCTGTCGTTGACTGTACAACATAATAGTTTTTAAAATAAATACGTACTTAGTTAAGCAGTAAGAAGGAGTAAACACTAGTGTTCCTAACTTCTTATAGGTAGTTGAAAGCCACTGGCAAGAGAGAGAACACATACGCACGCGTCGTCATGAGCAGCTGCACCTCGCAGTCAGCAATAAGCCCATGCCATTTACCAGCCAAACTTGCAATCCTCTCATGATATAACATTACTTAAATCTTCTTATTTCAATGAAGCTATATTTGCTATAGTAACGCCGGTGGTGCTAGAAGAAAAAAACATGTCAAACATAATTCCTAGGACAATTTTAAATTCGGAACCTATAACGCAGGGTTATCTTTAAACTAATCTTTTTTTTGATTTATTTTGTTTTAGGTTTTGTTTTTTTTTTTAAATATCTAGCCTAATTTCCTGCCTATATTGTTATGGCCTCACCAATATTGTTTATGGCCTGATTCCATCTAGTCCGCTCTCTACCTTGGATATATATAGGATAGAAATAGACTGGACAGGTTTTACTGGAACTACTGGGAAATGTGAATCATGTTAATAGGCGATGAGACCAGCAACCCTACTACTGTTTTTCCATCTTCTCGCCCACCATCACGCTAAAAGTGGCTATTGAGTCTTGTGGCCCTGGGCCCTGTCTGCTTAGAGCTGCAAGATACAAAATGCTCTGTCTGCCCCATTAAGGATAAAGACGTAATAGTGTTATGTATGTATGTACTGGAAGACGCCAGGTCATCCCATCACCCTTCTCTTGGGCGCGAACTTATCGTAGTGCATCCTGGCATCCTACCGATACAGTTCAGCATATAATATTACCTAGGTACCAACAATACCTGCCTATGCTTGAAGTTTTGTCACCGCACGCCGCCTCCGTAGACGAGCCCTATATGCCCTAAACCATAGATTGCGTACCTAAACATTGACATGTTTTTACACCTTATCCTATATGTCCTACGGGATTCTTCTCTGGGGGAGTGCTGCTGATATACAGACTATTTTAATTTTACAGAAAAGGGCAATTTGTTTTATTTATGATTTAGGATCGAGAGAGAAAATATAATGTATGTGAGGAAAAATATTGCCTTATTTAATAAAACAGGTGATATTACGGGTAGAAACTTACGTAACATAAATGTTTTAGTTACCCCGTATTATAGGCTGAAAACAGTCAGTAAATCGTTTAAGGGAAACTGTATAAAGTTTTATAATAAATTGCCAGAATCGGTCCTTGATATGCCAGATAGAAAATTTAAAGTTTATGTAAAGAAAGTACTTTGTGAGAAGGCTTATTACGGAACCGATGATTATCTTAAAGACAAAAACGTCTGGCTTGAGCTTGGCGCGGGTCCCTTTTAAAGGTTTATATTTGTACACTCACAAATGACATAATTTGAGTACAATCTACATGAATTTTATACAAATTGACATTAATTTCAAATTTGACATTTTTAATTAATAATTATGACATAGCAATGTATTCTCAGTCCACACATCTAATTTTAATATCAGTATAATTGTAAGTATGACGTTTTTGGAGAAAATGCTGCAGTACAGTTTGTTACCGCTTCTTCTGTACTTGCGCTTTGGAGGCGGCAGTAAACTTAGTTGTAAGTAAATGATCTGACTTCAACAACTAACTATTAAGAAATCGAAAGAAAAAAGAAATGACAATTATCAAGTGACATAAATATCCAAAGATAAATAAATGATTTTTGACTTTGACTTTGACACCAACGTTTACGAATTTAGCGCCCTTGAATTATAAGTAGGGACGACCTATAGGAGTACATTTTTATTTTGAAATATTTAAATATAGTACTTAGTATTTTTTTCAATTAGGTACCTACCAAAATTAAATTTCTATAAAGTTCAAGCATTGGTTTACAAGATAATATGTATATAATTACGTAATTACGTATACAAAATAATTACAAATAAAAAAATTAACAATAAATAAAAAAAGGTAGGTAATTAAACTAAAATGCACTTTTGTTACCTACATATGTTAGAAGAGTCTCCACTTTGTTCACCCCATAGGGAATACTTACACCATACCATACTTACATTATGGAACATATATTTATACTCGCGTAGGGCCCCAAAAAAGCAAGGGCATCGACCACCGCCTTTACGTAGTAAGCGCTCGATCAGTACCGCATCTAGAATTTTTTTGAGGCGGGGCAAATTATGTGAATATGCCGCCCCCTGCTTAGTTTTGCTGCCTTCTAGATTACTTGTACCTTAAAGTACACCGGGTCAGTTAAGATTCAGACCAAGATGCGATTCTACATTTTTGAGAAGTAAACTTCTTTTCTTCTTTAAAAGTAATCATAAACAGACGCCGCTGGTATCCCGTATCGGTAGCTTGGTGGATATATTCGATTTTGCCGCCCCTTTGTCTTCGCCGCCCGGGGCATGGGCCCCGGCTTGCCCCCCTCTAGATCCGGCGCTGCGCTCGATTAACTATATTCGTGTTCAAAACAGGTTCAAAAATTACTAAAGTTCAAGTTTCTTTTTTATCTAGTCCTACCTGTCAGAAGTCTCATCTTGAAACCTTAAAAATAACTTACTTTAGTTACATTTTGAGGAAGTGTTATTAATGAAACCACATCAGTAGAAAAACCTTTATTTAAACGTTTTATTTAAATTCAAATCAAACAATTTCTGAAAATCTAATCGTTCACAATAATTATTATCAGTGGGAAACAAACCTCATGTTTACATGTTGATATTTACTAGTTTAAATTAGTTTAAATATTCAAAGGTCATTATTGTCATTGATAGATAAAAAAGCCGGACACGATACAGTTTTTTTTTGGCGTTCAATTAGCTCTATTTAAATATGCAGATGTAATAAACAGTGCACAGCATTCACAAAGCGTCCAGGTGGAAACTAACAAAAAGTTAGATACTTAAGTAGAGACAGAAAGAGAATGTACTGTCGTGTGAATCATGTTCCGAAATTGGGTTTTTTCGTTCGCGCTTCTTACATACCTACATATTCGTATTATAATTCGTCGATAGCTCTTTGAATGTAACCTCATTTATTTGGTACTCTCACGAATGAGGAAAACGCCCAATAGGTTTGAAACTAGCTTGTAGTTATTAAAAGCCCGTTTCTCCACGGTAACGGTACGCAGAATGCTCGAGTAGGTACCCACCAGGTGTTTACTACTTCTAGCCGACACGCAAGGGCCGAGACGAAACGATTGCCACCATTACTGCTGGTAAGACTCTATAAATTGTAATCAAAAATGAATTTGGTGAAGTAATTCTGTACGGGAACTATTCTAAATATTGTTGTTATTGTCGATACTATAAGGTTAGGGTTAAAGTTCATAAAATTTACGTAAGTATTTTCCTAGAAATGCTCTTATCTAAAAGAGAATATATGTCTGGTGGACAGCTGATATACTTACCTATAGGTTTATTTATATGGTGGTTACGAGAAATAATAAATATGTATGTATATAGATATAGAGGTATGTAATCGCCACATATTTATTTCCGGAAGTAGTAGACATTCTAAACCCAATCCTACAACTATAAAGTCTCAAAGCGGTTTTCGTTCTTTTAAGTCCGCAATGCGACACTAAAACCTCCTCAATGTATAACGACTAAGATAATTACTTCCTGGAATACAATAAGTACCAAATTAATGGGCTTCGATAAGGGGAACTGATCTTAGGTAGAGATGTTCGAAGATCAATAACCGTTTTGTTGCAACAGTCAAGATGAACTGATTGTATTGTTCGATGTGTTGATATTTTATCTCAAAATTACAAGTGTCTTCAGTCTTTTATAAGCTTTTATTTAAAATAAAACTCCTAAATTCTGTCCGTAAGATACACAAACCTAAGGGAATATTAAAAGTAAGAGCAAAACATCACGCACGCTACATAAATATAATCACCAGCTTAAACTTAAACTCAACTGAAATATCACATTTAAAGGACCGTATTCAAAACCTTTTGTCTAGAAAAAATCAGGTACATCCCTTAACGCTGTTTGCACGAAGAATAAATCTTTAAATCCAGGAGATAAAGCATTATTTGTATGCGCAGTCCCGCGCCTACCTGCCAGCTGCCCTAGACATCTCGATGAGACAAAGTGCTCCATAAAAACCTTTTTAAATAGAGAATTCTTCGATTCAAACAGGCAAGGCGTCTAGACATTCTTTTTCAATTCCCAGAATGGGCAGGTAGGCAACTGCACAAAAAATAAACCATCATCTAGACGTTATAATAAGTTATGAGAACTTGTTGTTCGTTAAAAATACAACTGTTCTATGCTTTACTTACTCCTAAATAAATGCAACTGTTCTATCTTACTCCTAAATATTTGGCATAACGGTTTATTTAGCATAACTGTTTATTTAACAAATACCTACATAGATTTTTTACATAGTTACCTACCTATTTGTATACTTTTCATTTCTTTAGATACTTTACGATAACTTCTCATAAGTGCTTAATTATTACTTAGTCTTACACTAAAATTTACCTGGAAGCTTTCTTTTTTACCTAAAAACTAACCAATCCACAAAACAGGCGAGTACACTATTTATATCACATCAATGACTAGATTATTCTTCGATTTACTTTGTACCTTGGCTTGGCATCAGTTTACAAAATTCGAAGTTGCTCAAATTTTTATTAAGTCTATTGAGGTAGATAGATATGTTCCTTTATCCTTATATACCTATAATATTAATAAAAGTCGCACTTACCTGCAAGTAACTGTTCAGGACAAGACCTACCGTGGTGGAACAAGTGCCTACGCCTACTTGCAATAAACATTCATGTTATTGGCATATGTACTGGAAACTTTAGGGGGATGTGTGTGCATTGGCGCTTGACCTAACACCTTGTCGTTTACGGTGAGCACAGACGCCGGGCACATGCGGCTCTTTCTCGATGAACAATACCACAGGAGACGGGTTCTATCTGGCTTCTTACGCGAGTTGATGAAGAAGGTGTTCCCTTCGAACAACAGCAGCCTAGCCCCTCGAGCCGTGGACAGGTATCGGGCTCTGCTCCCTTAAGACATTAATGATAAAACAATAAAATGTTATTAGAGACTGCCACAAGCCTCAACATATTTAGGCAGTTATCTAGTTCGTGGTGAACATGAAATTCATTTATAACAATCGATGGTATCGCTCGGCTCGTACAGCACTGTTTTGTTTCATTAAATTCACCTTACGAGTAGACCACACGAGTTTCAACCAACTAGGATAAACTGTTATTTGGATGAAAACCTGCGATCCGATGACGGACTCACGATTTGCACTGTAGAGGAAGAAGAAGGTACCTACAGTACTGTTAGATTTATATATAATCGTAAACATAAAAATGGTGATCAATTAAAATTTTGTTGAGCATTCGATAGCGCTATTATTATTACATATTTTATGAACAACCGTAATGATAACCTATTAGCAAGTATTACGTTAGTCCGTCAAGTTTAAAAAGATGTTTTCGCCAAAACTGGACACTTTAAATAAAAGGGTGAATTTAATCAATAAAGATGAAACTTTTAAATAATGAATAATTCAGATAGGTAGTTCTATGTTTTATTTATATCGAATATAAATATAATGTAACAGCAAATGGCAAAAATACTCGCTAATGTATTTTATTATACTTACTTGGACGGCGTGCAGAACGGAAGATAGTATAGAGGTATTACACTATTCTACAAGTACATTCTTACTAATGTTAGGTATTATTGACAATGCAATATATGGTTCATATTTATTTTAAAGTTTTATACAACTAAAACAGCCATCATCATCACACATAGGTAGCTCAATTAAATTTGAGAAATATACTATTAAATCAGTTGAAAGATAATTTATATGTTATACATATATATATATGTACTTACTTGCTTAATAAATATTTAAAGATAAAAATAATGCAAAGATTGTATTGATTTAATAAATCTTAAGAATGGTCTTCGGAGTTCGGAGCGACATGCTTATTTCTGTAAACCCCATCCTAAGAGGCAATTGCAGCGATGGGTGTCCTGCAGTGTCGCGCAGCACGTCGGAGCGTGGACTGCAGTGGAGACGCAGCGCCGCCACACCAGCCAGCTCACCACCAGCCGGCACGACCGGCGCTCCCAGCCCGCTACAACACCAAGCCATGTCCAAATGCTCGTCCGAAATATGAAATGAGCATGACCGTGCGACGGCGAATTTCTAATGAACTGTAAACTAAGTGCCTTCTAATTCGTCAAACTATTCTTAATTATGAAGCACCGTATGTACAAAATATTTACACATACTTACGGTGGCACTATAATGTGATCATATAAAATGAGTTGGTAGGTAAATATCTTATTTATAAGCAAAATGATCGTAGTGAAGTTCAACAAATATAAAACGCATTACTTAGCACACAATCGTTCCCATCTTAAAAGAACTGAAATACAAAGAAACAGTTTCTGCGTTAAAAGTTCCTTTATAACGGCCATTAAGCATAACAGAAATATATTTGTGCGCGGGGTAATGTAAAAACGACTTTATTGCTGCAATGGGATGTTATATTTTGACGACTATAGTGAGTTACAGCTTCGCGAGAGGAGTGAGAGGGGTTCTGGGTGAGATTCTGGGGCATTATCGATTGGTGGCCCCATCACCAGGCGGAGGCGTGCGGCGCCACGCGCATGTCCCGCCGCGCGCCCGTGGGATCTACCGCGTGCTCGCCGGGCTAGAGCCCGGCCACCATGCCATCCGCACCATGACACGGATTGTTACCCTACTAATCACTTATACCGCAAAGGACCCCACATATAACATCGTCTACCTATCATTCATGCAAACAAAAGAAACACAATTAAGTACTCGGCTTGATTCACTAAATGAAATGTATAGCCTTTTTAATCGTAAGGGTTAAAAATGAAATACTATTTAAATAGCATTGAACGTCTTTCCGACGTTACATGACCACGAGGTACAGCACCGTCCATTAAGAAAAGATTACCAAACAACGCATAGTACGAGTACGGCCTTGCGGCGTAGTAACGTATTAGATCGACACGTGGAGCGTAGTAGCGATGACGTAGAACCTCCGCTGGTGTGGGTCACGCACACAGCGGCGTCGCAAGAAAGGGCGAGACGTAGTACGTCAAAATTAGGGCATGCAGGGCGTAACTAGGCTGTAGCTCGGAGAACGCAGGGCCCGCCCATACCATCCCGGTGCCCTGCCGAACTTTCTTCTTTCATAACTTTGTAGGTTGTATTGATCCGTCACAACTGCGCAATTCATGTCCTCCCGAATACATCCGATATTGCAATGCAGTATAGGGAAAACTGACTAATATTTGAGTTGGAACGCCTAAACAAATATTAAGCTGCTTCTTTAACATCGTTAACTTAAACGAAAACGATTAGTTTTCTGACCCATTTAACATAGCCTACAATTAGCATTGAGCGAATTGGTTTAATTAGTTACGAAGACAATAATGCATTTAAGTACTTTTCGAAGTAAAAATTGTTGATTTTAGATATCGATGTAAGTGCTTAATGTTTTGTATCTGGTCATTTCTAAGCAGTGTTGTAGGAATATGTCATAAATATTTTTAGGCATAGAAAAAAAGCAAGGTATCTAAGTATGTCAAAATCAGGTGGTATGCTGGGAATGAAGTGTCTTATATACATATACTCCTAACGGAACTTTGCAACAGCTTTGCAACTGATTGCACTGTCATTGAGTTATGCCTAACACCTGTTTTTGCTTGCAGATGATGTTTGCTGCAATAAATCTAATCCTGTGACGTTTACCAATACCTATTACCAATCCTATATAGGTATATAAAAAAACAAACAGTGGCATAACTTTCACACAGCATGAGCAGGTAGATATATTATTGGTATTATTTATTTCAATAGCATCATTTAAAAATGTTAGGAGTAACGTCTGATGAAAAATTTTGCGACAGATTAGGTTTGTTTTTAAATAAAACACCACACATAGTATTTTTATGGTGATAACGAAAAGCAATGAGTTCAAATCCCACCTGTTGCGATTTTTCATATTACCTATATAATTTATGTTAATACCATTAACAGAAAAACATTACAAGCGAGTAAACTTTACTGCGCAAAGATAAATAGAATTGAATTAGGTACATGACCATTTTAATGTAAGCATAAATTTTCTTTTTAAATACAAGAAAATTAAAAAAGTTACCCGGGGAAAGAACAGAAATATCAAGCAACGATATTAAATTTATCTAATCTGATCAACGTCATTTAAAATAAACGCCGGAATAAGTGCGTAATAAATAATAAAATCAAATAACATTGGACAGCCGCCCCTTGTTGGCAAAACCATGTGTAGGCGTCTCACCTCACAATCTGCTTTAGGGGATAGGTATGAGAAGTAGCATTTTGGCGCATTACATTTGACGTAGTACACCCACGACCGCCCCCGCCACCCCCGGAGTTCCAGAGCTTTTCCACGCGCCAAACAAGTTTTTACTCCGAACTGAATATAGCAGAGAAAGCCAAACTGTTGCCATTGACAACCATACTCGCAAATATTGCAAACATTCGCTATTGCTTTGTCAGCATATTTATTAGCTCATATAGGTGTAAGATGATTGTAATTTTATTCGAGTTCATGTTGTTATTGGGATAAAAAATATTATTTATCATAATTACATGATGATTTTTTTATGAATATAACTATTCATTTTTCTTATTCTTTATTAAAATATGAACTATTTCGTCATTAAAGATGGTCTTGAAAAAAAGATGATCCTTCAACTTCATCCCAAATTCCTAATTAACGAGACATCAAGCCAACCGACTACATTATAAGTGTAGAATCAATCAACTTGCACAAACAAAACATATGTATTTGAATCAATACCACATTTTGCTTCGCGACTAACTTCACAATCAAAAGTTACGCGCGGTATATTATGTTCTGTAGATTCCTTGGTGCCGCATTGTTCAAGATGAGAGAAACACAATATTAGCAACATCTCGTTTAATAATTACTTATAGTCTATTACAGAGTATTTCGTTGCAACAAAGTAGGTAACTGGTTGTTAGGGGCAACAATTAAAACGGGAGCTAGTTGTGAGGGCGCTTCACAAGTCTCATCGCTTATGTTGAATACGCATGGGACTATGGGTACGGTGAAAGGATTAAATTCAGTACTAAAATATAACACTTTTGTGAAACAAAATAATAATTGCAACCACCGATGAATTATTGCCCTCGCCGTCGCACTATAGCTAAATAAAATGGAATTCGTCCATAAGAGTCAATCGATAAGTACGTAAAATATCATCCATCATCTAAAAATAGCGTCAAAACAATTCACAAAAAATGTACTTTTGTATACATTTTTTGTGAATTCATGTTTCATAACAGATAAACAATATAAGTACATAAGTACATATTGAATATCAATAGTTAGTTAGAGGCACTCTGTAGATCAAACTATGTTTGCTTTTAATTCGATTTCAGGAACTTTTAGTTTTAAAAAAACATCGTACAAACATTAAGTTCTGTCATTCGTACGCAGGATATAAAACAAAAATGAAAAATATATTTTTCAAAAATATGTACATCATCTATGTAAGTATTTTTAATTGTCAATATCTCGTAATAATAAAAAAAAAACATTAAAAAAAATATGCAAAAAGATTATCAATAAAAATAAAGCTTGTGATATAAAATGAATTGGTTGCGCTACCTATACCGATGATAAATGTCCTTGCGCCTAACATACTTACCATCAGGCGTAAAATAGTAGCTTGGAGGCGCATGTATATGTCTTCCACGGACCAGGAACAGCACATCGCCCACACCTGATGACGCCGGGGCAGTAATTACGTCAGCCCTGCAGCCGGCCATGTCTCGCGCGGAACAATACCATTGCTTCCGACCATGTGCTTGGAGATTCTTCAAGTAGAATGTGTAGCCGTCATGCACAAGAAGAGATTTGCCCGTCCGCGACGGCACGTACATCGCCGGCACTGCGTCAAAACCAAGCATGAGAAGAACAAGTGATGCCCTGATTTAAAGCCAATGCTCAAATCTAGGTGATAGTGATTCTAACTTTCGATCAATAAGTTAGGAGCGGTTACATGTAAGAATCACATGTGATTATCCATCTTTCAGAAAGACCGTCTCCAAAATCAATCACAATACCATAACACTGTGAATGTTATAAAAATTACGATAATCTACCAGTATGCTAGTATCGTATCAAACTGTTTTTTTGGGTTTCAAATTGTGTGACTAGTTACTATATTATCTAACGTAAATTATGCGCAAGCTACTTACCTAGGTACTCACATTCGATGTAAAAACAAAACTACGTAGTGGCTGTGTGAGCTATCGACTTCGCGAGTCAGGTGCAAAAAAGTAAAGTTAAGTTTATCAGGTAAAAAAGTTGTGTCTTAATAACAAACAAACAAAAAATAACAAAACACAAAAAAATGTTATAAATTTTTGTCGAAATGGCTGAAATAAATAAGTTTTAAATACCGGGGTTTTGGCATTTTGAAAAATGTCGGAAACTCAATTGACAAATACATTATTAAACATTTAACTATCGAACCAGCTGACAAAATTTCACGAGAATCGGTTGAAAAATCTGATCTGTAGGCGAGAACAGACTGACTGATAGAAGGACAAAAGCATTTTTGGCCAATCTCGAACCTGAAGCTTCGCTCGCTCGGTCAATGATTGAAAGTTTAGTGAATTCCTTTATCATTGGTTCCAAAATACACATTAACTATTATTACCATTTCTAGAAACTATGTATCAATGAAATATAATAAACAAGGAATTCAATGAACTTTTATTTCATTTATGAAAATAAATATCATTAAAATACTACAAATTCACATTTTTAACAGATTTCAAAATACTTGCAAGTTTATTCTGAAAGTTTTAAATTCATACATAAATTAAGGCCAGCTTAATTTATACATATATTACATTAGATAGAAAGTTTTAATATATTATGTATAAACTCATAAACAATAGTTAAAGTAAAAAATATCGTAAAGAAGCATCAAGAAAGTTGAATGTCCGTCATAAATTGACAAATTAAGTTTATTGCGAAGCTACTTGCAATCATATTTTTCTTTATGTTTTGAATAGTAGCCAAGGAACATCACAACACGAAAATTTGGCTTCATATTTTACTGTCCATCGTGATCGGTCACACTACTCACACACTGCATTGCGCTGAGACAACCTTTCCGCATACAGTCTGAGCGTTTCGTGCAAATGTAGAACAGCCATCATGCGTTGCGCGGCGGGCATGCGCGCACGCATTGGTCAGCGATCATGGTTGTGCTCGCCTGTGACTGCAACCACCTCACGGTTGTACGTGCGTAGGGTTGCGTTGCATTGAAACCGATTGCGAGCGGCACAATACCACAACACTTTAGGCTGATTGCGGTACGCATTGTGCGGGCGGTACACGTAGCCACGTAATGATAGTTTCGGGTACCCCTTTGAACTATAAATCACCTGCACTGTAAAGTCAAGTGCGTGTTAGCCTTTATTAACATTGTTCAAAATTTCAAACCTAAAAATGAAGCAAAACATTATGTATAGGTACCTTCCTTCACGTTGTTCTTGCACGCAAGGTTTGGCTATTATCACATAACAAAAGATTTTAAACTAAACCATGTAATAAGTACGTTTTTTATATTTGTTAAATTTTTTAACTTTAATCCAAATTACTGCACAATTTTGGCAAACATCATTGATGTAATAAAATATCGTACTAAGATTAAAGTACCATTAAAAAGTGTTTTAAACATAGAATTCTATATATCATTAAAACAACAAACAATCGTAAAATAAAACTTTCTCCATTAACAAATCCCCATCAAAATGTACATTAATACCTACAACCTTTATTTAAAATTTATCGTGCTATAATAAATCTGATAAAACCATTGAATAAAACAGACAATCGCTGTAGAGTAGCGATAGTTATACATATACAAATTATATAGATAAAACTATACCATATATATGCTACTGTTTATGGCAAAACGATAATTTCTATCTTATTTTTGTAGATTTATCTGATGCTGACTTATAGTATGTTCTTACTATGGGGACATAGTTAAAATCCGAAAAGTTACATAATCGTAGATTTCTGTATGTAGTACTTGTCGTGTTGTTCTTTAATATGTTGTAGATATATTTATGGCAACAGGAAAAACGATTTTATCATCTTATAGAATAGATAATAATTAACTAATTATCATATAATTGTAATGCCAGGTTTGTATCCTGATTACCTAAATAGGTACTTATCTTACTAAGTCTTTAAATTCTGTAAATTTTTACTTACCGAATGTTTGTGCCTATTTCACAAATATCACTTTATATTTTACAAATTCTTTCTTCAAATCATGCTATGCTACATGACCAACCATTACTAAACGTTAGAAAAGGTTTTTGACTGACATCATTTGAACGTGTGTTAGTGTTAATAGTCAATCTATCACAGCATTTTATACATAAAAGAATGTTTACAGACAAATCACACAGATCGAGCTAATTACGAAGTAAGTTGTGTCTTTCCAACTAAACTATATCTTAAAACAAATACATATGTAGATAAACAAACATCCAAGAGGTCAATCTGCAAAAGATCATTTTTTTATCCTGACCTGACCGGGGATCAAACCCGGGACCTCCAGATGACAGCCTGGCATGATTAACTAGTGGTAATCATGCTGGGCTGGCATCTGGAGGTGGCCTAGTGGCCACAAAGGTAGTCTAATCTAAATCCGTTAAAAAAAAGTAAGGCCATTATACATTAGTACATTAACATAAATAGGCATTAACGATAGTACCGTGTGAGACGGAGATCTTCAATTGTTCACTAAGTATGCAGCAACGACTGTTTCGTAATTTTTATTCTATTTATCCTAACTAACCAAGAAGCGAGCGAACTTAACAAATATATTTCTTTTTATCTACTCGCTTACACATGAAGCTCAGATCAGAGATAACGTAGAACATACTTTTTACAAAATCTGGACTGTAGACACTGAAAATCTCGTCCTAGAAATAGGCACTTAATTAACCAAATTATCGGTATTTATTTATTTATTATTAAATTACCAAATAAAATATGATATGAGCGAGTCGTGCTGCATTATTGAATACCTCAAGGTTAAAAAATAACTTATAAAATACAAGAATTAATATGGCATGAGCATAGCACCGATAGTATCTACTAAAGTAGTACATTTTGATGCAGCTTTGGGATCAAATGGTCTGATTCTGTTTACAGCGATGCCTCAGCTCCGAGTACACGACCCGCTTACCAGCAGTGTGAATCCTGGCGCCGCAACCGCGCGCACACATCCACCTCCTCTTGGCCCGGTAGCAGGCATCCAGCCGGTACCAGAATCCCCCCATTTTGAGAAGCTGCCCAGCCTCGCGCTCCGAAAAATCCTCCGTTGAAGACGCTGTCCACAAACAATTGCAGAAAAATATAAACAATATATGCATATTTTTATGTACATTTTAAGAATCAAAAGAACATTCGTCGAAATAAAAACGATCGAGTCAATAGTAATGAATAATTATGCATTTCATGATTATAAATTATATGAATACTAATACAAAACATATGTTTCTAACTTAAGAACAATAAATATATTCGTAGATAGCTAATAAAAAGTTTAAGTGTAAATAAAATCAGTTCTTTGTAATGTACAACTAAAAAACAAAACTAAAAATGAAAAAGTAATAAATAGGAAAAACTTTAAAATGGTCACAAAGATCACTTAAAATTTAGATCATAAATAAATATGATAAATAACTACGCTCCTCCTCGCTACTATATAATATCTACAATACTTCGTATAACGCTCTAATATAAAAATTATCGCTCGTATTGATCTGTTCATAAGCTGGTACGTTATGGTCTACATCATCTACGTCTACGGCTAAATACAGGTCATAAATATTGGAGTATATCGTAACATCCTCTATCAGTCGGTCCGCGGCTACAACGCGGTATAAATAGAATTTTATAAAAAAGCATCAACAAGACAGCTACACTAAATTAAAGCTATACAATTTGTATACATAATTTCTAAACATTTGGTAAGAGAATATTGCACAATCACGTTATACATCGATTATAAATTTATCAGTTTTCTTAATAATAGCCGCTAAGGCATTGGTACAAGGCGACCATAAGCGTCTTCTATAGCCTTTATTCCTACTCCACGCTTAAAACATTCCACACCACACTCCACTGACGCTTCGTTTCACTTCATAATAAATACACCTCATCGCATTGGCTTTGGAAAACGTTCACTAACAAAAGGTAAATATACTTACTCGTACTTATGCGTACGACCTAATCAAAATAATGTCGAAGCCTACTCAAGTTTTTCAAACATTTGCGTAAAACTTGTCAAACGTAAGCCATCCTTTAGAGTAGAGGATCTCAAGAGAGATCGACCTTCAACCTGCTTACCGCATGATTATTATTATTTATCAAATATAATATATTCCTGAACATATACTTACCAATAGGCATACCATAAAAAAATATGAAAAATTATTATTAACATAAATTTTTTTTTTTCAAATTTCTATGACTTGCTAGTCGAACGAACAAAATGGAAAGCATACAACATACACAGTACGTACAACAGTTAGGTTGCTTACCTTTTTCTGGTCCCTGTTACCTGGTAGCCGTGTATAAATAAACAGGCAAATATATTACATAATATAAAAAGGTAAGCAACCTCATGATTGCATACTGAGTATGTCGAATGCTTTCTATTGGAAATAAGTTCCTTAGTCAAAGTCAAGCCTTAGGCAAGTCAGTAATATTTTATAAAAAAGTTATTTTAATTAAAAATAGGCATGAGCATATTTTTTACGGTAAGTCTATGTATAGGAACACCGGTATTTTATTTGATATAATTTAATTTTCGTGGTTCGAGGTGGAGGTCGACCCCCCTCGGATCTTAGACTATTACAATTGATTTGAAAACCTACTTAATTAAGTTATATCAAAGTTTTGATCTAACATGTTGGTTGATTAGCGGCTACAACAACCTCATTGAAACATCTACATAATATATTTTTAATTGTAAAAATATTTGGCGAAACATTCTAATTTCTAATAATAAAAAAAATACAAACGCGTGTCTATCATATACTCAGATCGCGAATTTAATAATTTCGGGATAAGCAAAAAAGTTACCACAATATTTGCTATTATTCCAATTAGCATTTGGTGACGTTATCTGTAGTTGTCATATATTCACTTAGTATTTATGAATACCATCTCATGCATATTTCGTTAAGGAAACAACAACGCTGTTTTCGGACTTTGAGCACTGAGCAGATTTCCTGCTAAAACATATCTATTAAAAAGGGTAATAAATTAGCTAATAATTAAACTTGGCGACACTCTTAGTGCACGGTCACTGCCTACGGTCTAGTAGACCCCGAACTAAGAGGTCGCGCCAGGCCTATAGTAGCATAGCTGCATGAGGAGCAGGGGGCACTAGCGGGGCGGGGGCGGCTACCATGGCGACCCTCCTCGGTGCTGGACTGGCTACGATTTTGTACTTGCCCATTGGGTCTACTTCGAAACGCCTGGACTCGTGTTTCGCTGGGTTGTACGTAGCGGGGTGATTATGGGAGCCGCGGAAGTAAACCAAACGTCCGTCTCGAAGACACAAGGCAACTTGGCAACGCTCAGCTTTCTGGTATGATCTGGCGCAGCGCCATGTGACGCGACGAGGATGGGAACCTCCGTCTTCATAAAAAATGTGGCCGTCCGCTACCAAATGCAGACCGCCCCGCGCAGACCTGATGTAGAACCAGCCTGCAACAACGCCACCCTATGCTTACTATCACCCTTTAATTTAAATATTTCGTTATTTAAATAAATGTACGATAGGCTATGGATTGGATAGAGATAATACCTGTTATTTATCCCTGTATAACACACACAACCAACGCACAACGCAGCACAATTTTAAACGAAATTTAGTTTTATGGTACTCGTAAATCTAGATGGCTGACCTCCTAGAGGGCACATAATTCTAGATGGCTTTTTTAAAAATAATTCTTTATGAGTTTGAAAACCCTTCACTCTTTCGTGTTCAATGCTCTTTTTCACCGAGCGAGCCAAGCGTCGCAGTTTTGAGATTGGTCAAAAATGCTTTTGTCTGTCTGTTCTCGTCTACAGGTCGCATTTTTTATCGATTCTCTTGAAATTTTATGAGCAGGTTCGTTAATTACATAGATTTTTTGGCGATTCAGTTGTACGATCTTTTGCAAAATGGCAGAAATATGGGGTTTTTAAACGTAAAAATAACATATGTATATCAGCCATTCCGAAAAATGATCCAAAATGTCACAAAACTTTTTTTTTATCCGATAATCTTCAACAGTTTAGGGGCTTGGGGGTGACTCGCAATGTTTACAGCTCACAGAGCCACTAGTTTAATTATCGTAATCGTGAAGTAAAAGCATAGATGTGACCTAACCTAGGAAATAGTCATGTGTAAATGAAAAGCCAGTGAGTTACATCAGCGCAATATAATCGTTTCTTTGTACCTAGCTATACACGAGAGAGCTTGTCTCCTACCGATACTCACTACACAGCGTAAACATTCTCAGATCGACAACAGTACTGCCGCTTATAGCTACCTTTACTTCATAATACTTTCTGGTTAAATCATAGTAAAATATCTTATCACAATACACAAAAATAATACTTTAAAATAATACTCCAAAGGTTAACATACTAATCGTATACATTTCACTTGGTAAAGAATTGGTGACGTGGTTAACGTTCCGGGCGGTAAACATAGTAAAAAACATTCTTAGTAAGCGGGTACGGCCAAAGCCGAATAAAATAAGTGTCTAATCAATTCCGCAGTAAGTACTCAGCGAATATAAAATAAGTATAAAAAATAACTAACATCTAAAAAAATAAATCTCACTAAAGAAATTCTTACGCACTATAACGTATACATTGAGTATTATAAGTAAATTTGATCAATAAATGCAGATTCCTACTTTAACACGTTGTTACAATACTTCCTTTAACTCGTATACATGACATGACTTTGTTTAACATTTCGAGATAAACGACAACATAACCATTCTTTCAATCGAAACGAAACCTACCAACCGAGGGCCACAGCCCTCCAAGTCCTTCAACAACCATCAACGTTATGTACAAATTCACCAATAAAATAGTAAAAAAATAATGTAAAAAGAATGTATAAAAATACTTAAGATATCATAAGAGAACTATCACTTTGTACAGTACAGTAAACTACCATATGACCGTCGCGTGCGGAAGATCAGAATTGAGACAATGGACCGATTTGCCTACAAGCACCTCGACTATTACCAGATGTGACGAAGTAAAACGACTAGAGAGATCAATACTGGTGAACAAACTAGTAAGTAATTATACAAACTATTGGAATTCCGAGGCATACTGGCCATCATTCAAGTATAATACAAGAATACGTCTAAAGTAGGCAGCAAACTCAGTAGCGGATTGGTTATTCAGTCCCAAAAAACTATACTTGTCTCAAAATGTTTTTGTTTTAAGCAACGGTCACCCTAAAGCCTATAACTATAAAAGATTCGTATACTTTACACAGCGCAAATATCTACCATAATATAATTAGTATATAATCATAATAATCTCTTTGGAGAATATCGTTACAATAATATTGCAAACTAAAGTTTGCGAAATTTCGATTTCTTGTAAAGTTGTATAGTAAAGCGTACATACATATTGGAGTTTCACTTACGGACCACCGGCGGAAAGGCACAAGAGCAAGTTTTACGTTCCTTTTGATAGTAAATATTCCAACGTATTTTCCGTCGCATTTCCACATTTTTGTCGCTTCGAAATCAAAGACGCATTGAGATCAAAATCTGTGCCAACACCATCAACATTTCACTAGCCGGTGGTCTTAGATGACGATAAAATTGACTTTGGGCTCATTATGTTACGCGTTCTTTCCCAACATTCACATCATGTTAAGTAATTTAAATTACAGGGTACTTTCTACGTTACCCTTAACCCTAGATTACAGAGACCGGGCGAATTAACCTTTCCCGAGCAGCCTTTCTAGGAGGTAGGTATACTTTTGGCAGCTCACGCGAATTGAGTTAATACAATTTTTATGAGGGAGTTAAATGGATTAGGTAACAAATGTTCAAAATTTAGAACATGGGTCTGAGTGGCGTGGCGCGGACTCCACATGTGTGGGCGCTGTTCATCTGCACGACGCGGAGGCCGAAAGTGTGAACGGCAGCTCGACAACGAGGATTGCGCGAGCATCGCCACCACACCTTGCCACTGGCTGCACGACCGTTGAAACAAAACCTGTGCGCGCCCACTTCGATGGCCGGCTTACCGCGTTTGCTCAAACAATATCTGAACTGACCAGGGAAGCAGGGAAACGGAAACGGTAGCCCAAGCGTTGGCGGTTGCTCGGTCGTATTGCCAGATGCGGTTTGACCACCTGTAACTGAACATTTTGCCATTAGAATCTCCATAACGTGCGCATTTGAACTATGTTAATCTTAAACTAAAATATTTCAACTTTTCACAACGTACCTATATGGATACGATTTCACTAAACGCGGTAATAGACACCAGGTTTAAGCTATTTTGTTTTTTTTTTAATGCTACTCTACATAATTCCCTTGTATAATGAAATAGGGGTTGATAAGAACTAAATAATAAGGCCAATTCAGATAAGATCTGTTTTAATTTAAAAAAATATATACTTATTATTTACTTATGACTAGATCGACCAAAATAGATTTATATCACAAAATTTTGATATAATATGGTATTTACACCATTTACTTAAAAAATAGAATTTTATTGCTAACAATTCCGCAAAACAACATGATCTTTATAAGATCGCAAAAATAGTCACCTACATTAAATGTTCCCGTTGGATACTCCATTAACAATTTTGCTGTCGTGTCTCGTTCTCAGCCTCGGCTTTCTCTTACGAATGTTATGCTCGTGCGGGTAGCCCGTGGCGACCACTTTGTCAAACATTGTGACCACGTAGCAGCGGCAGCCGGTGTCCGACTTGTTGCAGAGCCAGGTCTGGCGCGGGCCGCACGACTTGCCGCACCTTCGGAAACGCCAGCCGGCCATCACCAGCACAGGGTTACCGAGCCGGGAAACACTCCAATGTACTGTAAACACACTCATCTACACTCTACTTTTAACTTGTTATTAAGTGATGATATCCTTGTAAGAACGAAATGTTAACATTATTTTAAGTACCTTCTTATAACTATGTATAATTAAAATAAATCTTATAGAAAAGTATTTATTTACTGATGTTCTCTTTACGATTAGGTACTTTCAATGTACGTACCTACATGATTTTTTTTACTTTTGACACAATTTTTCTCTCTAAATATATGTATATGTGTGTACCTACAACCTACACTTATATGTATACATATATTTAGACAAAGAAATCAATGATCGCCAATCGATTGTGTACTTACATATTAAAGCAATAAGTATTCATTTTTCCTCATTGTATACCTGAAGTACATTTTATTAATCATATTAAAATTTAAAGTTATCCAAAAATATGAATGTCTAGCTATCTTGGACCTCAAGAAATTAATTTACTTACAAACTACTCACATAAATGACATAACAGACTATTCTATAAAGCAACACCTTTCACTGATTGTCAGGTACTTTTCCATAGTCCAAGAGGAGTCACAGACTTATTGCTAAGTACACTTATGTTTTGTGATATCTACTGATTGAAATTGATAAATTAATTTCTCAAAAACAACTTGCACTCTAAAATATTAAAACTACACTACGTTAGTAAAACAATGTATTCCATTTAGGGCACACGTCTAAATAGCACCTGCGCGAATGGCACTCAGCCTAGTGTTGAGATTTATATTTTTTACTTTATATTATAAATAAAAGACATCAATACAAATATTCTTATATCTTAAACTATTATTATTAATATTTCTTTCAAAATCACATATTTTGCGCCTCCTTCAAAAGACTTCTTAATCTCGGCATCACCAGTAGGTTGACTGGTAGATAAAGCCTATGGCTTTAAGTCCGCCTATTAAATTTGTAATAAAGTTAAATAAATAAAATAAAAATGTGATATTATGGCATTAAAAAGCTGTGTTATTTTTAGGTGAGATTAATATACCTATGTACGTACTGATGATTTTATTTTTATTTGATATTGTCACATCGTCTAGACAGATTTCGTTTGTACGAAATACATATGCGTATATGCGTAATCAATAAACGTTCTAGTGATTTTTATCATATCTTTTATTCTTAATAAAAATAAAAATATATTAATCCCAGCACTAGGCTGCTAAATAATAAGGTGGCTCTTCGTTGAAAAAAATGTCCACGAAGAGCACCTGGGAATATTAGGTGCCTTCGTGGAATAGGCTAGGTGCCAATCACGCAGGTGCCATTCAGACAGATGCCCTAAGTGGAATAAATCAGTAAAAACATGTAAGAGCTCTTGCATTCTACTTTTAAATTTTTGTTTGAGAATAAATTTTAAAAATTGCATTATTTTAACGTTACCGTCAGTCAACTGGTAATTTTGAAAGATATCTTTAAAAAATGTTTTATTCATGGTCTTTTTTGGAACTACAAAATTAATTCTGACGTCATTATTTTATGTTTTGACTTTTGTGACTGTCAACAGTGTCAACTGAACTTAACGCAAAAAGATATTTGTGAGTGTGTATTAGACTTTTTTATAAAATACCTGCCGAAATAAAAACATAAAAATCACACTTTAAAGACAAAAATATAATAAATGGCTGATCGACAAAAATGTTTACAGTGTCAAAGAGTTTTTAAAATAATTTGGAGTTTTTCTTCACGATCACGTAGTAATAGAGAGCACATGTTTTGCTAATCACGATTAGCAAAACATGTGCTCTCTATTATTTTTATGTAACATCATATAATTTATCATGTTTTTAAGCAAATAAAAATCTCATCTAAAATAATTTATAGTTAAAAGGGTACAAGATACACATAAGGTCATGTAATGTGACCAGAAATGAATTGTCAATAATATTTCAAGCCGTATAGACATATCAAATACTTTTATACTGTGTTTAATAGATAGTTAAAATACAAATTCATCCTGAGTTCTTCATTTAGGAACACTGGCTATGTCGTGATAGGATATTAATATGAGCCGTTGTAAAGAAAAATTGATAGCTGAGCAATGTACGAGTCCAACTTAATTTATGTGTGAAATGTTTTTTATTTGTAATGATTCTCTGTTGTCGCATTGCTATCTACTTTATTGCAGCTGTGCAGCATGATACCATAGTGCCAAAGTAAGACATATTTATAAATTGATACAGTATATTATTCAAATAATCATATTTTCGAGTGTCTTTAGATTAGCCAGGCAGTTACCTACATGTCTATGGTGGTCTTTTTACATAGTAAAATAAATCTAGTTTTAATGATTAAATTAACTACCTAAGTAGGTACCAAACAATTAAAATCGTCGTGAATCAATTTTCTAATTTGTTCTTTCACAACAAAATAATTATCTAGTTACTTTCAAATTAAATTCTACTCACTGACAAAAACCGCATCAAATCCGTATAGTTTTTGTTTAGTTCCCATAAAAACAGAAAACACTAAAAGTGACTTAATTTTGTATACTTACCTAAGCATGCATTTACATATTATTACTAATCAGAACTATTACTAGTACATGTACATGTAAGATAGGTTTAGGTATTTTAAGTTCTCACATAGAGCTTTTATATAACCTCTAACAAAATATACTGAAATTATTTTAATCGTGAATTCAGTCCATGATACTGACCAACTTTCCCCAAGGATATGTCGAAATATAAAAAAAAAAAATTAATTTCCCATACAAACTCGGATCAGCTAATCGGTCAACTTGTAAATCAAATCAAATAATTTTATTTTATATAACGCAATGTAAGTTGAACTTCAGTTTATTTTGTTAGACCCTGTAGGTATATGTACTTATAATTTATTTATTGATTTACATTTCTGGGCTCGGATATAGGATTATACACTAAACATAGACACCTAAAATGTAATTTATTCTATCGCTTTGTTATATCTTTAAATCACATAAGAACTAAGGAATGCATTTTTTATGCTAAACAAAACAACATACAAGTACTCATTATACTATATCACAGCCACCACAGCGTAGTCACCTGACCTAAATTTATTAATGGCTGAACAATCACATAACATAGAAAGATCCAAAAAATCTAATGATCTGTACTTATAAGTATCCAATGGTATGTAAGTATTAATAATTACATATAAGTTTCAATACGTAATCGATTTTATTTAAATATTTCTTTTAACTTTTCGTTTAATTACGATAATTTCAACATCAATTGAGCAGGTTCACTATTTTCAAGAATGTGGGTTTTCTTTTTCGGACAATAAGGGCTTAATATAGCTAATATACTTAATACAGCTAATATAATTAGCGGCACTGCACCCCGAAAAATTCATGTAAGTAATCATCGAAGTACGAGAGGTGAAAACATTTTTCTTTTGTTACTGTACTACGTGCTTTTCACAGTTGCATGCCATTCAGTAAATGTCTTTTCAGAATGAGCTGGCGAGTCGAAATTATGGGGAGTGAAATTAGGCTTGTGGTTATGTAGTCCCTTGACGCGAATAAATCGGCCTTCCATGCTGGTCTGCACTCTGCACAGGCAACCTCTAGTGTCCTTGTCACGACACGCCCAGTTTAGCTTATCTCTGTACTGGTTGTTCACCCAAAACTTGTTGCTTCTGAATATCAGGACCGATTTCCCTGCTCGCGACGGTAAGTAAAAAGCCTCTGAAAGCATTATGGATGTTTAATTTTTTTAATTATAGATATATGTAAGTACAAAAACAGATACAAAACGTATTAAGAGTGTAACCGTGGCCACACAGGTATCAGAAATAAAAGAAAACTGTAATAATAAGCTTGTATTAATAATGGTACCGTTAATAATAAGTCGATGGCTATATCTGCACCATCTTTTTGGTAGTTTTCTGATAAAAGCGTGGTTTCTCGTGATTGTGGATATTGCAGATGGAGATCACTTCGCCCTTCTTGTTGGTGCGGGCGGAAGCTTTGCATTTACGGTGCTTGGCACGGGAGCAGGCCCAGTAAGTAGGAGGACTTTCGCAAAATGAGAAGCCGTCTAGTATGAGATTCCTTTTGCCCCGCCCAGTAGGAATATATGCAGCTGTTATTCCTGACAATTTCCCTATAAATATTAACAACAATAATTAACAAAAAATAAGTAATTAGACAAAATTAACAAAAATTATCGTTCTAAAAATGTTCCCAAATGCCAAAAAAAATATAATTTAAATCGATTTTGTTAAATTTATTAACATCGAAGTACACATTGTTTACATTGAATTGTTTTTATCGATAGGGCGATATAGGTACGTGTATAGCTTTGCCAACACACTTACAATGACTGTAACGAGATAACTAGCGTTTCTTGACCTTTTTCAGTCCATGAACCCCTAGCAAATCAAATCAAACTAAATTTTAAAGACCCTCTTCGTAAAAAATATATTACAAGGTAGAAATAAATACATTTTTACTTAAACATTTAAATAATAAAGTTTCTCCTGCTTTTATGCAACTAAATTAGTTATACAATGTGTCCGGTCAGCGGTGTCGGAGACTTTGGGGGGATGAAATACGGTATTTTTTATCGACAAATCACCCCTCATAAGTAGTTTTTCTCCTACCATAATAAAATGGCAGCCATTTTGTTTTTTTTTTAATCGAAGCACGAGTTTTGTACTAAATTAGCCATAGCTCCCTATGTAGAGGTCCTAGAAACACAAAATAAGTCTCATTCGAAAGCGAAACATGTAGACCATAAAATATTGGTAAAAAAAATGCTAATTTTATTTATAAAAAGAACCAAAAAAATTGCTAAAAGAAAATAATTAAGTAATTATTTTGCATTTTTTTTACAATATTAGGTTTAAAAAAAATCTAAGCTGTTGGCCTACATTTTTTTTATGTCTAAACGATAGAACAGTATGTCCCCTAAATAAAACAGCATACATCTTAGCCCTAAGTTACATAGTTCAGAAGCTATGATGGTTTGAATAGACCCCTTATTGTCTAATCCGGCAGTTGAGAAAGAAATAAAACAAAATACTTAGTCTTCACGACATTCATTTTGGCAATAAAAAAAAAACAATGTTTTAACCATTGTTGTAGAGACTAATTAGGACCTGGTGATGAAGATGATGATGATAACCATTGTTCGAAATGTCCTCCGTGGTGTTGCAGACATGCTGTTGCTCTTACTGCCACATGTTGCGTAGAGCGTCTTATCATCGCTTTGTCATTCTTTAATTCATTTCCGACTTGAATAATTTTGTTAATTAGCTCCTCGCGTGTATTTGGCACGTCGACATAGACTTTCTGTTTCATTGTACCCCACAAGAAAAAATCAAGTGGGGTCAAGTCCGCGTTCACCGGACACCACGGAGGACATTTCGAACAATGGTTATCATCATCATCTTCATCACCAGGTCCTAATTAGTCTCTACAACAATGGTTAAAACATTGTTTTTTTTTTATTGCCAAAATGAATGTCGTGAAGACTAAGTATTTTGTTTTATTTCTTTCTCAACTGCCGGATTAGACAATAAGGGGTCTATTCAAACCATCATAGCTTCTGAACTATGTAACTTAGGGCTAAGATGTATGCTGTTTTATTTAGGGGACATACTGTTCTATCGTTTAGACATAAAAAAAATGTAGGCCAACAGCTTAGATTTTTTTTAAACCTAATATTGTAAAAAAAATGCAAAATAATTACTTAATTATTTTCTTTTAGCAATTTTTTTGGTTCTTTTTATAAATAAAATTAGCATTTTTTTTACCAATATTTTATGGTCTACATGTTTCGCTTTCGAATGAGACTTATTTTGTGTTTCTAGGACCTCTACATAGGGAGCTATGGCTAATTTAGGACAAAACTCGTGCTTCGATTAAAAAAAAAACAAAATGGCTGCCATTTTATTATGGTAGGAGAAAAACTACTTATGAGGGGTGATTTGTCGATAAAAAATACCGTATTTCATCCCCCCAAAGTCTCCGACACCGCTGACCGGACACATTGTATATTTGTGTTGATGTTACTACAAAATTGCAATCTGAACCGAATTCCAGTTAGGTTTAATCTACAAGAAAGAGCAGATAATGCTTTTTCACAGAGATGTGGTAGAAAAAAGCAGTAAGTACTTAAATGTTTTAGTAATTCTTTCGATATTTCATTGTAATTTTTATTCACATTTACCCATATCTAATACTAATAATAAAAATAGATTTTTTTATTCTTTGTTTGTAATCGATAAACGCATAAACTTCTGATCAGAATTTAAATATTCTTTCACTTCAAAGCTGAAAACTACATAATCAACGAGTAACATAAGCTATATTTTTATTTTTCAAAACGCGGGCAACGTCGTGTTGCAGGAAACAACTAGTACCTGATAAAGAGGATTCTTTGAAGTACTTTTAAAAAATGAGACTGAGGACTCCGGATCCCCGTAGAATAATATATGTATGTATACTCGCGGAACCAGGGGTCCGCGGACTACAAGTTAAGAAACACTGAGATAAACGAATATTTAAAAATAACAATATGTATGTACTAACACAAACAAGCTATTCACTCATGATCATGCTTATCATAGAGAAGGACAACATCAGTGTCAACGGTGTAGATATTAGCGGGGCAATTGCCGGAGGTATGCGCACACCGCCAGCGCGTGCGCCCGTTTGGGAATTCCTGCTCTTTGATAAAGGAGAATTTTCCCGAGAAGATGACGGGGCCTTGGCGACGTGAGCTGCGCCCAAACCTGAACTGCGCCATCGCTTTATTGCTCGTATCTAGTAACAACGGCACTGTTTATTCATGAACAAAAAAATAATAAACCCTTTTCGAACATGTGAGACGACGACTTCAGGCACGACACCGCAGACGGAAGCTAAAGTTTGAAATTGTAGAATAATATATTGTGTTAAACAACACAACGTGATGCTGATGGCTAGCTTACATTATAGACCAGCTGTAGCATCCAGCGCTAGATTGCAGCTGAAATAATGTAAAGCGTCAATCCAGTTACTGTATTGGATTGCTCACTGGACCCAGAGCAATGCAGTGCGGGTTAAAAAAATTTCACTGGCAAATCAGCGCTGGCTTCCATTGCTATGACCAGGATAGGCTCACATAGATCTAAATATGTCAGATATTTGTCTGGTACACCGCTGTTTTACGTTTGTTTAGGAACGATCAAACGAAATAGCGCAGGCGCATTCTACTTTATAGGTAGGTTTGCACTCCCTTTAAATTTTGAAATATTGGAAATTTTAAACTTGATTCAATACCTTAACAAGTTTTAAATTTCCAATATTTCAAATTTTAGAGGTTAATGAACCTAACAATATTAGAAAAAAAAGAACAATAAATTTTAACTGGAATATTTTGTAATCTTAGGTTTAATAGTCTCGACCAAATTTAACAATGTCTTTAAACCATCATAAAAATACTTTTATACATTAATTTATGTAGTAAACACAGTTAAAATATTTTAAAAGGAATGTTTATGTATCAACTATTAATATAATTGACAATTTTACAATTGGTGTGGTCCCACAAAAAGGCACTTTTTTATAACTAAATTTTCTACCAACGTTGAATAAATATTTGCGTTGCGTTCTTTAAATGAATATCAATATCATAAGTAAGTACTGTATAATAAAAAGATATACCTACCTAATAAATGAAAATAATTATTACAACACTAAGTAATCCTTAGAATGATCGATCATATCGTATCACAACTTGAAATAGTTAAAGTTAAATGTATGCTCGTTGTTGGTGTATTATTTATTACTCAACTTCACTTAGGATTTCCCGACTGTATGGACAAATTTTATTAAAATCCTGTTCAAATATAAAGCTGGGCTTAGTAGGTACCCACTTACGTAAATAATATCTGAACATCAACTATTAATATCAAAGTTTACACGGAACTTTATTAATATGACATTGTACAATTGTACATTGAGAACGATGAATAAATGTCTCAGACGAGAGGACACTACAGAAAGACCGGATTCGAGAGTGATACGCGTAGGTACATATGTATATGATCTAAGGTCCACTACGATCGCTCGTGGTGTGTATACGTCGCCCTCTGGCCAGGAGGTGGTTTCTTCATATGCGTCCTTACGCACGGGTGTACTGCACAGAATTAAGCTGTCGCACGAGTAGCTGGCGGGAAACCCACTTCCTGGCCCAAGGAGACGTAGTTTTTTTTTAACCTTTACTTGTTAAGTTAGCACCACAGAAAACTATGTTTTAAAGGCGGCAGTTTCTGGAATGAATTCGGTAAGTAATAATTTCGACTTAACCAACTTAACGCTACTACTTAAACCTAAAACAAGTTTGCCTTTTATATCACTTAAACCTATCTATAAGTCAAGAAACTAGCTTTATTGTCTTAATTGCATTATTCTAATATTTATAAAAATACATTTTAACCAGTATACAAAATATTTAGATTACATATAATAGTCACATTCAAAATTCATCTTAAAATAAAATTAGTCAAGTCTTTGCCGTCATTAACCGACTTCCAAAAAAGGAGGATATTATCAATTCGTCTCGATCCTTTATTTTTTTTTAATGTATTTTCACCGATTATTCAAAGACGCCTGGACCGATTTAAAAAAACCTTTTTTTGTTTGAAAGGGTATACTTTCTAGGTGGTACCATTGAAATTTTATTAAAATCGGTTGTGTAGTTTGGGGGTGAAGTCGATTTTTAGTTTTGAAAAATTATTTTAGCTGACGTATCTAAGGTGTATTTTGTGGGGCGAAAACATTCATTCAAGATTTGGGCTCTGTAACGCAAGAGCATCCATATGTTGTGGCGTCAGAATGGGTGTAGCCGCGTGAAGAGCAACGGCAGCGTCGGCGGTCTTGCGGGCTGCGCCTCGGCGCGCGGGCAAGCAAAGCGCGCGCGGCGGGTGGTTGTGCATGCCCTTCACCGCCACCACGTTCGAGCCCAGCATGTGGATCCGCGCCTTGCAGTTTGTTTTCTTCGACGTACACCGCCAGATCACCTTATCTCGCAACTTGGACTCCTCACAGAAAGGGAATGTGTTCACCATCATTATAATTTTTCCACGACGCGATTTCAGAAATTTTATACCTAAGTATAGAAAACAAAATTGTCAATGATCATTTCTAAATTCAAATACACTTAGGTATGTACTAATTACAATTATCAGTCTGGAGAGGAATGGTTTCAGAAAATAAAATGATTCACATCAATTAAACAACTGTATGCGAGGGTGTCTTAATTTGGAGATGAAATAAAACTAACGGTTATTTTATAAGTACAATTTAATATGATTTCACAAAACGTACCCCGTATATAAACCAAAGAAATCTTATGATATAATGGTATAAGTATAAAATTACGCTATGAATAGGACTTGAATGGAGTAATTAACAGTAAATGAGGTAGTTAAGCTAAATAAGAGCAGAACCTGGATCAGTGCCCAGCTGGAGCCGTGGCGGTAGCAGAACTCTCAAATCTAACACACGTTATTATGCATATTCACTACCTAAGAGATTCATAATAATATAACAACATGAGCAAATATAGATAAACCACTTATTCATCCCGCAAACAGCCGAACATATTCAGCTCAAACGTCATAAAATATTACAGTAGAATAGTCAAGCGAGGTAAATAATGCGATATTTAGTAAACCAATATTTACAAGGTGAGAGTGATGTGAAACTACTATTTACTCTAACTCATAAATCGTATCTTAAATAATTGACGTATATTGTCATTGCTCTAATTTAATAATATACAGATAACTTACAATTATTCCATTACAATAACATTCGCTAGCTATCGCCACGGCTACTGGTGCCACTTGCCCCTCCTTTTTGGCTTAGTGTAATTAATCTCAGGTACATACATCAGAAGTCATTATCTGTACGAGAAAGCCAATGTATCCACGATAGAACGTCACGATCAAGTGTAGGTAATGAAACAATAAAAATTAAATAGATGATTCAGATTTAGCACGGCATTTAAAAGCATTAAGTACATCGAATGCTTAACCCTCCTCATCTGTATGCTTTGCACAGGATGTGATGCAATCTCTTCCAAATCAATATTAATTCCGCACACAAGAGACTTCGTAGTAAAAAGATAGGTATCTAAATAACAATAAAAATTAGTAAAATTTGTACTTAAATCAGAGTGGTAGATAAAAGCATGACCACGATTTCAATATTAGATAGTAATTCGTCAAGCAACAAATTATTAAAAACAATCCATAAAATATAATATTCAGACAACAGTCTCAAAAAGTGCCTATTTATTACAGTAAAAGTCGTCAACAGCGAACGATCGAAATATGAGTTAAAACTAAGTAAAGAGGTAGTTGAGTTTCGTTAACTAGAGGTAGTAGAAACGCGCCGGACCCTGCGCAGCCGCAGCCGCGGCCGCCCCGGCGCGTACTGACTATGCTAACCTAACCTAACCTACATGCTTAACCTAACACACCTTACTCAAGTAAAGCTTCTGAGTATTTCATCATGTATATAAAATTGTATAATTAAACTAATCTGTAAAACCCGTATAAAAAGTGAAGAGGTAGTTAGTTGATTGAGCTTAAGTACTTAAATCAATCCCGAAGAGCGCGATACCACATGTAGGCTGCGCGGTGATCGACCGTGAGCGATTTCGCTGCACGAGTCGGCTCTTCAGCGCCGAAGGTGAGTACTCTCAATATTTTCAATAGCTAATGTATATTCTTATAGATAAGGAGGCGGACATCTAAATGTCTAAGTAGCAATATCTGAAACGTTGTAAAGTAACATTTCTCAAAATAAATTAGTATTTCTAAGTACCAGTCATGGGGATATAATATTATTGCTTTTCGAACAAAAGATCCGCATTCAGTCTCCGACGCGTTGCCATCACCCGCCTCAGGTGGCGGGCGAACGGCCTCTCTACGCACTCGTCTCGACTGCTACTCGACCGAGTTCTCATGCAACTTCTCCTGACCTGACCGGCGTCTGGCTATCGGCTGCCTTCTGACCAGCTAGTACCCCCTTGCCTGCTTAGCGCTACGTTTTCTTGGATGATGCTGCTGCACGGATCGACTGAGCCACATTAAATCAAAACGCTAAAATTGGCCAATTTCCGGATAATAACCACCTATCTATACCTGACATCGATAAGAGCTGACACCATACACATTCAAAAGGTTCTTACATTCTTATTTTCCTTATTCAATTCGATAAATAACCCACACCTAAAAAGATAACCTCTTAGGTCTTGAAAAGACCCCCTAACCTACGTGCCTAGCAACTTACTGATATTACTGGTCGTCCCTTTGTTGCCTTCACTGGTCGTAACATTCAAAACACCACAACACCTACATAAATCTTCAACATACATTCACATTACTGATGATAATAATCCCAACAATAGCCTTCGCTGAATTCTAAACGACACCTAATCCCCTTTAACTTATATTTAAATTATTCTACATAATTTATGCTATAACTCGTATGCCAAAAGGCGATCAGAAAATATCGAATGATTAATAAATTTACCATCGTTAATATTTATCGCTTATACGTCTAAAATCGTGAACATTGTGCATTCTCGCGGACAGGGAGAGGCTAAGAGTTAATCTTCCTCCTTGCAGGGTGTATCGACGAGAAGCGGTTTGGCGGCCGGCGGGTGCTGCGCGTTGGTTGGCAAAGAATTCGGCGAAGGTTGCGTGGGTGTGCCAGTTGAAGCAGACCCAGCCGCGGTGGCGTTGGCGGTAGCTGTCGCGTGTGCCGTGGCCGCATACAGCGCCAGAGCATGCTGCAGTTGCAGCAACTGGTGGTGCGGATCTAGAGGAGCTGGCGCTCGGTGACCGCTCTGGTGCGGCGTGCGGACCACATATCGACCGTCGGCAAAACGACGCACATTAGGTGGGGCGTGGTTGTGAGCATAGCGTGAACGCACGATGCGCTCGTGTCCTTCCGGCCCTTCAGTGTTAACGTCAGCCAGGCAGCGCGAAGTTAATCGGGATGAACAGTACCACTGCTTGCGTCCATGTGCCAAGTTGTTCTTCAAACGAAACGTATATCCACGATGCAGTAGTAGCCGACCTTTGCCCGCTCGGATGAAACGTGCTGTGGAAGACACATTTGTAAGCAAAATTCATAATGACAGGAAAGCTCCAAAAAATAAGTTTTTGTAGAACCATGGCAGTGATTATATAGAAATATTTACACAATACCTATACATCTAAAAGGTAAACTATACAACTTAACTACTAAATAAGGATATTTAATAATGGGGAAAATAAAGAGATTTGGTTGTGGAAAGTTTAATTCAACCTAAAAAAATAAAACACTATAATATTAAAATTTTTACTTGGCACGTTTACACTTACACAAATCTTCTTAATATTCGATCAAAATGTTCTAGGGAATAAAATAATAATTATTTATACAAGTAAAATACTAATATTTGGTAATACATTTCTCTATGAGATCAGTTATGAGCAATGTTTTTGGCACAGCGATCAGATAATTATAAATTTATTTAAATACATTATTTATTGGATATCTAATAACACATGACAATCTCTTAAGAATAATAGTAGAAGGAAAGATAGAAGGGAGACGATAAAAAGGAAGACCGAGGATGAAGTTTTTGCAACAAATTAACGAAAAGTTAGCAGTAAGGTCTTACCAGGAAAGGAAAGGATGGCAGAGAGAAAAGAGGAACGAAGGCACTCACCAACAGGAGCAAGCACTTTAATCTATCTCTATAAGAAGAAATAACAATTATTATTTATAATTAGGATATAAATTAATAACGAAAACAAAACTTTAACAGAAAATGTCAGGTAACATATTTCACAATATGAAAGGAAGACACACTTCTCTTATGAAACTCGCAAAGTACTCGAAATGGATCGTGTTTTTATATAAGATTAACCTAGCTACTCTAGCAACTACCCAGATTTTACGCCTACCACAACACACAACAAAATGCATTTGTAAAATTAATGAGATCATAGATTAATTGATCTACCAATATGCTCGCCATTATTACAAGGTCTAAATATTTTTTAACTCTATAATATTGAATTAACTCTAGTTGGCACAAAAATATCAATATTATGACTGTAGAATTTTATTTGTAATCTGTCTGTGTTATGATGGCCAACACACGTGGACAGAGATTCAATGTAATGCTTATTAAAGGTTTATGCGTGTTGTAGTGAGTCAATCAATACTCACTTTAATTTCATATAACATTTCCACGATAATCTCCTATTCTACATTAAGTTTTTTACTACACTGAAATCCGATTTAGGACAATATAAGAATGTTCGCCAGGACCGCTATGTTTCTGACGAGATAAATGATATGTACGTGGAATCAAATTGAAGGCAACTGAAAATGAAAATAGCAAGTAGCAATTTGTACTACATATATCTTATGCCTACAATTATATTTAGTAGCGGACGACCCATGCATTCGGGTCGAAGTTATCAAAATCAAGACGTGGTAGCCGCGGCAGTAGCAGCGGCGTAGGCGGCGAGGTCGACGTCGAGTTCGTAGTCTTGGCTTGCTTAGCCGCGTTCCGCCGGCCGCAGCGTCCCACGTGATTGTGTTCGCCGACCAGCTTGTGTAGAGTGCCTTTCTGCGTGTAGGCCTTGCACCCGCAGCCGCCCATCGTGCACCGCCAGCGTACCACTCCGGAGCGCATCGTGTGTGCCGCGTAGAAACTGCGCCCGCGAACCCAGAGCCGTGGACGCCCGCCCGGGCCGACGCAAAGGCGCACGTATTTTTCTATACAAAGAAAATTTTATTTTGAAAATATTTGCCAAAAACAAATCTTTTAAAACCCCAAACAAGCAAAAAATTTATGTAAGCTAAGTCTTTCCCTTTAATTATGTATTGGATTTAAGAAGTTACAGGGAGTCTATTCTACAAGTTAATTAAATAAATTAAAAATATTTTATTGCGTTTGAGTTTCTACTAAAATAAATTAGTCCTTAACACTGAACAAAAGCAAGTTAAAACATTTACACCTAAAAATGTATCACTATTATTAGACTAGAATGTTTTAATATCAAGCCATCTATAGCAACGGGCTTAGTTTACTGTTAGCTTATAAGTATTAATTATTACCTTACAAACGAGAGTGCTTACTAATACATGTAATTCAAATCGATCTACCAGAATAAATTATTGCTTAAGCTGCGTATTACAAGTGTTACTAAAGGTTTACAAATAAGTCACTGGACCTCACTATTTTGCGAAAAATACGAACTAAATTTAACATGACACAGCCCAACACAGATTGACATTCGATGGCGACATCATTTGGGTCCACTAACTTTGTTGTTGACCTGTATTTTATTTTATTAGTGAGCTGTCCCAGTAAGCTGTTAATTATTAGGAGATTATGCCCCAAAGCCAAACAAATATTCATCTAATAACGAATGATTCATTTGGTGGTACTTTATCAAAACTAAATATATAATAAAAACAAATTTATTAATATATTATCTTTATTACCATACAAAATAACCATTTTTGACAATCAGATAAATTTGTTTTTATCATATATTTTTTCACTTTTGATATAGGTGCCTACAAATGAATCACCCGTTACATTAAATACATATATGTGTTTACAATAAATACAGAAAATTCAGCACTCCGTATTACCTAGAGGTACAGTAATAGTCAATAAAATATAAACGATTCTACAAAATACACGGAATGCTGAATGAAAAATGAGATTGCCAATTTGCAAACAGCCCACAACTACAAGACCCAACCCAACCTACCGAAATTTGAGCACTATGGAACAAAAAAATTGTTAGATTTTTCTTCACAACACAATACCCTGCCCTGCACATATTCCTGAAAAACTCGCTTGATCCCAATAAATTGATGTTAGTCAGGTTAAATTATTTAAACTGGATCAGAATGCGTAACCCCAGCAAAATGTTGCACCTTAGTGAAATGAGAGTATTACAGATACTTAGTTCATAGTAAGCCTCAATTTTTTCAAATATAGCAAAAGTCGTTCATGGTGTATTTTGGAAGTTATTCGAGAAAAACTGATTTAAGCGTTTAGCCTAGAATCAAGTATATGAAAAGACAGCTCTTAATGAGTTGTAAATGTATACCGATGGCAAAATTTTTTCATCTTATACTTTTTGAGATATTTAAGATTTTTCTGGGGTAACGTTTTGCAATTTTCCATATCTCGAAAATGGTTAGAAGAAGAGTTTAAAACAAAATACTGTTTATAGGCCTTAATTTGTTTACATATAAGTATTCCGATTCATCAACAAATATCGAAGTAATTAATAATTTTAAAAAATCGGAAAATTCCGGTTTACTCGTAAACTAGTACATTTAAACAAATAAAAAGCATTTACATATACATATGATAAACCCTTCTAACGTTTACAAATTCGGATGAACAAACATTACGCGATATGAAGATATAAAAGAATTTCATCGAATTCCTAGTGGTGTGACTTTGGCCATCGAATACGCAGTTCTCTCTAAACACAAATAGATAAACTATAGTGAACATATGTGTTCATTTTGTTACAAAACATGCCTGAAAATTTCGGCTTCAAATCTCGGATGGAATAAAAGTTATTAAACAAACAAGAAAATATCATCAATTCTCCTACAAACCGACTAAATAAGCGGCCGTTTCATACTTGCGGGTTTCTTACGAAAATTAGAAAAGTTAATTAACTTTTGTAAATGTGTTTGAGCTTGTACTGAAAAGCATTTTAATTATTTAAGTCTAAAATTAGTGATAAAAGTACACTTGTTTAATAATACTCAAACTATCTATGAATTTTCTAGTTTTAGTTTTATAGCATACAATTATTGTAAAACAGTAATTTGAATAAAAAATAATCATGCTCATGTATTTTCTTTATCCACCAAACTCAAGAACCTTTTTGTATGCGACTGTACTAGCAAAAAAAAGACTATTATACCATTTTTTTTAAGATGGTTACGCTCAAATATGATACGGCCGCTTTTTCGTAGCCTCCATTATTTAGTCGGTTTGTAGGGAGAATTAATTGATGATATTTTCTTGTTTGTTTAATAACTTTTATTCCATCCGAGATTTGAAGGCGAAATTTTCAGGCATGTTTTGTAACAAAATAATAGTGTACACATATGTTCGCTGTAGTTTATCTATTTGTGTTCAGAGAGAACTGCGTATTCGATGGCCAAAGTTACACCACTAGGAATTCGATCAAATTCCTTTATATCTTCATGTCGCGTAATGTTTGTTCATCCGAATTTGTACACGTTAGAAGGGTATATCATACGTATATGTTACTGCCTTTTATTTGTTAGTAAATGTACTAGTTTACAAGTAACCGGAAATTTTCCGATTTTTTTAAATAATAAATTACTTCGATATTTGTTGATGAATCGGAATACTTATATTTAAACAATTTTGAACTAATTAAGGCATATAAACAGTAATTTTTGCTACTAACAGTTTTCGAGATATGGAAAATTGCAAAACGTTACCCCAGCAAAATCTTGAATATCTCAAAAAGTATAAGATGAACAAATTTTGCTATCGGTATACATTTAAAACTCATTAACAGAGCTGTCTTTTCATATACTTGATTCTAGGCTAAACGCTTTTTTTTAAAAACATCTTGCTGGGGTAACGGTACTCCAGCAAAATCAGTTTTTCTCGAATAACTTCGAAAATACAACATGAACGAATTTTGCTATATTTGAACAAATTGAGGCTTACTATGAACGAATTTTGCTATATTTGAACAAATTGAGGCTTACTATGAACCAAGTATCTGTAATACTCTCAGTTCTTTAAGGCGCAACATTTTGCTGGCCTAGTTGCCACCACGGAATGGGGTAATAGATCAACGGACAAAGAAATTAGTTCCACAGATATATCCCGGCATTTTTATGGCGACACTAATATCCAATCATTTTCATTTTAGAGGCTCGAATACCATTTTGTGGTGACGTTGTATTTATTCATCAAGTATTGCCTTTGCATGTGCAGCGAGTGCTGCTTGGGCGAACGCACGCTGAGCGGCGGGAGAGGCGGGCGGCAACGACGGCGCCGGTGCTGGCAAGGCCACAGGCAGCAGCGTCGGCGGCTCGTGCGAGTGCACGTTGCTCAGCGCGAAGATGCGATCGTGCAGCGTGTGCGCATAAGCGCGGCAAGTACGTCGCGTACATCGCCACCGCACCTTATTTTTTTCAGGAAAAACCTTCTCGGCGTAAAACGAGAACCCTCCGAGCCGCATATGACGTCGGCCACGGTTTGAAATCACGAACTCAACTGTAAAACACCACCACCGTTACTTTAAATAAAGCACAATTCCAAAACAGTAAATAATAATAGACATGCCAAGTCAGCAGGTTAGTTTTGTAAGTGCGACATGCAAAACGTAGGTATTTTTAAATTAAAGTTGTAAAAGAATTGTTTGATGTCATCTTTATTTTGTTTCATTTGGCAGTATGTAGGGTCTCAATAAGACTTTCTATTCGGGTGTGTTCATCCACGACTGGGGCGTGCGGCGGGTGGTTGTGTTTGGCGATGCAGCCTACCAGTTGGCCTTCGAATGTGAGCGCGCGCGCCGAGCAGCCCTGTCCGCGGCTGCGACAGCACCAGTAGACTCGGGCGCCGCGCCGCTTGCGAGCTACGTAACCGTACTCGTCCACAAGAAGCGCCGGCGCCCCGCGACGTGTCACCGAGTAACGCACTCGTACCTCCCCTGTTCCAACTACGTCATTGGAGACGACATCACCAAATGAGATAGTGTTTGCGTTTGATTAGGAAATTTCATTACGCAGGTAGATACATATTAACGTTCTCTTAGGCCAGAAAGCGCGACTAAAGTTAGTACTTGTTGGCCGCGGAAAGACGTAAAATTGTACTTACACAAACTCAACAAAGAAAGCTAAAGATCACATAAATGTTTAGCAAAGTCTGAGATCTGAAACTTTCTTTTATCGGTTTTTTTTTATAGTTCGACAAAGAACTATATCATTATCATTACATAAATGACAATAAAAAATTTAAGAACTTAAATTATTTTATTATCTTAAAACCTTACACTATTCGATCACAATCTTTTATGTACTATAAATAGTATAGCGATTGGAAAACTGAAATCATTAATGAAAGAAACTACAGAAAACTGACACTCACAAAGAAATAAAATGTCACAGAAATAAACTATCTTACACAGAGGTAACGCATTAGATTTTCATATCAAGGATGGGCCAGATTTACGAAGAAGGTAACTTGTAATCATGACCAAATTTTACATACGTAAATAAACATCATAATAGGTATATGCCCAAAATTGAACTAATTACATTTATTAATTTGAAAACATTTTGCCTTACAAGATCTCAGTTGCATAGAAGCAAGGTATATTAAATTTAAAAAAAACACTGTTGTATAGAAGCAAGGTATTTTAAATTAAAAAAAAATACTAAGATTTTTCTGCTGCACAATTTTATCGCACGATAATATCCAATGACTAAGACATTTTTATAATATTCATCCGAAATCAAGACGCGACAAGATAGAATAAAATTGCAGCAGAAAATCGAGCTTTTTGATTTATCCTATTCTTTAGAATAATTCTTTAGAATAGGATAAAAATCTTACACAATTTTGTAATAACACCTATTTTTTACGATTTATTTAGGTAACAGTGAAATATAGGAATTTTAAGAGGAAATCGTTTGGCCGTATTTCTATACAAACGTAGTTCCTTGATTCGTCGCCGGATAGTGCCAGTAATTATCTTATACAAAAAACATACATGGCGACAAAAAGACTACTTTTTTGTAAAAATATATTTTTATAAAAAAAAATTAAAAACGAAAACAAGCACATGCAAACGAAATACATTAGCATGTCTGTATCTTTTCGTTTTTTCATAATTTCATTATTAAAAGAAATACGCACCTGCATAAACCTGAAAAAATGGTAATATTATCCACTATGTTCCAACATCTAGCAAACAAAGACGAGATTATATTACAAAAAGAAAATATGTATGAAAAAGATATTAAATCGTTTAAGATTTGGAGGAGAAATCAGGTCAAAAGACTTAATACCTATTTTTCAATTCTCCTGACCTTAGTGTTTCCTCTTAAGGGTGCCTCAAAATTACCCAATTTTTAATTAATACGCCTTGATGACTAAAGTAAAAAACTAATATGATATAAACCTTATTTCCTGATCTTAATTAATCTTATTTAAACTCCATTCTTATCAATTTCCATCTTCGCAGAAGCTAAGCAATGGGACGGACCGCTTTGTAGCTTACCCCAGATTAATTTTTAGAAATATCTGGGGGTGTGCTGCCGGGCGAGCCAGCCCGCCTCTCTTGTCGTAAAAGCGCTGGGCGTTAAGGGTTTAGACACAGAATAACTAGGCTTAGGGCGTCATGCTGTCCTAAACAATGTGATCCACCGTGCTCTTACTAGCATCCACAATCCACATGTCATCCGTTCAACCTAGCGGCCTGGTTAGGGATGACAACTAGAGACCGGATGGGATGACCCTTATGCTTAGAGGTTGGGACGGCCCCTTATGTGGGACGCTACCTGTGTCGACTCTCTAGCGTCTTTTCATCTCGCGGTCACTAGGTCTAAAGCCGGGACAGCCACAGCTGCTGCAGAAAACCTCAAATGGCACTATGTATATTTGTGCCGTTGAGGTTTTGTAGTCTTGGCAAAAATATTACCTTTTTGAGCCATTTGTTAATTTTTAAACACCAGTAACATTTTAAGAGCAAGTTTAGTCCATGATACTAAACTGTTTTCTGAAAAATATACTTATTGAAAATCGATTAAAAATATTTCGTCCTCCCAAAATAATCCATTTGGATGAGGGCTGATTTGAATGGAAAGTCGATTTTTTAATTTTTCTATTATTGTTTTTATGGAAAGTATTTCAGTACTATGGACCAAACTTGCTCCAAAAATGTTTAAAAAGTCATCCTGTATACTGTCGCCCGAAAATTGACTCAAATCACACTACTCACAGACAACAACTGCCTTTGGCATTCATATGAGAACAAACAGGACAGGCCAATCAGGGTGATGGCCAAAAAATTGCCTTCTACGTGTAAACCGGACAGGATTATTGAAGACCTCAAAGCAAAGGGTCTCCAAATTGAAGACGCTGTGAATAAATTAAGTTGGAAAACTAAAGAGCCCTTAAATATGTTCATGCTGACATTCAAAAACCAGGAAGAAATTGGCAAAATTTATCAGATTAAATCTATCTTGGGGTGCGTGGTTGATATACAACCTCTCAAATCTTCCAAACTTATCCCGCAATGCAAGAGATGTCAGGCTTATGGCCATACACAAATGTATTGTGCCAAAGAGCCAAGATGCGTAAAGTGCACTGGAAAACATCTGACCGTGGACTGTAAAAAACCAAGTACAGAAAAACCGAAGTGTGTGCACTGCGGAGAAAGTCATCCTGCGAACTATAGAGGTTGCATGATAGCTAAAGAGATGCAGAAGATAAGAAACAAGTCTGCTAAAAAAAATGTAGTCAGTCATGAAAATACTGCTCAGAGCAAACTGCAGAAACCTACCAATAAGCCCGTATCAAAAGTAACCACAAATATCTCTTACGCTCAGACGGTTGCGAAAAATTCTATAAGCCAACCCCAACGCAAAGATGAAAGCACTCAAAACCCACAAGAGAAAAAGTTAGATGAAATACTAAAGCTTATGTCATCATTAGACGAGCGCTTGAAAAAACTAGAAAATAGCACCAAACCCGCTATTACTACCAAGAATAAAAAATGATGAAACAACTGAAAATCATGGCATGGAACTGCAATGGGCTACTTAACCACAAAAATGAGTTACAAGTAATCCTAGATATAGAAAATATTGATGTGTGCCTGGTATCTGAAACACACTTTACAAAACAATCTTACATAAAATTAAAAGGTTACAAAGTATATAATGCATTGCACCCAGCAAACAAAGGTAGAGGTGGCAGTGCTGTTATCATCAAAGAAACTATTCAACATCAAGAACATGTTAAACATGAAATTCCTCAGGTGCAATGTGCTGCAGTCAGATTGAATACAAAAAGTTGTCCTCTTACTGTGGCTGCCATATACTGCCCACCAAGACATAAAATACAGAAAGACTTGTGGAAGAACGTACTTTACACACTTGGTGATAAATTTGTATTGGGAGGTGACTTCAATGCTAAGAACACGTATTGGGGTTCCCGACTTACGAACACAAAAGGAAGAAAACTTATGTGCGCCATCACAGAAATGAAATGTGGTGTTGCATCAACAGGTTCACCTACATACTGGCCAACGGACCCATCAAAAACCCCTGATCTCATAGACTTTTTTATTTATAAAAACATGTCGTCTAACTACATGCAAACTAATCAAAGTTATGATATGAACTCCGATCACTCAGCCATTTATTTAGAAATAAACGAAAAAGTTATATTTAAGGAAGATAATTTAACTCTAGTCAATAAATATACAGACTGGGATAGTTTTAAAATAGAATTAGACAGCCATGTAGACCTTAGAGTACCACTAAAGACTCCAGAGCAACTAAATATAGATTTAGAAAAATTTGTCAGCTTAATACAACATACTGCTTGGAATAATACACCTAAGAGTAAGAAAAGGACAGTGAAAAACACATACCCATTAGAGATAAAAGACCTGGTAAAAGAAAAAAGAAGACAAAGAAAACTATGGCACCAAACTAGGTCGCCAGACGATAAAAAAAAGTTGAATAACCTCACAAAAAAGCTTAAAAGGGCAATCCAAAAACATAACGATGAGTGCACAAATACGTATCTCCAAAAACTGTCCAGTGACCGTAGTACAGATTATTCTCTCTGGAAAGCTACGAAGAACATGAAACGGCCAATAAACCAAATTCCTCCCTTGAAACTAGGATTTGGAAAGTGGGCGGTTAGCAACGAACAAAAAGCTGCTTTGTTTGCCGAACACCTCGAAGGGATTTTCAAACCAAATGACAGATCAGAAGGCATCGTTGAAGATATCACTGAGGAACTCAGCGAAAATTATGATGAAGAAATAAATATAAAGCTTGTAACTCCAAAAGAAGTTATGAGGGAAATAAAACAGCATATCAACCCCAGGAAATCTCCTGGCTTTGATCTTATACCAGGAGAACTGCTACACAATCTCCCGAGAAAGGCTTTAGTCAAATTAACTAATCTCATAAACGCTGCTTTGAGACTTAAATACGTGCCCGATTTATGGAAAGTAGCTGAAGTAATAATGATTCCAAAACCGGGAAAACCGCCAAATGAGACGACGTCGTACAGGCCAATTTCATTGTTACCCGTTATGTCAAAGTTATTTGAAAAAATATTACTAAAAAGACTAAAACCTATCATCGAAACCAAAAACCTTATTCCACCACATCAGTTCGGCTTCAGAGAAAAGCATTCAACTATAGATCAAGTTCACAGAATAACAAATATAATTGAAAATACCCTCGAAAATGAAAAAGTCTGTTCTACTATCTTTCTAGATGTAGCGCAAGCTTTCGATAAAGTGTGGCATGAAGGACTCATCATAAAACTTAGAAACATGTTACCCACTAACTACGTAGATATAATTACATCATATATAACCAATAGAGCTTTTAGAGTGCGACAAGAAAATGCGTATTCTAAAATTAAAGAAATAAAAGCTGGAGTGCCTCAGGGAAGTGTTTTAGGTCCGGTCCTGTACCTACTATACACCTCGGACATTCCTGATATAGATGACAATACTATGGCGACCTTTGCTGACGACACTGCTATAATGGCTGTCGGAAGTACTCATGAAGAAGCAGCAGAAAAGGTTCAAATAGCAATTAATAAAATTATTGAATGGACAAAGAAGTGGCGAATCAAGCTAAATGAATCAAAGTCAACTCATGTTAACTTTACGAATAAGCAAGAACAATTATGTCCCGTGTATATAAATGGAAAGCAAGTTCCATTTGAAAATACAGCCAAATACTTAGGTATGACTCTGGATACAAAGCTGCGCTGGAAAGCGCACGTCAAAAAGAAAAGAGAAGAGCTCGAAATACGGTTTCAAAAGATGCACTGGCTGCTTGGGAGAAACTCTGCCTTGTCAGTGCACAACAAAATACTTTTGTATAAACAAGTCCTGATGCCCGTATGGACTTATGGTATACAGCTGTGGGGCTGTACCAAACAGAGCATTATCAGTATGATCCAAACATTCCAGAACAAAGTACTCAGGAGCATTGTCAATGCACCCTGGTACATTAGAAATGCTGACCTGCACCGGGACCTTAACATGCAGTTCGTCGATAAAGTTATTAAAAAATATGCAGAAGCACACGAGTATCGATTGCTTCATCATGTGAACGTTGAGGCAATCCAGCTCCTCGACAACACGGACACAGTGAGAAGACTTAAACGAACTAAACCGTTCGAATTAGTGTAGTGTAGTGACAATAAAAAAAAAATACTTAGTGCGGTCATAGTGCAATAATTAAAGACACACGAACAAAGTGCCTTCCCCTTAATAGAGACAGTAAGAAAAGTGCCGATGGACACATTCTTATACTATTGCTTATAAAACTAGGTCAATGTAAAATTACTAATTAGTCTTAGATTAATAGGCTAGATTGTAATAATATTAGCGTACTTATTGAACAGTATATAGGTACGTTAAGAAAGTGAAAAAAAAAAAAAAAAAAAAAAAAATCACACGTGACCAGAGGCCTTTGACTTGTGCCATAAAATGTGACAACGCTGCCATCCTTTTGAGCACGACACCAAGAGGTAGCGATTGGTCAGGGTTTTTTAGGGTTCCGTAATAAACAAGAAACCTGTATAATTTCGCTATTTCTGTCTGTCTTTCCGTCTATCTGTCAGTTTGCGATTTTACTCAGTAACTATTTGTACTAGAACGCTGTAATTTAGCATGGATATGTATATCAATCGCCCTTTATAAAGTGGTAAAATAAAATCATAAAACAAAAATTTTTTTACGGTAGCTTCCAAAGCATGTAAAGTGGGAATATTTTATTTTTCTTGACTAACTCACAATGTGGGATGCCGTTTTTTACCATTTTAGGGTTCCGTACCCAATGGGTAAAAACGGGACCCTTTTACGAAGTCTCCACTGTCTGTCGGTCACCAGGCTGTATATCATGAACTGTGTGATATACAGCCTGGTGACATTTGAAATTTTCACAGATGATGTATTTTTGTTGCCGCTATTACTAAAAATATAATAAATATTTAAGTAGGACTTCCATACAACAAACGTGATTTTTTTATAGATAATGGTACGGAACCCTTGGTGCGCGAGTCCGTCTTGCATTTGGACAGTTTTATTCGATTTAGGGATCCGTTTTTATAATATTTGGTTTTGAAGCAAATTATAGTTGAGTGTAGTGGCCCGACACGCACTTGCCCAGTTATTTATTTACTAAGTATAATAGTTTTAACTTAGTTATCTTGTATTTTTTTTGTTCAAGGATAGCATTTTTATTAAAAACTGAATAATCGACAAAAAAAACTTCATGATTTTCTGGGCTTCCTGGACCTTTGCAGTAGAGTTCCTTACAACAATACAATAAGTATATACATAAATATATGTAGTATTAACACAATATTCAAATATCCTTGATACCTGAGATTTTGTAAGGCAAAACTGGCTTTCTATATAATAAAATAAACTTGCCTGAAAACATACTTAACTATTTATTTTTTCTGAAATAAAAAATATACATCTTAATTCCATGCCAAACAAAAAGTAATTTAGGTAGGTACCTACTTATGTACAATTTACTAATCAAGATCACACATAAAACATAACTTAGAGACGAATTAATCATGCACACTTTTCAATGTCCACTAAACGGATGGACAGGTCACAACCTCTCCCAGTTCATACTTCCGCGAAATTTTTTGCATGTGATTTTCGACGTGATTATGCACAGGGTTAGTTATTCGGAGTACATTATTTTTGGATGTTATCCTCGCGCGACATCTTTTTCCATACTCCATGCATCGCCAAAATGTCCTGCCACTGCGCACACTATCCGTCACAAAAATATATGGTTCGTAAATCAGCTGTAGATGTCCGCTTTTCGTCTGAATGAAGTGAAGTTCTCCTTTCACATTGCTGCTTAACGGCCCTATAACTAAATAAAAAGGAGTTCGTTAATGACAGTAACTTTAGTATCTTCACTTAAGTAGCAACAAGCACTGAAGACAGGGGGCAGGTTTCAAATAAAACAACATTTAATAATTTTCTTTTTTTTATTAATAATTAGAACCACTTTGAGACTTTAGACGAAATTATTATTATTAATGATTGATAACCATCGATATCCCAGTATTGGGCAAAGGCCTCTCTCTCACTTCTTAATGACCCTCGATTTTGTGCCATTGATTCCTAAAATCGAGACCCAATTACTAATACTCCGCTGACCGTCTGTCTGTCCGTCTGTCACCGCAAGCTGTATCTCGTGAACCGTGATAGCTAGACAGTTGAAATTATCTTAGATGATGTATTTCTGTTGCCGCTATAACAACAAGTACTAAAACAGAATAAAATAAACATTTAAGGGGGGCTCGCATAAAAAAATTGTTTGCCGTTTTTGTTTGATATTAATAAGGCCAACATGTACACACTTGAAATATTCACAGAATATTCAGTTGTTAATTCACTTGAAAAATAAATAATTAAATTAAAATGAAATATGTTTTTAGGGGGGCTCCCATACAACAAACGTGAATAGATAGTTGTGCGAACAAGGTATTAAACTAATTTTTGTCATTGAATTTTATGTGACAGAAAGGTATATGATTAATTTTATTTCATTAATTAATGAACTACTGAAGGACCAACCAAAATACAACAATACCACAGAATAAGTATGTACTAGTTTTCACGTACAGAAGTCTTACTCAGAAAAGAAATAACTGCTTAATGTGGTTAGCGCTATGGTTTAATTTAGCTCGCGTCCGAACTCCTCACCTTTTCGTATAGATATTTCACAATTTCATTCTTATTATGCTGGACAAACGATTCATGTAACTGAACTTTTCTCAAACATGCTCGGAAATGTAGGCATTATTGTAGTAAAAAGAAGACACGAAGTTTGTAATTCTTGGCTCGTGGATTACTTTGCTGAACTAGGCCAGGAAAGTAGTATGAAAATCCATTCCTGGCCGCCGCTCAAAACAAAAAGACGAATAAAGTGTATTCACAATGACAAGACAGTGACATTGACGTTTCAGATGACAGTTCTGTTTTTACATTTGGCAAAGACATTAAGAGTTTAATTTCATCACTTGTCATACAGCCAATTGCTACCAATTATAAAAACTGCACTCTTTGAGCATTTATATAAATATGCCCATAATTTTATTATAATGTTTGTATTAGGTAAATCACACAAAAATATTTTATTTTCGTTGCGAGGGAAAAAAAAAACAATAATCTACGGTATTAAATTTTTTGCGTTAAATATGACGGGGCTGTATGGACTATGTTTTCTTTGCACTAAAGAACGCGGGAAAGCAGTTTCTTTTCTTTCAAAGCACGTGATTGATGTATATACTCTTTGCAGTAAACATTAACAACTGCTGTCGGTTAATATTTGCATATTTCTGGTTTTTTTTAAATAATTTCCTCGCATTTATTGAGAAAAGCACTATACATGCGGCAGGAATGGCATCGCCGGACTCGTAATTATTACTCCCGAAACTACTCGTCCCGCAACAAAATATTTCCCGTCCTCTGCAGTAATGTACTAATCCCGTTCGAAGTGGTCGCCGCGCGCATAGTAATAATGTAGGTATATTTTAAATACCTAAATAGGGAGTGACACAGGCCTGACTATACTTAACCCTGCTCCTGTCACTAAAAATAAACAATACCAGTCAAACAATTTACATTTGCTACCGTCGACCGGTCAGGGAAAATCTGAGGGGATAATAAATATAATATGGTTGTGCTAACAAGCGGTAATCTAAAAGAGATGTCAAACTTACCTTCACATGTCAAATTGTGCCATAAATTATGAATACGAAAATGAGTTAGGTACAATTTCTTCATGCCAATATATATTTAGATAAACAAAAGCATATCCAACACGTAACCACGCATATCCCTCGCGATACAGCGGGGAAATGCTGCAAGTGTAATGGACACTTTTGCGTCTGGTACGATTCAGAGCGGACTTTTTGACTAGTATAAGGCTTATCCTGTATTAAATGATCTAAGTAATTAAATGTATATTGTCGTGTAATCTATTATGTATGAAAACCATAACATTCAACATTTTATGAGCCATCTGCATGCTAGTATAACTACCTTATAATAATTTAGCTTTCAGTCGTTTTCGCCTAGTGATGTGCCGCTACCAAATTACCGTTACCAGTATTTTACTATATGGGAATATTCCCAGTAAGTTACTATTCTTACCGGTAATATTCCCAAATGCTGGTAATATTGTTTAATAGGTCTTATTGATTTCTCTATGTAATATTGTTTAAAATACGCTCGTACACTCTTCCAAGCTGCTTCTATTCCCGCAATATATTATTACTTTCTGGGAATGTTACCGGTAACGTTACTAAGAAAATACTCGACCCGAGTAAGTTACCGGTAACGGCACATCACTATTTCCGAAAAAAGGGGTAATCTTTTGTATATACTGATTTAAAGCTAGACGACTAAGTACTTTTTACCCGACTACGGCAAAGCAAAAGGAGGGTTATGATTTTGACAGGCTATGTATGTATGTATGTATGTATGTATGTTCATCTGTTCCCTCGTAACTTCTAAACTACTAATCAGAGTTCGACAAATGACATATCATTAGAAGCGTCTTAATTGTCCGCTGGTTATAGGCAATATGGGGTTTTACAAAATCTAATGTGGCGCCCTCTAGCGGACAAAACATACAGAGTAAAAAAATAAAGTTAAGATAAATATGCCGTGTTTGGTATCATTTGAAAGCGCTTTACTTGTACATTTTGAATATATATATATTACTAGCATTTGCTTGTGACTTTACCTGTATTCATGGGCTGATTGCATATAATTCACATCTTTTCGTTCATAACTTCTTTACTACTTATCAGAATAAGACCACTGCAGTACCATTAGAAGGGCCTTGATATTCTGTTGGTTATGATCTATAAAACTTGTCACCAAATTTTGTATTGCGCCCTCTAGCGGACAAAAAGTTCTATGTTAATATAAAATTAAAATAAATGGTGTATACCGTGTTTGGTATCACTTGTAAGAGCTTCACGAGTACTTTATGCTTGTACATAATTACAAGAATGTTTTAATGATGTTAAATATGAGCGATAAGAGTAAAGCGCGGATCACGGGAACTGTGAATCGCTTTATGCAATGTAGAGCAGTGTGAACGTTAAATGCACTAATGAAAACGACATAAGCTGGGAGTACCTCCACGCGGTGAAGGCGGAAACATTTGACAGGCCTATGTCGCCCTCAGTAGAGTCAAAACCATAGAGGGTTGTTTATAAGTGCCTTGGATCATAATAAATTACTTAAAAATCCACATGACAGTCGATCGTTAGCAGAATTAGATAGATTAAGAAATCTTCCCAGGTCCTCTTAATATATGAAACATCCAATCTATTTATACTAACGACCTCATCCACTAATTCATGACCCATTCGCTGCCATCGACGCAAATGTGCGCTACTACGAAATACTGGGAGCTTCATACGGGGAAACCGTTGCTATACCGGCTACGATCCACGCGCTACGAAATAGTAAAATAGGATATCTCTACATATTACTATACGCCGATACATAAGTCAAAAGAGATGTCGAATGTCAACTACCTAGTTTTTAGTTCATCAATTTAACTTTTGTTAATATTATGCGCCACAAATACACTTTAACACCAAAATAGTACAAATAATAAAAAGTAAAAAAACTAAAACCCAACTACGACAAAAAACGACGCTGAAAAAGTATAAAACAAGATTTTCAGAATACTGAAGTAAACAAAGTTGCTAATGTAGTTGCAAGTAAATGGACACAGTAGACTCTACCAAGATGCCTTCGTTGTAAATTGACAATAATGTCATACAATACTATTCTGAAGTATGCAATATTCACTATGTAGAAATCAATTTTCATGTTTGAAAGTTTTCAGGCGTAGTCACACGTTACATATACCTACCTATCGTAGCACTTTGACAACGTGTGACTACGCCTTTCCAAACATGAAAATTGATTTCTACATAGTGAATATTGCATACTTCAGAATAGTATTGTATGACATTATTGTCAATTTACAACGAAGGCATCTTGGTAGAGTCTACTGTGTCCATTTACTTGCAACTACATTAGCAACTTTGTTCAGTTCAGTATTCTGAAAATCTTGTTTTATACTTTTTCAGCGTCGTTTTTTGTCGTAGTTGGGTTTTAGTTTTTTTACTTTTTATTATATTATTTGAGGTCAGCACTGGCGTCGTTAGTGCTACCCCTTGTACTGAACGAGCGAAGCCTCTCAGTTTCGAGATTCTGTTTCGCCTAACACCACAGTCGCATTTTTCAACCGGTTCTCGTGAAATGTAAGCAGGTTCGATAAATGATTATATGTACTTACTAAACATTTTTTGCCGATTCAGATTTTCGATTTTTTTCAAAATGGCGGAAATATAGGGTTGAAAACTATAAATAATCACATTTCAGCTATTTCGAAAAAAAATTAAAAATGTCATAAACCTGTTTTGTCACCCTTATTAAGACACATTTTTGTCTGTACCTACATCTTTTTATCCGATAAACTTTAACAGGTTGGCGATTCGCGCCTTCGCGAGTCGAGTTCTACAGTTCATAGAGCCTCTAGTAGTAGGTACTTCAGTTTGGTCACAAAAGAATTAAATAATTTGCTGATAATTAAGTATATTTTCGGTTAACGGTAGTACCCGTTATGTAAGTAAGAAGGTAATAAAATAATTCACTTATATTGTTATGAACACCCACTTTGTAAAATGGTAACTTTTTTTTTATCAGTGATATGTTTATTATTACGTCAAGTAATCTGTGATAGGCAAAAAGGGATGCTGTTTGTAAACTTGATCTATCTGGTATCTCCACATCATCCATCAAGCAATATCAGCTTCATCTTTTCATGTAGGTACCAATGCTGTTACGGTACACGACCACTTGTCGTCCACAAAAAAGCTTCTATATATACAACGTGGACGAGACATACCCGTAATAAAGCGAACCACATGCTATACTAGATCACTATAATATAATGAAATTAAAATAACGGCCGAAACACAAAAAAATTTTTCGACATTTCCGTACAAAAGTGTGCAGCCGCACGGGCAAGTTGTACGGGAATGTCGAAAATTTTTTTGGTTATTATTTTAATTTCATTATACCAGAAATCAGGAGCCAGAACCCATTAGCCTAGAACAAAGAAGCAGGATTCAGAAATCGAACTACATAAAAAAAAAAAATAATGTACATAGGAACCAGAAAAATCAGTAAACAGAAACAGAAACTCGGCTGCGAAAAACAGAAAACCCAGAAGCCAGAAGTGAAGAGTGTCAAGACCAGTAAACTGAAGTCAGAAGTCAAATTCCAGAAGACAAACCAGAAGGCTGCACTATTACGACAGTGTCAACAAATCTCTAATCTTACGAAGAAGACCTGCAGAGCAACGCGACGGATACAAAACAACAAAGCAGTCTATTATCCTTCCAAGTATATATCACACACCAAGTATTATATCTAACAGAACAGATTATTTTAATTTCATTATACTATAGTGATTTAGTATAGCCTGTGGTTTGATTTATTACGGGTATGTCCCTTCTACGTTGTACATATATGGACTGAATCACCCCTTTAAAATAAGTTTACTGAATAAAAGACGTATTTATATAAAGCGTATATTTTAAGGGCCGGCGCACATATGGCGAAGCGCAGCGCAGAGTTCTTTGAAATAATATCCTAGTCAAATTTTATGTGCGTAAGTATGTTAATTGATTTTGGATATTATTTCAAAGATGACAATGACAATAATAGTTTGACAGTGAAAAATGCTCTGCGCTGCGCTTCGCCATATGTGCGCCGGCCCTAAGTGTATTATATCTGAATAACCATTTAATATTACCTATTTATTTTGTGCACAGATTTTGCTACTACACCCAAACTGTCCCTCTTGTCCCATTGCAATGCCTGACAAGGTACATATGTATTGAGTCAAAATATGTAAAATATTTATGAACAAATCATATGTAATGCAATTCTATTCCTCAGGGAAGCGTGTTGGGTTGTTTATTATTTTTAGTATATATTAATGACCTGCCTTCTGTGGTTAAATCCCATAAAATTGTTCTATTTGCTGATGATGCTACTCTTATAATAACTTCTGAAATGGATAAACTTTGCGAGTTACAAAACATAATTGCTGATTCACTAAACAAAGTAACTACTCACTGCAAAGAGATTGGACTCGAATTAAATTTTGATAAAACAAAGGTAATGCAATTCCGACCATATCAAAGAAAGGAAATAGATTTAAATGTTACACATGAAGGTAACAAGATTGACGAAGTAAGCTCGTTTTCATTACTTGGTATTCTGATAGACTCAAATCTTACTTGGAAAAATCACGTAGAATCCGTTGTTAGTAAACTCAGCAAATTCTCATATGCACTGCGTGAACTCCGGAAAGGCACAAACGAAGAATGTGCCCTCACTGCCTATCATAGCCATGCTGCAGCCTGGATAAGGTATGGAATTATCTTTTGGGGAAATTCGACAAATGTCCAAGCGGTATTTATTTTACAAAAACGGCTCTTGAGAATAATAACATTCACACGACCTCGTGAAACATGTCGAGAACTCTTCGGCAAATTCAATATGTTAACGGTCACGGGAATGTATATTTTTGAATTATGTCGCTTCGTTCGTAAACACACGCACTACTTCGAACGATACGGTGACATGACTCGCCGTTTTGCATCACGTCGAGCAAATAATATAATTCTACCCACATCACATCTTGATTTTTATAAAAATGGTCCCTATTACATGGCTATCACGGTATACAATCACCTTCCAAAGTATATAAAAGAATCTCAGGGACCTAAATTTGACGCTGAATTAAAAACTCTTCTGACTAATAAAAAATATTATACATTGAAAGAATATTGGGACGATAAATTATAAGTTTTATAAGACTGACATTTAATTTATTATTATGTATTATATAATTTAATTCCATTCCCATGTAAATATAGACAATTTAAGAATTATTGAACAATTCCGTTTAAGTTAAATTTATTTGCTAAATTGTATTGAATATATAGACTTCACAATGCCTAATAAGGGTAAAATTTGTAAAATAATAAGACCTTTTTTGACAATGTAATGAAATGTGCATGTGTACTTGTTACAAATTTTATGTGAATAAATGAATATGAATATGAATATGAATGTAATGAATGAATAAACTGTGTACTGGTAAAATTTGTGTCAATCTCACGCTTAATTATTGTTATCATCAAAGGTGTGAACTTCTCGCCATGTCTAACAAAACAGATGAATTGACTAGTAAGGTACACCGCTTCCGCAAATATAATGTAGCGATAGGTAAAACTTAGTTATTACAAAAATTACATAAATCTCGCGAATATCAAGTATTTTTTTTTTTGTAAGCATTTTATTTCAATTTGCCTTTACTCAAAAAAACTTTGCAAAAGTGGCCAAATGAACTTTAGTCAAAACAAAAGATTTTGTTAGGATTCCGACTTTTTGGGCCGCCCTGGTGGTTGTGAAAAGATAACATAAAAATCTAAGTTACTTACGAGTACCTTACATTAAATACATTTCAACAGAATTTTCTCTTGTATTAACAAACGGAAACCCCATGGAAAATAATTCCATTATTTGTATAATAGTAGGTAGTGTAATTAGGTAGGTTATACCTTAGTTATATGTTGCCCAGGCTTAACAGAATAACAAAAAAAAATTTATTCAAAGCTGTTCGGTATTTCCGGAGATTAGCGGGTACAAACATTTGCAGATAAACAAACAGAGTTTTTTTTAATTCTTACTCTGTTACTATGTCTCTATCGCCCATTTTTCTTTTTTGGAAATATAGGTATTTAATTCACACACATTTTTTTACTCTTTTATTATAAGTAGCTGCCGCTAGCTGATGCCCGAGACTTCGTTCGCGTGGACTTTATGACTCCAGCATATTAAAATATAAACGAATGTACGAGTAGATACATAAGAAAATACTTGTAGCAGTGTCATAAGTCTAAGGTCAATATTATTTTTAATTTATTTTTTTCATATTGTAAACATAGTCTAAAATGTTTCTTTATAAATTATGTTGGAGTATTTCCTTCGGGAGGCAATATGAAAAAACCTGAAGCGCTACTAACCCTGGAGAAAGCCACATAAAGTTGGCCATGCAAAAAAAACATTCCTCAGTCGACACCAGCGGCTTTAAGCGATTGACACTGCGACTTATTTATTGTCAAAGCAAGTGGTCACATGTGAACTGTGTATGTTTAAAAGGAAATTTGTTGGGGATGAGTGGTATACGCGGAATAAAAACAGTATCTGAGGCCAAGATAAGACTGTCCCGAACGATTACACAGCAAAAGGGTTTTAGGGTTTTAGCCAGATTAGGCAAGTCGAAAAATTATGCCCAAACTGTTACCGCTTTCACCACATGGAATTACTCCCAGCTTATGTTATTATTATTACGCTAAACAACTTCAAACTGATATCTTAGATTTCCACATCAGATGATTATCGATATTTTGTAAACAAATGTTTATGCAAATAAATAAGGCTAAACAACTTTTGCTAAGGCGTAATTTTTATATTTCCTCTAGTTTAGCTGGACTATTATGGTTCTGCATCAGGTGTTCCATTTTTCAAAATGTTGCCCAGGCATAACAGCTATACTTCAAAAAAAGTTTCATTGAATCCGTCCAGTATTTCCGGAGATTAGCGTGTACAAATTCAGACAAACAGACAGGGTTTTTTTTTTAATTCTTTCTATGTTACTAGGCCTCCATCGTCCCACATTTTTTTTTTGGAAATATAGGCATTCAACGCACAAACACATTTTTTACTGTTTTATTAAATGTATTGATGAAAGTTTAACCATCCAAATTACAAATTTATGCGAAAGTTTGTAAGTACGAGTATGAATGGATTCCAGGTCCGGTGTTCAAACCTCGGCTAAACGGCTGAAGGAACTGGGATGAAATTTGGCACAAAGATCACACGCAGCAGCGTGTCAAAGTCAAGTTCAAAGAAAGGAACTGGCGACACACACGGCTGCTACATCGCCAAATTTACACAAACCATTTCAAGCTACTTTTGGCCCCCCTCCACAACTCGAAACCTATTTCACTTAGGTACATACAAGTGGCACATTTATTAAAATTAAGTTTTTAGTTACATACATCGGTAACCTAGCCTTCCCCCCTTCCTCCTTGCCGTCCCCTAAATCAACGATCCATAATGGAAATTTTAACCAAAATAAAGTTTTTATTTTTGTCTCCCCTTAAGACGAAGTGGTAGCTAAAGTGGCGCCCTCATTTGAAATAAATTGTTTAAAAGTAAATAAGGTGATAATTAAAAATTTGATTTGTATAAATGTCTAGAAAGACCTTTAAACTATTTTATGACTAACCTTTGAAAGTAATATTGGTAGTCCGTCTAGTTTTAAAACTGTTTTTCGCCAAAAGTGGCCACTTTTGGCGAAAAACAGTTTTAAAACTAGACGGACTATTCGTAATAATTTCAAAGGTTACTCATAAAATAGTTTAAAGGTCTTTCTAGAATTTAAACAAATCAAATTTTTAATTATCACCTTATTTAGTTTTAAACAATTTATTTCAAATGAGGGCGCCACTTGAGCTACCACTTCGTCTTAATAGTTCCGAGGTAATATTAGTGGCCATAGTTTACTATTTGATGACAATTTTATTTAAAGTTTGACTATCATTTAATATAGGATGAGTCACATTATAAAGATACTGAGTTATAAAATAAGAAGGTAATGTAATCACTTTTTTGGTGCCATATATTAACATTTTAGAAGTTAATAGCTTGAATTCATGATACAAATTTAGGTGCTAAAAAATATCCACCATGCTGAGTTGTATTTAAAGTGGCTTAGAGGATAACTAGTGGCTAGGAAAGTATTTTTCAGATGCACGTAGGTTGTGGCTGACTTAGTAATTTAGAAGGCAACGTAGATTTTAGAGGTGAATAATGCTATTAAAAGAAGTTTGTTTAACCCATTTAGCACCCATTAATAACTTTATTCCGTTAAACTTTTTTTAGGTTTGTTTTATACCTATGTATGTAGTTACACCTACACAGGGTGTCTTTTAACACACCAGCCAAATTTTTAGAGCAAGTTCAGTCCATGATACTGAACCACTTGCTATGAAAAAATTTGGAGTAAAAAAATAATTGTGTCAACAAAAACCATTTGACCAAGTGCTGTATCGAAAAAAAATATAATAGTGATTTTCGATAATAGTTTTTATAAAAATTGTTTCAGTATCATGGACAGGACTTCCTCCAAAAATTTGGCTGGTGGTCATAAAGTCACGTAATCTGCCCTGCCTAAATCATTCATAAGTAAGTAAGTAGTGAGTTACTACCCACTTAACAAGTGCAGATTTTTATGAATTTAGCGGTAAGTGTTTATAAATCCAAGAATTATTATAACTTGAAGAAACGCGTGTTAAGGGGATACATGAATTTTTTTAAGGCTTCAGTGCTGACCCCATTTGAAATAAATTATTTGAAAGGAAACGGAGATATCATTCAAAATTTTTTACTTGATCAAGCCCTAGACAACCTTTCAAACTATTTTATGAACTATTGTTTACAGTTTAAAGTAACAACGAGAAGCTTTTCTTCGTATTTGCGCTACTTTTTTTTGCGCTGCTTTTGGCCACTACATCTAGCAAACAAAGACAAGATTATTCATATTACAAAAAAGAAATTAAATCGATGAAGATTTGGACGAGAAATCAGGGGACTACGAAAAATTGTTTTTCTGTACATTTTACAGTATTTTTAGTCCGAGCCGCAGTTGTACATAGGGCGCACTATAAGTTTCCGGAACTGGCCACTTACATAAACAATATTTAAAAATTTATTGCAACATTTGAAAATAGAACTCTTTGGCTGTAGAATGCAGTTTGTTTCATCTGACTGTCTTTGGTTTTTACCTTGTGGCGCCATTAAAAAAATTGTGTGTCTGCATCAACATGGATTTAACTCGGGAAAATTTTCGTAGTATGATTTTCTACGATTTTAAGTGTAATTTGACAGCTCAACAGAGCATCGCTCGGCTTGAAACAGCTTTTGGCAATGAAGCACCATGCAAGACAACTGTTTATAGCTGGTTTGCAGAATTCAAGCGTGGTCGTATCAATCTCAGTGACGAATCTCGCGATGGTCGGCCGTCCACCGCTGTGACCAACAAAAACATCGATGCTGTGCGCCGTATGATTGAAACAGACAGGCATGTGACCTACCATGAAATTCGCGCATCCTTAGAAATAGGCATGAGTCAAATACAATTAATCCTACACAAACATTTGGGTGTGAGAAAGCTGTGCTCGTGGTGGATCCCACACAACTTGACCGAGGCTCAAAAAACGGACCGCGTCACTTGGTGCAGTGCCATGCTTACCAGATTCAACGAAGGTGCGTCAAATTTGGTGTGGGACATAGTAACAGGTGACGAAACATGGATTTATTGCTACGATCCCAAAACAAAGCAGCAATCGAGCGTATGGGTCTTTCAAGATGAGCCGAAACCAACCAAAGTGGCGCGCGTGAAAAGTGCATCTAAGCGGATGATTGCTTCTTTTTTTAATAAAACTGGACACGTGGCTACTGTTGCTTTAGAGAATCGTCGTACAGTGAATAGTGACTGGTACACTACCATTTGTTTGCCGGAAGTTATTGACGAACTCCGTAAAAATAACCGTAAACGCCGTATCATCCTGCACCACGACAATGCTAGTTCTCACACGGCCAGACAGACAAACGACTTTTTGAAGGCGAAAAATGTAGAACTTATGAGTCATACTGCATACAGTCCCGACCTGGCACCTTGTGACTTTTTTCTGTTCCCAAAAATTAAGAACCAATTACGCGGTCAACGATTTTCATCACCAGAAGAGGCTGTCGAGGAGTATGAAAAACACGTTTCAGAGGTCACCACAGAGGAGTGGCACAAAAGTTTTCAAAACTGGTTTCATCGAATGAAAAAGTGCATAGACGCCAAGGGAGATTATTTTGAAAAACAATAAATTAATTTTGTACCTTTAATAGTATTTTTTCATATTCATTCCGGAAACTTACAGTGCGCCCACGTATCTGTCGCAAATCGCGACAGGTGGTTCGCACAGCGCGACAGCAATAGATTTTACAAATACGTACATACCTTTTTTTCAATTCTCTTTAATTTATTACCTTTTAACCTTTACCTTAGTGTTTGTTTTCTCTTAAATATGACTATTTATTTAGTCGAGGTCAGTCTGCATTTACTTACACCTATATATTTTTCTATCGGATATGGTGACGTACGTAACTATCATCGTTACGAAGCCTTTCAGGCAAGTAGGCGACCTCTGATACAGCCCCTGAGTTTCTTTCGGCGTTTCTTCTTTGCAAAGTACTTTTCTTATAAAAATCAGAGTAATATTCACATTATGTACAACTTATACATATGTACAGTGCCTGTTAAGATCTATTCTCAGTTTTCTTTAACCTAAAAGATCTCGAGATAGTGTGTTTATAGCTAACACTGGTGTCAGATTTTTCGAGCTGCCTTAAGAATTCCCTTACCCTAGACTTTTCCATACAAACGTAGTCTAGCTTTTATTTCAAAAAGGACATGTGAGATTTCGGCAGTTTTATGTAATTTTAAAGAAATTGCAATAATCTAGGTAGGTATATAACTAGTTTTCTACAGTCAAATAAGAAATTGAAAGAAAATATGAATTTAGAAGTTTTCCATTCTGATGATCAAATATATAATACACTATAATCTCTTTTTAACCGACTTCCAAAAAAGGAAGAGGTTATCAATTCGTCTAATTATTCAAAGACGCCTGGACCGATTTAAAAAATTCTATTTTAGTTTGAAAGGGTTTACTTTTCAGGTGGTACCATGGAAAATTGTCAAAATCAGTCGGTTTTTAGTTTTGAAAAATTATAAGTTATAAAATGCTTGATTGTAATAGAAACCAACGCAAGAATTGACAACATTTCAAAAATTTTATATTCATATTTTATATTTCTAAAAAGGACATACGTATTTTTTCTTTTTCATTCCTTTTCATTATTTCTCCTTAAAGTAATTTTTTTTAAATCTCTCCATTCTAAAAGAGCTTATGTACGAGAGTACGGATGTAACGAGTTTATATCTTTGCCATACTTTATAATTTAGAAATAAAACTTTTACTGACGTCTATAGAATTGTATTTTGTAGCAGTAAGATATAGATATCGATAGTATTATGAAATACAAAAAGTAAAATTAAAGAAGTAAATATAATCTTAGTATTTTTATCTAAACATCTACATAAACTTACGTACCGTAAAATAGGGTTTCTTTGATCTCAGCTATTTTTGGCATAAAAAATATTATATTGACGACTTGTTATGTGGAAAACAAATGGCATAAAAAAAGTGCCCGATCAACTCTACTTGAAATGGGGTTTCTGGATAACCCACGTTTTTTAACGGATTCTCTTAGTCGCCCCTTACAGGAATCTAGAACACCAAGAAAAAAATGTTTCACTTTTTACTGTTTAAGTAACAGCGTTTTGAATTTGACTGAAAATAAAAACAAAGGCTCCGGCGTACACGCGTTGTGGATAGATGGCGGACATACCAGGATTCACAAATTAGACAGAATATATCTGGAATGCTATTTCAAAAATTTAAATAAATATGCGTTTAGAGATTATGAAAATTTAATGAAAAAACAAAAAAAAAAGCTATTATACATGTCACCTTGTGTTTTGAAAGTCGCCCCATTTTAGGGTAGCATTTTTCCTTAGACCCTAATGTCAATATAATTTTTATTTAACCTGAAATATCAATCATAAAAAGGAAATATTATCATTTCGTCACCAAACTACGTAAACATTACTGCATGTGTATTTTTTCCAATCCTAATTCTACTATACTGAAAAAACTATCTATATTAGATGGTCTATCGAACTGATACTTCTGTAGAACAACACTACTATTATCTCTCCCTATCACTCGTGATGTTAGTTGTCAGATTGACACAAGTTTCAATTGACAGCTGACAGCTTTTACATTTTTTTTTTCACTTTTAGATGTTCAAGCAAAGGCGTAACCTGTTATATTCCTATATCCTTATATTTTTGAGTTTTCTTCATTTATCTCTAAAAATATCAAAAATCATCATCAATCTCAAAAAAATCTGATAAAAATATTGAAAGTGTTCAGAATCGCCAAATCTCGAAATGATTTTCGAATTTTCATACCTTTTTGAAAATGAAATGTTGTCAATTGATGCGGTTCGTCAATGAAAATTAACAATAGATAGGCATACTTATGCCTAGCTCATGTTATCTATTACTATTCCCATTGCCATAAGGTCACGCCGCTTATCAGTAGTTAGTACTTACTTGTAGTGAGTGACGTGGGCGTTTTTAGAGTGATTACAAATACACCTAATTATTTTGTTTTCATTGCCAGCGTCCTACATCGATATAATATAACAGACTAAAATGGAGCATAAAACAGTATATTAATATTGTACAACACAATTTCTGACACGAGATTATGAAATAAAAGCTGTTGCCCGCGTTGTCAAAGGTAAAATATATAGGGACAAACACAAGGACTGAGCTTGCCCGAAAGTAAGTAATAATAAAATACGTGCCTCTCGAAGCACGTAGGAACACGAGAATTTTTTATGCCACTTGTGGTTATCCATCCAAATGCGGACCACGCGCACTCCCACCGGGCCACCGAGCTCCAAATATAGATTAACATCCTAGACCCAGGTCAATCTGAAAAAGACCATTTTCCATCTTGACCTGACCGGGGTTCGTACCCGGGACCTCCAGTGTGTTGTTTGTCATTACTCATTAGACAATCCCACTGGCATCCTCTAATTTTTCGGGATAATAGGTAATATAATCAAGCCGCCGCCGTATTGGCGTGATAGCATTTATTAATTTTTAGCTGCACCCCGCGGTGCTACCCGCGGTATATATAAAAAGTAGCATATGTGTTAATCCAGGGTGTTAGCTTCCACCATACCAAATTTTATCAAAATTGGTCCAGCCGATTGCGCGTTAAGAAGTAACAAACATACACACTCACAAACTTTAACCTTTATAATATTAGTGTGATAGTGTCATGTGATGTGATTATAGCGAACACCCTCCATATTTACATCCAAACAACTAACGTCTTTTGTCATCATCATCATTACAGCCGTATAACGTCCACTGCAGGACATAGGCCTCTCCTAAGGATTTCCAAAATGACCGATCTAGAGCGGCCTGCATCCAGCGCTTTCCAGCGACCTTAGGCAGCTCCTCAGACCACCTTGTGGGTGGGTGCCCTACGCTTCGCTTGCCAGTACGTGGTCGCCATTCGAAAACGTTTTTGCCCCATCGGCCATCGGTTCATCGCTCTATGTGTCCCGCCCACTGCCACTTCAACGAGCTAATGCGCTGTCTTTTGTAGCAATATAAAGCGTATCCACTAGGCAACATTCGGCGCGCGACATGTCGCACTACATGTTGCTCTTCATTTTTGAAAGACAACGCAGAACTTTGTGTAGCAACATTCTGTCCATGCATGACCAGTCGTCGGCAACATGACGCCAGAGGAACTAGTGTTAATTTCAGCGGCTACATAGTGGATACGAGGCTCAACTATATTGCCTAGTAGGAATTAGGATTAGGCTGAACATTCACACCAGGGTCGGATTTAGAGGTCTGGAGGCCCCCTGGTTTAGGGCCAGGGCCTGTAATATTTTACTGATTGTCTGATTGTAGTGAACAATATAGACCAATGATTGTTGTTAATAGTTAAGAACAACATAATCATGTTTATAAAAAGTACTATAGGTAGAGGTAAAACAGCGAAAAAAATCAAAGGAAAAGTTGTTGACTAGTGTTAACTAGTCGGAATCTGAAAGATTTTCTAAGTCTATTGTGGGGGCCGTACTATTGTGGAGGCCTCGGGCTGTAGCCCCGGTTGCCCTCCCCTAAATCCGGCCCTGATTCACACACACACCAACGAACCTTAACAGTATTCAAGACAAAGTGGCTATTTAGCAGTGAAGTGGCCGAGTTTTTGAAGCTAACTAGTCAAAATCGCATTCAGTCACAAGATCTAATGAACTTCACTTGATAAATATAATCCCCTAGCAACAATTTATGTAATATTTTTTAAGCTTATGACTAAATATACTGATATTTTACATTTAATACTTGTGTCCATTAAATCGGAATCTACTAAATATTTTTAGAAAATTCGCAGAGTTCCCTTTCATCCCTTTTATTAACAATTAAAAACCGATAAAATCTACATTTCGCGTTCATTCACCGCCTCCCACTTCCTAGTCAGTCGAAATATGCAGTAACGGATCGCCACGTAGAGCTGCTCATCCCCCCGAGTGTTGGACGTCAAAGCCAAGAAAGAATACCTAGCTTTCTGTTTTGGTTTTTAGGTTGCTGGTCTAATTAATAAAAAATAAAAGCTAATCTAGCTGCCCACTGGCAGCGGGGCTTTAAGTATTATTATTATTAAGTATATATTATATTTCCTTCTTAATAGTTAGACATATTATATATATTTATTTAAGTACATATTTGTACAATATATGTATTTTTATTTGTAGTTAAGTAGTGTAGTTTTATTTAATTTTGGTTTTCTTCTTCGTTTACTCTATGTATGAACACTCCTGTATGCCTCTCTTTCATAAGCGTCTCCTCTCACAAGCCTACTGGAAGAGATCTCTTTTGAGATAAATAGTGTCTTTGTACAACTTTTATTTGATGTATTCTCCATATAAAATTTTCTATGTACATAAATTGGTAAAATAACAATAACGTTGTTTAGACTATAAACTATATATAACAATCAGTGATTATTATTGTATTTTAAAAGTATAAAAAACAAATTTGTTGGTTTTTTTATTACCCAATAGGTTTCTAATTTCAGACTGTACTAAACCCAAGAAAGAAAAAACTCTTTCAATGAATGAGGCCGTTGCACTACATCAATTCTACCTACCTAAATAAAAATGATGCCCACAAGAAAAACTAGGGTAATGATCGCAAAAACTAATAAAAAATCGAAAAAAATTCAAAAGATAAAAACATGATTTTTCAACCCTGAGTAGAGGGGTATGAATAGTTAGGTATATTATTTAAAGTACATATTTTAATTTGCTTATATCTGTATGAAAGCCAGTCATTTATTCATATTTTTGTTTTTTTACATACAATTAAATAAGCCACCGCAACTTCAGCATAGTGTGTTTAGACACTAAGGGTAAGCAGAATTTAAATATATAATAAATTTGAATGAATTTTATGCAGAATAGACCACTACTGTATTGAAACATCAAAATACTTTTATTTATTGCCAAAAATTGCGGTTTCAAACTGACTGTTTGAATTTTCGCGCGAAAACTGGCGGTGACGTCACTCGTGTCTGACATTAGCTTTTAGTGTTGCCGAAAAATCGATAAGTTTCAATCGAAAAATACCAAACTATCATTTTGGCTCTTGCAACTCATAGCAGACCGAGCCTAGGGCCGCATGACTCAAACGTCACTTATAGCGTGATGGTGGGCGGGAAGGTGGAAAATGAAATCAATTTAGTGGTGGGTGGAAAATTCGAATAAAATTTTCGGCCATTCCCTCGATCGGCTTTTACGATCTGCGCGGGAAGTAAAGCAACTGGTACATTTTAAGTTTTTTCTTTTATCCCATTAACAGCGTGAAAGGAAATTCGAAAGGGAATTCTTAAGTGAAATTTTCAAATTTCATATTTGCTGTTGTGCCAAGCTGCGAATAGGGATGACAATGTTCTCCTGATGTAAGTCTGCAAATATACTACTCATTAGGCTTATTTAACTTGTTTATTAACTAAATAATATATATAATAAAAATCGCAGAAAGGGCTTGAACAATTTCGGTGAAACTGGGTAATTAGGGAGTGTCGAGGCAAAACAAAATATTTTTATAAAAAATTACTTAGATGCCTAGCTACTATGTGATAAAAGAAGAAATTGACTAACTGGCATATCTATACATATACTTAGGGTTGCCAGGTCACCAAACCTAATAGCCGGACAGACCAGCCAATTTCACCAGTCATTTGGGTAAAATGGCCTGACAGCCTACATTATTGAGGATTTTGTGCGTCAGTATTAAGAGGTAAATACGACAAAAAAATTGTATGAAAAATCAAGCTATCTGATTATTACCATAAATCATGTTAAATTCTAATGAAATATAAATGAATTTGCTTTATTATTAATCAGTCAAATAAATTCCTCAGTCAAAATTTAATTCTTGATAAACATTTATCAACTTATTTAAATTATCCTCAAATTTGAATGAAAATAATTTATCAAAATTTTATTTGATTCCTCTTAAATTCTGCGAGCGACTGATAATCGACTTATCGCCTGCGCTTGGACTCAGCACTCGCTTGTTTGCGAAATGTAAAAAGCCTTATAAAATCCGGACAAGCCGGACACCGTTCATTTTGGCCAGATACACAATCAAAAAGCCTAACTGTGTCTATGTTCATTCATATCATATCTAACTATTATATGCCTGGCAACGCTATATATGCTGATCGATCAATGCATAGCTGAAACCGCTGGGTCTAGAAGGTAAAATTTTGCACAAACATTCCTTATATGATGTAAGTAGCCACTCTTAATGGATTTTTGGAAATCCATCCCCTAAGGGGTTGAAATGAGGTATGAATGTTTATAACATGCACACGTAAATAGCACTTTTAAAAAAAAAATCTTTCTCTTAGTAGGTAAAATGAAATTCGCTTAAAATGCCTAAACAGCGGGAAAATGAGAGGATTGAAACACAATCAAAAATTTTACTGTGAGGTCAAGGCTATGGGCTTCAGCTAGTGTACTTTATAGTTGGTCAAAGAAAAATGGACAACTCTGAGGTAAAGATAGATAATCTAAACTACTTAAAAATGGCAATACGCATAACACAGATAAAAATGGGAGCCTTTTCAGTTGCATAATCTTTTTAATCATAATTTATTCTGGCATAAAGTTCTTACATAAAAACTATGATAAGCAGAGTTTTCTGTAATTCATAATGGTTTCATAGGCATACTCTTAACTAACTCTAATTTTCTTTTTCACAATTTTAATGACCATAAAAGTAAAGGATATCATTAATATGCATTTATCATAACAAAATGGCTTTTTATCATAACAAAATGCATATAATGTACTTATCCATATAATATTATGTGAAATGATAATAATGCCAGGAATGTTAAGCAGCCATAAAATATGCCGCTTTAATTTATGCCACCTAATATGAATCCATAAAAACATTAAATAACATCATTATTTCAGGTCCACTAACTTAGTTGCTGAGCTACATCACCTAGATCAGTCTTTCCCAAAGTGGGCGATAACGCCCCCTTGTGGGCTGGAGGCTTTAAGGGGGGCGGTAACGGGCCCAGAATAAAGTTGTGGGGCGCTGATGTGATTTAAGCAATGAGTGATTTATAACTTCAGCTATATCATATTTTAAATTTCACTGAAATTAAAATCCTCTTACTACACAACATCCATTTATTAGTTCATATTTATATCCTTTTTTATTGTACAAATATAAACTAAAAATGTAATTAATATTTATTATTTTTATGCCTTCAACGCTGCTATTTATATCCTTAAAGGAATCAAACACCTAAAAAATTTCATGTTTTAAAGTTTCGCAGGTGAGGTCCCCACTTCCAATTATTGTAAAATTGTATTATTATTGCTATTTTTTTATTTAAAATTAACAATGTTGATTATTGTTATTTTTTATAAAAGATACTCTAATGTACTGGTGTATGTATTATTATTGCTCTCTCGTTTAGAATATAGGTTGAATTAAACTACAGGCAAGACAAATATGTGATTCAGGTTTTTATGGTGAAAAAAATGGGGGGCGCTACAAAATAACTGATTTTTTAAAGTGGGCGTTTGACAAAATAAGTTTGGGAACCTCTGACCTAGATGTATGTAAGTGAGTTTGTTTATTCCACCATTTCTTCAAAACTCCTGAATAGATATAGATGCCATAAGTATTGTTTGTATCCTTATATTTTCCTGATTAACGCTTTTACTTGTGAATTAAACATTTTTTTTAAATTATATGTATGTACTAGGTTGAATCACTAATAAATCTTTATTAACTAGGTATTTATTTTTATTTTAAAAGTATACCTACCTTTTGCTGTGATTGATTTTTGTAAATTTTCATGCTGCATAAGTACATCAGACATAGCTTAACAATTTTCATCTCCTGATAACAATCAGAAGCAACAGCCTTACGTGCCCTGGCCATGACAGGCCCATTCCAGTGAAACCGCACCAAAAATTTTTGCTGATCGCCATTTTCTAAGTAATTTAGAATTGAGATTTAAATGTAAAAAACGTGAATGGACGACAAATAAATAAACAAACATACCGTCCTATAAAATTTGTGGCATTGCAATTTTTCTATTTAAAATATGACTTGTAAAATATATGATGAGAGATTGCTCACTTGAGAATATTTTTATAGTGGCAATATGATTTGTCATTAAACCTTCTATTATACAGTATTTAACGTTACTCAGCGATATTATATTATATAGTCGAACGAAAAAAACTTGCGCCATAACATTTGTAGGTTATGTTTACAAGCTACTAATAGAAGTTATGAAATGATGTCAAGTATTATTATTATTTCTAAACAAACATACAATCAAAAGAAAATATTTGATTGTTATAACTACTGGTAAGTAGATCTACACATAAAATGCACGTACTATGTACCTGGCAGTCGTTGACAACCTGCATTCATTTGCAAGTCGTGTTACTTTCCCCAATATCCAGCAATCCAAATGAAGTATTACCACACATTATTCACAGGCACAACTATCACTTTAACTGTTCACTTTTAATTACCACTAAAATATCGAGAAATAGTATAAAACATTAAGACGTAAACATGTTCAAAACAGGAAAAATAGCACACTTTCAAATACGGGAGAATGAAAAGACAACTCATCACACTACTGGCAAAATTAACTCCCGTAGTGATTACACCTTAATTATTATGTCGGTTGATAACACATGGTCACTAAATACTATAATAAATTCCAAAAATAGTAAACAATCTTCGAACTTAGGTGACACAAATTGTAACCATAGATATCACGGCGTGAAGACGAATCACAAATAACACAGCTACGTTCCTGTTTACGCAGCTAGATAAGTTCATTGAACACAATCTTGTACCTATGCAGTTTTGTTATAACAAAAACCTACAATTCGGTATATATAATTTTAACTATTGTAAAATAAAATATAAAACACGAAACTACGCCATATCCAACATCCAACCAAATGATTCACGGCATGCACGTGTCATCCACTCGAATGCGTCCTTTTTTAACCGTCTTCAAAAAAAGAGATAATCAATTCGTAATCCCGACAAAACAAAGAGGCGTATTATTAGTTTGACGCTAATGTCTGTCTGGGGCATCGTAACTCTCGGACCAATTTCGACGTAAAAGCAAGTTCCCTTGCGGTGGCTCTGAGCTATGTTTGTCGAAATTCGGTTTAGGCGTAGGTATAAAGATTTTTGGGTGTTAACGTTAGTCGGGCTTTTTTATTTACCTGGCAAATAATAGATGGAGCCAGTGGCGGCGCAAGACCTAAACTTAACGTGGGCAAGCTACATTTCACGAGGCCCTCTGATGGTGCAAACCGAATTTCTACTTAATTAATAAACATGGGTTAACGTTTAAAAATATGTATTATTTATTTAAGCCTCACTCACGCTCGGTTTTGAAAACTGCTCATCCGGCAATGCCATACTTCCCGTCCTCTGCAGTAATGTACTTATATCAGAAATAACGATTATTTCATTCACATTCATTCGGATGCCGAAGATTGGAATATCTTTAAGTTGAGAATTAATTCTAATGTATTAATTGTAAGAAAAACCTTATGGAGTGTTTTTTGGATTTTTCATACTTTTTCAAATTTGAGGCGCGAGGCCCTTTGCTCCGCGTGGCCGTGGGCGGTGGCCCACACCGCCCACGCCTTACGCCGCCTCTGGATGGAGCTACGGATACCAACTCCGCTTAACATAGGTTGAAATATGTAGTTCCGCCACTCATCACTAGATGGTGTAGTCAGGATTTTTACAATTTGCCTGGCTAACATGCCTTTTTTATGTTTGGGTATGGCATGATCCCCAACGCCTGGGCCGACTTGGATTTTTTGTTTGTAATGGTACCTAGATACTTCTCAGGTGGTGGTCCCACAGAATTATTATCAATTTATGTGATTGATTATAGACAAGCAGCTTTACCTAGGCTATAATCGTCGGTGTTTATTACTTCGATCAGTTTTCATGAAAGTCTGAAAGTAAAATCCAAAGAAAAATGTACCAGCTGCTTCTCTTCCCGAGTACCTAGATCTTAAAACCATTTTCTTCGCCAAAGGAAATAAATAAGAGGAAATTAATAAGACACTCATCCAAAATCTAAATTTTATTTTATAAAGTACTTACGAGACTGTACTTATTACTCATCTGAAACTAAGCTTTATAATTGTATTCAGAAGATCATATAACAGCAACAATACATATACAACGTGGAAGGGACATACCCGTAATTAATCAAACCACGGGCTATAACTAGATCACTATAAATAGTATAATGAAATTAAAATAAAAGTCAAGAACCAAAAAAAAATTGGCATTTCAGAGTCCGGTACAAATTGCCCGGGCGGCAGCACACTTTAGTATGGAAATGCCAAAATCTTTCGTGTTTCTCGAGTGTTATTTTAATTTCATCTTCATCTATCATCATCTTCTTTTTTCTTCTTCTTCTTCTATCTTCTATCTAAATATATATAACTTAAAGGTGACTGACTGACTGACATAGTGATCTATCAACGCACAGCCCAAACCACTGGACGGATCAGGCTGAAATTTGACATGCTGGTAGATGTTATGACGTAGGCATCCGCTAAGAAAGGATTTTGATCAATTCTACCCCCAAGGGGATAAAATAGGGAATGAAAATTTGTATGAAACTTTGCCAATTTTAAACCGATCGTGCTGAGACTTTGCATGCATAAAGCTACTAAGACGTAGGCATCCCCTTAGAAAGGATTTTGATAATAATTAAGCCGCGGGCAAAAGCTAGTTACACTATATAGATCTAGTACAGTCCGTGGTTCGATTTATTACGGGTATATCCCTTCCACGTTGTATATTCCAAGTAACATAAATATATCAACCTATAACAAATCTTAGTACATTTAAACGAATTTTAAACAAGTACATAAGTATTATGTTATAAATAATACATAATGTTTAACAATATTTTTAAAAAAACGAAAGGTATTTAGAAGTACAAGAAAACACTTTCTAAATAGAAGGAGAGAACGAAAAAGCAAAACATTGTGCAACTTGATATGGGGCTACTTATCTGTGGGATAGATGCCACTTTTCAAATTGAGACATTATTTACCTATATATACTTACTATTAATCTGCAAACTTGTATGACACTACATATCTACTATATTTTTTCCTATAAATACATTTTTCTAATTTACACCATACCTATTAATAATTTCAAATAAAGATATATTTCTGGGCCATGTACACTACGCATAGTTCACTCGACCTTGTTTGTAAAGTTCAGTGAACGATTGTTTGTATAATTGTGGTTCCACGGAAGACCAGCGCTGCTGTTTACCTTAATTGGCGATCAGCAGCTTATACTGAGTGGATATCACTTCCAGCGATAAAATGTTTTAATACCTAGTGTTAGTTATTGATTTAGTATTTATGCAATATTAAAAATTTACTTGTAAGTTGTTAAGTGTACATAATCTTTTAGCACTGAATAAAGATTTTTCTATTCTATCCTATATCATTAAAAAAAATTGTCTTGATGAGACCCTAGGCCCTAGATAACCTATCAAACTATTTTATGAACTATACCTACTGTTTACAATTTGAAGTGAGAACCTGAAGCTTTTCTACGCACATTAGCCAAAAGTGACAGTTTTCGCTAATTTGCGTAGAAAAGCTTCAGGTTTTCGTCCGTGAATTTTCCTGTTCAGGTTCTTTGATCATAATTTGACTAGATACATATAACGACTTACAAAAGATACGCACACTTGGATTCGCGGATCCTCTGATCGGTAAACTTAATATCGAAACTCTGAACTCTTACGCCATTTTTTTCATGTTTTAATTCAGTATCATGGACTGAATTTACCACGTAAATTCTAAGACCCTGTTTAAGTGTTGACTACAGCTAAGCTGATAAATAACACTCGACCGAAAGAAACGAATTTATCCCTCATCACCGATCACGCACTTGTTTTTGATACTAGTAACGCCATCTATCGTTCGTCATAAATTGTTTGCAAGTTTTGTAGTTGAAAGCTTAGTACCATTGTAGGTACTTATTTTCCCAGATCTCAAAAAGTTCGGTGATTTAGTCCGGAACCGGACTTTCCGAATGCCCTATTACGTCTTTATCCCTAATAAAGCAGACCAAGCAGTTTGGGTCTTGTGGTCAGAGCAGACTGAGCCCAGGATCGCAAAACCCAACAGTCGGACAAAGACGGACAGCGGTCTTAGTAATATTTATAGTATTAGGTACGGAACCCTAAAAAGGCCATTTTCCTGCACCGGAGATCGAACCCGGAACCTCCGAATGGATGACTAGCGTGGTTACCACTACGCCGCGGAGGTCGTCGAAATTGATTTGGTATGTAGATACTTCAACTTTCATTTCATGTCTTTCGTTCTGGTCCGGCCACAATCGCTTTTGCTATCAAAAAGTGATGTAGGTAGTAAAGTACTTCTTCAGATGTTATCATAGTAGATAATTAGAAGAGCTGTTTTGTGTACCCAGTCAGGAATCTCGTTATATACATTACCAAGTCGCCGAGCCGCTTCGTGTACGCTGCAGGCCGGCAACATAACATGACATTTAAGTATACCACTTGCGCTTGCGATAGCAAAATGTATTGTGGCCGAGCCAAAACGGAAGAACCAATATACTTATCAACCATTTAAGGGTTTGACATTTTACGTTCCTGATTCTTTATGAGGCTACAAATGCTTAATTTTATTAACCTTTATCTTAAATGATTCAGATAGCAAAAATTCTGATAGCAGACCTCCGTTCGGGCAGTAGTTAACGGACAGGGACCGGAATGCACTAAAGGTAGGCAAAACTAATCGATATTACCTAATAGTGTTGCAAGCAATAGTATAAAAATATAGAGTATCGATACTATAGTGCCCTTGAAATACGAAAACAATACCTAGATTGTATCTTAACACTATCGAGTCTCGATAGTAAAGGTACTATTTGTATTAAAATTATAGACAGTATTGCCAAATATCGATATTATAATACTATCGATAGTAATTTAGCTATTTTTCGTACAAAAAGTAGTAACAATACCGATACTACCAATTAAAAATCTAAATTCAATAGTATCTATAGTTACCTTTCATCAAAAGTATTGCTATTAACGATAGAAAGCATCGATATTGACTTAAGTCAACTATCGATAGTCATGCAACGCTATTGATATTAAAATCAACTATCGGTGGTAGTGTTACAGTAGCGTATAAAATATCGAAATATCGATAGTATCAATATGTACTATCGATAGCATCTAGTAAAGGTACCATTTCTGGGAATTAAAAACTAGATAGTATTGTGACGAATAATACTATCGATAGTAGTTTAGCCTAGTTTTTCGTACAAACAATACTATCGATAGCATAAATTAAAAACTATCGATATATCTAAATTCAATATCGACAGCTTCATGAATAGTATTGCTACTATTGTCAACTACTGACAAGTCCCATCGATATACTCGTTTTAAAAAGTTAATTAACAATAGCCAAACTATAGAAAACTATCAATTAGCGTTGCAACCAATAGTATAAATATCGATAGTCTATCGATACTATCGTAACCTCGAAAAAATGTAATATCGATAGTAAATTGTAATTTATACTATTGAAAAAACTATCGGTAGTAGTAAATTTCGATATTACAATACTATCGATAGTAGTTAACTATCAATAGCCAAACTATCAATTAGCGTTGCAACAAATATATAAAATATCGATACTATCGTGACCTCGAAAAAAGTAACAATATCGCCAGTATCAATAGTTTGTAATTTATACAATTGATAGTATCGATAGTAAAGGTACTATTTGAATTAAAAACTATCGATAGTAGTGACGAATTTCGATATTACAATACTATCGATGGTACTTTAGCTAGTTTTTCGTAGAAAAAGTAGTTACTGATAGTTACTTTTGCCTTACAATAGTATGTATTGCAAACTGACAATCGATACTATCGACAGTATAGTCCTATCGATAGTGTGACTGTTTTTAGAGGTCAACTATCGATTGCTATGTAACGCTACTACCAATAGCCAACGCTAGTTGCAATAGTAATGGCCTTGAAAAACTAATATCGATATAAGTGATTTCAGTTCTTCGTACTGTCAGGAACGATAGTACAATTGACACTTACCCAAGAGTATTGCTATCGAGTTATGCAACGCTAGTACCTACCTATACCTCGACCCATCCGTAGTACCTGGTATCAACTTACATTACCATTTTTGCCAACTTTACCCGTAGATTACACTTACCAGTCTGCCAGACATTACGCATACTTTGTAAGCTGGCGCAGTAACAGTACAATCTGAAATACATAAAAAATTGTGCACATACCTAGGTTTTCAACATGCTTCCCATAACTTATTGGAAGAATATTGATCGAACTAGGTAGGCCATGAAAGAACAGGCTTTCTAGATGACTAAGATGTACCAAGTGGACCTTTACCTTTGATTACCATAGCGGTACCAAGTGATCATTTAAGACCTTTACCTTTAATTACCATAGCGTACCTACCTTAACCCATACATTACCTTGTTAAATACCTTTACCTTTCAAAAACCTTTACCTTTTATTACCAGACTAAAAAACCAATCTGCAACAGTACAAAAGTGATAATAGATATAGTACTAACTAAGTAACTAAACTAATACTTAATTAACTTACAAATTTCATTTCTACTACTAAAATGTGAATGACCAACGAGAAATTTAAAGCAATAAATAAAAAATCAACAACCGTTGGTCATGCACGAAAATCTGGAACAATATGATCTCATGTATGTGACCACATTGTCCTAGAATAAGAAATAGCAAACCTACCTTGTGCGTCGCCTACAGCTCCACCTTCGCCTCCCCCACTCATATTACCATCACCAGTTGCCGAACCGTCAAAGCCTGCAAACAAACATTAATTTTAGGGAAATGAAGGATTGAAGTACTAAATGTTAAGAATTAATGAAAGTAATATTTACCAGTCATTTCCATATTAGAGTCATCTTCGCCAAAGTTTGTTTCGTCATTGTTAGCGCCATCTTCGTCGTCATCCCACATACTTTCATTAACAAATTCAGGTTCCATTTTGGGTGCCACAGCATTGTTTTCATCTTCATCCGGTATCGTTACGAATTCCTCTTTGGCTGATCCAGAGGGTCCGGCTTCTAATGGGTCTACACATTTCCGTTTCGCAGGTCCACTTTGTGAAGACGAAGAGTTATTTGATGCTATTGATGGCCTATTTGGTCGCTTAATTGCTACTGGAGTTGAGGAGGGCTTAGAATCTAAATCAGTCTCTAACTTCATAACAGATTGCCTTTGTTGTGACGACCTCGGGCCTGGCCTCGACGTCGGCTTTGGTTTGGATGGCGTGGAACTTTCTTCATTTTGATTACCGGTTAAACCTTTCACTTGAAGTTGTTCCGCTGTACTAATAAACGACGCTAATTCTTCTTGCTTAACATTAACTTCACCTTGGTACATAAACTGTAATAAGTCTCTTAACGCAGAATGACTAACATCTTTTAAAAATACTGAAACAAAAAAAGAACACATTAATATCGTGAACACCATCGAAATAAAACATATGACACTTCACAGAAAATTAAAATATACATACCTATGGGATGTTGAGTTGGGTTCATTTTGAACATTTCTTGAAAGTAAGGAGAACATACTGATAAAACTAATTTGTGTGCTTGTAATAACCTGCCTTCGGCAGCCAACGTTACATCAACTAGATCTCCACGCGACAGCAGGCCATGAAAGCCTGCTGACATATTCGCGTGGAAATTGTTCCAACATAATGAGAATTGTTCGTCCGACGCCATGATGGCGACGCCTTTACGAGGAACCTGAAATAAAAACAATTATTTAGAACACTCCGCACACAGATCAATCATACGAATGCACAGAAAAAATCACATTTAAAGATATTTACCTATCCTAATAACTTTGTACTTTATAATTCCGATATTAGAAACATTTGAAAAAAAAATATAGAATGTTTCTAATTAAGCACTGCACACTGTCATCCCACGTCCTCCCCGTTTGAGCGCTGTTCACGATATGATGACGCAGATGCGACGTATTCTGTGTCGTCACAAGCGCAAAGTGTTGCGATACGATTGCTACAATTACCCAATCTGAATGTTTCACAAATTTTAAGCTCAATTTTCTACTATGTTTCTGATCAAAACAGTCGAAATATCTTATCTTATTATATTGATGAATAAATATTTCTTCTTTTCGGAATATTTTCTCAAATTGAACATTTCATGATAACCCCTCATTATAGTTACCGTACTGCGACACTGTTTTAAAACAGGCTTCCAACTCAATTTGACAGGTTATGTTCTACAATATTCAGGATTTTTGCCGACGAATGATTAAAAAAATACTAACAAATGACAAGAGGGAATAACAATAAATACACATATATATGTACTTATTTTATAAGGTGTTCACGTAATAAGTAATACAAATATGTTTGATAATTGGATTAAAACTGAGTGCACTAATCAAAATTTGGTAATCCAAATCATTGTACTTAAATAGGTAAGTACCTAGGTATTTTAGCAGAGTTGGAACTCATCAAATTAATGTATCTTCTTTATTTACTTTTATTAAATATCTACTACATAAATAAATGTTCAAATCAAAAGGTTCATTTTATTTTTGTTCGTAAGTCATTTTTTACCCTACATTGTCCCAACATTGGGCAAAGGCCTCCCCTCCATAAGTAATAAAAGAGAAATATATTTAATAAGGAAGGTACACTAATAAGGTACCTAGGTAAATCTTCGCCGTATTACCTAGTTGTGCCGCTAGCCAGGTGCCGAACGAAGCCAATAGTCTATTCATTGACGTTTATTCTGCTCGGTTCGTGATCACCAGATCCAACATTTTGTGAGATAGAAATAGGGCTCTCTTTCATCAAACCAAGTAACCGATTGTGTGTTTTATAACTAAAGCAATAAGAGCGTTACCACCTAGCTGAATATTTTTATAGTATTGCCAGAAACCAAATATTTGCTTCTTATTTGGGAAAACTTGGAAAAGCATAGTTTAATCAAACTGTTGTTGGAACGAAGTTCCTTATCGCACGTTGCGAAAGTGAGCTAGACGGAAAAAAATTAAGACCAAAAGTTGTAACGACACTTTTTGTTCATTCAAATTTATGAAGATAATAAAAACTTGATTTAAGAACGCAGAAAATAGTTTGAATGTAATTTATATTTATATTTTACTTCATTCCATCCGGGTGTCCCTTGACACCTCTCAAGCTTTTTTTTTATTAAGCTTGGTATAAGAATTTCTTTTTACTGCGTTAACTTAAATCTACGGGTACATACATGTATGTAGCTTAATGTAGAATGTAAGTATGTTGATATGAAGAGTATGTTTCATCTCTAGTAATACCACAGAATAAGTACTAATACTCACGTAGTAAATACCTAAGTAAGCATATTTAGTTAAATTGAATGGATGCGATAGGTACTAGCGCTAGTACACGGTCCGCTATTATACATATTGTGGGATCTCTGTGTACGCTGCCTTTCTGGATCTCTCCACGGCCTATGACCTGACCTGATAGTGTATAAGCTGGGGGTTGTGTTCCGTGTAACAAGCTTGCCTGGTGAACTGATTAATATTTTTGGTTACTGGTACCTATATAGGTATGCATCAGACTAATCAAGTGATATGGTCGATGCCGTCGATGGCATTATCAGATGAATATACTATGGAGTATGGCGTGAGACAGGGGGGGTCTGACTTCACTTAGGTATCCTCTTTTGAATATGTAAGTATAAACGGGCTAATTGAGGAGGTAGGTATGTAGAACCGGAATAGGATGCTCTCTTGGTGGTAAAACATCAATAATAAGAGTTATGCGGACGATATGGTAGATAGTACACTTGTTGGCTTGTGATGGCTCCATCGGGTGTGCGAGTCGCAATCAAAGCTTGGAACCAGTACTTACCAAAAGTACAGGTTCTGTACCAATATTTATAGGTTCTTTTCATTTCGGTACCTGGGTACATGTTCTAGATGGATACCGGTACTCCGACTTAAAAGTACAGGTAGGTACCTAATTTACTTGTGACTGCTGGTATGTGTTTCTCACTCCGACGTAATTTTTACAGTACTGGTACCGGTATAGTACCGATACTAACGAAAAAATAGTACTGGTACAGAAAGTTCAGGTAAGTACTATGTCTGGCACCGGTACCTCACCAAGGTCAATGGTACCGGTTCCCATAAATACCGGTTTTCAAGCCTTGGTCGTAATATGCAAAGCCACATGGGCTTATTTACAATTTCAAGAAAAGTGAAGTAATAGTATTTCGCGTTGGACGAAAACCTGCACCTTCCCGACGATGGTAGCAACCCTAGGAGGCGCCCCTCTGAAGCGCGTCTCACTCTTTACATTTTTGGGACATATAGTCACAGCACAGAGAACATGATGACCTAGATGCAGGCTCGCCACAGACATGGTACATGTAGTTCTGTGAAGCCCGCCGTAAGCGGGCGCCCGGGCGTGCAAGGCGTGCACCGCAGTAGGGCCGCACGTATAGGGGGGCGGCAAACTGAGCGACTCACACGTAATATTCAAATCATTGTCATAATACCCACCCCACATACAGAATAAGAAATGTCATCGCATGGAAAAAAAAACCCGACTGGCGGCGCGCAATCTTAGCGTTAACACCGCCAGCTATTATCATCCGTTAAAACTAAGATGCAAGGAATGCCAAACGTCTGTCGGCAGGTTGACCGCTCGCTCCCGCTTGGTGGCGCCCCAAATTCGATATAAGAATCGTACTCTATGAAAGACAGCACTGGCGAAGTTAGGGGATTCCCCACTGAGCTTCCTTTTCAGTTAGTAGGTACTTCATTGTACGCATTCGAACAGTACCATGATGGATGTACAGTAACGATCGCATATTAAATTACAATTATTTTGTTAATAGCTCTTCAGAGGTGGGTTTACGAATAATTTATTAATATTATTTATAACAGAAAAAAAGATTGGCAGGTTTTTAAATTAAATTTTTAAGCAAACCAGAAAATAAGGGAACGGAATGTCAAGAAAATGATGAAGAAGGTTTAATAAGCACAGCCTTAAATCAAGAAGCTGTGGAGTTGTCTGAAGAAAAAGGTGTATGTTCTTCAGAAGGAGAGTCCTTTTACTAATGACTTAATTTCAACATTTCCGAACACAGCAGTAGCGCTAAGAATATTACTTACACTGCCGGTTTCAATTGCATGTGGTGTAAGATCCTTTTAAAAATAGAAAATTATTAAAAACTATTTAAGATCAACAATGCTCCAGCAAAACTAAGTTATTTAGCTATAATTTCAATTGAACATGAAATCTTAGACAGCTTGGATACAAGAAAGTTGATTTAAGATTTCGCAAATTGAAAGGAAAAAAAAAGGTAAATTTTTGTAGATACGAAAATAACTATGTATCACCATAAGGAGAAAACATGAAATAGCCTTTTTTGACAAACTCAGCGTAAGTAGTCGTAGGGCGGCATAATCGGTATTGCACGCGGGGTACTAAACAGCTAGCGGCGGGCCTGCCTAGATGAAGAAAGGGAACGCAGGGCGCTGGCAGTTCGCTGTAACATGGTGGCTCGCAGGTTAGCATGCACGCACAGTAATGTGAAGCTAACTTTGTTTTGTGCATACTGTCAAACTTTCTATATGTACCTGTAGCTTGTGGGTTAACTGTACAGCACGAGCTGACAGCGCCCTGAGAGTTCAATACAATGATGCTTTAGAATGCTGTTGCGACTTGCGACTGCCTCGGTACTGCAGCGCATCAGGGATGGAATGCAGGAGTAAACGATTTTCAATGCAATTTCCCTCAAACAAAAACTGCGTCTCTGATGAGCAGGATCCGATGCAATCTTAATAGCATTATGAGCATTTTTTAAGTTTTCAAAATAGTTTGTGGGTGTACTGCATAATATTTGAGCGAATGGACTAGTAGGTCATACAAGCCTGACTGCCTTTTTTTAATATAATTATTTTTTAATTTTGATATACCCAGTGACACTCTCACAGTAAATACTAATCTAACGACACCTCTCAAGCTAAAATCCATCGAGCCGTTCAGGCTGCAGAGCGTGCCAAACAATTATACATACATACAAACATGCATACATACTCTCGAAAAACATAACCCTCCTTCTGGCGCAGTCGGGTAAAACAATCATTCAACCAAGCTATTAAATATTTTGTACAAAAATATGTACGTGTTATTAATACCTACCCATTATCACAGGATGCGACTTCCGTCTGATCTCTGGATACTTATAGGTAAGTACATATCACTGAATTTTATTAAGCTGGTGTGATGCATTCTGTGTGGTTGTGGTGTTTTGCGGTTGCCGTGTGCTGGAAAGCGGGTTTTGTGGGGGCAGTCGTTGGGGGGGATGTGGCAGCTCCACCTGAGCCCGATGCAGCAGTAGTCTTCGTTCAAAAACATGGACGGAGCGCCAGGGTCGAAGGAGTCAAGAATGATATGTTTTCGTACTTCACCTTCTACGGGATAAGGTTATTTATCAACAGTTTTCTTCAAGACATTTTGATAAAGGGCCTACCACTGCAGAGACAGTACCTAACCTAGCTTCTATAATACGATCATACGAGCGAGTGTTCCTGTTCTACTTAGGCCGGAGGGTCTGAAATGTTACACCATTGCACATATAAAAATTCCCGTTTTTACCCTTTCAGGATGTAATCCTAAAAACCAACAAACAGTTGTATTTGGCGTAGCTTTGCCCGACGAAGACTTGTGTAGACCTGGACCTACGATTCGATAATTTTTCACTGTTTGTTGGTTTTTAGGGTTACGTACCTAAAGGATAAAAACGGGACCCTATTACTAAGACTCCGCTGTCCGTCTGTCCATCTGTCTGTTTGTCACCAGGCTGTATCTCATGAACCGTGATAGACAGTTGTAATTTTCTCAGATTGTGTATTTCTGTTGCCGCTATATAACAACAAATACAAAAAAAAAAACAAAGTAAAATGTATATTGAAGTGGGGCTCCCATTCAACGACCGAGATTTTTTATGGATAATGGTACGGAACCCTTAGTGCGCGAGTCCGACTAGGACTTGACCGGTAATTTTTTTTTTGCCATTTATGTCCCTCTGCGAGTTCTTTGCTTCCAGTACTCTCTAAATCTTTTCGAAACCTTAAATATTTTTAGTTCACCAGCCCATCTTGTTATCCTTGTTGGTCTTATCTTTTTATTTCTCTTCGTGTGGATCTAGACACGTGGCAGCGTGTCAGAGCCAAGTTCAAAGAAAGGAACTAGCGACGCAGCCACTGTGTATTTTTACACGAACCATTTCGAGCTATTTTTACCCCTTCACAACTCAAAACTTTTGTAAACTAAATACATGAAATTTAGCACGAACATTAAAGTCTTGTAGTTTATCTTGAACCCAAAATTTCAAACATGTAGCACAAACAGTTATTGATATAATAATGTTTAAAAACCTGAAAAATATCATTGACCACTTATCCATGACCAAAAGATGAATCTACTTCCATATAACCCGTAAATTTGATATTTGGCGTCGAGACTATTACGCGTATACGAAGGAAAATTTCAAAAAACAGTGAACTTCGTGGTTTGTTTATTTTTCCAAGAAATCGATTTTAGTAGGTAAAGCGCCTATCAAAATTATACGACCTAAAATTTCTTCATTTTGATTCTTTCTGATACTGCTGTGCAGAAAGTAATAATATCCCTCCAAAAACATAAATGTGAAAATGGTAGCCAAGTTCAAAATCCAACAAAAGAAATGAGATCTAAATGCCGCCAAGTTCAGTAAAGAATCAATTTTTTTTTTTATTTAAAAATCTTAACATTTGGCTTGGCTTGTTTTAGCATGCCTACTTATATTTACGTTATAAGTCCTTTGACGGATGATAAGGTCCTATTCTTCTAAATATCAGAATTGCTGGTAAAAAACTAGCCAGATCAATTTATTTCAGGATTCTCTACAGAGCCTGGCGGCCATTTAGATCTCAATTCTTATGTTGGATTTTTAACTTGGATCCCATTTTCACATTTATGTTTTTGGTGGAAAACAAAAAAGAAATACAAACCATCGGCGACAGATATGCGGAGCCTCCAGTGGGTCTGAGGCGGTTCCAGCGCCCCGTGCGCCGCTACTTAGCCGGAGAACTGTCAGCCACCACACCCTGCTCCGCCTGCCCGCAGCCCGGTGCCAACCTGATGCAAATCATCGGACATGAAGACTGTTTGTGCCTCAATGTCTTCGCTCCAAAGATGCCCGGAAATGAGCAAGGTTTGAATAAGAAAAAAGTCAATTGATTGGACAATGCATTAAACTTGTGTTGCAAAGACTAAATACTTTCAAATCCCACAGGTTCTCCTGTCGTGGTTTTCATTCATGGGGGTAATTATAAAACTGGTTCAGCCTCTCCATATGGCGTAAGTGCGACAATTTATTTAAATTTTCAATATAAGGATAGTGTGACTGACACACGCACATACTTATTCTAAGTTTCCTACAATCTTTCTTTGGCGTTTCAGGGTAAACATCTTACGCGGGAAGACACTTTGTTGGTGGTTCCACAATATCGATTAGGATCTTTGGGCTACATAACGAATGGGCAGACAGAAGCTTCAGGAAACGCTGGATTGTATGATATGCTAGTTGCGATGACTTGGGTGAGTAAGTATAGCTACTCTTGTAAGTGCCTATAGCTATCTATAGGTTTTATGAAAGCGATCAATTTCGGTTTGCATAATTCACTATACTTTATATGTACCTACTTACATATTTCTAATTGCACACATACTTAACTAATTAAAACATATGTAGGTATTAACTTGATTATCATCTTCAACTCATGAGGAAGGAGACCATATAGACGCTACAGCCATGACGAGGAAAGTTTTATCAAGCATGAAATAAACAATCTTTTACAAGATGGAGTAATCGAACCATCTTTATCACCTTGGAGAGCGCAAGCCACGCTAAGCGTGATGGTGGCTCTGATTTGGATGTGTAATATATTAATTTTGAGATGGGAATAAAACGGAACAGAAATAGAGACGCTTACGCAGAGCTTATTTACAAGTCAGCTTTTGCAAATAGCGCGGAAAGAATAGCATTACAGCACGTTCAATTTTTTTTTTTTCTGCCACACAAGCATGGAAGATTAAACGCAAATAAAATGGATGGAGATATTAACTTCTAGATTTCTCTCTATATCTATTGTTACTTGCGATGATGACTTTGATTGAATCCACTGATACACGTGGGCATTTATACCCTACCTTACCTATCCTTTCTACTACCTTAAGCATTTCTAAACAATATTGCGTTTCATCAATTTTGCAACGTGTGAAATCTTCTATATCATAGTTATCTTAATAAATATAAATATATAGGGACCAATAACATTAATTGAGCTAGCCTCAAAGTAAGTCCGAGACATGTATTATGGGATACTAACTCAACGATACTATATTTTATAAAAAATACAAATAAAGATAAACATCCAAGACCCAGGACAATTTGCAAAAAGGCCATTTTCCAACTTGCCCTGACCGGCTTGTTTATTCATAAAAATATTAAGTATTAAGTATACTTGAAACAAATATTATAATAGAAAATTTAAAATAAAAGTTATTAAAATAATTAAATCTAAATTAAAACCTAGAGAAAAATAAAATAAAAGAAACTAAATACCTCCTCAAATGGATCAGATTGAGGCAAAGTACCTAAACACGTACTTTTATGTGAAATTATCTTACGTATATTGAATACCAATCAGTAAGTTACTAACTTATCCAAAAGGATAAGGATTTGCTGCACTAGTCAAAATAAGTACTTACATATAAATTTATGTGTAAGTAGGTACAAAGTCACCTTAACTTTGTGGCTGTATCTGCCTGCCCCTGTGGGAAACAGCTAGGCGTGATAAAATGTAGGTAAGCAAATGATAATAACCGGCCATGCGCGAATCGGACTCGTGCACGATGGGTTCACGTTTGTTGTATGAGAGCCTATACTAAATATATTTATACCATTCCCCCTCTAAAAAGTTTATTTTATTCACCGAAAACAGTGAATAAAATGCACTTTTACTCACTATTTTGGTTGTTTATTTTATTCACCGAAAACAGTGAATAAAATGCACTTTTACTCACTACTTTGATGTTTGAATTTAGAACAATTTACTCTTAATTTTAGTAATTGTTCCAATTTTAATGTCCATTTTAATTAATTTAACCTTCTTTTTTCTTCATTAAATGTCTATTTTCGCTTAAATTTTTCTTTTTAACCGACTTCCTAAAGAGGAGGTTATCAATTCGTCGGAATCTTATGTTTTATACATGTTGATCGATTTATTCGAAGATGTTTGTACCGATTGAGGATATTCTTTTTCTTTAAGGGAATACCTGTCAGGTGGTCCCATAATTTTTTTATTAAAACCGATTGTGTAGTTTGGCGGTGAAGTCGGTTTTTAGTTTTGAAAAATTATTCTCGTAGTCATGGTATAAAGTATAGTATGCAATTCTTGAATAAAGCGGATTTACATCGAGGGCCATGAATCACTCGCATTGCTCTAGATTCTAACCCTTGAATCACTCACTATGCTCGTGATTCAATCATCATGTTAGAATCCTTTACCTGCGATTCATCTATGGCCCTCGAAGTAAATCCGTCCTTTATTCACTAATTGCATAATGTACTATTATACATTCCCTCTGTAAAAAGTTTATATTATTCACTGAACACAACAGTAAATAAAATGAACTTTTACTCACTATTTTGGTTATTTATTTTATTAACTAAAAACAGTGAATAAAAAGCACTTTTACTCACTGTTTGGTGTTTGAGTTTAGAACAATTACTCTACTACTCTAAGTTTTGAAGAATTACTATTAATTAATTTTAGTAATTGTTACATTTAATTTGCTTTTAAATTGATTTAACCTTCTTTCGTCTTCATCAAATGTCTGTTTTCGCTTAAATCTTTCTTTTTCTCGCAATCATGGTATAAAATATAAAAAAGTATAGTATGCAACTCTTGAATCAAACGATTTACGTCGAGGGCCATGAATCACTCGCTCAGGATTCTAACACTTGAATCACTCCCTGCGGTCGTGTTTAAGTCATAAGAATCCTTTACTTGCTCGTGATTTATCTATGGCCCTCGATGTAAATCCGTCCCTTATTCACTAATTGCATAATTACTATTTTATTGTTTTTAGTATTTGTTGTTATAGCGGCAACAGAAATACATCATCTGTGAAAATTTCAACTAACTATCTATCTATCACGGTTCATGAGATACACAGACGGTGACAGACAGACAGACGCACGGACAGAAGGACGGACGGCGAAGTCTTAGTTATAGGGTCCCGTTTTTACGCTTTGGGTATGGAACCCTAAAAATCAAAATGGTTCTTCATCTTAGTGCGTATATTGCAGAAAGCATCAGTTGTCATCAACAATGACGTGCCTTCCATGTTGTCAGTAGAGGAGGTAACAGGCTGAAGCAACAGGCAGAAACATACGATCTCCATCTTTGCGCGTTCCCGGTTGCATCCTCAGCTGGCAGCATACTTTGGAGCCCGGGGTGCGCTTTCTCGCTTTTTCTCCTTCAAATATATATTTTTTGTCATAGATAAGGTACCTACCTACTTATTTTTTGACGACCTCTGTGGCCTAGTGGTCATACACTATATACATAGGTCATACATGCCACGCTGTCACACACATCGGAGGTTCGATCCTCGGTCAGTTCAAGATGAAAAATGATGTTTTTCAGATTGAACTGGGCCTTGGATGTTTACCTATATGTATTTGTTATAAAATATAGTATCGTTTAGTTGGTATCCCGTGTCACAAGTCTCGAACATACAAGAGGCTAGCTCAATCTGTGTGATATATTTATTTTATTTATTCTTCACTAGGTTAAGGATTACATTGAGTTTTTTGGCGGAGACCCTACTCGAGTGGTCATCATGGGCCAAGGCTCCGGAGGCAGTACTGCCTCGCTCATGGCTTTGTCTACTGAAGGCCGTACTGCGACTGGAGTGGCAGCGTTGTCGGGGACTCCTTTATCACCTGGTGCAGTTCGGGCAAACCCAGAAAACCATGCAAAAGAACTTGCTAACCGCACAAACTGCCCTCCAGAACCGGTGGAAAGATTTATCCTTTGTTTACGGAAACTGCCTGTGGAGAAAATTATTCAGGTACGTACACCTATTTCCGAAAATACTTATATTATTTTTAATGAGTTATGAAAAGATTAAAGAGTTTAACATATGATTTCTACAGGCTGATACTGGTATGGATGCAAACATCGATACTGAAAAATTCCTAAACGAGATTTCTGGGCGTGCCGGTAAGTCTATCGAATAATAAAATAATATAATTCAGTCAGATCAATATGCAGAGGAAGATCAGTGATGCAATTGAAATCTCACTGTCTGAGAGAAAAGAAAAAACTTAGAATGTACCAGCTGCTTCTCTTCCCGCGCAGTTTGTAGAAGCCAATCAAAGAAATGGGCGAAAAGGCGAATCATGTTATGGGGATACCTGAATTTCCCGGGGTCTACTTCTGCCCCCATTTGAAATAAAATAAATCATATAATAGGAAAAAAAGACATCATTCAAAATTTTGTCTTGACCAGGCACTAGATAACCCTTCAAACTGTTTACAGTTTAAAGTGAGAACGTAAGGCTTTTCTACGCACATACGCCAAAAGTGGCCGTTTTTCGCCATTGTTCGTAGAAAAGCTTCACGTTCTCACTTTAAACTGTAAACACTAGTTTGTAACATATGTCTCCATTTTCTATCAAATGATTTATTTCAAATGGGGGCAGCACTGGACCCCGGAAAATTCAGGTATCCTCTTAAGAGCGAAGTAGGGCACGCGCTCCTTCCATACAAAAAAAATAGATGGAGAAAACGTTTTTCCACTCCTAAATGTTATGTAATCTCAATATTTTTTTAGTATGTTGTTGACAATAAATTACATATTGAGATTCCGTTATCCATCATCTCGCCCACCATCACGCTAAAAGTGGCCTTTCAGTCTTGCGGCCCTGGGCTATGTCTGCCCCATTAAACATGATATTATGTAGGTTGGTCTATCTACAGCTGATACTTATATTTCCAGGGACTGGCGCTCGAGTTGAAGGAAAATACGACGATCGAGGCTTACCGACCTTGGTAGATGAGCAGCCAGGTGATGTTTTGAAGAAGAAGAATCAGCGTGTTCCTCTTTTCACCGGCGTCACGTCGGCTGAGACCAGGCGCGTCGTATTCGGTAGGCCTTAAGTTTCTATTCAGGTTTGATTGAGAATCTCGTCCATAGTAAACTTTTCTATGCGGTGAATATTAAAGATTTAGTACATAGTATTTATTTTTTTGAATTCTCTCTGGATTATGAAAACACAAATAGGCGAATATGCAATGAGGGCACAGTGATGGGTGCTTCTTGAGCTTTGTTTTAATGTTTTTAACAAAGAGAATTCAAATACTACGTGTTTTTAATAATGATTGACAATTATTTTTTTTTTTCTTTATAAAAAAAACCGAATAGAGGTCGCATGGAGTAGGTAAGCAGTTTAAAAATGTGTAAAACAGCAACTTTTCTTTTCATTTCCTGTTCAAATTAGGTACGTACTTACATGAAAACAAGAATAAATTTTTAATTCCAAAGAACATGTGGAAAATCGTGACCATGCCAAGAAAAGCTCTCTTGGTCTTAATTATTTTTATCTTCCCAAAATTCTGAATTGCATACATTTTCAGCAATCTTAGTGTTAGGCGATTCGCACACTGCTCCGCACCCTGCTGCGTATTTCGCGGGGCCGGACTGTATGCAACTTGCATACAGTTCTAAACTTGTATAGAAAACACGCATAAGACAACACACTGACACCGCGTCTACGTGCGTCGCTTTTGTATGGCGGCCCTGCGCTACGCAACGGGAGACGGAGCAGTGTACCAATCGCCAATACTGTGATGAACACTTTATGAATTTATAAGTCATGGTAATAAAGATATATAAAGCGAAGCTTAGCTTGTGGGTTTTATATTATTAGAATAGTACTTATGCTTATATTTCAGGCAAATATTCTGATTTCCTTAAGAAACAACTGCGCGGGGTGTCCGACTTCATAAAGAAGGAAATTATTGGCCGGCTGCAAAACACGGTGAAGGCCATCAACACTCTGTTCCCGGTGAAGAATACGGCCGGACAGACGGTGCCGCTGCAGCCAGTGGTCGGCCTGACGGAGTACTACCACAGGGTGCTGGACAACTCCATCGCGGCCGTCGAGGGCTTGACTAAGATCGTGGAAGCTACAGGTAAAATAATAAACCTAGATTTGTTTTTTCTAAATCGATGCGTAAAATAGTAGTTTGTGAATCGCTTTTGTTAGTCCTTGTAGTTATCAGTGTTTGATTGCGAAGTTCTTATTTTGACATTTAGGTAGGCAATCCTGTACTCTCTTAGTATATAACTATTAATCAGTTTAGTCAAAGGGTACTCATAAGCACTGATATTTTATTTTGTCAGAATCAGAAAATATTTTTTTCTAATCTGAATATTTATGCTATCGACCGATGTTGTAATTATAATAATAACAAGATGGACAGCTGCAACATCGTCAAGCCAGCCCTTTCAAAATAATAGCCCCATATTTTTTGTTCGACCCATCGACCGCCGTTCCCCAGGCAACATGGCCCTTCTACCTGCTCTCCTTTTTGGGGGCCGTACAATGTATGGAGTTATTATTATTGAAGTGCAAATAGCAAGCTATGTTACTTTATTACAGCTGTTAACCTAGATAGATTTCATCTTAGTTGTAAGCATGTTTGTTTAGCCAAAATCATATTATCTCGACTGACTTTACCACTTCACGATTCTGACTCGACATGGACTCTAGCGTAGTTTTTGGTTTTTCTCGCCTTTAGTTATGGTTTCATTTCATTAGTAGGGTTCTGCTTTCATGAATTTAAATTAAGCAAGTACCTACCTACTACGTCAAATTCGACGTATAGCTACGTACGCACAATATTGTACTGTTATAATAATAATAAGTTTTGGATAATCATAGTGTGCATAGTACTAAAAGGACTCTCGTTCCATATGCGACATGACTCTACCACGGTACAACAAGGACAGTCATAGAAATATTTTGTATGTAAGACTAATTTATTGTTAGCTACATACATATGTATATACATATTCCCCACAGTAGTAGGCAGAGATAAAAAGATGCTTCAAAACCCCAGTGTTGGCCTTTAACATATTCGAGACAGATGAAAAGGTATCAATCAGATCAGAGTGATATCAGATTCTTGGGAGAGATCTATGTCCAGCAGTGGACGTTATGCGGCTGAAATAATGAATCAGATCAGAGTGCTACGTATGAGAATGAGAGAAGTATATTTTGATATAAACATTCTAAAGTCCCATACAATAGGTAAGATGCATAATTTTTTTTCGTTGTGCTATAAAAAGAGTTCCTGAAATAAGGCACATCCCAGAAAAAAACTACCAACCCTGGATGTAAAGGTTACAAAGTCACGTCCGCTTTTGGACGGCATCTCGGAGCGCCTTAGAATGACCGGACAGGAGTGACGTCACTTATGTCGCATTTGTAGGCGTGATGTAAGAACATATGTTCGGGTTCTATTTCAAATATTGCGTTTACAAGATTGGCCTTGTAACAAAAGTAGCTATATTTATTTAAGTTAATCCTATGGTAACAATATTTTTTAAACTTTTTATTACTTCTTAAATTTACTTTTTCGATCAACTAAAACCCAAAGTTAATGACTCGATAAAAAAATATAATTGTATTTAAAGGCCTCCTTACGTAAATGCTTGCAAAATCAGAGACATTTATCAAAATCTACTCATAGTGCATCTTCTCTATTGTAATAAAATATTTGTTTTGTTCAGGTGACGCTCTGTTCAACTTCCCTGCGTACCAAAGCGTGCGGGCCTGGAGTCAGGGGGCGCCGTCGTACCTCTACAGCTTCGAGTTCGTGGGCAACCTTACCAAGGGCTCACATTACCTGCCTGGAGTCGCTCTAGCAGGTAATTTTATAGGGTTTGTTCCATGTGTTTATGAAATCGCTCAGATGAAGCTGACACCAAAGAAAGGTTGTTGTGTTGTTGTCACTGAGGCACTCGTCCTATATTAAGGCAAGTATACTTGTGTAAACTTTGGGCGAATCTAGGCTCAGCAGTGCTGCCAAATGGAGGAGGCGTAAAATCTGAATATTCATTTGAAAATCCTTATGACTATTATGGTTAAAATTCAGTATGAATTCTGTAGAATTAAACTATAATATGTTTATTTCCTAACCGCCACCCCAATGTGCTGTGGGGGTGCAAATATTCGACGATTTCGGCGCTCCCTGACGCAGGCATCCAGGGCACATGCTGCGGTTTGGTATGTATATTCGGGCCTGACGTAAATCTGTGCAAAAATCCGTAATCATGGTATTGGATTTTCTTGATTTTTTGAAGTGTTTTCTCCCAGTCAACCAAAAGGATAAACAGATTTAGTAAGTTTAGTTTTTAGCCCCCGACAGACACACCGCAATCGATTTCTAAGCGGTTTTTTATTCCATACCCAAAGGGTTAAAACTGGACCATATTACTAAGACTCCACTGTCCGTCTGTCCGTCCATCTGTCTGTCCCCAGGGTGTATGTATCTCATGAACCGTGATAGCTTGACAAGTTGACAGGACAGCTGAAATTTTCGCAGATGTATTTCCGTTGCCAACAAATATACTAAAACTAAAATATATACTTAAGTGGGGCTCCTCTACGCAAACAGGATTTTTATAGATAAATAGTACGCAACATTTCGTGCGCGATTCTGACTTGGCCGGTTTTTAAGTAAAAGCAAGTTTCCTTGCCGTAGTTCTTAGCCTTGTTTGATATGGAAACAGGATTAGCGGTTCAAAGTTATGGGGGTGATTCGAGTGAGCGCTTGAATGTCGGGGTTTTTTGAACAACTAGATACAAAACCGAGTAACATAAGCTTATTTATCTCTATTTTAATTACAGAAAATGCGGAAGAATCGGCTGAAGCCAAAGGAAGCACGATCCAGGGCCCTGCTCACGGAGATGAACTTGCTTATATTTTTGATCCACTGGATGCAGAGGGCAATTCTATCGAGAAAGATGAGGTGTCGTCCACGGACGGTCGCGTGCGCAAAGCTTTCGTCGGTATGATCGCGAAGTTTGCGCGCGATTTGAACCCCATGGGGAAGAAAAATGACACCAAGTTGTTTGGGTTTCTGCCTTATTCCCAAGACAACGACCAGTTTTTGAGAATCAACGAAAAAATTTCTGTAGATAAAAATTTCAGGTAATATAAGTACAGACCTACTTAAATTCATAATGTCAATTAGTCGTTAATAGGTACGAGTAAACACACAGAAAAGACGAGCCTTCCTTTATATGTTTTCTGCGTCACGACGCTTCTATATACTTGATACATCCACGCGTTCCTGAGAAAAAGGTCTTGACAGACAGACAGACCAACGGACAACAAAGTGATCCTATAAGGGTTCCGTCTTTTCCTTTCGAGCGAGGAACCCTAAAAGACACTATAATAGTGTTACTGTGTATGACATTAAATTATCATACGAGTCAACATTACATCAACTTTATAGACCTTCAATGTCACAACTAAAACTACTACGGTCACTTGTGGTTCCGCTATTTCATTAAATGGAGATATAACTGCGCCAAATCCGCGTTACTCGACCTTCTTTGGTCTTTAACAGGGCCAAAGGTGGTGTTTGAAAATACGTTTTATGAACTGCTATAAAACTAGAAATTGTTATTTGGGTACCTATTCACGCGTGCCTATGCGTAAGTATATAAAAAAGCCGGATAAGATTAGCTATGAGAACTTTGTTCGCTTTGCTTGCTCGTTCAATTTTATATTATAAATAAAATATAATAATTATATTATATTATAAATGGTAAATAACATAAGGAAAGTAGGTATTATGGATCAAATATACTTGTAATATTTTATCGATAGTAGGTATGTTGTAAAAATTGAGGGATGCCTATTCTCGGCAGTGGAAGGTTTAACGGCACGAATGATGAATGATGATGATGTTACAATAAATTTCTTTTGTTTCAGGTTCTGTCAAATGGGCTTATGGGGCAATATGGGCGAGCGACTCACAGGCTCTCTTTGTAAAGCGCTATTCGAGGGATTGTTAAATCCATTGAAATTGTTGCACCCTGTCACCGGAAACCAAACCAATTTAGCTAACCTGCTGAAGCCTCCAACAGCAACCCAACTTAATAAGGACGGTGACAAATCGGTTTATCAAGGACTGGTTCCTGGGTTATTAAATCCGAACAAAAAACCCGAGATGACTCAAGTGACCTCAACCAACCCGTCTACAAAAGATGTCATTCCAAACCTCTTTGGTGCGACTAATAAAAAGTCAGTAAAGAAGACTGAGGATGATGAAGAACTTGAGGAAAGTGCCAAAAATAGGGCAATGCTCCCAGGTCTTATGAATTTAAAACATCAAAAATCCCCATCAGTCGAGCAGGTGACCAGAGCAGGAAACAGACCAAGTGCTATTAATCTTGGAAATCCTCTCGGATTCCGCCTTTAAAAATAAACTTTATTAAAGGATGTAACGTCCATGCAAAAATGTCTAAAGTTATTGAATGGGGAAAACACCAAAATGTAGATTAAGGTCACAAAACAATAGAATCAGGGCTTACACAGGCTGATTAAATAACTGAGCTAGCTAGTTTTGCAACCTAGCCGGTTTTATTGTTCCTATTTTATTTTACCTGGCATAACTTTTTTGCCCTCTACAGTATTGATCGGTCTGGGCTGGGCTGGGCTGGGTTTCGTCCCGCACAACCCCCGGGTTACCTAGGTTACGAAATCCCCGGCCTCAGCCCCACCCTGTCATGTTTCATTATGAATATGAATCATTTTTAAATAGAAATATCGGTTAATACTTTCTTAGGTAAAAAAACCGAATTAAGTACCTATTTGTTAAATAAATATCGATATTACACTCATGATATTTCTAAAATAAATACTCGGTGATAAAATCGTAGCTATTTGAAGTGATTTTCCAATAACCTAGTATTTTTTACAGCAAACAAAATGTACATACTTACGCAATAAAAAGGATGATACAAACATACAATTAAATTTTTTGATTACCCATCCCTATCTATTAAAGCCTTTCTGATCTTTCTGATCGAGTTTTTAGGTAGGCAATTTGGTAGGTTGATTAAAGCTCTACGCTTAATTGACTTTTGAAGAGCTAGCGCTGCTGGTATGACACGATACGTTCAAAGACCATACACTCCCTCTTTACAAACTTCCTCATTACAAAATTATTTTTTGTATTAAAAGCGAGCATTAACCTACCTATCTAAGTGCTATGCTTCTGTCAGTGGAGTATGAATTTTCTTCCATTTGTTAAATATTTAAGTACCTTACTGGCCATAGTTTCCAAATATATTCTAGCCAGCAAATTACATGAGGAAGAAGTATTGGCCTGGGACTGATTAGTATTGAAATGTCTATATTTTCTCATGTTGGATTCTCAACATCGAGATCAGATCGAGAGCAGATCGAGCATACTTTCAAATCATACTGAATACCGATGGCTAAGAAACTACGAACTTAAAAAAAATAATAATTATGTATTACTGTCTATTCTCATATAACATGAGACAATCAATATAAATATTATATTGATGTTGAGTAAGTACCATATGTTTAAAAAACACATCCTGTTGCACAATGTAGTGTTTATCTGTTGGTGCAATGCGGGCAAACACATCTATGTAGGGTAATTGTAAAAACTATATGTACGTTCTCGGCTTCATATATTAATGCCAGTTTGGAGCTGGAGAAATCAGTGCCAAAGATCACGCACAGACAATGCATCCAGTCAGTTCGATTGTTTTGTTCGTCGCGTTTGTGTTTGTTTGCGAGTACGCAAACGGTAGCGTGGTGAAACCTCCTGATGTTCTTAATGCGAATACTAGTACGAGTAATAAGGTCCCAGAGAAGGAGGAAGTGGATGTACCGATGTACCAGCAAAGTGTAGAAGCGCCTGCAGAATCACAAGCTTCAGTATTAACAAAAGACTGTGTTGCGATTGGACAGTTTGTAAGTACTTAACTCCTCGCCCTCTTATTATTGTAATTAAATTGACATTACGTACCATAAAGTACTACCTAAATACTTAGGTACTACAAGCCTAAAATACTTAGTAACGAACGACACCTAATTTCTGTTCAAGTGACTCATCTGTATTATTGGTAGGTCTCGCATTACCATGCCGGGCATGCCAGCCATTGACATATTTGTTTTTAATCCCCGAGAAAAAAAGAGGGGTGTTATAAGTTTATTGACGCTAATGTCTGTCTATCTGTCTGTGGAATAGTAGCGCTCGTACGGATAGTCCGAAAGCAGCTTCCCTTGCGCTGGTTCTTAGCCATGTTTGATGAAAATCGGTTCAGTCGTTTAAAAGTTATTAGGTGTTATCGGTGTTGTTTACGGTTTGTAATTTACTGGGATTTAGATGGCGCTACGGATTAAAATATTATGTAGTTACGCCACTTATCACTAGATGGTGTCGTCAGGGGTTTTTAATTTGCCTGCAAATCAACTATGTAGTTGATTAGTACCACTACATAATAGACTTCATAACATTGAGTTACCAGTACTTAAAGTTACTTTTTTCACACTACGTCTTAATATTTTATCTATTAATTTTATTTTCAGTGCAATAGTCACAGTGACTGCTGTTCTAATTCCTGCTTGGGATACTTGAAGAGATGTGTTTCTGGCTCTGGTTAGAGCCACCATCAAAAAAATCCATCACAATGTGCAGCGCAGCAAAATTGCACATGGACAAATGCAGCAGACATGAAAAATTTACTCGTGTCACAGAATTCCCCTAACTCCTTATCGAGTCGAAATGGCTAAAATTAGATATTGTTAGTCCAGAACCTAACCACAGACAGCTACTCAGCATAATATACGAGTATAAAACTGACTTTATCTTGCTAATTATCTGCCGTATGCAGTAAAATGCATGCAATCGTTTTTTTTTATTTACGATATTTAATAAGGTTTTATACATGTTAAATAGTTATACAAGTCATAGATTTATTTCTTATTTATTTTCCTTGCTGGATGGATGGGATGGTTTAGATGGCTGAGATCTGGAGGGTTCGCAGCAAAATGCCGGATGATCTTCATGGCATCTTCGGATATCTTCCATAAGTCAGGATAGTTCTTCTTGAAGTCGTTGTACCACTTAGTTATCTGTTAAATATAACATTAAATGTCGTTATTATATTATGTTGTTTGTTTGTTGAATCGACTTCCCTACTCTACACTCATACTATTTTGTTACCGATAACAATATTGCATACATAACCTTGAATTTAAGCCTTTGGTAAAGAAAGGATGTAGCTAGGCATGCAGGATACTCGTACCTCGTAATAATTTAAGAACCAAAAGCACAAGTATAACACAGTATAGTAGCCTTATTTTGTATACTATTACCTTCATGATCATTTTCAGCCCACATGAACAAAGGCAAGATGAGTTAACCCTATTTCGTTTCGAAATTTGGTGATGTGATTTTACTGTTGTCGCTAAATTATTGGATGATAGGTATCCCTTTTTTCGCCATTATCACCTATCACAATATCTACGTGTAAAGTTTTCTGGGAAGTAGGTAAAATTTGAGCTTACTATCTCTTGTGTAAGTACTATCATAATAGCATCTATCACGTATCTATGAACCGACTTCTCTTTTTTTCTACGAATATAGATACCTGCCTTTTTTAATTTTTAACTTACTCTTATATACTTCGAGAAGTCTGTGTCAATAGCCTCTAAGGTCATAGTGGAGTTGATCAACTGTAAGTCGGCAATGGTGAGGTGATCACCAGCTGCGTGTGATGTGCCGAGCCTCCCCATGTACGTTTCGAATACATCCAGAGCCATGTGCACCCTCTTCAGCCCGAAGGCAGTGCGCTCGTAGTCGAAAAATATGGGCGCCATCTGTGGAAAGTATTTGGAATCAAATACGATGAGGGTTACTGCAAATATTTTTACCAAAGTGCTATACACGCACGCTCGCCGGAGTGACAATTGTGCACCAAAAGTGCTCTTGCAAAAAAACACGTTCGTAATGCTTTTTTGTTTCGCAAAGTAAGTGCGTAAGTGGCGTCCCGATTTTTTTTTCGTATTATTGGTGATATATTCGTAAATTCCCATTTTGAACAGTGTAAGGCTCTAAATAGACCTTTTAATTATTTTATGTTTAACCTTTGAAAGTAGGTTTTATTGGTATGGGTAGTTCTTCTATTTCCGTATTTATGTAGCTACCTGGTGATGTAACTAACTGTAACATTTACATAAGCCCCGTGGCAAATTTATTGAACGGACCTATACATTGTTTTTGATCGAATGTCTTCGAAATTTCGAATCTATACCTAATATGTGTAGTTGTAATTTAAATGGAAAAATCCAAAATACTTATCCAACATCGGTGCGCTACAGCTCTCCTGCCCTTATAGATTCTTGAGCCCTTAGCATATACCTACTTAGCTTGCTTTGCCATTTGCCACCCTATATACATACCTAAATACATTACGATTTACGGCACTAAAGTAAAGTATTCTCAATTCTTTATTAATCCTGTAGGAATTTATAGAACATGGATAAATCAAAACGGAAGCTTACGTTACTTACGTTCCTTCGGTCTGTCACCACTCGAGTTAATAAAAAGGGAGGTAAACTTTATTACTTATAGGGGAAAAAATATAATTACCGTGTAGGCGCTGATGTTAGCGTAGTATGTTGACAGATTGAAACATAATCTGTGATTGACGATTGCCCTGAAAATTAAGTATTGGATATTGTAAAATTTAATAAACAAGTAACTCCAAGGCTCTACATTTTAGCGGCAAGCCGTAAACAGAGAGTGCCTTTGGGCATAGTTTTACAAAATGGATGATGTTGTACGTCTTTCTCATACCTTTTTTCATAGCAAAACATAATTTACTTAATAGTAAGAATAAGAATCAATTTTGTAGTGATGCAACATGTGTCCGCATTTGTGAAACTTGTAAACGATAATGTAGAGCGGGCCTAACACAGTACGGTACACAGTAGGATAGTGAAGTATAATTACTGTACTCTATGCTACAGTAGCGTGCATTTCATACAGACTCATAGAGTTTGTCTACCGAAAAATGTATTTTGCTCGATATGCAGCCTTTTGGTAATTTGGGCAAGATTGCCAACCCTGTCAAAAAAAATTGTGCACGTCACTGCTATACTAGAGCTGCTAAATACAGCTATAATAAGCCACCAAATAACTCTTCATCTGTCACAAATAATAAAACAATAGATAAACAATTGACCTGCGAGGAATTCCTCCCAGTGACAGGTAAGGGGATAAGCTCTATTTGAGTGGCTGCCTCCGTGGTTCAGTGGTCAAGGCGTTCGTCTTGTGACCCGGGTATCATGGGTTCGAATCTCATTTGAAAGCATACTTTGTGAAAAGTTGTTTCCAGTCTGGTTAGAATATTGCAGGCTTGAACCACCTGATTATCCGAAAAGAATGATGCGAATTCCGACTTTCGGAAGGCACGTATAAACTGTGGGATCTCGAATGCCATCTAGCGTTTGATCATCAAACTATCCAAGGATTGGTTCTGGTTTACCCTTTAGGTTGCGGAGGTCAGACGGCAGTCGATCTGTGTAAAAGTCAGTAACCTCGTCAAATCTCCTTGGTAAGGTAGCGGACCCCGGGCTCTGGAGCGTTACTGCTGAGGATGCAACCGGGAAAATACGCTCGTATGATGATGATGAAGCGCTATTTGGGTATGAAAAATTACCTCGATTTCGGCTCTGTCGGATACAAGGGATTCCCTGGCTTAAATTTATCGCAAACGTACTGCAGGATGGCGTTGCTCTCTCCGAGGAAGAAGCCGTCGTCATCCAACACCGGGATCTCCTTCTGAGGGTTCATCTAAAACGAAATAAAATCAAATTTTAACCGACTTCCAAAAAGGTTATCGATTCATCGCGGCCCGGGATCCACCTTCAGTTTAGTTTCTCTATACTACAAGGATAAGTGAAGAAGAAAAATGTCTTCTATGGAATGAATTTGTACATAATACGGATTAATATCCGATCGCCCGTAATCTGCCCTTCCTATTACAGAAAGTGAATTCAAATAGGCACTATAGGGACGCATTTCCTATTGTTACATAAGGTGTTCGTGTTATTAGTTACCTCTTACGACATATACAGGAAGAGATCAAGTGATTATTTTCTAGGTCAAAAGTCATGCGACATGTTATACTTCATAGGCATTTATAATCATCATAGGAAAACTGTAAAAAAATTTAACCATACTCACTTATCCATACACATCAGTCACATCACTTACGCTATTACGAGCTTAGATTGCTAGCTTTTAATCTTTCGAGAAAAAGGGCAACAAAAGCAGTTAAGAAGAAAAGAGCTAGGTACTCTCACCAGTTCATACTGCGGCGTCATGTGCTCTCCAGCATTGAAGTCCACATCGATCAGCTCGAAGGGTACGTCGAGGTGCGCCAGTGCCTGGCGCACGGACAGCGATGGGGGCCCATCCGACACCGCGTACAGTTTTAACCCCATACTGCTAGGCTGCCAACTGCAATATGAATAAATACATCCAAATTAGCAATGGCAAAGTGCGCTCTCATATCTATATGTACTACCAACCTTCTACGTTCTACATAACGATAAAAAAATGCTATGAAAATAATCTATCGAGCAGTGTTCTTGCAGAGTCATACATTATGTTACCAACAGCTATGTATAGTTGGCAACTTGGCCTAAAGGCCTCTAAGTATAACTCATTATCATTACATTAATCACTTGGTCCATTAGTTATAACATATCTATACAAAAGAGATACCTATACTATAAACAAACGTATCTTTCGCACTAACTACAGGCGAATATATATTAAATGTAAATCTTAAGGGGGATAAAAACATGCAACTAAACATTCGTTGCACGTTTGTAAATTAAGTCATATCAATAAATACGATAGACGTGAAAACAATAATAAACTTTTATACATAAAATATGTATAGATATCTATCTGCTATGACCATTTTACATACTTATAATACTTACAAAGTATAAGTATACTTACAAAATGGAATTATTGCGAACGGGGGCATTTTTTTTTTAAATATTTATGAAGAAGTTATAAAACTTATTACTTATAAAATAAAAACTGAGTATTATAAAAAGTATCTTACCATTACAACCATGGTAATGATAATACATATTACCTAATTTTATACATTAGATAGGATAGGTATTACAATAAAGTAACAACTTTAGGGTCAAGTTCATAGTATCGCCAATCACTACTTCGATGGTCGCCGCCGTACAAAAATGCTCCATCGACAGTTTAGCAAATCGACGGTATGGCGTATCGACAGGCACAATATTGAACCAGTTTTCAAACCACCTAGAAATTTACAAATAATTTCTTTTCTTTCTTACTTCTACTTTCAATAAGTTTCAAAAGATGGTTGTGATTCCGATTATTATACATTAAAACTTTAAAACAATGATAAAACTTGTTATTATTTATTTATGAAATCCTTTTTAATTGTAGCGTACCATTGATATGGAGACGTCACTACACATATGAAGTGGCACACCAAACTTCAACGCAACTTTTTCAAAAACGTCATTGTCTGCCATCAATATGATGAACTGTCGACGCAGGTACTCTTCGATATGGCGACCTGTCGCTGCGACGCACCTTAGATATTATGTCTGTCGATGCAGCAACCATCGATATGAGGTACTCTCGCTAAAGCGACCTGTCGATGGAGCATTTTCGTACGGCGACCATCGATGTAGTGACCGGCGATACTGTATGAACTAGACTCACTTTAGGGTAAGTGTACCTAGCTACCTAGGTACCTAATGCATTACATGTACCTACTTAATCACTGTCATTTAGATATGAATTGGATACAGAAGATAATTAAATTAACACTTGGACAATACGGTGTTTGACTCATTTTTATATTATTCATATTAATAATGTTAGGATCGACTTCAACATACAACCGATTTTGATAAAATGTCTATGGGACCACCTCTCAAGTAAATCCTTTCAAGAATTTTCCAAATTGGTTCAGGTGTCATTAAGTAATCGGGGAACATACTTACAATTCAAAAAAAAATATAAGTACATTTATATCCAATTCAAATTGCTAACCTCCTCTTCTTTTGAAGTCGGTTAAAAAGTAACATTATTTTTTATCATTAATTAGAGGCCCGCCCATGCACTTGTATTTCATGAAAACCTTCCCATAAAAATGTTCTTCATGTCACTTATAACCGCAACAAAATCGGCGACCGGAACCTCACTGTTTATCGAATGTAGACCGACAAACAGATATGTAGATATCCTACGCCGCCCTGGAGGATTTATTATAATTTTATAGTAAGTACCTAACATTTTTTTTAATGTTAAACCTTTCCTGCTAAGCTAATTATGCGAGTTCGGTTTTGCGTAACATGGCGAACTACAAAAAACCGCGAAATAGCCTTCAGATTAGTTATATGCGGCTATCTGTATTTGTGTAAATATCTCAATGCTTTTAAAATACTTAAATTAAGGATCGGTCCTTATATCCAATCAAAGGTTAGTCAGGCAGAATATTATTAAAAATGAAAGAAGTTAAGACATTAAAGCTGCGGTTAGTTGTTTGTAAGTAATGTATACGAACCGATCAAGAACAACGTTGAGTGTGCGCGGTGCGCGTACGTAGACTGGCGGGCAAATAGTTGCATGACAACTACAACAACTAGACTCTAATATAATTCCCTTTCACTTTTGTTAATTCAACAAGCCTTTATTCATGACGTTGGAATTCATATGAGTAGGAATTGTAGGTACTTATCTAAAACTAGTTGCCTAGTCCCACTCATTTATCGTATTACATGAAACCTTAGAAACCTGGAAGAAAGAATGTGTGCTAAAAGTATAGATTCGTTCGAAATGTGGTACAGCACAGGCGGGAAATTCTAAGAATATAGTGGACGCAACGTCGCACGAACAAGCGATCGGGTAACAAACCGATTTTACAACTAAGAAGGTCTTCAAGTTGGTTAGATTTAAGAGGTGGCAACAGATCTATTTAGAATAGGTTTCAGGACTATCAAGCCTAAGATGGACAAATTCTAGGAGATTGCAAAGATCACTCTGCGTAAATACTCTACATTTGGGACAAGTGACAAGATAAGATTAGATGAAAAATTGGCAGATATTGCCCATGGTAGTCATGCATCTCCTTTAGTAACTCAGTAGGATATGAAGAAAATAAGTAACACTGCCAACTGTGACAAAGTCGTTAATACTCGTACCTCATAGGTATATCTATCCCCGTGAAAAATTACAAACCGGCAGGACCTCTGATACCTACAACATAAATGATTAACCAGAAAGATAAGCCTCAGTCAGACCAATTGGGCATTTGTTTTTGTCTCTGCTGTAGAAAGCTGTATAAGCAGTGCATAATGTTAAAGATATTGCTTCATTGTGACGAACCTTGAAATGTCGACGAAAGATGTACCTACCTAAACAGTTAATGAGGGTTGGTGGTTTTAGGGACGTAACGAAGGAAGTAAATTAATGTAATTTCTAATCTCTGTAATAAATATCAAAACCACAAAACCCTGCGATGAAGTAAGAGTAATATTTTCGTACATAGATAGCTCTACATGAATAGAATGGAAAATAATTCAATGGTAGAGATACGCTAGATACTAGTTAAAATTGAATTAAGTACCTATTATGCCAATTTAATTTTAAAAATATGCCAAAAAATGTTTTAAATAATCTTGTTTTGATTTGATACCTTTGTCTTTCTCCAGAGCATATAAAAACCTTATCTTATACAAAAATTCGTGACGCTTACAATGACTTGTGTACCTACCTCCTTCAAAAGCGATTATGACTAAAGGTACTTACGAAACTCTTAATAAAACTTACACAAATATATATTATTCATTCAAATAATATATTAACTCTACATATATAAATATCTGCATTCTTCTTGCATTTAAGAGCTACTCTCGTTTTGAGGGATTTCCAAGTCATTCTGCATTACTACTAGTTTAGTTAGTTAAAATCTTTATTGCACCAATGTTACATAAAAATGGAATAGATTAAGTACCTAGGTAACGTCTTTTAATCACACTAATATTATAAAGGCGAAAGTTTGTGAGTGTGTATGTTTGTTACTTTTTCACGCGCAAACGGCTGGACCAATTTTGATAAAATTAGGTATGCAGGAAGCTGACACCCTGGATTAACACATAGGCTACTTTTTCGCGGGTAATACCGCGGTGAGCAGCTAGTTTTTACTAAAAAATAGAATTGGTTGGGATAGATCTAAAGGGAACTTTTTCCAAAAGGTCTGTAAAATTTTGGAACATTTAATTCCTATCTAATACTACCAGTAGTTCTATCTATGTCTGTGATATGTTCTCTGCCGGATAAGACATTTCTGTCTAATTAATGTGGTGTTTAGGCATTGAAGTTGCATCTGCAGGGTTAACTGTGGAAGTAAGTTGAGAACTTACGACACTCTTAGTATAACTTCCTCGAAATTGTTATAAATATGAGTACACAACGTTGCGGACGTCTTCATGATTCTTTAAAACAATAAAAATGGCTGCTCATAGAAAATCAAAAAGTGTTGTGCATATTTTATTTCTGTTGATGTGTAATAGTATCGCTCTTCCTCATTCGTCGCATGAATTGGGGGTTCGAGTAAAGCGCCAAGACGGGTACGTTTACGATAAACCAAGCATTTCATTTAATTTGCCAACGCGATCTCCTTCTACTGTCGCCACTCAAGCTCCCACTGTTGACAGGCCGCAAGAGCAGCAAATGTTTTACGCCTATCCAGCCCCTGCAGGCGGGGACATCGTCAATATCGGCCGCTCCACTGTAGGATCATCGACTACCACAGCTGCTACGAGTGGTGCCACTGCAACTGCCAGTTCTGGAGGAAGTGGCTATAACTATGGCTCCCAAGGCACAACTACGTCTGTAATTGGTGGTTCTGGTTCGACAGCAAATGCGGGATACAACTATAACACGCCAACTTCGACGGCTGGGACAACTCCGGGGCTTATATCTCAAACAATACCTTCAACTAATGCTCCGAAGTATTTACCACCCACACAGGGAGGTGGCGGTGGTTCGGGTGGTGGCCTACCTATCAATATTCCAATTGGTGGAGTGACAACCGTGCCTTCAGTAACTGTGTCTACTACAACGGGCGGGATTTCCGTACCTAATACTGACTATTTGCCACCTCGTCCCAACCAGCAGCAGTCTCCGGGGCTATCACCATCGCCATCACCTTCACCATTACCTTCGCCATCACCTTCGCCATCACCTTTGCCATCACCTTTGCCATCACCAAATCTACCACAATCGACAGGATATTTACCACCTTCAGGATCACCGATCACCTCTGTACCCACTCCAGCAGCAACATATTTACCTCCCGTTTTGTAAAAGAATTAAACTACTAACTTTATGATAGGTAACTGACAATAACTGATTTTAGAGAAAATTGCTAAAACTACTTAAAATAAAAAAAAAAAGTTATTGATTGACTCCTCTCTCTACTTATTTTAAAGAAAATAAGTACTATTTTATGTAACTGATATGTAGGAAATTAATTTGTATATTTTATTTATCCATCTTAATATTTTGGTGGTTGCTTTGATTGTTTGCATGTTTACCCATTTGCATGAATATTATTTGGTAGGACTACCTTTAAGGAAATTTAATTGGCTTGTCAACTAAATAATATAAAAGTTTTGTAGATGGTTTAAACCGAAAATATAGACAATTTTAAGAAGTTAATTTGAATAAAATAATTCTGAGTGTTATCAGGATTTTTTTTTATAATTTTAAACTTTACACCCGAATTGACAACACACAGCAATTGAAGTTTACATTCTTCCTATGCCTGCACAAAAAAAGCAATGAAAACGGTCATCCTTCAATGTCACCTGTTACTGTCACTTTTGTTATGTTGGTTGTAGTCCTTTGACATATATTGTTGTAGGGAGATGACAATGACAGTCACAGTAGAGAACTGAAAGCGGAAAAATCTTCATAATGACTTCACTTCCTCAAAAAGCTTGATCTTGCTTAAAAATGAAGGTCATTTGGATTTTTGCAAATATCTAAATAGGTAAAACCTTATTTTAAAATCTTATTGAAGAAAGCTTCTCCTAGAGACTATTCCTCGAAAAAGTTTTGCAAATAGATTTTTTTAAATTACTTGACTAGCGAATTTCCCGTAGGTAGTCCTACTGGTAGGTCTGTTGTAGGAAAAAATCTCCTAACTCCTACTGGTAGGACTAACTTGGTAGGTCTACCTACTGAGACAAGCTCTTATGTCACGGGCATATAAAAAAAATGTAGGCCTATGGGCATAACCGTGCCTATGATACGAGTATATTCATATTCAAAAGAAGCGGCGCGGGCAGGGCACTTTTGTGTTCAATTCACCGTTACTATTCGTGCAATGCTCAGTCTAGCTTGAATAAAAGCCACGCCAGCAGCGCCAAGCGGCCGAGTTTTTTTATTATTATTTTTTTCTCAAACACGTATGGAAAAATGTGAGAGAATCAGATCGAATTAATGTAAAATATGGCGAAATCTTACACATTATTTTTATATACATATTAAAATTCTGTCAATTCTGTGCGCTATGACAACGGTTTAGAGCGGCTAAATCGAAAAATCATTCAGTTATTTTTTTTTAAATTATATTTTATACATTGTATGTTAAGGGAATAATTTTATACATATCCTAGAAACTAATTCTGGCCTTTGCCAAGTAAAATTATTCCGTTAACATACAATGTATGAAATATATTTTAAAAAAAAACTGGATGATTTGTGTACGCACCTGTACCATTTCACGTCAGTACTACTACTTAATTAAGAAGGTAGATAAAATATACCAGAAAGTCGCCTTTTCGTAGCCATCTGAAATTAGTCGATTTATCACAACATTTTCTTTTTGGTCAGTTTTTTTATCATATTTTTTAATTATTTCGTATATTGGGCTAGTTTTTGACTTAATTGCATATAGTTGAATATAGGGACAAGCTATTGCTAACATTGTTTATTTCCCAAAATACTAGAAATCTCTTGCAATAGAGTGTCAAAAATTATGGAAATATATTTTCCCATATCTCGTTTAATTCTTACAATACTGAGATGATACTTATACAGATGTTGTAGGCAATCCAAATGCATAAACGAATGTAAGAAAGTGGTCCCTAGGTCCTCTATTTTAGGTACTAGGTAGGACCAAATACCTAAACTTAAGTTTATATTTTATTACTCCTAAAGGGTAATATTCTGGGGATTTCTGTTTTTACAGTCATTTGGGACAAATTCATGGCAATGTGGGTAAAAAATATTATGACTAAACGGCTGATCGTTTAAGAGATCTAGCAAATGGCCAAACGTTACCCCAGCAAAATCTTGAATACCTACGTATTCCGAGAGGGACAAATTCCATTCAACCATGGACATTTACACCTTACATCACGAACTAATTATTGTGCTAATTAATTTCTTGATATATTACAACTTTCTGCTGGAGTAACGTTACCCCAGCAGAAAACGTTTTTGGCCGATATCTCAAAAACTACGGGAGGGACAAATTTTATACTTTGACGGACATTTACAGGACGTTCGGGACAAAATATCTAATATAGTCAGACTTTCAAATTCGGTATGTTTCTGCCCGGTTAACGCACAATAACTTCAGATGTAGTAGGTACGTGCGGAGTAAGGAGTACTTACTCATACAATAAATTAAGTGTATATTCTGATGAAGAAGTACATTCATAGCTTTTTGGGGGTCCTGAAATGATGGCACTAACTAAATAGAGATGATCACGAATCATGGATAATGATGGTGCCACTCTCGAACATTTCTTAAAAGCTGTCTTTAGTGCCATGATGCCATCTGCCGCCCATGGCATGGCATGTTCCATGTTAAATTTCATTCCGATTTATTTCCTTAACATAGCGAAGTATTTAAATATTTTTTTTACCTTTACTGTAATAAACCTAAATCTCATTATATTTTGTGAATAATAATTAGGTATAACATTTTTTAAATGAAACTAAACGCTAAATCTTAATGTCACTGTCACACTGGTGCTGTGACTGTTACTGTCAGTCAGTGTCAATCTGTCAATCACAAAAAAAAATACACGAATGTAAACGTCATACAAAAATAGTATCAGGATGAAAGTTATTTATAATTTATCTTTTTATGTTAATTTTTAACATAATATTTCATATTTAAAAATGCAGTATTTCACCCTTATCGAAGAGTATTACTTTATGAAGTATTTTATGTGTAGTGAACGTCGTTTCTATAATTAGAGCAAAGTTTACATAAATTATGATTTTACTAAAGCAAACATTACGATTCTTTCCAATACGAAGTAAGCAAATTAAAAGGTAATTTAGTTTATGTACCTCTCGATAGCCTATTTAGAAGCAGGTTTAAACTTTCATATCATTCATAGTTGTGTTCATACTGTTTATGACCTTAGTAAGTAATATAGCTTTGACCTATCACAGTCTAGACCTTTATTATACTCACCATGTGCTCGGCACTATTACAGTCTAATTTTCGTATTCGTTAAATTTTCAGGACGGCTAAAAAGTGGGCTTGCATCCCTGAGGATGGTGCACCTCGAGATGACAGGAGTTCAACCAGGCACCAATGCTCTCACAATAAATGACCTCCCAAACGAATTACTTATATACATATTTTCTATGATTGACTTTGAGTCGTTGCTGGCTGTGGCCAAGGTCTGTGTGCGGTGGCAGCAGCTCTGTCTGACTCCATGCGTGTGGGACAACACTAAGCTTATTGTGTGTATGAAGAACTATGTAAGCATCAGGGAAAGTATTGTGCCCTTTGTGGCCAAGTATTTAAAAAATGTAAAATTACAATATTTCAAACTGTACTCTCAAGTTCGGGCTTCCTTAATAAGCTATTGTCCCAATTTGACTCATCTAGAAATAAGTATATCACAAGTTGATAGCTGTATTTTTGATGACCTTGGTCACTGGCCGAATTTGAAATTTTTGAGTTTCCGTAACTCTCTTATTGTGCAAAACCCAGAGAATGCGAATGGCAATTTTGTTTACCACCTACCATTTGAAAAATTAAGAAACTTGGAGACTCTTGTTTTGTCAAACTTTGCTTTGACTCACAGCAGTCTGTACAGCATGCTGCAGTGTCCAAATTTAGTTAGTATCAGCATGGAGAAGATGAAGAATATCCCAGCAGATTTCCTGGAATCACTGCTCATAACAAAGCAGTTGTCATTGAGAGCCTTGCATATTTATGGAGACACCTTGAATGATGATATAGTGCGACATATTTCAGCCTGCAAAGTGTTGCAAGTGCTCCACATAATGACTTGCAAAACTCTGTTTGATTCTAGTTTGTTGCACTTGTATAGGCTTAAGAATTTGCATTCACTGAAGCTACGTCATGGATACTTTTCCACTACTGCATTACTTGCATATTTCTCAAATAACACATTTCAGCATCTGACTTACCTCAGTCTCTCAAGATGTGTCCATGTGACCATGCAAGTAGCTAAAGCAATAAAATCGAGTGCTCCTAACTTAAAGGAACTCTCTTTTTACCTGTGCCCATTTATTATTGGGCCAGATTTCAATCGCCCGGAGTTAGAGAAAATGTTTGACATACAGTTGCTCCTCGATTGAAACTGTCATTATGTTAGTGAACAGAAGCAGCTTAGAAGTCCGTCCACCTTCACTCATGTATTTATGGTTATACACTGATATGAAGCAAATACAAACAAAAATCAAGCTGATTAGACCACCATGTATTCTATGGCAAAAGTAATTTATAAAGCTTGATTATAATGTAGGGTTTACAGCCATGTAGCTTATAAAATTAAATATGGTGATGATTATGGCCTCCATGACAAATAAATATTTTTTTTTTTAAATTACATAAATTAATAATATTGAATTAGTACATAGGTTGTTGCAAATGTGTCTAATGCTTTAGTTTGAATTTTTTTAGTTATATAATTTACAGTATTTAAATTATTTAATGATGGTGAAAAGGGTATTGTTTTCAACACTCTTATGCAAATGTATTTTTGATTGATTACTGCCTGGCATGTTATGAAAACAGACAATTCTACTTGAAGTGCCTTATAGAGGATTCCTATTGGAACGTTTATAGATATTTAGAGAAATATGGAATGCGGCAAAATATTTACCTGAATAATAGTTAAAATTTAAATTACTGTTTTAACTCATACCAGTGAACTTTACTGCAATGGTTTATTTTTATTATCTTTTGTGATAAAGCCTGTTATTGCTGATATATTAAGCCATTAGACCTTGCCATATTGTGGAAAAATCTGGTAAATTTTACTATGGGGTCGTTCAAGTATTACGTAACGCAAAAAGGCGATGGTAGTTTTTAATTAGCTTATTTTTAATGACAAAAGGGGGGAGGGCGGGGCTTTTAACTCTCGTTGCGTCGGCAATCATTTTGTACTTCTAAAATCTACGCACAATACACACTAACTTATTTATCAACCTTTGTATGATAACCATAACCTGGATTGGGCACTAGAAAGTGCAGTGCAATCAGGGAAACGGTGCCGCGCATACCACTGTCCACGTGTCCCTTGTGCGAATGGGAAAGTGGCATGCCATACTGCGAATTGAAACAGAGTACATCATAGCAAATATCCATTACTAGAGAAGGATTAAGGGCAGATATAATGTAAGTAAAAAATCTTTATTGTAATCTAAATATTATGTTTCACAGTTTAAATCTAAGGACCCGTTTAGAGAGACAGTATACTTTTCATTCTGAACAACCCTAAATAAAATTTTCAATCCCACATTGTCAACGAATCAGCATAATAAATTAAATTATTGAAGTAAGTCACTGGTCTAAGGGCAAATTATCTGTATTGTCTACTTAGTTTGTAAAGTATTCAATGTGATTTAATAGTTGATAATTGTAATTGTTTGTGCTGTTTTATTATCATACACATGCAATAAAAATGTATTTTCAACAATAACTCAGAATTGTTATTTAAGGTTGGTATGGACATCGTCACATTAATATTCCAATTCTTCTTTTTCAGCGGTCGCTTATTGGTTTACTACTAGGTACATATATCCCGAGAATTAACATAAAACAGTTGTTGGCTGAATTGAAATAACCGGCCAAGTGCGAGTCGGAGTCGCGCACGAAAGGTTCCGTACGTTTCTGATTTTTCATTATCTATGAAAAATCTGATTTGTTGTATGCCCCACTTAATTATTTATTTTATTCTATTTTTAGTATTTGTTGTTATAGCGGCAACAGAAATACATCATCTGTGAATATTGAAACTGTCTAGCTATCACGGTTCATGAGTCACAGCCTGGTGTCAGACCGACGGACGGACGGACAGCGGAGTCTTAGTAATATTTTCCGGTCCGGTTTTTACCTATTGGATATGGAAATCTAATATAGATTCTTTAAATAAGGTGAGGCTCAAAAAGCTCTAAATGCAACAACTAGAGCCAAAATATTCTCCAATTTGGTTCTAACTAGAGATGGGTCGGGGTTTTTGTCCAGTGGGCGAAAACTAGGGCCGAATGGGCGGAAATAATTTAGGCCCGATAAACGCCCTTTTGCTGGGCCGAAAAAAACTTACTCATCTTAGAATAATTTTCACTTGACCTATGTGAACTATAAGTCATAATACTCATAATGTTGTATTGAAACGGATAATAAACCATTTAAGGATGAGATATGATTGCTGTTGTAGCTAGGGGGTCTACTCCTGATTAAGCAACTCTTTTAAAAGTCACACATGTTTTTTTTTTTTTAGGGAAGTGATGATAAAGCCTAGCTCATCTGTTTATGAGAGATTGATTTGTAACGTTTCTCGTTCATACTATTCAAAAACAATAATCGGTGTGAATAATAAATATATATAGAAATGGACATCTACCCGGGTAATGTTCGGGTATTTATCCGATATGCACCGGGTAAATACCCGTATCTACCTACCCGTTTAGATGGGTAGAACTGCATATTTATTGAAAAAAATGTGCTAAATCAATATATCTAAAAGAATAAATAATAGATTTCATTACATGACAGATTCCATACAACGGTATAGATTGGGGTCAATACTCGACGTGCTATTTTGTGTTCGAAGAACTCGTCAACTTGTTATAATTTGTTCCAGATTCAACCCCGAAATCAGTTGATCTCTTGAGTGAGCAGTCAAAAAAAAAAGTTTTCTCTTTACCTCTATTATGTATGGAACTGTGTCACGAACGTCTGGCCAGCGTGGAGAGTGTAGGCCAAGACCTCTGGCTGCTCTTGTCAAGTATGGCTCCGGTAGTACAGAGAGGATCGTGCTCCTGCAGTGGAGACTAAAAGGACCTGATGATGAGTATGAATCCTCTAATGTTGACATTTAATGTCTTTTTATTTATTTTAATACATGAATGTCTTTGCACACCTCCCAGTAAAAAAATGATTAAGTATATGTCTAATATAATACATGATAAGAAGCCTAATTTCAATGTAAGATTAGTAGGAATGGTTATTTCATATACTTAAACGTTACACTTGACGCCTATCTGCAAAAAATGTATTCTCAGTCCACATATCTAATTATAATATCAGTATAATTGTAAGTTCACGTTTCGGAGAAAATGCTGCAGTTCAGATTTTTGCCGCTTCTTCTGCACTTACGCTTAGAAAGTGGCAATTATTATGAAACCAAAATTGTCAATTATCAAGTGATACAAATTTTCAAAAAATACATAAATGATTTTTGACTTTGACTAAAATAAGATATTCGCATTGACAAGTTCTCCGAACCCCCATCAACTTGTTATAACACTTCCCACAAAATATCATGCCGGGACAGGCCTGTGTCACTCCCCGTTTAGGTATCGAAAATATACCTACATTAAGACTATGCGCGCGGCGACCACTTCGAAAGGGAAAATTCAGTTAGAAGAATCGTTTGTCTAGACAATAAGAATGAAATTGGCTTGCAATGGATGTCTAGGTATCTAAACAAAGGGGTGAGTTCTGTCTGACGCGAGCTAAGATTCAAAGATTCAAATGTTTATTCAGTAATTAGACATTTACAGGCACTTTTACACGTCAATAAGTATAATTTATGTTACGTGTAAAGTATATAAAATTTTAATTTATTTTTAAAGAAAAGCTACCGATACCAGCGCTTCGTAACGACCACTGCTGAGAAGAAACGCCGAAAGAAACTCATTTTCACAGTATTGGTCGCCTACTCGCCAGAAGGGCTTTGTCATATTATTATAATTGTCTTTTAATTAATAAATACCTATAATATAATACAATGTTGACTCATTATAACGTGTAATGCTTGCGAACAAGTAAACGAACATAAATTGCGTAATAAAAAATATTAAGTAGTCAAAAAAAGCGAAGCCGAGCTGACCAGTCCCTCCCGGCAGCACCCGTTCACGAGTTGACGCACGGATCAGCCATCGTTAAACTCAACTATATTAGAGGGAATCCAACGACCCGACCAGCGACGCCACCACCGGATTGGACATTTTAGTGAGCATGAAAAACCCGAACTCGCAGACCGTGTCAAGAGAAAATATTAATTATATGTTGGTCACTTATTGATCGCAGAGCATTTACATGTTTTTACAGTAAGCTGATTATGGTAACAGAAAATGCAGCTATTTATGTTTCATGTGTGGAGTGTAATGGAAAATGTTTAGGAAGTATCCACGCGTTTTTATCTCTTAAATAATCATTGATAGTATAGTACGCATTGTTCAATAAAACTTTTTTAACATGTGTTTTAAATTTTGCCATTGGTAGGTTAACGATCGCTTCGGGAAGTTTTCTAGGCGGGGTGTCACGAACGATAAGTCTTGTTCACATTACGGGGACTTACCGCGAGTAATGTGAACAATAGTCATTGTGACCGCAAAAGTCTAAAATCAGATAAGCGAATTAAGCGAGTCACCGACCGAACATTGCACATGCCCGTCCTGCTCTTTCACTCCGTCAGGTACCAAAACTAGCAAAATTTAAGTAGGAAATAGAAAAAATAAATATCCGCCAGCATTGACGCGCGATGTCATTATATGTTACATAATAAATAGGTACGCGCAAAAAGCATAATCCTTTCTTAGCAGTCGGTAAATAACAAATTATTTTGCCGAAAATGTATAGTCTTGTATTATTTAATCGATAAATATAATTAAAGTAGTTATGTTTTACGTTTGGAGTAAACGCCCAGTGAAATGGACATTTACTGGTCGTAAATGGTCGGATATCGGGCGTTTATTATTTTCCGATTTTTAGCCCGGGCCGAAACCCATCTCTAGTTCTAACTGTTTGGATCTAAATTTGGTGCCAGTTCCTAATTTTGTAAGGCGGACTCAGAACTTAAAAATAAAAATACATATACTTAAGTATTTCGATAACAGTATTATTTATTATTCAGCGATAAATAAGTTCTTTCTGTGTTAAAAAGTTACATTGCTCGCTTGAACTGTAACTATAAGAATGGCTCTATATCGATTTCGAGGGCCGAGCACGGGTTGGTGAGTTCAAAAGCAGCAAGTACGCTCGGGTGGAGTACTCCGATCTTGCCGATCACCTGCCCGCGCAGCAGCACTTCCCCGCAGCGACCTGGGAAGTAGGCAGGGTCTGGGAAAGACAAAAAACATGTTAGGCGTACGTGGTAGGCAATGGCATATGCATTCTATTCTACAGATAAGTAAGGCCAACTTTCAACCGACGACCTCATGAAAAACGCGATACGAAGAAATTCTCCGTGTAAACGCCAGGTCTCGCGCAGCAGCAACATGCCGCGGTCTGGCAGACCGTGCACGAACTGGAAGCATGCGGCGTCTGTTACAGAGTGACATACCTTCGCACTGTCTCAGGTAGTATCCCTGCTCGCGGTGCCAGGTCTCGCGCAGCAGCAACATGACACGGTCTAGCAGACCGTGTACGAACTGGAAGCCCGCGGCTCGCCCGCAGTGCACAGCGCAGAGACGGCGTTTGTTGCGGGCGCCTGTTTCTGTAAAGTTCCGTAAAAAGAATTTTAGATTTTTTTTTCCTATTTGTAATAAAGTAGTAAGGCTTAAAAAACAGTCCCAGGCAGGCGTCATATCTATGTCGACTATGACGACCTCTGTGGTCTAGTGGTCACCATGCCAGGCTGCCACTCCGGAGGTCCTGGGTTCGATCCCCGGTCAGGTCAAGATGGAAAATGACCTTTTTTCGTAGCTTTTTTCAGATTGACCTGGGTCTTGGATGTTATCTATATATGTATTTCATATAAAAATATAGCATCGTTGAATAAGTATCCCATAACACAAGTCTCTAACTTACTTCGGGGCTAACTCAATTGTGTGATTTGTCCGTATATATTTATATTTATGTATTTGGCAATAGTAAAATCATTATAAATTAGTTTCTTGAAAAAATTACAAAATTTGTACAAGCTTTCATTGAGAGGCCAAAGTACTTATTACGACAAATTGAATAAGCCCAACCTTTGGAGTTCCGTGGTTTTATCATTAAGTTCCATCGACCACCTTCCGTCTCCGAGATCAGACCCTAGACATCTACCATAAATTTCTTGTCAATATAAATAAAAAAAGTCCTATTAAGGGGTACCTGAATTTTCCGGGGTCCAGTGCTGCCCCTATTTGAAATAAATTATTTAAGGCGAAACGGAGACATCATTTAAAATTGTCTCTTGACCAGGCCCTAGATAACCGTATAAACTACTGTTTACAGTTTAAAGTAAGAACGTGAAGCTTTTCTATGCACATTTGCGAAAAACTTTCGTCTAATAATGTGCGTAGAACTACTCTGTTTACAGTTAAAAGTAAGAACGTGAAGTTTGCATTCTTAATTTCCACTATAAACAGAGTAGTTCATAAAATAGTTTGAAGGGTTATCTAGGGCCTGGAAAACTTTAGACGATGTCTCCGTTTCCTTCCAAATAGTTTATTTCAAATGGGGGTAGCACTGGACCCCGGAAAATTCAGGTATCCCCTTAATGAGTTTTGTTAATTTATTACTGAGTTCTGTCAAATATCTCCTCACTCCATCATCACAACAGTTAATGCCGCGTTTACACATTCGCGCGAGTGGCGAGGCGAGTCTCGAGCACAAGTGTGTAAACGGACACTCGCTATTCGCCTCGCGGCTCGCCTCGTCATCCGCCACGCTCGCGTCGGAAGCGGTTTTTTAGGCGCGAGTCAAAGGGGACGCGAGCTAGGCGAATAGCGAGGAAAACTTGCCGTATACACACTCGCGTACTCGCCGTTCAGTAGTGCCATTTTTGAAACGCGGAGTCACTAAATGAACGGTTTTTTGTATGGAAAAACCATTCATAAGGTGACTCCGCGTTTCAAAAATGGCATATTTTTATTTATTTATTTAATCTTTTTGTTCATGAAATACAAATTGTATACACAGAACAAATAGTCGAACTTAATGCAAAAAGCGTTGTGTACCAGTCAATCTTCGGGTTATACAGTCTAAATGTGGGTTACAAGATAAAAGTAGAATAAATAGTACATAAAAAAACGATAACTAAAATATTATATATTTTCCATATATACACGGTGATTTTTCGTTGGTTTTGGAGCCGAAGGCAACATCATAAGGATTGTTAGTAAGACATAATTAGCTAGTCAAAATAAAAATTCAGGAACAAAATATGTTGACAAAAACTCGAAAGTAAAATCGTGAGATCAACTAGTAGTACCGCCAGCCAGCTAGATTTCGAGTTCATCAGGGTCACGCGTCAGTTATGAACGGGCGTAACTACGTGGTCTCGATCGAAAATCATTTTCGTAACTTTTTTGTGTTATGGCGTACACAAATTTGGATTACGTATGTGGATAGAGGAATTTATTTACTACATGACATTCTTTTTTCAAAACCAATGAAAAGTCAGCGTGCATACAATGTGAAACAGACATACCTGTAATAAATCGAACCACGGGCTATACAAGATCAATATAGTATAATGAAATTAAATTAACAACCAATTAAAAAAACATTCCCATACAAACTGCCGGGCAGCTGGACACTTTTGTATGGAAATAGAATTTTTTAAATATTTTTTATTGTTATTCTAATTTTAGCCCGTGGTTCGATTTATTACGGGCGTGTCCTTTCCACGATGTATAAATTCATACATATACGATACCTACATAAAAATAAATTGATGCAGTAATTTTTAATAAATCTACTCCTTTAGATCGATAATTTGGTTGTCAACATGGTGGATTGGAGTAACGACAGCATTCTTCAGTTTAGAAACTGTATTTTACTATTTCGTAGTACGTTCAAATAGTTATGCGACTATTTTAACGTCCGCCATGATCGCGGATTAGCGCTCAACTGAATGCTCCGCGAATGTGTGAACGGACAGTCGCGTCGGCACTCGTGCACGAATGTTTCGTCGAACGTTTCGACGAGTGCCAACGCGAGCGCGAGCGCCAGTGTGTAAACGCGGGGGAACGTTTTGACGAGTGCCAACGCGAGCGCGAGCGCGAGTGTGAAAGCGCGGGGTAACATGTATTGTCATCTGAAAAATTTCAGCTCAGTCGGTTGAGATGTTATTTTATTACTGAGTTCTGTCAAATATCTCCCAACTCCATCATCAGAACAGTTAATTGACCCCATAACATGTATTGTCATCTGACTTACATAAGTATGCAAAATATCAGCTCAATCGGTTGAGGAAGATAACTGGTTGAAAATTGAGTTGCAAGAGTTGACAAACATACATACAATCAGGCCTGTGTCACTCCTCGTTTAGGTATTGAAAATATACCTACATTAATACTAAGCGCGCGGAAACCACTCCGGAGTGGTAAATTCAGTTAAGTAAATGAATCGTATGACTAGAGTAATTAGAACGAAATTGACTTGCAATGGATGTCTAGGTATCTAAACGAAGAGGTGCTGACTTCTGACGCGATCTAAATTAAACCATAGTGCTAACCACATTGAGTAGATATTTCTTTGAATTTCTTTTCTCAATAAGTCTTCTGTATGTGAGCAATTGTACTTATTTTGTGATACCTTATACATTGCAATTTTAATAAGAGCTTGTAATCAATTTATTCAAGTTACTAGATAAATAAATAACAACTGTAGCTGTACGACTGGCTTTGACCAGCTGACTCATAATAAGTCGAAGAACCATTGACTACGTCTGTGGTATGGTCAACACGCTTATCTTCCAATCCGGAGGTTTTGGGTTCGATCCTCAGACAGGACACGTTGGAAAATGGCCTTTTTCAAATTGTCCTGGGTACCGGGTGTTTATATATGTATCGTAGGGTTAGTATCCCATAACACAAGCTTTAAGCTGCGGACACACTGAAAAGACGTAAGATGTGGATGGGGCGCAGACATATGACTCTCCGTGTCTTTTTCATACAAAATGTATAGAAGCGTCACGACGCAGAACACACGGGAAAGACGGGGCACCGACAGGGCACAGACAGGACAGAGGGAAACATACAGAACGGACGGGGCACGGGCGCGAGCGGGCGAAACAGGGTTGCGGGCGGGTTGGGGTCTCGCGCGTCGCCAGTGTTTCCATATATATGGACTTGTCTGTATCTGTCACGTCCGTGCCTCGTCTTTTCTATATGTTTTTAAAACTCGCGACGGCGCCGCTTCTGTGCCCTTTCCCTGCCCCGTCTGCGTCTTACGTCTTTTCTATGTATCCAGCGCCTAAGCTAACTTTGGGGTAGCTCAATCTGTGTGATTTGTCCCTATATACAACGTAGAAGGGACATACCCTTAATGAATCGAATCACGGGCTATACTAGATCACTATAGTATAATGAAACTAAAATAACAGCCGAAACAGAAAAAAAATTTTCGACATTTCCATACGAAAGTGTGCAGCCGCCCGGGCAATTTGTACGGGAATGTCGAAAAATTTTTGGGTTTATTGGTTATTATTTTAATTTCATTATACTATTGTAATGTAGTATAGCCCGTGGTTTGATTTATTACGGGTATGTTCCTTCCACGTGTACATAAATAAAAAAAAAAAGTTAAGCACACTCACCCGCGCTCGCATCAGCCAACACCACGTCGCTGACCTCGAACAGCCTCAGCGGCAGCGGCATCTTCTTGTTGGCAGCCAACGTCTTCAGCAAGCCGGGCAGCAGCACCGTCCGGACCACCTGGAACTCCGCAGTCTTGGGGTTGGAGATGTGAGTGGCTGGCACGTCCTCGATGCGGAGCCCTAGTTTTGTGGACACGTCTTCACGGGAGCACTGGAATTAAATATGTATTTACTTTGTAAAAAAATATCGCAAGCTTCATCACACTCCTAGATTGCATGGTTTAAAATAATTGCTACTGTTAGATCTCTTCATTGCAGGTTAAAAATGATGACGACATATGGTTTTTGGCATCTTTTGAGAATATTACACTAATGTAGGCCACGTAGGAATCAAAGCAATCTGTCGAAGTATATTATGTTAAGGAATTACGAGTCCTTTCAAGCAGTAGTAGATCAAATTTTTCTTAGCACGGCTTTGTGATTAGTAATCCGCTATTTTCCAACAAGTCAAATCAGACACTTTTTTCTAAACGTCAAAACAAACATTATCTCTGGGATTTGTATGAAATAACAACGCTCTTATAATCTGTTTTTCTGCAAAAATAAATTAAAAATCACGTTAAGATCGATATGTGCAAAGACAAGTGACATTATTTTCCGACGTTTTATTTTCTTATCAGTAAAAATAATTTATTTTTGAACCAGGAAAATACCCAAATCGGGGCCGGCTAAAAGACGCTTCCGAGTCGAAAACTAGGGTGCGTAGACCGCGAGGCCTCGTGGGCTGCTCCGCCAGCTTGTTGAGCGGGCTCTGCCCGCCCGCCGTCAATACTGTTGCTGCAACACTAGCGTCAAGTGTACGTCAGCACTGACCAGCGTGAACGTGAGCGCCTCGGTGTACCCGGCGCACGCGCACTCGCCGCGCAGCTGCTCCGCCAGCTTGTTGAGCGCGCTCTGCCCGCCCGCCGTCGCCACGCTCGGCGCGCGCCGCTGGATTCGGTTGTACCTGCAACCGATATAAACAATTAATTATAATATTTTCTCATCAACTATAGTAAAAAATGAGAGGGGTAGCGATAACCCAATTTAACTGGGCGAGCTCTGCTCGGTTACTTTTTTATGAAAATACTTTTTTTAGCCTCGTCACTCCTTAAAGAGGTTTATTAAAATCGATTGAGCCGTTTCCGAGTTTTTCTTTCAGACCACGACATCAGGCTTTTCAGAAAAGGCACACTTGGTGTTGCAGACATTCATGGTACCCACTTGCCATAAGGTGGGCCGTATGCTTATTTAGCTTCAAAATTGTAGGTACAAATAGAACGAATAATATATTTTGTAAGAATATCATTCACTAATAATAACAGGCTTCGTCAAAAATTAAGATTCATCAATAACAAGCTTTTTCAAAGTGTACAAAAAGTATCCCCAATATGGTTCGTAAAAAGTAACACAAGAAGTTTGAAGATCGCCGCGTTGTAAACTCACCCGTACGCAATAGCGATGTCCTCGTAGAGGTCGCAGGCGTGTATGACGTCATGCCGAGTGGGCGGCACGCGCACGCGCAGCCGCGCCGCCTCGGCGCGCGTGCTCAGGCACATGCGTGACAGCAGCGACGCTATGCTGTCTGCCGCCTCGCTGGGAAACAAAATTTTAAAACTAAAAACCAACTTCTCCCACAAACTACACAACCGATTTTGATAAAATTTCTATGGGACCACCTGGAAAGTTATACCCTGTCAAACAAGAAAATATTTTTCTAAATCGGTCCTAGCGTCTTCGATTAATCGGTGAACATACATTAAAAAAAAAGATCGCGACGTACTGATAACTCCTTTTTGGAAATCGGTTAAAAAATTTGGTGACATTTGAAAAAAAGTGACAGAAATTTGAGAAAATGTGCCAACCGGAGGAGTCCCGCTCTTTTTCTCTTTTTTTTTGCCCGTCCTTGTGTTGTTGACCACACGTGCTTTTCATAAATTTTATGTTTGTATCGTTTGTAGAGTTTCCTAGATTTTATGTTTGTATCGTCTTGGTTGTGGTAATAAGTAAGTGATAGTTATATTTTTTTTGTGCAATCTGTGCAACGCTAAAGCGATGGATGATCCCCCTGATGGGGGAGGTAAGTCTCCCCCTGATATTTCAAAGGACGAGGCAGGCTTTATTCCTAGCCAAAAACCAAAAAGATTAAAACGTCAGGCAGATTCAGAAGCCCCAGTCCCGGAAGCTAAAAAAACGAATTCCCATGCCGAATCCATCCAATCTGTTTACACGAGACAAGGTTATGAGGAAGACGCCCATTTACAATACTCTGATTCGGATCCAGGCCCGTTCGTCACTCATGTAAGTCGTACAGAACCAGATAGTTCTGCTGGTCTCACTATCCGCGTTTTAAAGTTAGCCCAACTGATGCATAAAACGAATGTTTGTGGAATTGCTGATGATGGAATTAAACCTATCAGTCGTAGTAAAATTGCTGTCACTTTCAAAACTGCCGGAGAAGCAAACAATTTCTTGTCTAACCCAGTTCTGTCAGAAAATAAACTAATAGCCATTATACCCAAATTTCTTGTTTCCCGAATGGGGGTCATCCGTAATGTTCCTACAGAATGGTCACTTGAAGACTTTGTGAAGACGAAGTATGTAATCTTCAAACCCCAAAAGGTTCAGGCATAGTAGTAAGATCTAGGAGATTAAATATTAAAAAGAAAACCGATTCCGGAGTTACATGGGTTCCTTCAACTACCGTAGTTCTCACATTCTTGGGTCAATCACTCTCTGCTAAAGTCTTCTGCTACAAGACTTTTATGGACGTTGATATATATCATTTACCTACCATCCAGTGCCGTAGCTGCTGTAAATTCGGCCATGTGAAAAGCCAATGCAGATCCAAGCCACGCTGTTACAAATGTGGACAAGGACACTCTGGTGAAGAATGTGAAGTAGAAGACCGTGTCTGTTTTCTGTGTAATGGAAAACACATGGCCACTGATGCTAGATGTCCAGAGCACATTCGACAAAAGTCAATTAAATTTGTGATGTCTGAGGAGAATCTAAGCTATACAGACGCAGCTCGTAGATTCCCAGCCACTAAAACGTCCTATGCAGAGGTTACAGCTTCCAATGCTCCCTTCCAATCCCAAAGGCCACCTTCACGTTCCCAGGTCCCAGAATATGTATCATACTATTCCCCAGCAAACACTTCTTACAAAAAAACCATATTCAAACTCTCAGACGCCCTACCGAACAACGTCAATATCTTACTTCAGCAGCTCTTATCCTCATTAGTATCATATGATGGATCACACTCAAAAGGACATCCTACAGTGGAACTGTAAGAGTGTCCGAAGCAAAAATTATGATCTTATATCTCTCTGCAACCAATACAAACCCGTTGCCGCTGCCATCTCGGAGACTTGGTTGCGCCCGGGATCTCGTTTTCGGATCGCCGGGTACTTTTGACTTCGGGATGACAGGGATAACGGGTATAGAGGTTGTGCCCTGTTTCTTTCAAATTTATATACCTTCTCTCAAATAGTTATTCCTCCCCATACCTCTAATTACCATGTGGTTGCTGCCAAATGTATTGGGATTATCCCTTGTCTCCATTTATATTCCTTACCCTAATAACCAAATCATTTCTGAACTGATTTCTATTCTTTCAAATATTCCTAAACCAATGATTGTGCTTGGTGATTTTAATATTAAAAGTACACTATGGTGTTATGATGAGGATGATGACACCATCCTGCCATACTTTCTAGATCTCTTAGATTCTCAAGATCTATGTGTCATTAATGATGGTTCCCCAACACGAAGGACCTCACCGACCCAGAATAAAAGTGCTCCAGACCTTACGTTGTCGTCCCCTCCTTTGGCACCCTGTCTTTCTTGGTCTGTTCATCCCAATACATATGGTAGCGATCATATGCCTATTATTACTTCTCTTTTCTCTTCTTTTAAACCTTCACCCCCCCATTGAACCCCTCTTGAAATTCCATACTCAACAGGCTGACTGGTCTAAATATTCGATGGTCTTGGATGAAGAATTATGCTGCCTCCCATTTGTTGACAATACAAATGCTCATCTTATTTATGATCAATTCATAACATGTATCCAGTCCGCAGCTAATAGATCTATTCCAAAGAAAAATTCTTTCAATTCCCATATTCCTTCTCCCCCCTGGTGGGACCATGAGTGCACTGTCATTATTAATGAAAGAAAAGATGCTGAAGACCAATATTTATCGGAAATTAACATGCCCAATTACCTTAATTATAAAAAAGTTAATGCTCGCACAAAAAGATTTTTAGCCAAAAAGAAAAAATTGGGCTGGAACAACTTCTGTGAGTCCCTATCGCCCAGAACTCACTCTTCTGTAGTATGGAAGAATGCTTTCCGACAAAGCTTAGTGGTCAATAATTCTTCATCTAATGATCTATCTCCATGGTTGGAGGGCTTTGTCGATAGACTGGCTCCTCCCTATGCTCCCAACGCTGATTGCCTTCCTCCATTACAATCAAACTCTCCATCATCTGACATGATGAATCAGGAGTTCTCTTTTGCGGAACTGATGAGCGCTCTTGATCATCTGAAGGATTCTGCTCCGGGTATTGATGGTATCCCATACTCTTTTATCTTCAAAGCTTCTCCCTCTTCTAAACGTTATCTTTTAAATATTATAAATGGTATTTTTATGTCCGGTTACATTCCAAAATCCTGGAAAACTCAAATAATAATTCCCATACTAAAACCAGGTAAAGACCCATCCGACCGGTCTTCCTATAGACCCATTGCTCTTAGCTCAGTCATCATTAAAATTATGGAACATCTAAATTAAAAACCGTTTAGAATGGATAGTTGAGAACAGGAACCTTTTATCCAAATCCCAATTTGGCTTTCGACGCTCAAAGGGTACCATTGACAGCCTTAGCATCTTGTGTTCTGCGATTAGATCGGCCTTCTCTAACAATGAAAGCGTCATTGGAGTCTGTTTGTTTGTTTGTAATAACTTTATTGTTCAAAAAAAAATACATTAAAAAGACAACATACGAAAGAGCAAATATACAAAGGCGGACTTATTCCATGTAGGGATCTCTTCCAGTCAACCTGCGATAGATTGAGAGGATATTTACTCAATTAAAAGGTAGAAGCAAGTACATACAAATTTAACTATAAGATCATACTTACATCGCTACGCACATACATAAATATATCTGTATATATATATATATATATATATATATATATATATATATATATATACAATGTCCTTTTTAATTAAGTACAAATATTTTAAGAGGTGATTCAGTCCATCATTTTGAACAACTTTTCCCGATAAATATATATCGAAATGAGAAAAATTTTTTTGAATTTTAATAGTAACGATATCACGTGACTACTTCGATTTGTATGAGAACCTAAATATTTTTTTCGTATTTCGATATACATTTATTGGGCAAAGTTGTTCAAAATGATGGACTGAATAACCCCTTAAAATATTTGTACTTAATTAAATGTATATGTATATATATATATATATATATATACATATATATACATATACAATGTCCCAATTATACATTATAATTTATGTATGTATATTATAAACATACATACATAAATTATAGCAATACATATATACACATATACTAACTATATATATATATATACATATCCTACATACATACATAATAAATACATAATTAAAAGACGAGTAAAAGATCATTATTTATTGGAATCATCTTAATTGTAACTTATAATGTTCATATTAAGTATATATTTTATTTTATTCTTAATAGACATATGTATTTATTTAAGTATATGTGTAATAATATATGTATGTATATGTATGTTTATTTGTAGTTTGTGTAGTTTTATGTCATTTCAATTTTCTTCCTCCTTTATTTCATGTATAAACACGCCTGTATGCCTCTCTTACATAAACATCTCCTCTCACAGGCCTACTGGAAGAGATCTCTTTTGAGATAAGTAGTGCCTTTGTACAACTTTTATTTGATGTATTCTCTGTATAAATTTTCCGTGTACATAAATTGGTAAATAAATAAATAAATAAATAAAACAGATTTACAGATAGGTACCTATTCAGTCCAAGTGTGACGCAACCAGAGAGGACTTTAATAACCTAATTTTAAAAGTATCCAGTGAAGGTGCCATTTTTACTTCAGCAGAAAGCGAGTTCCAAAGCCTTGCCGCAAAGACCGTGAAAGATTTGGAGTACGACTGAGACGAAAACCGTGGAATGTCCAAAATGAGGCTGCCGGCTGAGCGCAAACGACTATCCACATTCCGAAAGTTAAATTTGCAGTGCAGGTAATCAGGGGCAGAAGGATTAAAAAGGGCGTTGAAAAGGAGAGAAAGAATATGGATATTACGACGTATCCTAACGGGTAACCAATTTAGCTTTTTGCGAAACTCGGTGATGTGGTCGAATTTCCGTATGTTGAAGATATACCTAATACAGATATTTTGGAGGCGTTCTAATTTGTCAAGAGTATAATATGTTCCTCTGTGGGATCTGAATACGCCACGTCAGCATAATCAAGAATAGGAATAATTAAAGAACGTGACAGCAGTACTTTCGTGCTTATTGGGAGAAAATTTTGCTATCGCCTCAAGGAATGCAAACCCACAAACATTTTGCGACTCACCTCATTGATTTGAGCAGACCAAGACAACGTTTCATCAAGAATTATTCCCAAGTTTTTAACTGTTGGGGTGAAAGGAATAATAGTACCATTCAGTATAACATTGGGAACAACAGCAGAATGAAACTTTGCTATGAAATGTGGACTACCAATCACTATTGCTTGGGATTTATCTGCATTGACCATAAGCCCGAAGTTATGGGACCAAGTCGCAATAGCAGCAAGGTCGGAATTGATAGTGCTCACAGCATGACTGAAATTATCGAGAGGGGCGGCCGTATAAATCTGCAGGTCATCTGCGTACAAGTGAAAAGAAGATTTAAGAGAAGACGTGACACCGTCAATGAAAATTGAGAATAATATTGGGGAAAGTACTCCACCTTGGGGAACACCGGCAGCTAGGTCACACCAATCAGATTGACTCTGATCAATTTTCACCAACTGTCGACGCCCATGTAGATAAGAGTGAAACCACGTAAGAGAAGATGCAGAGAAGTTAAGGGAATTTAGCACGCCGAGAAGTATGTCAAAATCTACAGCATTAAATGCATTAAAGTAATCTAATAGAACCAGAATAGTGAGCTCCTTATTATCTATGTTCATTCTGATGTCATCCGTAATCTTGACGAGGGCAGTAGTAGTGCTGTGTCCGACACGAAACCCCGATTGAAGTTCATTTAGTAATTTGTACGAAGATAGATAATTCGTTAATTGCTGCTGGACATAGTGTACTAGGATTTTCGAAAGGACAGGGAGTATGGATATAGGACGGAATTGGGAAGGTAAAGAAGGGTTAGGTTGTTTAGGGAGTGGAATCACGTGCGCGAATTTCCAAGCAGAAAGGAGTCTTTTTAGACATTTCATTCAACGTTCAACGTTTCAACGTTCAACTCCCATTGCTCAGGCAAAAAATGCTGCAGCTGAGCATCCCGGAGAAACTTGTCAACGCTATTAGCATGATTTTTTCAGCCCGATCTATTCGCGTCCGCTTCAATGGAGTCTTACTTCCTCCTCGAAATGTATGGATAGGCCTTCCCCAAGGGTCAGTCCTTAGTCCTATTCTATACTTACTATATTTACACATATGACCTGGACCAAACGGTATCCAGCTTTTGCGAATCTCTACAGTATGCAGATGATATTGCTATATACGCACGAGGAGAGAATTTTAAGAGATAACTTCTCGTTTAAACTCTGCCCTTTACTATCAAAATGACTGATTAGTCAATCACGGTCTTACTCTGTCTATTGGCAAATGTAATGCAGTGGTATTTTCTCGGAAAAGGATCATTCCCCCTATCAATCTGTCTGTTAACAATATTCCTATCAAAATTGAAAATAAAGTTAAATTTTTAGGCGTATTTTTGGACTCATAAATGACTGGAGTACCACATTTAAATTATATCTCACAGAAAGCTGAGAAGGGCCTAAATGTCCTTCGTGCTGTATCAGGTGTTCGATGGGGTGCTCATCCCTACAGCCAGCTTCTCCTTTATAAGGCTATTATCCGAAGCCACTTTGACTATGGCTGTTTCGTACTAGAACCTTGTAACAAACTTGCACTTGCAAAGCTTGACAAAATCCAAGCAAAATCATTACGCATTGTTGGAGGAGCCATGAAATCCTCCCCTACACTAGCTCTCCAAGTAGAATTCCTTGAACCACCTTTACACCTCCGCCGACAATATCTCGCCGATCGATTCTTCTCTAAAGTTATACAAAATTCAACTCAACCTCTTTTTAACATTTTAGCCTCACTCTCCCAATCTCTTAATATTTCAAATTACTGGACTCACAAAGAATATCCACCGCTCCTCAAAAGCTTTCAAAATTTTAAAAACCTAACTTACCCAGTCTTTCAGTTTGATGGCAATCCACTCTTCCAAACAAATTTCTTGGCCTTAATTTTTCAACCTCAGGTGCTGTTAGACTTGGGTATACATAAACAGTCTTTGGAAGCAGGTAGACAGTTTAACAAAATTATCGATGAAGAATGGTCAGATTGGCTACTTATTTATACTGGTGCCTCAAAAAATTTCAAATGATGGTAATGTTGGTATTGCTGTTTTGATACCTAAATATTTAAAGTTTAATAATATATTATTATTGAACTTTAAATGTCCTCCTCAATGCTCTGTTTTCTCTGGAGAAGCTATAGCTTTATTAAAAGCAGTAAAATATGTGGATTCTCATAAACTAAATAAATCACTCATACTTTCAGACTCCAAGAGCTGTCTACAAGATTTGATCAAGCTACCACTACTCGCTGTTGACTCGGGAAGCTCTATATAGGTGTCATTCAATGGGCATAGAAGTAGCGATGGCATGGATTCCCGGACACGCGGGTATATCAGGCAATGAAACAGTTGACACTTTTGCAAAAGAAGCAACCCACCTGGGTTCAGATAATTATTCCTTATGCCTTTCTCGGGATCTCAAATTGTTGGCGCAATCCAGTCTTAAAAAAGGTTGGGATAGAATTTGGTCAACTCGCGGTAAACATATGGCGAAAATCACGGAACAGAGAAATAGGTGGAAGTGTCAAGTGGGCGTGGCGCGCGTGTCATAATCCGGTAAAACTACGCAAGATCGACCGACTCCGTACATCAGTCGTATTCTAGCTACGTGTTGAGATCGTTTTGTCCGCCCGACCAACATTTTTTTCGCTAAATATGCCGTGTTGTAGTGTTTTAGTATGTAAAAATGGCAGTAAGAACAAAAATAGAAGCAATGCAGGTGTTTCTTTCCATCAGCATGTACGATAACATGCATTTTCTTTTAAAAAAATACGAAAATCATTCTGGTACGATCATATTAACTAGGTAGTTCTAGAAAGTTCGTTCCCGTTAGTTGTCGCTACTCGATTAGTGATGTACAGATTTTGCTATTCGATTAGTGATGTACAAATTTTGTCGATGAAATCTCGCTACTGGATTAGTGATGTAGTCGAGTCGGATGCGGATTTTGTCGATAAAATAAATCAAAATTTCAGGTATAATTAAATAGAATAACGCAACGATTTTAAGTAATATATAGACTTATTATAAACATGAACATTTTCTAGTATTTTTATTGCAATAAAAAATTTATATTAGTCTAACCTTTTGAAATATTTTTAGGCCCAAATGTAAAAGAAAAGTGGATAGATGCAACAGGTAGGGTTAACAAGATGCCAACTAAATCAAGCACCATATGTTCGGAGCGTTTTAAAGAAAATAATTTACTTATACCTATCTAATTTACTTATATATAATAATTTTATTTTCTTATAAAGGTTGTCCTTTATGTCAATTTTTTTCAGCTCTAGCTCCTGCTGCTGCTCCCAAATTTATATGTAACTAGCTTTAACCCAAGACTTCGTTAACGTAATATAAGTAATTTGAAAAAGTCTCCATTTGTATGGCAAAATAAGATTCACCATGCCAAGTTCCATCACTCTTTTTTGGGGATAAACCTATGTCCTTTTCCGGGACTCTTAAACTATATACCTTCATATTCAATTTCAATTAAATTGGTTAAGTAGTTGAATCGTTAAGAAGTAACAGACAGACGGATTTACTTGAATATCACTGTAATACTAGTAATGGATCTACAAAGTTATTGACACAATTCTCTTTATTTTAAGCTCACCATGCTGGTTTGGGTGAAAGGGACAAAAGAAAATAAATAGAATGTACCAACTTCCTGCATTCCCGCGCAGATTGTAAAAGCTGATCGAGAGAATGGGCAAAATGGCAAAAGAGAAATTCCTCTGCCATTTCGACCATGCGGGTAGCAACCCATCACTATTTTGATTCCCTTTCCCACTTTCCCGCCCGCCGTCACGCTAAAAATAGCCTTTGGATCTTGCGACCCTGGGCGATTTCAGCTTAAAACCGCAAGACTCAAAATGTTCTGTATGTTCCATTCCATTTGGGATTTAATCTGCACATCCATACTAATATTATAAATAAGAAAATTACGCAGACGAAGTCGCGAGTGAAAGTTAGTGTTAAATAAAGATAAGAAAATTCGAAAAAAATGCCTTTGCGTCGAATGATATCGATACTGTTAATCAATATTAAATAATATGGACATCACTATTCGAGTAGCCCACCTGTCGGCAAGTAGCAGAATTATTTCGTAGCTTGGGATTCAAGTGACGAAAAAATTCTGCTTCTCAACGATAGATGGCGCAATTATCACTTTTTAATTTGAGTTAGACATTAAATAGCAAAACGTCGTAAGTACTTTTTGAACCGTAGGAAAATAAACCTTACGCTTGAGACTTAATGTCGTTTTTAAAATGTAGGGTCTATTGACTTAGGCCAATATTAAAATAAATATATTCGACCAATCAAACGAATTTTTCGTATGTGTGCAATATGTGATTATTGGTTTATTTGTGTGAGTTTGGCGACGCTTGTTTCTTAACTAATTTAGGCCCAAGGCACTTCCACCTATTTCTCTGTTCCGTGGCGAAAATGTATTCCAAAATCCAACCTGATATCCCTGTAAAACCATGGTTTCACAAATATAGAAACTTCCATAAACACCCAACATCAGCCATTATCCGTCTTAGATTGGGACATGTTTGCTCTCCGGTATTTTTAGCGAAGATTAGAATTAAAGACAGCTCTCTGTGTGAGTGCGGCCTTGACGAGGGTACAATGGAACACATCTTTTTCGCCTGCCCCAGGTTATCGGCCTCTCTGTACGACTTACTCCCACGCAATATTCCTCGCCCCGTAAATGTGCCGTTTCTCTTAACCTTGGTCTTCTCTTCATTTGCAAATATCCTTGCCAAATTCATTAAAAATAATAATATATATTTATAAGCTTCTTTTTCTAATTATATATGTATTTACTGCCCCTGCATAATTACTGCCCCATCTCCATATCCTTGATTGGTATATTCTAATTCTCGTACTAACCGTCTCTGTTATATTAGATAGTCTACTAACACTACTTACTAACTCTACATGTTTGTTTGTTTTAGGTTGCTCCATGCTCATCAGTACCGGTCAATTGTCAATAAATTTAGTTTTTGCTTCAATATACATTATCGTGTCATCTTCAACCTTGACATTGGCAAAATCATCGTTTTAAAAACGATGGAGCTATAACCTAAGAAAAGAAGAAGAGTCCCGCTCTCCTTACCCAGTACGGATTCAGCCTCTCCCTCGATCGCGCCGTATGGAGGGTTATGAGCGGGCGGCTGCCAGGCGTCTGCAGCCGCCTCGACAAGGCGAGATCGGGGGACAGGTGCGAGGACGGGGAACGAGGACGCATATTGCGCGGGACCTGAGGAGATTCCGTTCTGTATGTAACACTTATATCAATTCTGTACCTTTGGTTCAGGTGAGAATGATTATCAGGGCCGGATATAATTTATAAGATCATTTTATGGGAGGGTTTCACATAGCCCAGGGGAAGCCCAGGTCATGTCCCTAAGACCCCCTGGATTCTTCCTTGCTCCATAGGAAGCATTAATGATTCACTTCTTAGAGAAAAATAGGCTGCATATGAAACCAATCAACAGATAGGTTTGTGTCGAAATGTGGAGGAACGAGATGTATGTTAGTCCAAAATTGAGTTGATAACTTGTGAGAAACTAAAACTGAATTTTCGTAGTCAAAGACGCATCTCATGGAGAAACAATATCGAATTGACGCCCTCTACCGACTGTAGAGGAGGATTCCCCGAAATTATTTTATACTATTATTTTTATTTCCATTCGCTTATTGACGATACTGATGTAGTTTTGTTTGACTCACTTGATGCCGATGTAGCTGTTTGCCTTGTCCACGTCGACGAGTTCTTCCCTGTACTCTAGCTTGGGGTACAACTCATATGTACCATCTGGGGCGAACACTTTGCATTGCTGCACTTCGTATGGGTTGCTGCAGTACTTTGAGAACATGCACACGATTGTATCTAGGACTATTGTAGCCTGAAACATAAATTGGTTCAAATTTCATAAAGAAATAAGCAAATAAATATTTATGACTATATTTCCAAAACTTTCTAATTTTTTTTTTAAATTTAGACTTAGACAAAGCCAGTGTGTTTGGTGCTTTTATAACTAGCCGTCACTTGCGGCTTTGCCCGCGTGGTCAGAGCCAGTTGTTTGATAACCCCACTTTAATTTCCTTTGGGAGAAGACTGAATCAAATAATGGTTCTAATTGTTAAAAAGTATAATAAGTTATCTAAATGCTTAATTTTCTTCCAATCCTTTTAACCGTGTTTTTTTCATGATTGATTCAAGAAACATCTAAACTCACAGTATATTTGTTAGTAGAATATTTTACCTTGGTAAGATCAGTAGCAGTGCACTCAATGAAAACGTTTTTAGTGTTGAGTGTGATCTTGGAATGGTCCCCGTTGATGATGGGTGGCATAGAGAGCACTATTCCGTCTTTGTCCTTGATTACTGGATAAACTGGGCTGTCTTTGATTATTCCTAGGTACTGCTTCAACTGGGCGTGATTCTAAAAGGTAAGGAAAACTTATAAAAATTTGGTAAATTAGAAAGAATATGACAAAAAGTTTCAAATATGTTTGATTTTTTTGTATGAGCGAGCGTAGCAAGCGAAACTCTCCACTTTAACAATCCAGAGTTTGTATATCTGTATGTTTGTTCGACGATAACTCAACTAGTTTTGGTCAGAGCTTCATGAAATTTGCTAAGAGTATGATTGTAACCAATTGAATTTTTACGTTCGAACATGAGCCAAATCGGTCAAGGGGTTGCTGAGATATGGGGTCCGCGTTCACAGTTCGAGGCGAACCACTAGTTATTATTTATACTAAGAATGTTCAAATATGTTTTGTAGGTGGTAGGGGTAGACTGAGGTGAGGACCAAATGGCTCAACGAAGTGTTAAATTTATGGACGAATGGCAGTAAATGGTCGCTGAAGACAAGGACGTGTGGAAGGATAAGGGGAATATGCCATTGCCCAGCAGTGGGACACTATGTCGTCTTACTGGGTAGTAAAAAAAGTTTTTTAAGTACCTCTTTATAATAACTAAGCATATTTATGTAAATTGACGTACAAGACCAACTATGACTTTAGTAGTACAGAGGGTCGTAAAAGTCTTGATGATGATGACGTAAGATTAATATTTGTTTCTCATTTTAAAGACTGATTTATTTCTGAGGATTTTTTAAATTTGGGATATATTTAAAATATCTACGAGTACTTAAAAAGAAAGGAAGTTTTACTTACACAAAAAAAAAACTTAATGGTTATGTACAGAAAATTGAGAAAATGTAAAAGCATACTGAATAGAGTTCCATTAGCTCCGTAGCAGTCATCTCCTTCTGCTGGTTGAGGGCTTTGAACTTGATCTCGCCGGGCGGCAGGGCGTCGTACACGAAGGGCCCTCGCACCGTGTCCAGGTCGTGCGTGCCGATCGCCACCAAGGTCCGCTTCCTGCAGATGTTTTGGTGTAACTTGTCCTGAAAATTAAAAAAAATATATATAATAATGAAGTATCTAGAGTCAAAAATAAATTATTTGGTACTGATAAGTGAATCACAAAACGTCACAAAAAACGTCACAAAATAATTTCACTTGACACTGATCACATCGATTTTCAACATGATTTTAGATTTATTTATGCAGAAAAATTGATAAAGGCTAGTTGACTCCAAAAAACTATGACATCACTACGTGCTATTTCATATAAATCCCATAGTAACTTAATAACAATTACCTGCCTGTTTTGATTACTTACCTGCACTATCTTGTAATTCTTTTTTGTTAAATCTTACAAATTTCTCTTGATCTGTATTGTCTGTAATCTGTTTTTGTGCCTTATAATAAACTAAAAAAAATTGTGGCCACAGCGTGGTACGGCCGCAAACTTAAAGTTTAAGTTTGTGTATCGACCTCTGTGCCCAAGTGACGCATGACGCTCTGTGGCCAAACGAAGCATGATGACCATGCCAGGCAGTCACACCGGAGGTCCCGGGTTCGATTCCCGGTCGGGTCAAGATGGAAAATGATCTTTTTCAGATTAATCTGGGTCTTGGATGTTTATCTATATATGTATTTGTGATAAAAATTTTGTATCGTTGAGTCTCAAACTTACTTTGGAGCCAACTCAATCTGTGTGATTTGTCAAAAAAAAAAGTGTTAAGTAATAGTAGGTAATTAATCTAATCAAAACAAAATTAATGCAACAATTTTTTATTAGAATTAGGTAAAAATTTAAATCTAGCTATTACATGCATGGTGAAAGAGGAAGTTATTAGAAAAACCCACGAGAACTTCGCATTTTTATGGCATAAATGCCAAATTTCATGAACAATTAATAAACAAGATACAATTAACTCATCATCTGTTGCAAATAATAAAACAATAGATAAACAATTGACCTGGGAGTAATTCCTCCCAGTGATAGGTAAGGGGTTAAAATCTAACAAGTTAATTTGACAGGCAAATTAAAATACCTACAACTTTGAACACCCCCAGTTGAACGGCTAAACCGATTTTCATCAAACATCACTAAATAGTAAGAACAACCGCAAGGAAAATTGCATTCACGAAATTTAAAAAAAACCACATCGAAATCGGATTATTTGTTCGAGAGCTAATACAGACAGAGAGATGCCACAGACAGACACACAGACAGCGAGACAGACAGACATTGGCGTCAAACATCCGTCGGGAGTTAAAAATGAGCCTACCTGTAAATCTATGAAACTATCATAAGACTCCTTGGTAAATGTGACACCCTTGAGCACAGCTGCAACAGCATAAGGTCTGATCTGAGCCGTGGCTGGAGTGAGGTGGAGTGAGAAGCAGTCTTCATACTTTGCCAGTTTGTACTGTGGAGGAGCTTTTCTGAAACATACATTAAGTACCTACTTCATTCTTATTTAATATTATAATTGGCAAATTAAAGTTTGTAAGTATAATGAAAATTTTGACCAGAAATGAAATGTTTTTACAACACGAACAATCGGTAATGCAACTAATACAGCATGATATCATCTTTCTGAGGTAACATAACTTATTTCTATTTGAAAAAAAAAAACTTTTTTCGTGTCATGATGTTCGTTCCCGGCAGAGAAAGACAAACACGTCTTGTATCAAGACATATTAATTTGAATGCTACCTCTTTTGCTCTTGTGAGGGTTACTATTATCGTATTTTTTGTTGCACTTGTTTATGGTGGTCTTTTTACATAGTAGAAAATTCTAGGTTTATGGATTTATGTATGGTTGTTTGGTCCTTTTCAAGCCTAAATAGCTGGACGACTAAAAATGAGACTGTGGATAAAACAATAGACTAATAAACATTGTTTCTATGGGGCTCTATAGGTTCAACTATAAACTATAACTGACAATACACTGTTTATATGATGTGATGTATCATGCATGAATGAATATAAAAATATTTATTCATAAACAGCTGCCCTTATTCATACTAAGGACAAATCAAGGTGCTCTAGTTCCTAAACATTTTGTTTAAGCATTAGGCGATTCACACACTGCATGTACTTACTTTCCTTGAAACACCAAAATGCCATCTACGAGGCCCTCTAAACACAGGAGATCATATCTATTGGCAGGGATATCAATTCTGTATAGTATCTCTTCAGACACTCCAGCGCCTGCCTGGTTACCCTGCTCCTTCATCAACATCTGTTTTTCTGTTGTCTGAAAAATTTATATTTAATGTACATACTAGGATTTTCTTAAGCTCTTAAAGCAAGCTAATGTAGTAACATGCAATTATGTTTTTAACCGAATTCCAAAAAGGAGGAGGTTATCAACTTATATGTATGTTCACCGATTATTCGAAGATGCCTGGACTGATTAAAAAAATTCTTTTTTGTTTGAAAGGGTATACTTGACAAGTGGTCCCATAGAAATTTTATGAAAATCAGTTGTGTAGTTTGAAACCCCAAGCAAGAACCACATGGCTTTAGAAAATGCCATCCAGGATACAAGAGGATAATCATTTAGTAGGGAGGTTTAAATACTGTTTTTAGGGTTCCGTACATAAAATTCATAATTCTTTATGACTTACAACTTCATCTAACTCCAAACCAAATTCAAAGCATAAATCTTGAAACTCTTCATCAGCTGAAAACAAAGATAGTTAAAATAAAATAAGACAACTAACTTAATAGGATACCTAGAAGTTACATAATATTAGCACTTGTTAGAAATATTGAAATAAAACAAATTAAAGTTTGAACAAGTTCCTAAGCAATATACATAATGAAATCACGGACTTTAAAATACTATACAAAAACTCCATGGCAAAAGCTCTGCAGTTGCTCATTGACATGCTCATTTAACCAATTGACATTGACATAAGTAATTAATGATTCTAATAATAATTTTATAAACAAGTCAATATTGTATTAAAATTCTTTAAATTATATTACTTAATTTAAATTGCCAAACCAGACTTTTTTATTTTCCATATTTGTGTATCATTTTGCTATTTAACATAATTGTAAGTTAAAAACAATTATTATTATTTTAGTGTCTTAATCAATTATATATTAAGCAAGAACTGTTTAACATACAGATGCTTTGGTTTATGTAAACTGTTAATCTGTGTGTAATTTAAATAAATGAACAATAGATATTAACAATATAATTTTATTGACTACCCAGAATTAATATGAAGATTTAATCAAAGAATAAGACTGGTTCAGTGGAATGGCATTGACGCCAGATCGTCCAAGTAAATTCAGTCTTGTTCAATGTTATTGAACTAAATATACACACATAATATCATAACATTTTTATCCCTAATGGAGCAAATAGAGCATTTTGAATGTCACGGCTCTAAGCAACTATACAAAAACGAATTGAATATAAAAGTTGGTGTAGATAGGTTAGATTTTGAACCGATGTTTACAATGCTCATATCATCATCATCAAATCAGCCACAGTAAATCCACTGCTCAACATAGGCCTCCCCATAGTTTTCCAAAGCGGCTGATTGAAAGCGGCTTAGGTACAGGAAGCTGGATTATGCGTTTGAACTGAACTTACTGTATCTTCTGCCAAGAGCTTCGAATAGCGCATCTCGCTTTACTGATATCGTAGGCATGTTTGAAATTATTTTCATTAAACAATTAGAATTAGAGGTTAACCATCACGATTCAGTTGATCATTATCTTTTATTCCACTCATATTTTATCAGAATTATTTTGACAGCATTAAAGCAACGTCAGCGTCACTGTTCTGTTTTTTTTTTTTTATAATAATTATTTTACGTCTCTGGATACTAGTCCTTTAGAGCCTATCTTTATTTATTCACTTCTTTATTCCCAACCCTATAACCATAACTAAACAATCAAAGGTTGGTGTAGGTCCTTTGATTGCGTCAAGGGAGCTTAAATCTATATGAGCCCACTGGTTTTCATAGCTAATTGAGTGACGGACGGCGCCTAAAGACGCCACCACAGTCCGCAAAATAAATATCACTACAACCACACTATGAGTATCCACTTTAAATATTTTACATATTGTCCATGAGTATGAGCATTATAATGCTTCGGCCGCACTTGTGCCTATCGTCCCAAAGCAATTCGAGGCGAATCTTCGTACGTTTTGTACACTAAAAAGTTATCGCGATAATGCGCTGGTTACCCTAGCGGCTGCGTTATTTTTCACGAACTATCTGGCAATAATCCAAGATGGCGTCATCTACGTGTTTTAAATATGGACGACGACTTTCTTTTCTTTAACATGTGTGCTAACATTTACATAATGCATTTATTGAAACCTAAAAAGAAACCTTGAAAGAAAAAGCTAAAAATTTTAACACAATTTTATCGTTCCACTCCATTTTTACGCATTAACAACCGTGGCACCGTCGCACAGCACGCGTCTGAACAAATTGAAAACAAACGTCAAAATAAATAACGCAAGTGCGACCACGCAGAGCGAATGGTTAGCGTGCTTAAATCCTTTGATGTATCGCCACCCGCGCGATAACCAACACGACGTCCGAATATTCGGGACGATACCCGATAACGGCCGGTCACATTTGCGTGTTTCGTGTAATAGCACGAAGCTTCGTGACCATAGGCGCAGGTCCGGCCCAAGCATAACACTAAACTACACCAATTTCATATCATAAAGTCCACTAGAATCAATTTGCAAAACGATTTAACGCAAACTCCAATTGAACCCCTCGACTTCCCGCCAAAACTTTACACTGTTCTGTTATTTGTTTGTCACTGTCACTGTCACTATCATAATCAAGCAACTTGTCCATGTCTTGCCCCAGAGATATGAGATAAAAAAAGATACCTGCAGGCCTACCGTCATCTCTTATAGCAGCACTTAAACTGAACTGTATTGTTTAATGCAACCATGACACCTTTATAGCAGGCCTTAAACAGGATTGTTTTGGTTGACGTCACAAAACCATTCACCTTTTTTTGTATGGACTATTCCTACCATCACGTCTATTTGACAGCACGAAAACGATTATTGCGCGTCTCAAGTGTCAAATAAAGCGATCCTTAAAAAGTTACTTTCCAGTAACTTATATGGAGGATTTTAGTTGGTTTTCTTGTGAATGTGAATATGTTTTTTCTTTACTTCAGATTTTTACATTTTTTACAAAACAGTTAGTAGATAATTGAAGTAACGCTACCATGGGACCTTAATTAATCCTACTTAATACCTTTTATTGGAAATTTGGATTTCAAAAACAAAGTAAGATATATTACTTCATTATTTTAGTACAACTTATCTGAAAAATAGTAAGTTATTCCAACTTACGTAACATATTTTTTTGTAAGTAATAACAATGCTAATCCTTGTAAAATATTTATTCACACACGAAAACAAATAACAACACATTCTTAAGTATAAAATATTTATTAAAATTACAACTACATACATTTATACATTTTGTCTTACAGGATTCTTTGGTTACTCTCTGAGAAGTACCATGATGACATCAATTAAAAAATACAAGACAGGATTCACTGGAGCCTATTATTAAATACAAACAAGACTGAGAGAGCCAGAGGATTACAGCCTCCTTTGGAACCTGTGATTGAGCCAGTGAAATGGCAGAATGTTGAATTCCAAGCATTTTACAAGGCTAGCTCTGCTGCTAGGCTGGTTCGCTTTTTCACCAGAATACCTGAAAGAAAATAATAGTTTAGATTCATGTCGCAATCTACGAATATCAAATACATACCCATACTTTGTAATAAAATTCTTTGTGCACTACAATCACTGCGTACTTACTAAAACCTAGCCTTTATCTCGTTGAGTTAGTCTCGAACTTACTTTGTCTGTATATATTTATGTTATTTATAATAGCACTTAGTGAAGAAGCTGCAAGTTTGAACACATAATTATCTAAATATAAACTTTGAATAGGTATGTAGTTAAAATGTTACTTACGACATGGTTATTGATAAAATATATTTATGACAAGACACTGTGCTTTTGTACGATGAAGCCCACAGTAAAATTAACTTCCAAACACTAGTCGTTACCATCGTATAATAACTATTTATCACGGCAATTCGAAAAAGCACTATAATATGAAGTGATGGATATATTTTGTCAGGTGGTTGCTCGGCTTCCAGCATTAAAAACATAAAACATTTATGTTTTCACGAATTTACGATTTATTTATAATTTCGAAAACCAGACGCAGACATCCGTTCAAAACTTTCACTCACAATTTTTTTCGCACTCATTAAAATTTTAGCCATCTTTAATGGTCAATATCAAATTAAATTTATGTACATAATCAAAAGAAAACAAAGTAAATAACACTAACTTTTAGATATTTAAATAAAATATGATAGAAATAATTTTGTTTAACGTAAATAAAAAAACCGGTAAAAATAATAATTTTTTGTCAAGGATTTGAACGTCTTCGCAGTCTCATCACCAAAACAAGCCAGAGACAACAAACAGTTCACCATTCAGAAATAACCATTCAAAAAACGTTCAGCATTATGAACGTCATGGTACGATTTAAAGTTGTCCTGCTTTTGACCTGCTTAAAAACTGCAACTCAACTGCCTTGTTTCTGAATGGTTTTATAAGTGTTGGTGGTAGCATTCCTGATTATTTAGTCTAATATCTGACATTCATTAGCAATTTTACACGGCCAAAATGATTTTTGCTATATGAGCGACTGAAACAAGTAATCGTATTCTGTTCTTGGTTGTATATTCTAAATCTTTGGTTCTTTTATCGTGGTGTCAGTTGTCACTAAATGTGTGTCATTAGTGTCAAACTGATGTCTTTTAATCCTGTGGAATTAAATATCTGGTCATAGTCCCTTTTCTTGGTATCATTGTGTAACTCGGTTGGATTAAAATGACTGATGCCATTTGAGTCTTTCCTAGTGCATGAAACGTGCATAAATGTAACATCGACCATACGATACTCTATACTACACAAGACTCACAATAGGTACTCGTTTACAAAACATTTACCTAATTAATTAAGCAATCATCATCAACATATTTTACATTGATGTTGGTCAGGATTTTTGTGTTCTTTGCTACGGAAAAAAAAACATAATAACGCGCAATATTGTGCATGGATAAATGTGTGACTTTGAATAAGTTTACCAATGAAAATAAAAGACCCGGGAAATGTGACGCTTATCGAAATATGACATTTGTGTGATGAAAAAATTCGAGTGAAGACTAATATAAAAGGTGTATTTAATTTTCTTTTTTAAGTATTAAATAAATTTATACATAGGTATAAATAAAATCATGTAATGTCTTTTCTTCTACTTCTTCTCTCATTTCAGACTTAAGACTTGGAACCCGGAACCTTTGGATCACAAAAAATGCGTATCTATGCGCAAATCAGCAAATTATGTGTATTGAAATTATCGATACGAGAAAATATCGATAATGGACAACACTAGTATGCAAAAAGGCTTGTGACACCCTACAGAAAAAAGAAACAAAATATGTATTGAGATCTCGCTCTAACGCATTACATATGCCATGAGAAAAGAAAATATGGTTATATTTAATCGCATGCTAATTTAGTACGCCTTCTTTGCCTCTTGGGTTAAAATTCTGTCTTGCCCAGAGATATGGGATATTATAGATGCTTGCCATTTTTCAAACACGGAGTTCTAAATTATTTTTTACAAAGATATAGGGGGTATATAGATTCCGCGATGAAGGCTCCTAAACGTACACTGTTTTGAAATGTAGAGGAAGGCATTTAGCCTTCCACTACGTTTCAAGACACTACTAAATAGAAAAGTCGCGGGATCAGAATTCAATGTCATTAGACAATGTTATTAAAATTTTGTCGTATTAACAGCTCATGTAAACAAATCGGCTAGACTGCATTTTAAATTGAATTTTCTAATTGGAACTAAAAATAATTTCAAATTAATTTCCACATTATTATTTATAAGCAAGATGCAATCGAAGTGCATAGTACCGAGATGCAAATCCCGCTGTAATAGTAAAGAAAATCGTGACAAAACTAAGCTTTCACAGGTGAGCACATATTTTTCACTTGAAATCACAGATTTTTATAGGTACACACATTACATTTTTTACTGGAAATTGAGTACAATACTTTCCCATTTTATTATAAATAGAGAATATAGTAATTTATGCTTATTATTCTTATTATATAAGTATTTTGTAAGCTGTTCGTAATTAATGAAATTGTTGACACTAAAGTTAGAAAAAAACTAGTCGATAAAAATATCGATACCACATAATATTTTTATTTTTAAAATTGATAAAGCGATTAAAAAATGGATGAAGGAATAGTGTCGCGTTTTACATTTCTTGGTTGGGCTCGATTTATTTGCGACCGCGCGACCAAGCGGATTGGCCTGCGGATTGGTCTGCGGGATTGGACGTTTAAAAACATTACAGAGTGTGCTCAAAATATTTTGAATTGTCTTGTTTCACTTCGTGAAGAATAGCATGATTTGGGTGTTATTTTCCGGGTGCTACCTCTGCACCTTTTATCAAAAGTATCATGTGTAAAGCCAAGAAATCAAATCAATCTAGTATTAGTATTTATTTATAAAACATGTCGTTTTAAAAATTAAAACCAGACCACATGGAGATTCTTGCTGAAAAATATACAAGTAGGGGCGCATACCCGTAATAAATCGAACCACGGACTATATTCAATCACTTTAGTATAATTTCATTAAAATAACTGTAAAAAAACGAGAAAAAAATTTGACATTCCCGTACAAATTGCCCGGGCGCGGGTCGGACACTTTTATAAGGAAATGCCGATTTTTTTGTCTTTTGTCAGTTATTTTACTTTTGTTATAGTGTAGTGTTCTATTATAGCCCGTGGTTTGATTTATGACGGGTATGTCCCTTCCACGTTGTATATTTTTCAGCAAGAATCTCCCTTTTGTCTGGTTTTAAAACGATATGTTGTATAAATAAATACTGTGCTTCCACGTTGTATAAGCCGCTTCGAACGACACCTCATTTGTCAAAGTGTCATGGATATATAGTAAAAATAAATTATGTTTTAATTGAAAAGTCTTTATTCTTTTAGTACTGACTACTTGCTAACACTATTATCCGAGCACGAGGGTGAGTATTTCCCAAAAGTATCGATGTCGATATTTTTCATGTCATCTCTCACTCGGTTTTCACAAACAGTGTCTTTCAATTTTGACGTTTAACGAAATCTCATTCTTGCAATAGTAAATTCCTATAACAGGGAAAGAGACACAAAATGGGTTTTATGTCAAATTATCTTCTTCTGAGATCCTACCATTATCTCTTATAGCAGCACTTAAACTGAACTGTATTGTTTATTGGTACCGTCACACCTTTATAGCAGCCCTTAAACAGCATTGTTTTGGCTGACGTCACAAAACCATTCACCTTTTTTGTATGGACTATTCCTACCATCACGTCTATTTTGACAGCACGAAAACGATTATTGCGCGTCGCAAGTTTCAAATAAAGCGATCCTTAAAAAGTTACTTTCCAGTAACTTTCCAGCAACTTTCCAGTAACTTTTATGGAGGATTTTAGTTGGTTTTCTTGTGAATGTAAATTTTGACTTTTCTTTATTTTTACAAAACAGTAAGTAGATAATTGAAGTAACGCTACCATGGGATCCTTACTAATCCTACTTAATACAAGTTATTGGAAATTTGGATTTCAAAAACAAAGTAAGATATATTACTTCATTATTTTAGTACAGAGGTTCCCAAACTTATTTTGTCGAACGCCCACTTTACACAATCAGTTATTTTGTAGCGCCCCCCATTTTTTTCGCCATAAAAACCTGAATCACATATTTGTCTTGCCTGTAGTTTAATTCAACCTATATTCTAAACTAGACTTTTTTACAAGAGATAGCAATAATAATACATACACCAGTATATTAAAGTATCTTTTATAAAAAAAATAACAATAATCAACATTGTTAATTTTAAATAAAAAATAGCAATAATAATACAATTTTACAATAATAAAGAGTATCGGAATTGGGGACCTCACCTGCGAAACTTTAAAACACGAAATTTTTTCAGTGTTTGATTCCTTTAACGATATAAATAGCGTTGTGAACGCATTAAAATAATAAATATTAATTACATTTTTAGTTTATATTTGTACAATAAAAAAGGCTATAAATATGAACTAATAAATGGATGTTGTGTAGTAAGAGGATTTTAATTTCAGTGAATTTTAAAATATGAAATAGCTGAAGTTATAAATCACTCATTGCTTAAATCACATCAGCGCCCCCCAACTTTATTCTGGGCCCGTTACCGCCCCCCTTAAAGCCTCCAGCGCCCACAAGGGGGCGTTATCGCCCACTTTGGGAAAGACTGTTTTAGTACAACATAAGTGAAAAATAGTAAGTTATTCCAACTTACGTTACATATTTTTTTGTAAGTAATAACAATGCTAATCCTTGTAAAATATTTATTTACACACGATAACAAATAACAACATGCTCTTAGTTAAGTTTAAGTTATTTATTAAAATTATAACTACTTTCATTTAAACATTTTGTCTTACAGGATTCTTTGGTTACTCTCTGAGAAGTACCACGATGACATCAATTTAAAAATACAAGACCGGATTCACTGGAGCCTTTTATTAAATACAAACAAGACTGAGAGAGCTAGAGGATTACAGCCTCCTTTGGAACCTGTGATTGAACCAGTAAAATGGCAGAATGTTGAATTCCAAGCATTTAACAAGGCTTGATATGTTGCTAGGGCTGGTTCGCTTTTTCAACAGAATGCCTGAAAGAAAAAAATAGTTTATATTCATGTCGCAATCTACGAATATCAAATACCCATACTTTGTAATAAAATCCTTTGTGCACTACAACCACTGCGTACTTATTAAAACCTAGCCTCTATCTCGTTGAGTTAGTCTCGAACTTACTTTTTTTGGGGCTAGCTCACTCTGTGTGATTTGTCTGTATATATTTAGCTTATTTATAATAGCACTTAGTGAAGAAGCTGCAAGTTTTAACACATAATAATCTAAATATAAACTTTTAATAGGTATGTAGTTAAAATGTTAATAGGTTTTATCCGTAACAGGGCGACCAGAGCGACGTGCATCTTTGACATCAAAATTTCCGGATTGAAAACGCTTAAACCAAATTTGTGGTACTTTCACAGACACTGCACTAGGTCCATAAACATCGCAAATTTTTTTTGCGGCTTGCGTTGCATTTTTACCTTTTTGGTAGTAAAATTTTAAAATGTATCTAATTTCTTCATTAGATTCACTCATCTTGACGGTAAGAAAAATAAATTAAAATCACGCATTTTCCTAATTTGAATTTGGAATTATCTTCGTTAATATTTAAACTTTTAAATGATACCAAAACCAGCCAGGTACACATAGTATAGCCAAAGTGGTTTTATTACAAGTTCATACATACTATGTTTATGCGAAAAGACTTTTTCATAATAATCATATATTAATAACATGTTACTGTGCTTTTGTACGATGATGCCCACAATAAAATTAACTTCCAAACACTAGTTGTTACCATCGTACAATAACTGTTTATTACGGCAATACGGAAAAGCACGATAATATGAAGTGATAGATATATTTTGTCAGGTGGTTGCTCGGCTTCCAGCATTAAAAACATAAAATATTTAAGTTCTACGAATTTACAAATTATATTTCCAAGTACAATAAAAACATCGTTTTTTTAAAATCCTCTATGAGAAATTAACATAGGTACTATCAGAATTATTTTGCGCAGACATCCGTTCTCTTTCACAATTTTTTTCGTACTCATTAAAATTTTTGCAATCCTTAATGGTCAATTTCAAATTAAATTTATGTACATAATTAATTAAAACAAATAATAATAATAATAAAATGTTTTTATTTTCCTCCATTACATTACATTACATTTTATACAAAATACACAAGAAATAAAAACTTATTCAACTAATATCAAAGGTACTAACTTAAATGTTTTTGGAGGACTGGTGCCCATGCTAGGTTTCCGGAGAACCTGTAATTACAGGTCACCAGGACTCGCTTACTTTAACAAAATACTTAAATTCAGCAATTTAAAAAAATATATATATAAAAAAAAGAAAATAATAAAAAAAAACTAAATTTACCTCTAAACAACAACAAATAAATTAAATTCTTAACAAAAATATGTTTTACCCATAACGTATCTTATTGAAAGTATAAACAAAATAATAATAATAATAAAAATAAAGTTAGTCAGCGCACAGTTTCCATCAATCGCTCGGTCTCCTCGTATGTCATTTTTTGTAACCACTCACTTACAATCTTTTTGCAATCATATGTATTCAGTGGAAATATAAGCACTTTGTAGTTAATTTCCTTGTAGAGAAGAGGGCCAAGAAAGCAGAAGAACTTTTTTATGAACTCGGTGTTAAATGACGGAATAGTAAGGTATAATCCTGTTACCTCTAGTAAGAAGCTGCGGAAGGAAAGGCAGTCTTGAATGTTGTTGCATTATTGTCGCAAGGAAAAAGAGCTGCCGGACCGTTAGTACCTCACAAAATTTGTAAAGGTCTGATGTAGGGTATCTGTACGGTTTGAAAGTACAGACTTTCAGAACGGCTCTTTGCGCTCTCTCAACTAGAATTAGATGAGACTTAGCGGCTCCTCCCCAGGACGTAATACAATATGTTAACAGGGATTGACATAAGGCAAAATATGTCATGCGAAGTATATTACAAAGTAATAATATTGTCACGAGAGTGGGTTATAGGAAAGGAAACAACAATCCTATGGAATGGTGCCTTTATTCACAACCCAAGCGATACTCACAATTGACAACATTTCATTTTCTAAAAGGTATGAAAATTCGAGAATCATTTCGAGATTTGGCGATTCTGAACACGTAAAATATTTTTTCAGATTTTTTCGAGTTATATTTTTAGAGATAAATGAAAAAAACTCAAAAGTACAAGGATATAGGCATTTAACAGGTTACGCCTTTGTTTGAACATCTAAAAGTGAAAAAATTATGTCAAGCCGTCAGCTGTCAATTGACACGAGTGAGAGAGAGAGATAATAGTAGTGTTGTCTATAGAAGTATCAGTTCGATAGGAAGACCATCTAATATCCATATTTCTTTCAGTAAAGTAGAATTAGGATTGGAAAAAATACACATGCATTAAAATGTTTACATAGTTGGTGACGAAATTCTAATATTTCCTTTATATCATTGATATTTCAAGTTAAATAAAAATAATATTGACATCCAGGTCTTAAAAACTATAAAAAAAATGAAGTAAGGAAAAATGCTACCCTAACCCTGGGAAGACTTTCAAAACACAAGGTGACATTTACCATAGTTTTTTTTTTGTTTTTTAATAAAATCTTCCAAATTTCTGAACGTATAATAATTTATATTTTTGAAATAGCAATCCTGGTACGTCCGCCATCTTTTCACAACGCGTGTACGCCGGAGCCCTTGTTTTTATTTTCAGTCAAATTTACCTCAATTAACTTTAAAACGCTGTAACTTAAAAAGTAAAAAGTGAAACATTTTTTTCTCTGTGTTCTAAATTCCTGTAAGAGGCGACTTTGAGAATCCGTTAAAAAACGTGGGTTACCCAAAAACCCCATTTCAAGAATAGAGATGTAGGGCAATTTTTTTTTGTCGAGTATTACAAGCGTAATTTTTTATGCCATTTGTTTTCCACATACCAAGTCGTCAATATAATATTTTTATGCCAAAAATAGCTGAGATAGAAGCGTTTGAATTTTTAAATTAATCAAAGTAACCCTATTTTGCGATACGTAAGTTTTTGTATCGATATCGATATCTTACTGCTACAAAACACAACTCTATAGACGTCAGTTAAAGTTTTATTTTTTAATTATAATGTATGGCAAAGATGTAAACTCGTTACATCCTAACTCTTGTACTTACTCTCTTTTAGAATGGAGAGATTTTAAACAATTTAATTTTAGGAGAAATAATGAAAAGAAATGAAAAAGAAAAAATACGTATGTCCTTTTTTTTGAAGTTCTTTGAGGAAAAAATATAAAATATGAATATAAAATTTTTGAAATGTTGTCAATTGACAGCGTCAGTCCTCTTTGCACTTCAACTGTCACTTCACTGTCATTTTACTGTCAGGCACGTGGAAACGTCACAGCACTGTCACACGCGCGGAAACGTCACTGCACTGTCATACGCGCGGAAACGTCACGCACTGTCACACGCGCGGAAATTCACTGCACTGTCACACGCGCGGAAATTCACTGCACTATCACACGCGCGGACTACACTGTACTAAACACTTCACTGTACTCACTACTTCACTTTACTCACAGTTTCACTTTACTCACTACTATTTTTTTTTCTCTTTTCTTCCTTCTTCGGATTTCACTTTCCAACTAAACTGCCTCAGGTGGCGCCTTGTTCCGTTTATATACCCCCCGAATTCGAACAAAATCGCATCAATGTTCGAAACTCAAATTACTAATTTTCTATCGCCTTTTCTCTCACTCATTTTCTATCCCGTATTTTCTTTTCCATTTAGTCTAGTATAATCTAGAAAATTCTTTCAAAACTTCAAAAACACTAAGTGGCTGTGATTCCAACCAGCGGTCTCTAGATTCACAGTTCATCGCTTCGACCACTAGGCTAATCGTGTTCTGACGCCATTGACGAAATTTCCCTTCAGTTAAATTCTTTTTGTTCGAATTCGTGACGTTGACAATGTCATTCATCTCCTTACGCGACAATATTAACTTTTACTTATATAAATAAAAATGATAGAAATAATTTTGTTTAACTTTTAATGTTGTAAATAGAAAAAACCGGTAAAAATAATAATTTTTTGTCAAGGATTTGAACGTTTTCGCAGTCTCATCACCAAAACAAGCCAGAGACAACAAACAGTTTACCATTCACTGCCATTCAGGAATACATAACCATTCAAAAAACGTTCAGCATTATGAACGTAATGGTAGGATTTAAAGTTGACCTGCTTTTGACCTGCTTAAAAACTGCAACTCAACTGCCTTGTTTCTGAATGGTTTTATAAGTGTTGGTGGTAGCATTCAGTGGCGTAGCTAGCATAGGTGGCACCCGGGGCGGATTTTATAGGTGTCACCCTAAAACTCAATCGAAACTGTTAAAATAAAAAAAAGTTATAATCATTTACGTTTTATTAAAATATGAGTACCTATTACAAATATTTGTTTATTATGTAAAACAAATTTAGTTTGTTAAAAATTAAAATTTCTTCCTTCTAGCTTTGACACTAGCGAACTCCGAAATCACGTCTTCAAAATTTATATTTTGTGTTGCTTCATGTTCTATCGTTAAAATACCAAGATTGTTTAATCTGGTTTCGGTCATTGTAGACCGCAAATAATTTTTAATTAATTTTAATTTGCTGAAACTTCTCTCACATGAAGCTACTGATGCACATATTGTTATAAATAACTTTAGTGCTACCGTTAGATTCGGAAGAGATTCTGTAAAATCCCATTCCACAATAAATTTCAAAATGTCCAGTATCACCCAATTAGAGACAGTAATATTAGCCGCTTTTAAATGTCTTCTCAATCTTGGTATTTCTAAAAGGAGTTCTGTTTCTGATACTTCATCGTAAAGGTTAGTAAATTTTGATATAGCTAATTTTAACTGTTCAGTGTTTGCCGAAAGCAAGGTCTTTGACTGCACAACCTCAAACAATGAAGCTACGTCTTTAATGGACTTTACTCTTGTTTCGAGTTCAATATTGAATCTGTCAATGCATTCTAACATGTCCTTTTGAAGTTCCGCTCTAAGTGTAAGTCCAGCCTCGGTGGACGACGCTAACTCACCGGGCATGCGTTTCTTGCGACGAATTCGTCGTTCCATCGAAATGTTGTATTTTTCCGATTTTTGTACAGCAAAATCTATTGCCTCTTCTGCTAGATGCAACCGTTTCTCTCCAATGAATAGACGAAGTGCTTCTAGTTTTATGATTATTTCATCAACACATAAACCTTTACTTTGTAATGCAATCTGAGCATTGTTCACTTCCCTTAGCACATCATTCCAAAAGAAAAGAAAACAAAGAAATGAGAAATTGCACACAGCAGGCATAAGATTTTGTGCAGCACCTCTAGTTTCTAAATTTACGTCTTGGTCACATAGTTCCTCAATTGCAGATATTATCCCATCAAAATTTTCAGCCAATACTTTTACTGCACCGTAATGAGCACTCCATCGCGTTGTCGAAAGTCTTTTAACAGATGCTTTGCTGTGATTGAGGAGCACTTCCCAACGGCTTGTGGAAGTTGAAAAAAAGTTAAATATTGTTTCCACTGCTCCGAAAAATGTAACACAAGTCACATTTTGTGCGAACGAATGTTGGCCGCATAAATTAATTGAATGATCTATACAACTAATAAAAATTGCTTTATTGTTTTTTTCTTTTATAATAGCTTGTACTCCTCCGTGTATACCACTCATAACTGCAGCATTATCATAACCTTGAGAACGACACATCATAATATCTAAGCCATCGTTTTCAAGCTTCTTTAGTATTTCAGCGCTTAAGTCAGCTGCTTTTTTTCCATGTAAAGGAAAGAATCCTAAGAATACTTCTTTGACTTCTACTTTTCTATTATTAATTTTTACATAACGAATCACTTCAGACATTTGATCAACATGTGAAACGTCAGGTGTGCTATCAAACATGATACCGAAATATTTGGCCGATTTAATTTCGTTTACAAGCTGACATTTTACATGATTAGCTAAAACATTTATGAACTCATTTTGTATTTCTGGCGATAAATATGTTACTTTAGGTGATTTTTCCTGCTCCAAATATAGTATATGTTCTTTGAGTACTGCATCATACTTTGACAGCAGTTTAACTAGTTCTAAGAAATTACCTTTATTAGACGACCCTTTGGTTTCATCATGTCCACGAAATGCTAGGTTTTGTTTAGCCAAAAACAATGTTATATCTAATAATCGAGATAAAAGATTTTTCCACTTCTGTTTTTCGGTATTCATTAATTGCAAGGCTGCATCATCTATTGTGGTGTGAGATTTTAATCTCATTTCCAAAGTTTTCCACTTTTCGAAATTTTCTAAATGTTTACATGAAGTTTCATGGTCCAATACTTTAGGATTTAGTTTCCACCACTTCTGAAATCCAGTTGTAAATGTTGTTTGTATGTTACTGACAGCAAATAAACGACAGCAAAAACAGTACAGGTTATTTGATATAGGAGAAAATACCATCCATGATCGTAGAATTTTTTCACCACTAGGCATCGGTTTATAAAACCATTCCTGTGAAAGATGACGAGAATCACCTTTAATCTTTGAACCATGACGAGATACAGTAGGAAACGGTCCTTCTTTGTTCTGGAAATGTTCACTGCCCTTTTTTATTATGTCAATGCGAACATTATCAGGTACCGGTAAACTCCAATGTGAAACATCTCTCAAGTGTTGAACTGATTCTTCAAAGCTAATGCTATCTCCGAAAGTAGCATTAACGGCGTCATTTTCATTATTTATTTTGATTCCGTCAAGGTCCTGGGTCGTCTTCATTGATTCTGTATTGTCGATGTTGCTATCTGAATGTGAGTCTCCAAGATGTGAATCATTACTTTCGTCAGCAGGAGACTCGGGTACTTTACTTGAACTTTGGCCGCTATCTGCTTTTGTGACATATTTGAAAAGAGAACCGGACATGCTCTGAATTTCATCCATTTTAGCCTTTTTGGCTTTTCTCTGTTGAAACCCGCTTTGTCTTTTCGAAGTATGAATTCCCCGAGGCATATTTCGTTCTGGGTATTCTAAAAAATATTTTTAGTTAGTAAGTGAAACGTTGATTTTATAAACTAATTATAACAGTAAATAAACACCTACACGTTACGTAACTAGCTTTGTGAAATATATTTTTCCCAGACGCAGGATTGTTAATTTATATTACCTAACAATCCTGCGTCTGGGTGTAAATATGTTTTTAAGTATTATTAGAAAAATATTAGTTAAAAACTCCACCGTTAATTGTGATATCCGTGCCACGAGTGCTCGAGCTGCTCATCTCGGAGCAAAATCAACGTACGCGAAGTTGTATGATATGATTATGATAACTTTCAATCAAAAATCTAAACTTAATGTATTCCGTTTTTGTAAACAAATCCCATTGCTATTAGATAGGAAAATATTAAGTAAGTTAATAATAAATAAGAATATTATTTACAATTAAACATTATTACCTAAAGTAATATCGTAAAACGTGTAGAAATATAAGTAAAATCTTTTTACACCAGCAAAGTCTTTAAAACCTATTTTAATAAATAAATACCTTTAGTAGATAAGTAATACTTGCCCAGGCTAAACAAAAAAATATTATTGCAATCCGTCTGAAATACCTTCTTTAGGTACCTATTTATCATTTAGGACGTCTCAATAATATAGTTTAAAATACACAGTAATTAAAAGAGAATAAAATTGAAGGGTTTTTCAAAATAATCTAAGATACTGCTATTAGAAACTAAATGGATAAAAATGTAAGTATTACCTGTAATAACAAAAATAATTCACTTACCTTGTTTATTTTCTTCAAGAATCGACTTTTATACAAAAAATGTTGTTTATAATATCTAATAATTAACAAACACTTTGCACTAGACTTTCACACGTTCACGTAAGCGAATATTGAAATGAATGCGGTCGGAAACAAAAGAAGCCCAATCCACAATACAAGTGACGAGCGCTATATCGAGGGAATCCCCTGACTAGCGTTGGTTATGCGCGAACGGGGTATTAAATTTTGGGGGAATCCCTGATCGATTGACACTGTGCACATTGTTTTTTTTTAATATCAATTATTATGTTCGTGGTACGATATTATAGTTACCTAGATAATTTTATTAGTGGCGGTTATGCTCTCTGCCGCAGATTTACGATTTTTTATAAATAGAAAGAACTATAACTGATGGTCATAGTCGGGCTCGGGTGTCACCCCTAAACGGGTGACACCCGGGGCGGGCCGCCCCCGCCGCCCCCCCTTAGCTACGCCACTGGTAGCATTCCTGATTATTTAGTCATTTTAAGTAATATCTGACATTCATTAAAACATAAAACATTAAAAACATAAAACATTTATGTTTTCACGAATTTACGATTTATTTATTATTTCGAAAACCAGACGCAGACATCCGATCAAAACTTTCATTCACAATTTTTTTCGCACTCATTAAAATTTTAGCCATGTTTAATCGTCAATATCAAATTTAATTTATGTACATAATCAAATGAAAACAAATTAAATAACACTAACTTATAGATATTTAAATAAAAATGATAGAAATAATTTTGTTTTACGTAAATAAAAGAACCGGTCGAATATCGGCCTGTCGGGCGTTTATTATTTTCGACTTTTAGCCCGGGCCGAAACCCATCGCTGGCAACATATAATGTTTTTAATACAAAATATAGTATTGTTAAGTTAGGATTATTATCTAGCTCAATCAGTGACTATTCTAAATATTCTTATCATGAGTCCTTATTTATTTATTTTTATTCATAATGAAATTAATAAGCGTAGTGCAAACGGAGTTTTATGTTACTAGCAACACTGTAGGTCACGTGATATTAGTCTGGTTTTGCAAACGGTGAGTGGAGTGCCTTGTCATCAGTCCTTTGAGTTTTTGGATGATTTTCTTTGGAATTTTTATTCAAAGTGAGTAATTTTATAAGCAAAGTACTTTCTCTAGCATGTACATGCATTTTGTGGTGTAAATATGTGATTGTGTAATGTGCATTCATATGATGAAATTGTACCTTGTTCCGTGACTAGTGATATGACGCCATTTTCTTCGTGAATGCCAATTATCGAGTTCTTCAATATTTTCTTTGTTTCTCGAGTTATCTGGTGAAGAAATTCCGAAAACTCGTCGTTTCCAGGCTTTTATGCATGTTGGCTGGCTAAATGTCGTACGTATTCAAGTTAACATAAGTTTTAAACCGCACACTTGTTATTCCATTTCAATACGCATTTTTGCATGACACCACCTTGAAAGGCGTACCTAGGTAGTTTTTAAATTGTGAAATAAATTCTGGCTTTCACACTTGTTAAATAAATTGTGTAGATGTAAATGTACGCGTAGTGTGTGCATATCAAGTTAAATAGTTACTTACCTACCATAAAACAACAAGCAGGCATATACTTCCTGTAGAAATGTGAGCTACCATGATGGTGTGTGGTTATTTGCATGCTTCCCTGTTTGAAAGCATTCACATACAAATAATAGGTCTCATCTTGATGTGACGTGACAGTTTTTTGGTAGTACATTGTTATATTATCTGTTGGGCAAATTCAATTTTATTTGTATTTTTTGTTATTATTTTGGATGTCTAATTACTATTACTGATGTTGTGTTTTGACCTTCTATTTGTGATTTAACATTAGTTCATGTAAGTAATGTATTTTCTGTTTTGTGCACCGTACAGATTATTATATAGTTTTAGTTAACAATGACCCATTGTGAAACTATTGTGCTCATAAACTGGTCAAGTGTGAGTCGGACTCGTATATTTAGGGTTCCATACCACCATTCAATGTTTTTCAAGTATCAAGTTAATACCTTATTAAGATCGAGGTAAAAACGTTGAAAAAACATGTATATTGCATGACAACCACTTTTAATTTTTAACTGTAGTCTTATTTTTAGTATTTGTTGTGGTAGCGGCCACAGAAATGCATAATAAGTGAAAAATTGATGACCATGAATTGTTGGCTTTTACAAATGGAAATCATTTTTGATATCAAAATTTGAGTCTCCAATAAAAATTTGCACTTTATAACCAAAATTTTATGAAACTGATGCCTAAATCGATAAATGGTGTTCACCAACTCACAATATTTTTGAAAGACCCATTCAACGATACCCCACACAATAGGTTAGTCAAGAAAAAAAATAACTCCCGCTTAACAATGTACCAAAGCAAACAAAAAAAAATTAAGATTTTTTTTTACCACTTTTTCAGCATGATTTATTTACATTCCCATACCAAATTACAGTTTTCTAGTACTTATAGTCTCTGAGTAGAACTGCGGATGGATGGATAGAAAGACAGATTGACATAACAAAACTATAGGGGTTTTTTGTTTACTATGGAACCCTAAAAAGATACTAATTTCAGTGAGCTATGGATACACACTGCAAACTTTGCAGGTTGGGTCTGTCTGCTTGTGGTCTTGTTTTGATGGAGTTTTTGACCATCTTTTAGAACTACCTACATTGTCAAAACTTTCCATTTCTTTTTTATTTATATATATTATGGACCAAGTGATAAATTAGGACATTTTTCCAGGCTTATGATAATTACAAGCTACTTTAGGCTAAGTAATTAATTAAAATTTGAACTTATTTATCACTTTGCCTATTGTCATGTGGTTTTCTGGCAATCTGATAATACACAGGTACACTGCAGCGGGGGGATTCACCTACAGTTGATTTATCTAAGGTCTATTGAGTTAGTGACGAAAGCGACCAATTTGGCTACCCAGAATTATGTACAGGTCATGTTGGATAGGTTATTGCGCTGCACCATAACCTATACTACATGACCTAGGCGGTATGCATGACTCTGGAAGAACACTCGGCAGTTAGGGGCCCAGGGTGGCCCAAGGGCCACCTTCACCGCTCCATAACCTATACTACATGCCTACATGTAGCAAGGTTGTCTACATGACTGCAAGAACGAGCCTGCTGTTGGCGGCAAGTCTGCCCCATAGATGGTAAGAATTATAATAATGCCTGGACGGTTTGATTATTTGAATAGTTTTTATCACAGTGCTCTCTCATTTTGAGCATTTTTCAAGCTGCTCACACATTTATTATAATGTCTTATTAATCACTTTGTCCATAACATAGATTTAGAACAGGAAGGTAGTAACTATTAAAAGCAGGGGTGGGTACCCAAACTTTTTTGTTGTTCTGCCTCCCCATATTACATTTAATATTTTTATATGTTCATGTCAAATATATTATACAATATGTAACAAAAACCCTGGCCGATCCTTGTAGGAGCAACTCAGACTGTCAATATTCCTATGGGACCAATGCGTAAAATTGTTACTTTCATACAGATTGCCAGGCTGGCCGAACACTTGTATGAAAATAACGATTTTTTTTTCGAGTTTCAAGCTTTGGTCCCATAGAAAAAGTGGTTTATATTGACAGTCTGCGTTGCTCCTACAAGGATCGGACAGAGTTTTTGTTACATATTGTATTCCTTGTTTTACAAATTATACTTTGACCATACCACATACATATTATAATTTTTTTTTTCTTTTAAATTTGAACGAAATTTTTTAATTATTTTATAATATCTTATTATTATATTCACCTTTTATTGGTAAAATTTGCTTTTATTTCTAAGTAGACGTACAAATGCTTCTCTACAAAAATGGCTAAAGGACATGATTGGAAGCTATTTTCGCGAATTGATGGTAAATAAATAAAAAAATATTTTCTTGAAAATGAGATTTGTGTGTGTTTGTAGCACCCCCTTGATATGCCTCTATGTTCCACTTCTATTAAAAGACCTAAGATTCGTGTCTCACAATTCACACTATCAGTTATAGTTGTGATGTATCAGTTATAGTTGTGATGAATGTCGCCAAGATAAAGTGGAATGATAACATTTATAAGCAGAGTAGGTGCTCATATTGCATGATGTTTCTATTTAATGTAACAGAACATATGAATTACATTGAGTATGCAATTTTGTTATGCTTTAATATTGTGATTTAAAAACAATTAGTGTCATGGGTGCTATTAAAACATAATTAATTATGGGAAGGATATATTCCCTCGGGTCTTTATGGCCCTGAGCTCTGTCTTATTGTGGGGTATAAGATGTAATAATGTATCTGTATTGTATGTATATCGAGCCATCTGGCCAGAGAATAGGACGTCTGAGCTGTTCCTTGAAGGCCAGCATCCATTTTGATGCATAGTTCATAAATCTAGAATCACTGAACATTTAACAAGTTTAACAATTTAGTGTAGGTATTGAAATATTGAAAGTCAGCCTTTGAAGAAGACTGACCGAGACTCAGCCAAGTGATTCAAAGGTAGTTTAGATTTTTTTCACTGTGGCACTTGTCTCCAAAACAAATATGGCGTCAACAGCGCAAACAGCTGTGACTGAATGTTATTTTTCGTTCGTACACATCTCATCAAAACTAAATTAATAGTGATACAGTAAACTTTTGTTTTGACCCGTGAGCTCATAAGTCATTTTAGGGCTCCGTACCCAAAGGGTAAAAACGGGATCCTATTACTAAGACTGCTGTTTGACCGTCCGTCTCTCAGTCTGTCACCAGAGCCAAAAGCGATACGCAAGACGGACGCAACTGCGTATCCGCGTTTCAGTGTCAAGCAACATTAAGCATTAATGTACAATGATGAAGTCTAATTTTGTTTGACATATGAATAGGATGTGACTATCGGACGACTATCGTTTCTTTTATAGAGTAACCACTCAGGCTGTATTTCATAAACCGTGATAGGAAGACAGTTGAAATTTTCACAGATGATGTATTTCTGGCCGCTATTACAACAAATACAAAAAATTGAATAAAATAAATTTTTAAGGGGGCTCCCATACAACCAACGTGTTTTTTATTGTTTTTTTGCTCGATATTGATAACGGCAACAGGTAGTCGCTTTACATATTCACAGAATATTTAGTGGTATATTCACTTTAAAAATAAATTATTTAATTAAAAAAAATATTCAAGGGAGGCACTCATACAACAAACGTGATTTTTTTTATAGATAATTGTACGGAACCCTCGGGCACGAGTCCGACTCGCACTTAGCCGGTTATTTTTTTAAGTAGCATACAAACCTTCAATCCCTTTAGGGATGAATTTCCAAAAATCCTTTCTTAGTGCACACTAACGTCATTTAAGAAATCTTTAAGGGGATACCTGAATTTTCCGGGGTCCAGTGCTGCCGTCGTGTGCTGTGAAAGTGAGAACATGACGATTTTTTACGCACATTAGCCAAAAGTGGACGTTTTTCGCAAATGTGCGTCGAAAAGGTTTACGTTCTTACTTTAAAATGTAAACAGTAGTTCATAAAATAGTTTGAAGGGTTATCTAGTGCCTGGTCAAGACAAAATCATAAACGATGTCTCCGTTTTCTATCGAATGATTTATTTTAAATGGGGGCAGCACTGGAGTCTGGACCCCTTAAAATTAAGCCTTAAGGAAAGTTGCTGCAAAATTTTATGCTTCTAGATCAGCGGTTTCGGCTGTGGGTTAAACGATCAGTCGGTCAATGTATATGTCAGCCAGTCAGTTTATTTTTTTATATTTAAATATAGATATATACCTATGTATATAGTATATCGATAAATACATTTTCTTTGTTTCGTAGTTGTAATTAACAACTAAGTCTGAACGTGAAACGATGTCCTTAATGCCACTTTGTGTTATTTTTCATCCATCCCATGTTACTGACCCCATTACATATTATTATTTACTTTCATGAAGGTAGGTAGGTATATAAGAATAAAGAACAACATGGCTCAGTAAAAAGAATACGAAATTATTTACTAGTCACTAATGTAACTTCTCGCAGATTTCTGTTCTCAAACATCAAACATTACCTAAACAACTTTCAAGTGTTTACCTCCACTGACTTTTGAACCCATTTTCATTAAATATAGCTGGTACCACATCGATCAAGTCGGCTTTCAAATAACCGCATCAAAATCGGCCCATTCGTTTAGGCGCTACGATGTTACATATAGTTACACAGACACGTCAATCCCCTCTTTTCCGTGGGTTAAATACAATTTCGCTAAATTGTTGTTAACTTATTTCTAACTTTTTGTAACAGTCTTTTTCAACAAAAGTGTATCATTAAGAAAAGAGGGTTACGTTTTTAATTTTTAAAATAATCCATACCAATTTGCTAAAAATGATTCAAGGCTAGTTATTGTGTAAGGAAATAATAAGATTATAAAATTGCTTCAGTTGTAATAAGACTAATAAGTTACGATGACGTAAACTATTTTTTGCCCATTACAAATTTTACGTAAAACATATGCCATCAAAAACAAAACTAGTTAAAATAAACCGTCTTGCAGCTCAGTTCTTCTGGCGTAAAAAGTTGTGAGATCCAGTAATACGAAGTCGGTTAATTTATTCAGTCCCTACTTAAGGGTTCTTTTATTTTAAATTATTACGTAATCAGCTAATCTAACAACATCTTATAGTGACCATATCAATATTAAAAATATTTTATGTTTAAAATAAAAAGAATGACTTGGCCATCGCATGAAAAGACAATGTATCTTACAAGAAATAAATATTATATTAAATTAGATTGTTTAGTGCGTTTAGTGATTGGGCGCAGTTTACTCTGTTACATTTTGGGTCGACAAAAATCAAAATGACTACACAATTCTCTTACCATAATTAATATTGAATTTGCCCGTTAATTTGCATATTTAAACTTCCCATTTTCACTTTAGCTATGTGATATTTTAAAAAATCTAAAGATATATATTTTTAGGTAGTGTAACCATTCACTGTGATGCCGGTGGATGCTGACCTCAACCGCACAGACGTGGAGTCGCCCGCTTGTGAGCTGAAGGGACTGCGCACTTGGAAAGACATTTGTCTGGTACGGAACTCACTCTTCCAACATCAGGTATGGGTGGTATTTAGTGTGTAGTGTAACGACTTGGCCGCACTAGAGCAAAACAACAATCATACCTACAATGCGATGCTCGTCATTGGATTTGTGCACTAACATATGTATTTACTATACCACATTGTTCGTTGGTGATAGCAAACAAATATTTGTTGGATATATTTTTGGAATACCTATCAAGTATACCTGGAAAGTATACCCGTTCAAACAAAAAAAGATTTTTTTAAATCGGTCCAGGCGTCTGAATAATCGGTGAACATACATAAAAAAAAAATTAAGGATCGCGACGCGAATTGATAACCTCCTCCTTTTTTGGAAGTCGGTTAATGATATCTATGCAGTAACCAACAGATTTAAAAGCTAGATTAATACCTATTTAACTAATCGTAAAAGTTTCTTTGCGAACTGTCTAAAATAAATTGTAGAAAATTATATTCCATCATCGTTTTCGTGAAACACCTAAATCTGGGCAAATGAAGATAGCCCTAGAGAGTCGGCCATAGATTTGAAATTTAACATTTGTACCTACTCATTAAACCGGTCAAGTTAAAAACCTCACAAAGCTGTGCTTTTTGTTTCTTTTTAACCGAATTCCTTAAAGGAGGAGGTTATCAATTTGTCGCGATCTTTTATGTTTTTTTTTATGTATGTTCACTGATTATTGCCTCGACCGATTTGAAAAATTCTTTGTTTGTTTGAAATGTTGTACTTGTCAAGTGGTCCCGTAGAAATTTTATCAAAATCGTTTGCGTAATTTGGGGGTGAAGTCTGTTTTTAGTTTTGAAAAATTATTGCAAACAAGGCATTGTATTATTATATTGCCTTGAATTGCACATATGTAGGCTGTGGAAAGAAAGATGAATACTTCTATGTGTGGTGTCGGGCTGAGACAACATGAGTTAGCATTTTTACATAGACTATCATTGCTACTTCAATTCGTCTTTCACTATGGCGTACTGCAGTAGGATCTATACTTCGCGCTTCGGAAGGCACGTATAATCCGTTGGTTCCGGCTGTCATCATTTTATGGCAGTCTTAGGCTATGTCAAATGCTTTTAGGTAGCCTGAAAAATCTGACACCAGTTTTGGCCACTTACATAACTCACGAAAAACAAACGAAGTAGAATGTATTTATAATAATAAATGTAGCATTTTTATATACGACCTGGGTCTAATTTAATCGTGTTAATTAATGGGACATAATATACCTTAATAATTAGATATATTTTTTATGTTATGTATCAGTTTATTGCACACCAAGTGCGCAAATTTGCAATGTGGCCTTGTAGTTACAATTATTTTTAGTGTACTTACGTTGAAACTACCAGTAATTTACTAATGATCTTTGATAGCGGTGGTAAAATGCTGTCCGTAATTTTGCGGCATTAAAACAATAGAAAATGTTAAGTGTAATTTGTTGATGATATTGCTTTGTAATTAAACAACCGCCACATTTCTTGTCTGACAATAATCTTTGTTACTGAGTTCCATTCAACGGTAATAGTTGGCAAGGAAAATACTTCTGAAAGCAGTTTAAACACGTGTTTTCTCATTTATGCGTTGTTTCTAGCCAATGCGACGTTGGTTCTGCTCCATGTCTGTTTCGTTGACCTTTAAATTTTCTTTATTACTCTTTGTTTGGCTTTCCTTATTTCGTCGCTTTGTCAAAGTCTTTGTAGGTACTTATTATTCGTGAAGGATTAGTCCACTTCGCTTTATCACCTCAAGAATACACTGGGAGGTTTTGGTATTGCGTTGCACTAATACGGAGAGAAATTATTGTTGAGCGACGACTCGTGGCGCGGCGCGGCGGGCAGGTCAGCGCCCCGGCCCAGGACTAATTCGGGGGAGATCGCCGACTCACGCCGACGACCGCGGCTTTGTCTGCGCTGCGTCCGTCGCCTCCGCCTTCGTCGCACCCGCGCACGCTGTGTTCAACACATGGCTTTGTTTTGTTTATACGTAAAATCATATCTCATAGCATTTTCTTCGTGATATTAAGATTATCAAGAAAACATTCAAAAAACTTATTTAATTTTAGTAGGTAAAGTAATGAACGAAAATTGTACTTACTTAGGTACTTTATAATCTATATAATTATCAAAACAAGAATTTTGTGTACCTTTTTTAAGTTGTTGAGTTCAACGTCCGTCTATTCGAATATTGACCTTCGTTTTCACTTTCATTTTACAGTGTATTGTATTTTTGTTAAAAAATATATATTTTAAAATTTTTGCTATGATGCTCTATCGTAGTCTTAATTTCTTCGAAGAAAAGCTCCCATGTTTAAAGCAAATTTTGTTTACGCGCTATATGCTATTTTTAAGACTTGTTTTGTTGTTTTGCAAAAGTTCGTTTCGTATTAAGTTTAAAAAGTACCTAACCTACACCTGTTAGTTTCGACATTTGCAAAATATTTACATAAAAGTTATTTGTTTGCGCTAATCTGATGACAAAGCCGTGATCTGGGATAGAAGAGATGTGCTAGTAAAGGTATCATGAGAACTTTAATGACATATGGTACAAAACATAACAATCAAATTATATATGAAAGAGGTTGGGCTTGGGGTTTACAGCAAATAAATTATTGACCTACTGAATAATATTATATTTTACTATTATGTATATAAATTAAAATAGGTATATACTAAAATCTATGTTAATCGTGTTTTAAAAAGGAAATTAATTATGCGATCACCCGAGTATGAACCGAGATCCAGACCAATGGTAAAAGTCACACGGTGACTAGATGTTCAACGGATAAGTTCCTACCTACATATAAGTACGCGGAATTAGTTAAATGAGATGATGTGCGAGATGTCATGATGAGTATAATGACCGGTCCGGTCACCCATGTTTATCTGCTTGGTAGTGGGCATTGGGCGCCAAGCAGTGGCTTGTTTGTATTGGTAAGTGCGTGCGTGTGTAGAATGGAATGACGCGAATAGTTGCAGGCGGCGGGCAGGCCATTGCCAGAGCCCCGCGCCTCTGCCAGTTGTCGCGAGCAAGCCGAGCGCGTCGGAGCTCCTAGCGAGGCCGCCACTCACACTAGTCCGTCAAGTGCCAGTGCTACTAATGCACCTTATCTTCTCAGATAATAGTGCGATTTAGTGAACACGTGTACCCTGGATTTCATTTGATTTAGTAATGGATCTATGTTTATGAAATGCTGTTAGCGTTATTCTACGTGGCCATGGGCTCGCGTTTCCATTTGAAGGTAATATTTTTTCGTGGTTAAGTGTGTGCTGTTTTTGTGTGCGTCTGCGTCGTGATATGTATGTGCCCGTCGGAGCCTGTGGAGCTAGACGAGGCTGTTTGAAGGCCGCCGCCCCGACCTTGATGCCAGAAGGTCAACGTCCGCACGTGTCTAACTTTCATGCAATTTGTTGCATTCAAACGTGGCTTAAACTTGGATCTTAAGTGGATTAATTGGAAAATTGAAACGCAAAACTGATAAATTCTACCTACGTAGAAGTCTTTGTTTGTGATGGATGACTAAGCCACGAGAGTGCTTATTGCGCGGCCCCAATTCTGGTAAATAGAAATAAAGTTTATCAGTTATTTATTTACACGTTAGCATGCGATTACTTACATATGTATAATGTAGGTACATTAATTACGAACAAAGGTATAAGTGTCAAGTAAAATACATATGTACTTTAATATCTTTACTGGCTGATATATTTCACGTTTATTCGTATATTTTTTTTTTCTGTGATTTATATATTCGTATACCAAAATAAGTTGAAAAGTAGATTTTTTATTTATCTGCTTGCATTTTTTTGGCTATTACTAATAGCGTGTTTTCTTTTGCATTACTTAGCTGTTGCATGTTTGAAAATATTTTAATGGGTAGAGAATACTTACCAACCTAACTATAACTATAGTTTACATGATCAGGTATACATTTTTAACGTGTCCTGAATTAACAACTTGTGCTAATGACAAGATATTTCCTTTTTTAGAGAATTATAAAACGACATTAAAATAAAAAGATTCAGGTAGGTAGATACGTAAAGTCTAGGTCTTGGATCACAGATGTTGAATAAGCGCCATTGCACGCTTGTTCGAGATTGAATGCAGTACATATAGAACTTGCATTGCACCGACCAAAGCAAAGTTGTAGCAAAGTGTAGCATAGCAATCATTGTTTCGAACAATGCCAGGCTGCCATTGTGTATAATCTACGCGAATGAAAGAGAGAGCACATACATGTAAAGCGGCCCTCACAGCTGCCCTGCGTGTGCGCGATCAGCTGACGCTGCTGCCGCCATCTTGCTGTGCGCGTTCGATTGTCGACGCGTCATCGTCGCGTTCGTGACGCATGCTCTTCCTTCCTTCAAATGCTAATGTCATTGTCCTTGTCAGCCTGCTTATTCGCTTTGTGTCCGTCCATCTGCCGATGGGCTGATAAAAACCGGCCCTGCTGAGTCTCTTCCGTGTTGCGATACCACGCGGAAGATGGATATGATATGAGACCCTGGCGATTCTATTTTTGGTGTGTTGTGTGAGTTGATGACGTTTGCCTGTGATATATTTCGTATGTGATGTTTTTTGGTTTTTTCTTCTTTTGAGTCAGAAGACGTGCCAAGGAAAAACCTCTTTGGCCTCGATTAGCTTAGCGTCTTAGCGTCTCGTGTAAGCGATTTCCGGATTTCGTTGCGATTTTGTTTAACAACATCTATATTGTAGCAAAATTTTATGCCAAATCATGCAGATAGTTCTCTTTAAAAAAAAAGTATATATGCCTACTAGGAAACTGTTGCGTGTTATTTAAAACTTGGAAAACTGTATTGTTGTTTGTTTTTGATGCACTGTGTAATTAACGTACAGTTTTTTGGAATTTGCTCTGGACTGCACGATTTTTGTTTCGTACCGTTACTGTTACCGTTGTTGATCGTGTTGTCGGACCTGTATTTTGTTTCGAGTTGTAAAAAAATCGACGACTATAGTACCTATCTATAGCATTGAACGAGCGCACGACAAGTTCGTCTGCATTATGGCGTCGAGGTGACCCAAATTCTTTTTAAGTGTATTTCAACTTATATTAATTTTGTGTCTCAACTATATCCAGTAGATTCAAATCAAATTTGCTGCGCCAGACGTTTATGTATTATCAGTCGGCCCCGTTCAGAACTTTGTATTTAATTTTGAGAAGGATTGGATTAGGCATGAAGAACGCAATCATAAAGATTTTGAGAAGGGTTGGATTTGATATGAAGAACGCGAATGAAAATCTTACGATGGAATTATACGGCTGAACCACCTGGTCAATGAGCAGGCTCCGTTAGCACTCATTAGCATTAGTGTTGTTTATTTTCGTCCCTCCCTTTTGTTCGTGGGAGGTAAGAGGCAGCGATGCCTCTGCCACTGTCTAAAAGCTATAAGCTAAAAGTTAAAGTCGACACAAAGCAAGAGAGCGCCCTCATTAAAAAAAAAAATTAATAACATGTATTTATTTTTCTCCATTACATTACATTACAGTTTTATACAAAATACACAAGAAATAAAAACTTATTCAATTAATATACATGGTACTAACTTAAATAATTTTGGAGGACTGGTGCCCATGCTAGGTTTCCGAAGAACCTGTAATTACGGGTCACCAGGACTCGCTTACTTTAACAAAATAAATTCAGCAATTTATAAATATTTATAGAAAAGAAAAAAACTAAATTTACCTCAAAACAACAACAAATAAATTAAATTCTTAGCAAAAATATGTTTTACCTATACATTTCTTATTGAAAGTATTAACAAAATAATAATAATAAAAATAAAAATAAAGTTAGTCAGCGCACAGTTTCCATCAATCGTTCGGTCTCCTCGTATGTCATTTTTTGTAACCACTCACTTATAATCTTTTTGCAATCATATGTATTCAGTGGAAATATAAGCACTTTGTAGTTATTTGTATCCTTGTAGAGAAGAGGGCCAAGAAAGCAGAAGAACTTTTTTATGAACTCGGTGTTAAATGACAGAATAGCTAGGTTAATAATCCTGTTACGAATCCTTTAGTAAGAAGATGCGGAAGGAAAGGCAGTCTTGAATGTTGTTGCATTATTGTCGCAAGAAAAAGAGCTGTCGTACCGTTAGTGCCTCACATTTGTAAATTTCTGATGTAGGGTATCTGTACGGTTTGAAAGTACAGACTTTCAGAACGGCTCTTTGCGCTCTCTCAACTAGAATTAGATGAGACTTGGCGGCTCCTCCCCACAAACGTAATACAATATGTTAACAGGGATTGACATAAGGCAAAATATGTCATGCAAAGTATATTGGCATCCGCTACATAACGCAATCTTTTAAAAATATATAGGAGCTTGCTGATTCTAGCTGAAAGTTGCATTGTATGTGGGGCAAAGCTAAGGTTGTAATCAATCAAAACACCAAGATATGTATTTGCAAGAGCCATTAAAGCAGTCTGCAGTTGCTTGAGAATGGGCAAACAACTTGTGTAAGTTGGGATCAGGGCGGTTTACGTCTCTGATACTGAAGGCTATGTATTTTAGTCTTCTAGATTTAGTCTCTCTAGATTTAGTCTTACTGATATTTTACTATACTAATTGAAAGGGTAACAGACTGCTTAATTGTTTTTGCGCCCGTCGGAGTGCTCTTCAGTTCGTAAGATTCGTAGTTTGTTGACACTGTCGTAATGGAGTTGCATTTGTTAATCCGGGACTGGTTAGTAGCTTCTGAGTTCCGATTCCCTGATGTCTATTTCCGATTCACGATTCAGTATTCACGCTTTCTGATTTCCGTTTTCGATTTCAGATATCTGACTTTTGATTTTTGGTTTTGGACTAGCGATTACGCATTTTTGTTTTCAGGCTGGATTTGTTTTTTCAAACATCAAGAATTCAATTTTTAAATCAAACTAGGTTTGTGGATATGATAATCTAAGTAAATATGAAATTATATTCTTGCATAAAATAATTCTATTGGCATTAGGATGGATTAGTATGGATGGATGTGAGCATGGAATTATTATTATCCTATGCAATTAGAATACGCCATTTTTAAAATTTTGAACATTACGGTTCAAAGCACCAAAAAAAAGATTGGAAGGAAATCCTTATTTTGCTTAATTTACATTAGGTACGGTTTACTGAATATAGTTATTTACCCATTGGTTAACGACAATATTGCTCAACATTTACAATTTCCAATAAAGCATTTTCGTTCGTATACATAAATTTATACATTTAAGGTGTATTTACTTATGATTTTAGTCAGATGATACAACATAGTTCTGACATACTTAGCTAATAATAATTTTGAGACCCTCAAATAATGTTCCACCTCGTGTAGTTGAACGACGCTGGAGAGTTCGCAGATGTGGGCACACCGCACACGTGTCTTATCGAGTTGCGCCCTCGTATGTGACGCTGTGTCTCGGTGCAACGGCGAGGCGAGCCGCGCTCGAATTGCGTAGCGAACACTCGGCAACTAGGTCAGCGGGGCACGGCGCATACAGGCCGCCCGCGACCATCTACCCACACAACACAAATGCGAATATCTCAGACGTCATTCGTAATTACCCCTTTAATCCGAATATCATTATCTTTTCGTATCAGGATGGTTTTATTGGTAATTTACACTCAATTTCGAAACATATTATGACATGTGTAGTGTCATTATATATTTTTATTGCCGTTTGCAGTTCTGTCAAAGGCACGCCACGCTTCACTTAAACAAAAAACATTTAGGTACTTGTGTTATCGTAATTTGATTAAAATTCTCATTGCGTGAGAATAGAATGATTGTTCGGCATGTTCTCGGTGTAACGTTAATTTGGCAACAGAGTTTCAGTATTGCTATTATCGTAATGCTATAATTGAACATCACGTTTCCGACTGGTCGAGTGCTGATAGTCGCCTTGGCACACTTATGTTTCGTTTTAGCAATGTTGTACGCCTTAAAGTAAGTTTTACTAACTTTTTGGTAGTTACTACAAATTTTTGATTGCTTCCCTTTGCCGGTTTTGCGCAGCAAAAGTCCTGGTTTTGTCGTGTGACTAACTAACATTTGTATGATAAGAAAAATAATCTGTAATCTTAATATTATTTGGTTTAGCAGACCTTATTTCCGCATTCACCATCATGTTAGCTAGGCTTCTAGGTTCGTTGTTTCTATGGCTTCAGACTCTGTCTACCCCGTAAGGGATTAAGACGTGATTAGTATGTACCTCTACATCGGTTCGAGTATTTGGTGTCATTTAGAATATTTGGTAATGACACCTAATGCTTTTATCTAAAATAACAATGTTTGGGATCTGGTCATCTTCTCAAACCGAGGTATTATTTACAATATATACGTTTAACAAACTAATACCCGACTACGGGAGCCATATAAGGCTAACAATGTATATATTTTAAAGATTGCTAATCAAGATGGTAATTTGTAATCGATATAAAAAAATACTCTCTTTTTTGTACTTAAGGTACATTCCTTTAAATAGATTTTTTGCATAAAAATTCAAGCATATGTCTCCCGGACAATTATGACAAATCGATTGAAATATCATATGTCAAAATTGGACAAGAGGTTCGGTCGGATGTTACGGTGGAACGAACGGAAATAATGTATGTGGTATGTGGATAATGGATATGTATATGTACATATCCACATACATATTACATACATACATAGACTGCTAAAATAACTATTCTTCCTTTGGCTTTGCCATAGTCGTTGAAATAGGTTTAAGAGTATCATAGGTGAGCATTAGTTTAATTACTATGAAGCACAGTCATATTTGTATGAATATATTACCAGGCAGGCGATGTAATTGTTACAATAGAAAATAAAGTTACCTAAGTATGTTGTAGCGGGTGGGTGCGCGTGAGTAGTTAGCGGTCGTCCGTCACGTTCTATAACTGGACTTTGGACCGTAGTCCGTAGGGAGTGCAGTGAGACGATCATGTGCGTGGAGTGGTCCGTCACTAGCGGCCGCAGGGAGCAGCGTGTGCGGGCGCCGGCTTGCACCCCTGCGTGCTGCTCGGTCGATGACTCTCCCAAGTCCGAGCCCAATGCTAATGACCTCGACGATGTGCGCTCTCCATTCCGAAGATTTATAATTGCAATAATTGGTGCACATTCCATGGAACAAAGTGGACTAAAAAAAGGAGAGGCGTATCCTGAAAGCTGAAAAGTGCGCAATATTAATTTATTTTGTATTGCACCAAACATGTTTTTGATAACGAGCGTCATTTCCTATAATCAAGCAATGATTAATTATCTAGTTTAACTTTCTAGATCGTTATTTATGATAGAAGTCTGCTTTGATTGTGATAAATTTGCTGTTTTTGTTTCGTTGCCTGGCTGCACTTCTTGTTGTGTAGGCGAAGTTGCGTAAAGATGATTAGTTCCAAAGGTACAAATATTTAATTTTGCGATGGTTGTGCAAGGCTGTCGCCGGGTGCTTGCAGTGGCAGCGGAGCGACCTTGTCAGGGGCGCGGGCCCGCTCGGGTGCTCCGTTTCGCGGGCGTGTTCCACTTTTGCCGATCTATCGTAGCTCTCTCTTGTTACGCAAACCTGTCGTTATGCATATTATGTTTTGCTTCTACGAATTTGAATTTTACCTCTAGATACTACTTTCTATCGAATAATGATTAAGTTCCTACAGGTGTGTTTCATATGTTTATAACTTTATTACGCCTTTAAATAAAAGTATTTATTGTTTCTTTCTTTTAAGATAACTAACAGTTATTTACTCAACGTCATGAATTATTAATACGGCTGTAGTATTTCAAAGTCATCCTTTATCCAACAACACAATGTGTGCTCGGGGTGAACTGGGTCGCGTGACGAACTCGACTTCTGCAACAATATGCCGCGTTGTAACTAAGTCTTGTTTTCTGTTCCAGGGCCCTCTGCGATCCTGACATACAAGGAATACTAGCATCTTGGCAAGGAAAGCCACTTACCGCCAGCACAGCAGCTCGGAGATAATTAGCGTCTAAATTGAAACGTTTTAGTGTGCACACTGTACAACTGTGATCACTGCGACTCTGTGTTACGTGAAACAAGTGCAATATACGGTTAGTGCAATCGTACTGTTGACTACGAGTGAAGTGATTAGACTTGTTACGTTAAAGTGAAAATTGAAGTTTTTGTGAACAATGGAGCGTGAATCAAATCCGATGGAGGCCTTGTGCCGCTCGGGCTGCGGGTTCTACGGCAACCCCTCCACAGACGGACTATGCTCAGTATGCTTTAAGGTGAGTCACACAAACATCATTTGGGCGGGACATACCTGCCAAATGCGTTTTGAAAGATGGGTCAGATCGTCTACATTCTGACTTCCGGATAGACGCGGGAGTAGGGGTAGACCGCGTACCAGATATAAAACTATCCTCCCTTCTTGTTACTACACAAACATGTTTACAATGGTCCAATTTGTTACTGGAAATCTTTGCATAGAGTCTGATTGAATATTTTATTGAATATTCTGGTTATATTGCCAGTAAATTACAGAGTTACAGATTTTTAAGAGCTCGATTATCTAATCCATGTTAAACAACAACCTTATCCATTGTTGAACAACCTCGGGCGTGGTTCACAGTTGGATTGCTGACAGCAAGTGCCATAATATATCTTAAACATGGAGAATAGCCTAGAAAGACACGTTAAACCGGTTGCCTGGGTTGTCATTTGAAATTGTCAAGTTTTGTCAGATGGTTTTCGAATGCTTGCAAAATTAGGCGTATACAAGGTACGGGAACCACTTACCAGTAAGAGGGCTATATGCCTGTTGGAGTGTTTGCCTACATAGGTGTGTAAAAACTTTTTATCGCTCAGAACCGTCAACCTTCAACACAGCGACGGGACGCCGCGGAATCGGCAATGCTGATACGTTCCGTCGCTCACTCTCCCTCTAGCAAACGACGGTTCTGAGCGACAGAAATGAATAGCACCATAGAAAAGTGCTGTTCCGTGCTGCCAAATGAGTCCCAACCCTTATGATCTAGGGTAGGGACGAAATCTTGTTCACTGATCATTTGATTTGACAGTTAATCACTGACTGGCTATCTATCACCATTGAGTGCGATTTAAACTGAATTCTGTGAATACGCTAATAAATTCACACTAGAGGCTCAGCGCTAACCTTTTCGGAAACTCGAGGTGAACTCGCTCGTTATAAGAGGCTTATGCTTTATGCGAGTCCTCGCTTTGACCATAAATGGGAATGCAATAAAGTCACATTCACTCTATATGTTATCCTGTATCGCTGCTACACAGAATGTGTCTCATTGTAGACGAATTACCTCAACGATACATTATTGTATACTTCCTTAATCGTATAAAGTAGATAAATAAATATGATTAAACCAATAAAATCGGAATATGGTCGTTCGTGTTATCGCTGAGACAATCATGAGTGTATGGGCAAGTTGTCACCATTCACCAGCATAGTTTGTCTTCCGATCACGATCACGACGTTAATATTATTCTTAAAACGAGCAAGTCTTGAATTTACTAATGTCGTAGTTAAATTTGTATTGCTTAAACGTTTTGTCGTTCAGCATTATCAATATGTTACTTTAACAAAACCGCTAACCAAGTTTAGACGTTATGCAGAATAAGTTGTCTGCAGGCCAAGTATGGCTTTGGTGTAGGTGAATACAATAAAAGAATTAAAATTAAGAAGGGTAAATTAGTATCTCACCAACAAAAAAAAATTTGAAAATAGGAGCCAAGTTCAAAATCCGACAAAAGAATTAGGATCTAAATGGCCGCCAAGTTCTGTAGAGAAATCTGTCCTGAAATTTATTTATGAGTATCTCTACATTTGATCTGGTCAATTTTTTTATCACGTATTCTGATATTTAGAAGAATAGGACCTTATAATGTGAAAACAATAACGTATAACGTAAAGATGATAAGTTGATTAGCTAAATATAAGTAGGCCTGCTAAAATTTGTGAAGTCAACAGAAATTGGCGGCCATTTAAATGTCAATTCTTTTCTCGGATTTTGAACTTAGCTCCCATTTATGTTTTTGGTGGCTTATCATAACTGTTTGCATAGCAATATCAAAAAGAATAAAGTTTTGCTCGTATAATTGTGATAGGCGCCTATCCTAATAATTTTTTTTTTTTTTGCAATATATTGGTTTAGGCAGTTGTCCTCAATCTCACCTGATGGTAAGCGACGATGAAGACTAAGATGAAGCATGCCTATCCAATTGATACCCATTCAATCTACTTTTGAATGTCCCGGGAATGTACTTCTCTGGGAATATGGACGCAAGCAGTTCATTCCACACCTTAGCTACTCGAACCAAAAAGGAATTGTCGAAGCGTTTATTTCGAGACTAAGGTATTTCAACGACAAAGGGGTGAAACCCCTGTCCGCGCCTCGTAGTCCGATAGAGAAATGGTGAGGGTTTCACTACATCAAAAAGAGCCTTCGAACAATCTCCAAAATGTATCCTATAGAAAACCGATAAGCAGGCTACTTTGCGACGATGCTCTAGGGACTGCAATTTTCTATTCGAAAGCTCATCGCTGTTTATAAGCCTGCGGGCTCTTCGGTCAACAGAGTCTAGTGCCTCAAGTTGGTATTTAGCGGAGCCATTCCACAAGTGACTGCAGTACTCCATGCAGGAGCGAACCTGGGCTGTATAAAGATTAAGTAGCCGTTCAGGGCTGAAGTACCGCCGGACCCTAGAAATGACGCCCAAATTCCTGGAAGCAGTCAGTGCCATCGACTCTATATGTTGGCCGAAGTTGAGTTTGGCCGTAACGCTGATGCCTAAAAGCCCAAGATGGTCAACTATCGGCAAGAAAACACCTTGGAAAGTGGGTGTAAGTTGGAAGTCACTCTTTTTTGCAGAAAAGAGACACGCCTGGGTTTAATTTAAATCGATTAATTGAAAAATACAAATATATGAAATTCATTGTTTTTTTAGACTTTTCCTTTGTATACGCGTATAAGTCTACCTAGATGCCAAATGTCAACTTTTTAAGGTCATACGGAAGTAGGTTATTATTTTGAACATGGATAAGTGAATCAATGATATTTTTCCGTTTTCTTACACGTTTTTACATTAATAACTGTTTGAGCTACATTGTTGAAATTTTGAATTCATTACAAGCTAGAGGACTTATGCGTATGTGCAAAATTTTTAAGTTAGGTAAATAGATTTAGAGTTGCGAAGGGGTAAAAAAATAACTCGAAATGGTTCGTGTAAATATGTATACACACGGCTGCTATCTTTATTTGAACTTTGCTCAGATACGCTGCCGCGTTCCTAGCTAGATTTATCTAGGCTCGCGGCGGCGTGTCAGAGCAAAATTCAAAGAGTTTTAACTAATATAATATCAACATTAAGGTAGCGTTTATGTGCAGCTTTTAAATTATTTTATTACCTCCTTTTTTTAAAATCACTTTACTGTTTTTGAGTTAAGGTTATTTTCAGATCCACAAGTTAGTGATAGAATTAACTAAAATCTACAATCTACCCTTTCATTTCACGCAGTTTAACATAAAACTAAATATTGACCCAGAGATTTGATAAATAAAATCTTTTTTGTGTATTTATGTTCAGTTATTTTACTAAAACGCTAAACGCCATTCAGCTGTTTTGGTAAAATTTAATTTTGACTTAAAGGGCTACCTGAATTTTCCAGGGTCCAGTGCTGCCCATTTGTAATAAATCGTTTGAAAGAAAACGGAGATATCATTTAAAATTTTGTCTTGATCAGACCCTAGATAATCCTCCAAATTATTTTATGAACTATTGTTTACAGTTTAACGTGAGAACGTGAAGCTTTTTTCCCCAACTGCGAAAAACGGCCACTTTTGGCGTATGTGCGTAGAAAAACTTCACGTTCTCACTTTAAACTGTACACAGTAGTTCACAAAATAGTCTGAAGGGTTATCTAGGGTCTGATCAAGACAACATTTTAAATGATGTCTCCGTTTCCTATTAAATATTTTTTGTCAAATGGGGGCAGCACTGGACCCCGGAAAATTCAGGTATCCCCTTAAATACGATTAAGCAACATTTAAATGGGCAATTATAAAGTGTACGTAATGTCTACCGACAGCGGCTGTTGCTGCTGAATGAGCAAGATATATAACTATGTTTTTTTTATATAATTCGAATAAAATATGACATGAATAATAATTAGAAAATAATCAAGATCTCGGAAACGGCTTAAATGGTTTCTATGAAGGGGGTTTTGGGGCCAAAAAATGTATATATCTAAACAGGTTTCATTTTTTATAGAATAGAACCTTGTTTTCTCAGCGTTTCTTTTCATCGAGCGAAGCTCGGTCACACAGGTTATTATTGATATCAATATCACCTTCCAAGCGAGTCAAACTCCACGTTCAATAACCTAGAAAAAGATGCAGAGGGTAAAACACGAGATTCAGTAGTACCGCCTCTAAAGCTTGTACCCAGTCTGCCCGCCCGGATACCGGCCGTGTTCTATACGTTTCGTATACAATGTGACAAACATATGTTTAGTGTCCATGAAATCAATTCCATTCTATCATTTGCATTGTCGTGCATTGAATATTGCAGGTAGTTTCATTCAAAGTATTCGCATTGTCAGATTAACTGAATGAAAAGATGTGCTTGATTCATGTTTCTTAGGCACATTAGGTATATGTATTAGACTTGCACAAAGATTCTGAATACGATCATTACTTGGTAATAGCACAGAATAAGTACTAGTACTCACGTATAGAACGTCACGTATACGTCTCACTCAAAAAATAAATTCAAAGAAATATCTATTTAATGAGGTTAGCGCTATGGTTTAATTTAGCTCGCGTCAGAACTCTTTGTTTAGATACCTAGACATCAATTGCAAGCCAATTTCATTCTTATTACCCTGGACAAACGATTCATGTAACTGAATATAGAAAGTCACGTATACGTCTTACTCAAAAAATAAATTCAAAGAAATATCTATTTAATGAGGTTAGCGCTATGGTTTAATTTAGCTTGCGTCAGAACTCTTTGTTTAGATACCTAGACATCAATTGCAAGCCAATTTCATTCTTATTACCCTGGACAAACGATTCATGTAACTGAATTTTCCCTTCCGGAGTGGTCGCCGCGCGCATAGTAATAATGTAGGTATATTTCTGATACCTAAACGGGGAGTGACACAGGCCTGGTAATAGCGCCAGGCGTGTGACATTCCTGCCTCTCACGTTGTCGGTAGACAATAGACTCTTCCCGGGAGTTATTCCGGTCTGATCCCCAAAATCTGATACCCTAGTGGATCACTTTTATTTTAATTATTTTTTATTCCGGTCTGATCCCCCGGCCAGGGTATCAGAATAAATAATTAAATTTTGTATTCCGGTCTGATCCCCAAACATATTTTTGGTACAGTTAGTAACAAAATGTTTGTTGATCTACTGCAAAATATTTTTTGATCTGGTATATAAATTGTCGACTAACTTAAAGCTATAATCTACAGTAGTATTTTTTTTTAACTTGGAAAACAGTGGGGCGTGACATACAATAGAAAATCGTTATCATATCGACCAAGTTCACAGGACAGGTTTTATTCCTTTGTATTTTCTTTACCTGTGAACAAAGGGATGTGGTACTGCATTGTCTAATAATTTCAAAGTGACCAATCACAGACAAGTTCAGTTCGTTATATTATTAAATGTCACATGGTACATGAGAAATAGATCATCAGTGGGACAGTATGCGTAGTAGTTTTGCGCTGACCTGACCAAGAGACCAACAATATTATTATTAGTATTATAATATTTTTTGTTATGTTATCTAAATCATAGGTTCAAATATATGAATATCTGTGATTGATTATAACGAATAAAATCGAATTATTTGTTAATCGACGACAGTTTTTCTCTTTTTTTCTCTTGACTATAATTACCCATAAAAAAAAGGTGGGGGATCAGACCGGAATAGTCATTTTTGTAGTGGATCAGACCGGACAAAAGTAATAACAATAATTGAGAGTGGATCCGTTTTGGGGATCAGACCGGAATAACTCGTTCCCGGTTGCATCGGTTGCTTGCTGTGCTGCCTCAGTCTCAGAGCGTGTGCGCTTTTTGGTATCTCTTTTTTATTTATTTTTCCAGATGTAATTTACGTAGTAAAATAGTACAATACACAAATAGTGCTAGAAGCTATTTTGGTTAAATATTATTGGAAAACGTACATCTGATTGTGATGATGTGGTAAAAGTAAAAGATGAACAATATACGACCGAAAATGGAGTTGATTTATGTTTGTATAAAGATAGCAGAGCATAGATTAGATAGTACTACCGACATCGGTATTGTCGTTCTACATATACTTAGATGAAACGAGATTCTAGATTGTATAGAATGCCGTATAATTAATAAATATACCTGTATACTTAGATGAAGCGAAATTCTATAATTTATTGATGACTTTTTTGTTACTTCATAGTTAAACATTATTTTTGTGTTAGATTAAAATTCATTTTTAAGCGCTTCACACACAGAAAAGGTATAAGACGTGGACGGGGCGCAGAGAAATGTCTGCTCCGCGTCCGTTTCATAAAAAAATGTACAGAAGCGTCGTAAAGCAGAACATACAAAAAAGACCGGCGCCCACGTCTTATGTCCTTTCAGTGTTTCAGTGTGTCCAGCGCCTTAGTCAAATGGCGTTTTCAAAAAACAAGACGACCTCACGCAATATGTCACCTTCACTTTTGTCACGTCAGGTGCCAACTTAATTTCAGTCAATAATGGTTTAAACCAAGTCCTAAAGTTTGTCTGCGTTTTATAATGCTAGTATTTTTTATTTACAAACTAGTTACGAAATTCTTAGTCATTTAGTCATTTTATAGTTGGTATTAATCACCCCTATGGGGAATTGGGGATGTAATTTTCAAAATCTAATAAATGCATTATTATTTCCAACTAACTACTAAAATAAATTAAAATTTTCGTGTCTTACTTTAAAAATTACGTAGTTTCATACAAACTGGCAACCCCAATTTCACCCCCTTAGGAATGGAATTTCCAAAAATCTTTTCTTAGGCGGACGCTTCCTAGTCGCAATCTATCTTCCTGCCAAATTTCATCTTCTTAGGCTAAGTAGTTTTCGAGATTTCGTGATGAGTGAGTAAGTGATTTTCTATTATTAGGAATGTTTTTGAAAATATTTGTAACATTGATAACATTTCATTTTCAAATTATTGGACCATTTAAGAAATATGTCGCGAAAATTTTAATGAAAAATGAATGCTGATTTTTATTAGGTTGGGGAAAAGTCTTTTCGCATATAGTATGTATGAACTTGTAATAAAACCACTTTGGCTATACTATTTGTACCTGGCTGGTTTTGGTATCATTTAAAAGTTTAAATTTTAAAGATAATTCCAAATTCAAATTAGGCAAATGCGTGATTTTCATTTGTTTTTCTTACCGTCAAGATGAGTAAATCTAATGAAGAAATTAGATACATTTTAAAATTTTACTACCAAAAAGGTAAAAATGCAACGCAAGCCGACAAAAAAAATTTTCGATGTTTATGGACCTAGTGCAGTGTCTGTGAGAGTAGCACAAATTTGGTTAAAGCGTTTTCAATCCGGAAATTTTGATGTAAAAGATGCACGTCGCTCTGGTCGCCCTGTTACGGATAAAATGGATGCTATTTTTGAAAAAGTGTAGCAAGATCGGCATATCAGTAGTTACGACGTAGCTGAAGAACTGGGAATTGACCACAAAACAGTTTTGGCGCATTTGAAAAAAAATGAAAAAAATGGGTACACAAAAATGCTCGATATTTGGGTACCTCACGAGCTCTCTGAAAGAAACCTAATGAACCGTGTACTCATATGAGATTCTTTATTACGACGTAATGAGACCGAACCATTTTTGAAGAAATTGATAACTGGTGATGAAAAGTGGATCACGTACGACAAGAACGTGCGAAAAAGGTCATGGTCAAAGGCTGGTCAGGCTTCACAGACTGTGGCCAAACCCGGGTTAACTCGCAACAAGGTGATGCTGTGTGTGTGATGGGATTCGAGGGCATTATTTATTATGAGCTGTTACTACCAGGCAGGACCATCGATTCAGAACTCTACTGCGAACAACTGATATTAAAGCAAGAAGTTGAGAGAAAGCGGCCGGAATTAATCAACAGAAGGGGTGTGGTTTTTCATCATGATAACGCTAGACCTCACACATCTTTAACCACTCAGCAAAAATTAAAAGAGTTTGGATGGGAGGTGTTAATGCATCCGCCGTATAGTCCTCACCTGGCACCTTCAGATTTCCACCTGTTTCGGTCTCTTCAGAATTCTTTAGGCAATCGGGTTAACATCACGAGAGGACTGCCAAAACTACTTGACGCAGTTTTTTGATCAGAAGCCCCAAATACTATGGATCTTTTTGTGTCTGCAATAAAGCATTATTATTATTAAATACTATAGCAATGGGATCATGTCCCTACCTATAAGATGGCAAAAAGTTATTGAACAAAATGGTACCTCCATACTTTAGTTAAATGTAAATAAACTATATTAAAATATGTTTTGAATTTTAATATTAAATGCGAAAAGACTTTTTCGCCAACCTATTATCTGCTATCTATTATCTGCTAGTAAAAACGTATCTTAGTAGTAGAAGACACTAATTTTATTAGGTGCTAGACACACTCAGTCTTATTATAAAACAAGGTTTATAGATAGATCGAGTTTTAAAGTCGATCTAAACTATGTAACAAGGAAAATCTTATTATAAAACAAAGTTTATGTTTTGTTCTGAGGACGATCCTCGGCCTAAAGATAAACCAGCTAGGAGGCTAGTTTAAGCTACGATTAACCTCAAAACCGTGACAGAAATCAAAACAAAACATAAAAATTATTGTGAAATTTTAGTAAATCCGAAATTTTACTTGATGGCTGATAATAAATTATTATTATATCCAGGAAATGTGTTAAAACTGCCATGATTATGATATAAAAGTGTTTTTATTGTTTTACAAGTTTCTATGACAAACACAATTTCAACACTTATGTTCGTTTATTTCCATTCACAACATTAAAAACACGATTTTATATTTATAACACAATACAACACACATATAAAAACAATATTTGTTAAGATTATTTACAATTTACAAATGTAAACAAAATCATAGGTTAGGCTCCATGACAGTTTATTAAGACGAGTGCCCACAGACTAAATATAGAATTACGTTGTCAAAGTTGTCAACTTAGCTTCGTTCCGTTTTTTGATACTGTAATTTCTTTAATAATTGTTATTTAATAATCAGAGCAATAAATAAGAGGTTATTGATAAAATTATGTAAGTTGCATAGTTTTGAATTAATTTTATTTAAACTTATTTCGCTTTTAATTAAAATCTTTTTGACGAAAATATATTATTATGAAAAATGGAACGATTTTCCTACTTCCGGTCAGACTAAGTTGGATCTATCGTATTCTGTGTTTGGTTCAGGTTTTGTAATAAAAGAAAGTCTAAAGTAGATTTATCGCTTATTACCGTACTAAACCCCGACTTAGACAATACGGGACTAAACCACGATTATGGCCTTTTTTATAATAAGACTGACTGAAAAGACGTAAGACGTGGACGGGGCGCAGCACATGTCTCCTCCGCGTCCGCGTCGCAAAGCAGAACACACAGAAAAGACGGAGCGACCGTATTTTCTTTGTGACCAGCGCTTTAGCCTTCTTGAACCATGAGATTCTTATTTTTAATTACGATATGAAAATAAACACATAACATGGCTATTTGACACAGTATCGTTATTCTTGATTACTTTTCGGTCAAACTATATTGTTAAAGTCTCATATTGCGACCGGTCCGACGTAAGAATGCATCTACCCAATAATATTACGGACTTTTGGTTTTTCATATCACTTTTGACGTGAATTTAAATGTATAATATCCAATGCCCAATAAATAAGTGATTACTGATTATAGATAAATAAGTGATCTATAGGAATAAGGTAGATATTTTGCTTTTTGCGCCGCACAATTTTCTCTGTTTCCTATGGTTGACTCTTCATTATACAACGTGCAAGAGACATACCCGTAATAATTCAAACTACGGGCTATACTATAGTATTATGAAATTAAAATAACAACCGAAATTAAAAAATAAATATATTCCCGTACAAATTGCCCGGGGCGGCTACACTCTTTTGCATAGTAATGCCGATTTTTGAAGTGAAAACTTCTTTAGCGGCGTTGTACACTTTTTTTGTAATGGGTAAAAAATATTAAACTCGCGTCAGGGCGTCAGGACATGTGATTCTGATCGAAAATTCGTAAGACGGATGGAGCGTAGGAAGTATCCCCCTCTCTTTCTACGGCGCGGCGAAAATGTATGCCTGCGCCTGCTGTTTTGTTTAGGAGGCGCAGGGCGCTTGCGCGAATGTTCGTGTGTGTTTATTAACAGCGTGCCACGCGCATCCATGGATGGTGACAGTGACAGCTGATGGCTCGACCGTTTGTGTAGTGGCCACACTGCTGTGTATTCGTAAAATTCGTGTTTATAAAGTGTTTAATTAATGTAATATAAATTGTAAATATTGTATTCTACCACATAAATGATAGTACTTTTATACTGATAATCAAAGCAATTCGTGCAAAATTATGCCCTAACCATTCCAAAATATCAAAAATGCACAACGTTAATATTCAAGTCTTCACTTCTGGCGGCACTCCCGGAGTGCAACACTTCGTTTTTTTTGCATGGCTTTTATTTTAATTCCACTATGCTATAGTGAACTAGTATAGCCCGTAATTCGATTTATTACGAGTATGACCCTTCCACCTTGTATATAATGTTTTCCTACATTTATGATTTTAAAAATGCGCTTACTATTAAGTCCGCCATTTATTTCAAGTATTTTTACTTGGAACAATAAATTATGTTTAATAAATAAAGAATATATGACGTCACTTTATAACTTGTTTGGTTTATCTTTAGTCGCTGAAATTGAAAACTCAATCATTTAAACAAAAACTCTTTGATTGTCTTAACCGTAATAGAAAAACCCATACAAAATATTTGAGTAGGCCTTCAGAATTTGATTATTAGATATAATATACTGACACACTATCGTCTATTACGTATCCCTAACAGGGTAGACAAAGGCTAGGGGCGCAATATTCCAAATCCACTCTGAATATATGTGACTAGCCTCGGGATAGGTAATTTCAAAAGATAACGAGAACTTTACCATAGTCTCAATTATTTTAACGTGTCCTAGCCTAAGTGTCGAACAACACGCACCGCAAAATGCAAACTTTTACATGGCGTTTCATACAATTTCTACCCGCCGTTCAAATCCCGCGCAAGTTGCGTCGCGCACCTTGCGCTGCGTGTGGTTTGACCCTAAGAAGGTTAACCCATTTTTCCTAACACTCTAGTCCATTCGGTCAATTGGTGAGTACGCCGTTGGCGTGCCACAAGCTCACACAGCGGCATCGGCATTTTCAAAGGCGCGGCCTTTAGGGCGCGTCGTCAGTGTGCACACCAATTTATCAAATAAGCTATAAAAAGAATAAGGATCTGCTCTACACTGTTTCCGTATGTTATTTCTTATTTATTGTACTTTGTTATTCCAGGAAGCACTAAAGAAGAAACAGCAACCCCCAGCGACGACGCCGTCGCCGGTGTCTGCTCCCTTCGTGCCGGCCGCGCCCACGCCGCTCGCCGCCGCCGCGCCCACAGTGCCCGCGCTGCCCACCTTGACCACACTGCCCCAGCAGCAAACGCATTCAGACGTGAGGCAGCATTTATATCATTTACTACACGCCCTAGCATTGAGTAGTATGAAAAGTGTACCTCTGCACATCGTTTTCAGCCTCGCCCCATGTCGTACTTTGCCTTTGTCCGAGAAAAAAGTGTGTGTGCGCCACGTCGCGTCTAGGTCTTCACTGATCCTGAAACTAATTTGACAGAATACATTTAAAGATATACTTTTGGACCTTGTATCGCAGTTGTCCTTGTAGTTTCTGCTAGATTTATTTACGCCTACGTTATGAGGATTCAAAATTATCAATACTAAATATTTAAGAGTATGCTGATATGCAAGCTTCATAAGACAGCTCGCTAACGCGTCGTCATCATACTTAATTACGACACATCTGCAGTCTGCACCACGACAGCTGCAGTTCGAAACATTTTTGCTAAAATAAGGTTTATGTAGGATTAAAAACAGATTGGCGGGGCGCGGGGTCAAACCATTGCGTATGCAACGCAATCCGTGATATCGGTTGGTGCTTTTGTTCAACTTGTCATGGCTATCATGGCAATTTAGTGTTGTTTTTAGTTGGTAATAACCCACGTTTTGAGCAATAATCCTCTTGACTATTAAATGTTATATTTTTGTATAATTTGTCTCAAAGATTCCTGTTTTTGTCGTTTGATTACACGTTTTGTTTTTTACCGAAAAAACTTAAACGTTATGTTGGACGTTCGTTGACTTCAGATATTCAAGGGGACGAATGTTTTGATCCTATTTCAATTTACTTTTAATTAGTTTATGTGGTTTGTTGCTTTCGTTTATTAATAAATCGTCATTTTGCATGACAACGCAACTGTTTCAATAATGACGCATGCACACGCCATCCCGTGAAAAAGTAACGGCATGGTTCCGCTCGACTCCGGTATCCCGACCATATGTTATCGGCTGATGACTAAACGTCAAATCATGCCGGACATTTTACAAACGTTTATTCAACATTTGTATGAATTTCCATATACATATGTATAGTAAGTAGGTATATGTTATTATCTCTGATATGAGGTTAAGTAGGTCTGCCTCTTTTTGTTATACATGCGGTAACTCCATTTCATTGCGCTCGGCGTCAAAGATCTGAAGTGCCATTTTTGAATCGCGGAGGCACCTTAACGAATGGTTTTTCAATACAAAAAACTGTTAGTTTAGTGACTCCGCCTTTGTAAAATGGCACTACTGACGAACCCACAGGAAACTCATTTTATGGGGTATTTAAAGTATTCTATGTTAATCCACGTAATAACTCATTACCTGCATTGACATCTGCACGCCAAATTTCATTCTGTTCCGTCCAGCTGTTTTAGTTGATCAGAATCCATCCATTATAATCATATATTTTATTATTAAGTACGATGTAGCAACATTTAAATAGGCAATTATAAAGTGTACGTAATGTCTACCGACAGCTGCTGTTGCTGCTGAATGAGCAAGATACATTACTAAGTATTCTTTACAATGTTTCATCGTCGAGAGGCGGACCTAACAATACCGAGTTAGCCGAATGACGCACCTAGGCTCGAGTGCCTTCGCTGTGTTATCTAGGCTAGATACTAGTGCTGAATTATCATGGTTCTCAATAACATATTTAAATGGTTCTCGCAGTGATTCATTAACTAGCGAGTGAAGTTCTCTGAGACTTGAACCTCAGACTTGAACAATCCGGCGTTTGTATGTATGTGAGTATTGTAAGTATGTGATGTATGTTTGTTCGATGATATCTCAAGTAACATGGAAATGACCCTAAAATTTGAACTTTGAAATTCGGTAGGCGTGTAGATGTAGCAAAAAATTTTAAAGTTAGAAGATGAGCCAAATCTGTCAAGGGGTTCGCGAGTTTACAGTTCGGTCGAACTACTATAGTTGCGAGTATTTAAGTGAATAGATACATATTACATATACTAAACTTTGTGTTGCTGTTTCTGCTTTCAAGAGTGCAGAATTGCAGGTAAGCACCTGTGTACTCTCAAGATGGATGTAGTATTTATTTGAGTTAGGCTATTTGCTCAAAAGCTAGTTAATTTAAAATAACGAATTTTGAAAGTTATTACATATATGCAAGTATGTATTTTAATTCCTAATTTCCATCATTTTGTTATAATTGTTGATATTATTTATCGAGATTTTGGTGTACTCACATTTGGTTCGGTTTGCGTTATCAAACACGGTATATCGTTATGTGGTGACGGGCGTGTAAATGTGCCACGGCGATAAATATACTTGTACGAACTGGCAAACAAATAAGTCGCAGTATACGCGAACGGCGTCGGGCTAATAAATGAATCTCTCAATTGGTGACATTGTGTAACGAGAACTAAATGGTTGACATTTAGATTTGATGGATATTATCATTCCACTATCTGTGTATATTCTATCGAAATATCTTGTTTTCGTTGGGTATCACCACATATGTATGCACAGTGTTTACAAATACTCTACTATTTTTAAAAGTCCTAGTAGAAATGAAGAAGAAATTAGTACTTAACATATAGATGGACGATACTATTGCTAAAATAGTATTGGTTGCTTTTTGATTAGTTCTTTTTTTGTCTTTTTGATTGATTTTTTAACCGACTACAAAAAAGGAGGTTATCAATTCGTCGGAATCGTTTATGCTTTTTTATGTATGTTCACCGATTACTCGAAGACGCCTGGACCGATTTGGAAAATTCTTTTCCTGTTTGAAGGGGCTTCAAGTGGTCCCAAAGAATTTATTAGAATTAGTTGTGAAGTCTGTTTTTAGTTTTGAAAAATGATTTAGGATTCTTGTGAGCTCTGCAAGTGAGACCAACTGCAACATGAGGCCCAAGTTTTAAGATTAATAATTAAAAACTTTTTCATAGAAATGTCATGTCATAAACGTCATCTTTTGAAATAAGAATCGATGTCAAGTTGACTTTTTGTACCCAAGACAGACACACCCAAATTATTTAATTAATCTTTATTATTCAGTATTTATAAAGTTTTCATTATATTTCTAATAGCAATGGGTTTCTGACGTATCTTAATGTTGTTTCCCCCAAATCAATGGACTGAGATGGGGGATACTCTCATTTATTAACACGTGGCTAAGTGCGATAAAAATACATTAGTAACTCTATAGTAAGCAGTGTTCAAGGGAAGAACAATCATACAGCAGTTTTATTTTCCAGACAAAATGTATAAAAAATACAAACAATCCTAATTATGGAAAATGATCCCAGCAAAAAAGAGTCAAAGGGGAAAAGAATATTCAAAAAGGCAATACGTAGGAACAGCAAGTCCAGCAACAGTAACAGTCAAAGTTCAGCTCTGGAACAGAGCATCAGTGTGTCGCGCTCTAAGAGCTTCGAGAACCAGCACGGTTCCATTAAAATAAACGACAGCGCGCCGCTGCCGACCCCGGATGGACCCAAGGAGCGCGAGCACGTAAATATAGGGCAAAAGACAAAAATAGACGACAAATTGCCCGAAAATGTCGCTGCTCCCACCGATAAATTAAAGAAGGTAGTCGATATACAAGAAAACCGCAATGAGGTTTATGGGACGGCGGCCACCGCGTCTAAAATGGAGACCAAACTGTCGCCGAGACTTGAGCCCGTCCCTGAAGCAGAAAGTAGCAAAAAGTCCCTCAAACGGGTTCGTTAGCTGAGTTTTAATTCACATAATGATTTGAGCTGCGAAAACTGTCTATTTAAATTTTTTCAAAGTTCACCTGTGACCACGGCGCCTGCTCGTGTTTGCACCGTTGTTACTTATTTGATTTTCGCTAGATGTACTATTGTTTAGATTCATAATCATCATCATCATCATCACCATCACAAAGTCCACTGCCGGACATAGGCCTCTTATTTTACAATACAGGATTATAAGGGGAATGCAGACATAGATATGTTTTCTAACCATATGTAGAAATGGTTGAAAATTGGACGTATCATACGGGTGTTCATACTCCGAAATTAGTTGTTATTTAGTACCTAATACGTTCGTATCTGTTGTCTTCATAATTGTTTTGTAGTGTTATTCGTGGTACAATTGTATTTGGGCTTAATAAATTTTTATACAATTGTTTTCAGAAATTGGAGGAGGAGAGTGGGGCGGGCACGAGCGGCACCAGCACCGGCACCTCGGACACGGACGCCGACGACAAAGACCCCAGCAAGGATAAAAAGAAAAAGAATAGGTGCGCCGTATGCCGCAAGAAGGTTGGACTCACAGGTAAATAACGCTTGTTTTTTTAAGATCATTACTGGCTGATGCCTGCGTGGTCAAATTGTTGTCTGTCCAACGGGAATGTCACAATTTCCTAAAATGTAACGGGTAATAATTAACTAGATACTAAATTTAATTCCATCAGTTCAGCAGCCGTTTTGGCGTGAAATCAGAACAAACATGTGTACATCCCTTACAAATTTTTGTATTTATAATATTAGTCTGATTGAGATTCTTCCTACATCTACTTATGTATGATTGGATCATAAAACACTTTGTCTAAATACAATATAATGAATCAAGATTAATAAATCGAAGTAACAATGACTTATAACAACACATTTGACAAATTAATTGATTTTGCTTTTAGACAATGCAACTAGATCTGTCTGCAACTAGAGATGTTTTGATCAAAATTAGGATTTCACTTTTCGAAACGATATCGTTTGACTAGTATGCTTTACTTTTGCCGCTATTACAATAAGTTAATAATAAAATATAAAGGGCCTTGATACAGGTAGCATAAATATTGAGCGTACCTATAGGGTAAAATGATAAACTTTTGAGTCTTTCTGTGTATCTTTAAGGATGATGCGTGGTACTTAGGAGATAGTAAATATCTTGAAATTAGTATAGGTCGCATAAAATTGCACGAACGACTAGCGAAGCGGCCGAAATTCTAGCCGAGTTAGCAAAGTCCAGCGTTTATACCTAACTCCCTAAGTATGTTAAAAAATAAAACCATGAATGTTGATAAACGAATGAGATGAGATGAAAATCCGCTCAGTAATGTATCAGCGAGATATTTGGTTGTAAAAAAACCACTAAATCACAGGTAGCAGTGAATATAAGATTCATGTATAAATTGATGAGGCATTGTTACGAGTGCGAGAGAGTGAAATAAGTACACGTGATCGTGACGTGTTCACGCGTCCTCAGCAGATTGTAAATACGATTTCTTATGTAAATGCACGTTCCGTTATGACCTAACGCGCGTGTGTGGCAACCCCGTTACATTACAAACACCTTTTAATTGATAAGTAATAGCTCGTAAATATATAAATTCGGTTGTTCATATGCATTATTGTGGTAGCTTAGCCTTGGTAACTAGTAACATTTTGAAAATTCTGCATTTTTGATGACTATTATGTGCTGATGCTAACGTCACACTAAACTGAATAAATTTATGCAAGGCTACCGCTGAATCAACACGGTTTATAAAATAAATAAGCGTGTTATGATTGTCCGCTAACTAGTTAAAACAATAGACATTTTACAATAATATTTTTATTTTCGCCATCGATACTAGAAGCAGAGCATTTTCTCGAGAAGTAATTTACCTACGTATATAAGACGTGTGCTTAACAGGGACGAGTCGTGTAAAACACACATTATTGTATATTACTAATGTAATCTATATTATTATAATTCATGTAATGAGAACTTTATTTCAATTCGAATCGTCAAGTCAGCGTATTGTGAATTAAGATCGTTTCATGCGCTTAAAAATATTTAAATTATGGTAAAACTGGTTAACTATGTTTGTAAATGGCAAGTTACCATATAAATAAGAAGACATTAAGCAAAAGAGAAGTTGGCAAGCCTTCCAAGACATATTTTTTCTAATAGAATATATAAATACTAACGAGCGAGCGAAAGTCACAGTTTACTGAGACCATTCGGAATTTTATGTATGTGTGTTCGACGATGACTCGAGTATCTTTGATCGTCAGAGGCAAGTAGATACGATTAACAATTTTAGAAAATGAGGGTAGTCGTAGTCGCGCAAGGGCTTGCCGGAATATATGGAGTAGTAAAGAATGTGTGAGAGTTTAAGAGAAGTATTAAGCAAAGTCCCTAGATGTTTGTTTTGTAAGCAGGCGGTCGGGTAATGGTGTGTTGTGTGGTAGGGTTCGAGTGCCGCTGCGGAGGGCTGTTCTGCGCCGTGCACCGGTACAGCGACAAGCACGAGTGCTCGTTCGACTACCGGGAGCTGGGCGCGCAGGAGATCCGCCGCAACAACCCCGTCGTCGTCTCGCAGAAGATCCACAAGATATGAGCGACACCCTTCACCGCACACCTACACATACTTATTATGATTTTCTCTAAATAAATATTGGATCGAGTTTGTGTTTCTTATTTACGTTGGTGTGACTTGACCGGCGACGCGCCGCGCCGCCGTACGCCTCGGCCTATAGACTGCCCTCGACCGGGCCCTGACAGTTTACCGACTTTTCTTTGCACAGAGATATATTTTTAGTATCGCAAACGTTTATTTCTTAGACAAAATCAGAAACGCAGACTCGATCATGGTGTATTTAGATTTATTTGTGGCGAGAGTTTTACTTTTAAAATTTTATTAAAAGTTGTAGATAATGTTCGTTTCGGGTAGGAATTTCAGGATTAATTTTTGAAATAATAAGTAGAGTTTTGAATATTGTCCATTCACCTCCATTGTAAATATTAGATATAATTAATTTTAGAAAGAAATCCTATATATTGTAAAAAATTAAAACTCCAAAAAAAGCTACATTGTTACGATTCCAACGGAGAGCATAGCGTGCTTAACATAATCGAGATAACAATTGTAAGCTGAAGCTCAACGAGCGGGCCGCCCGCACTCTCCATGTTTGCTAGTTGTAAATTGTACACACGTGGTCGCCGCCACTTGACTCGCCGCACGCCGCGGCTCCGGCAGCGCACACACCGACTGTGAATTAACATCATCTTGAAATTGTTAGTACTGTCATTTTGGTTTGGGAAGTCGTCGCTTTCTTATTTGTCTAACATTCGGCATAAGTGACCCTAGTGTTTAGCGAGATTGTGGTGTGTATCGGCGTCGGCTCGAGCGCGTACCCGGCGACACGCCGCGTCGCGCTCGCTCCGCTCTTTGTGTGAAAATTTAAAGTAAGCATATGGATAGTTATACATATTATAAGTAGTCGACACTTTATATTATTACACATTATATAAGTAGGAAAGAATTATTTAGCTTTTTCTTTTAATCACAATATTATTCAAAATTGTAAGTTGTATTATGTAACTTGTTCATTTTAGTGGTGAAGTTGAAACGTTCATACTTATGTATTGCTTCGGTCGACGTCCACGGTAGACTAACTGATTGGTTGGACTTAATTATTTAATGACTTTTGTTGTATATTTTGTTAGGTCATTGATTAATTTTGGTCTTTTTGCTTGATCATAATCAGATAAAGATGATGTTAATAATGAATGATTTTTTTCTATCTTGCTGTTTTAATTTAGTTATTCTTCTATTAAAGTCATTAAATTTTCAGGAACATATACCATCGTTTTATTTGAGCACTTACCAGGTACAGGTACCTACATGTCTTGAAAGAAATTCGTTGACGTTTATTTGATTTTCGGATCTAATAGACCTGATGGGTCCGGAGAGAGTTCTACCTTTACCCATTGCATTTGCCCCCGGATGAAAATTATTTTTCATTTGAAATAAATTATTTGAAAGAGAACGGATGAATTTTCGGGGTCCGCATTTGAAACGGTCCACCGCCGTCCATTTGATATAAATTATTTGAAAGGAAAGTGAGAACATTTAAAATTTTGTCTTGATCAAGACCTAGATAACCCTTACCTTAGTTAACCCTTTTTTGAACTTCTGTTTAGATTGAGGACGTGAAGCTATTCTTCACACATTTGCAAAAAACACGGCCACTTGGCAAATGGGCGTAGAAAAGCTTCACGTTCTCACTTCATACTGTAAACAGTAGGTAGTTCATAAAATAGTTTGTGGGGTTTTCTAGGGCTTGGTGACAAATAATTTATTTCGAATGACCCCAAATAAAATATTTTTTTTTATTTCCTTTTTTTTCAAATTTCCGTGGCTTGTCGAAGGAACTAAGTTTCAATGGTAAGCAATTGTTACGACAGAACAGTATTGTTACGAAATTGGGTTTCGAGATTTGGAGGAAAACGCCAAACGTCGTGTCAGCGTATAAATATTCACAGCGTATATAACCCTAGGTTGACTCGTGAAGATGGTCTCCTGATGTCAAAGTCCAAGTCGCGTTGCTGACTTGGACTTGGACATCAGGAAGACCAGCGTCAGCTGCTGCTGAGGTCAGATATCTCGCCAAGATTGTCGCTGGTACTTCCACTTGTTGCACTGTTTGGGTTTTCTTCGCTTCGATTCTGTTCGGTGTTATCCATAGCTCGCGCTGTTTTCTCGTCGTATTGAACTGGCGTGGTGTTTTTTTTTAATTAACATAGTACATAGGTTGCCTCGGACGGCATTTCCTACTTCACCGGACAAGGTTTGAGGAGCGAGCCAAAGGCCCGGCTTCCTATATTAAAAAACTACTAGCAACAGCGCAAAGGGCTCCCAACCTCGGCTTTAGGCGCGCTAGGGGTTATAGCAATTTGGGGTGCTGCAACACCCATGTTTGCCGGAAGGGCCGAAGCTACGGTGCCAGAAGGGCCTACTAAGACGCAAATCGTCCAGGTGCCGCCGGGCGGTACCTAGTAAACAAGCTATTTTTTCTATGTCTACGTATTCAATTACGAGCGACGAATGCGGGGGGATCAGATCGCGAGGTTCCTCTGGCTACTTGGAGCAGCAGAATTATCGAATTGGACCAAGTCAGCCATAATCTGGTCCTCGGGATCAGATAGAACATTTGTGAGTCTACCAGGTTTGTGTTCCGGGATGTAGTTAGCTGCCTCTAAATAATCGGTTCTGATGGTTGGCGGCTTTATAAAAGAAGCGTTCGGACGCTTCTTTCATAAAGTGCTTTATGGAAGGGTGCATTGTTAGCTCTGCGCATAAATCGGTTCTGTACTCTTTGAAGCCTAAGCATGTCAGTTGGAGCCGCGTGTGCGACTGGTCGCATGCAAAGTTTGAAAGGAGTTAACTTGAGAAAACTTTTCGTTGCGTATCATGGGGTTTGGGTGGCTCAAATAGATACTTCTATTTGAGCCGTGCCTCAGTGTTGCATACCCTTTTGATGTGAGGACCGAAGGTTATGCCGCTGTCGAAGGTGACACCCAGATACTTGGCTGTGCGTGTCCAAGGAATGGGTTTGCCGTATAGGGAGATTCGCCTGATGGGCTTGAGTCGGTGTTGGGCGTTGTTCTGGAGTCGCGATGCACCTTGCGGATCCTTTGTTAACTGCGTTAGGTACTTTTCTCTGGGTTCACCTCGATATGTCACTTCCTGAACCACTCGCCCAGTGCGACGGCTGCGCACTGGAGTCTTCTGCCTATTATCTGTACGGTGGTGGCAAAGCAATAGGTGTCGTCGGCGAAGAGGGCCAGCTCCACGCCTTTGGTACACGGTACATCACTAGTGTATAGTGAATATAGGTGGAGAGAGAACGGAGCCTTACGAAACTCCGGCTCTTATGGGGGCGGGGCCGTGAGAGGCATCCCTCATATCTGTAGCGAAAAGTGCGATTCGACGAAGAAACTCTCGGATGATGAGTACGAGACTGTCTGGTAGTCCTATTTTTGCAAGCTTGTAAAGCAAGCCTGCATGCCAGACCCTGTCGAGTCGAACGCTTTCGCGACGTCAAAGAAGTGAGTTCCTGTGCGGTGGCCCCATCGTCGAAGTTTGAGGATATGCTCCGTGAAGCGGTGCACTTGGTGGACGGATGAGTGTTTGGCGCGGAATCTAGACTGTTCATCGGGCTGATGGCGTGGTGAGCCTTTTTATATGCGCCGGTATGAAACTACATTGTTCTCAAATATGCTCCATACAAGACGATGTAGGTACATATTTCGATGACGGGAAACGTCGAGGCGACGGTACTTTTGCATTGCATACTGTGTATGTTATGCTTTCCATTGGAATGTGTTTCGTTCGACTAGCAAGTCCGAAAAAAATAATAAAAGATAGCCATGAACATGAACATATTTTTTTACGGCAAGCCTAGTAGTAAGTATATAATCTGAAACATAATTTTCATCCGGTTAGCAGGTGGGTGAAGATTGACCCATCTCGGGTTCTGTATTAGGAGCGAGCACAAAAAAGTGTAGGTTAAATTTAAAAAAAAAAAAAAACCTATCGAAAATAGGGAAGAAAATTTTATTTTCCTTTTATGATTTTTTTGAACAACGAAGTGGTTTATCTTTAACCCTTTCAAAGCGAATGTCGGATTTATGATTATCCGACAAACACTGTCGTGCCCATTTAGCAAAGTGTCGGATATTTCCATAAAAAATATCGTATTGCTCATAACGAATCCACACCCCTTTGTGGTTGTAGGTATTTATTTTAGATTTATACCCCTCGCGCTGGTGGCACGCACGACAACTGATATAAAGTCTCGTGGTGAAAGGGTTAAAAACCCCTTGGGAAACTGGTTTTAAAGGACGGTTATTCATTATAACTAGCAGATTTTTCATCTTTGTTTTCACGTCTTTATCTCTAATGAGGTAGACAGAGCATTTTGGCTCAAAGTGGCCTACTTTAGGCGTGATGAAAGAAACAGGAACCAAAATATTTTGCAATTGAAGAATGCTTTTGACATGTTTTTTACTGTTTATGTGTGGATCAAGAATAAGGTCATCAAAAGTTTAAAATTTTGATGACCTATTTTCGATGTAGTCTATGTCTACACAATATACAAACATGTCTAAAATATCCACAATATAATTATATTGAAAGTTTATGAAACACTTTTATTCAAATGAGTCACTTTTTTAAATAATCTTTAAAAATGTTTGATTGTGCGAGCGAGACACTCAACCAAATGTGAAAAGCCTCTTAAAACTTCACTCTAGATTCCAGTGAAAACCAGTGTGGAAATAATTATTTAAGAGTAAGTTAATTTGACGCACATCAAGAAAGTGAGCAGTACTTTTATTAAACAAATTTTTGTGGACCCTTATTTGAAAAATAGTATTCACAGAATGGTCGATGAAAGAACTAAAGCCAAACCCCAATCGAAAGCGGAGGTCATAATCTGTTAGATTTACAATTGATAGCTTTAATCGAAAAATGCCTAAGTATCGATAGGCCTATCGGTAGTATCGATAGCTGTTTTAGAGCAAAACTATTGATAACCAACAATACTATCGATAGTATTGCGTTTCATAAACTAACGATAGTATCGATAGTTTATGTTATCGATAGTTTATTATAGCGTTGCATAATTATCGATAGTTGACCTCGAAAAACAGACACAATATCGATAGATCAATACATATAGATAGTATCGATACTATCGGTAGTATCGATTTTCAATAGTTTGCAACTTTGCAGTACTATTGATGAAAGGTAAAACTATCGATAGTATCGATACTGTAACTACTTTTTGTACGAAAAACTATCGATAGCTACATTACTGTCGATAGTTTTCAATACAAATAGTACCTTTACTATCGATACTATCGATATTGTTACTGTTTTTAAGACCACGATAGTATCGATATACTATCGATATTTGATAGCGATTGAAACACTAGTTTATGTCTCATGAAAGCAATACTATCGATAGTATCGATATTGATCGATATTATCGATACTATCGGTTACCAGCCGATACTATGGATAGTATGGACTATCGAGCGGCAATACTAGTAGTTAGATGTGCCAAAAATAATTTTTTGCGGAAGTAATCAAGCGGAACTTTACTTATTCAGTCTGATTAGTAAATAAATCATAGGGAAACAAATACATATGCAAAATTATAATTAAATTTTATTTAAACAAAACTTTGGACTTATCTAAACGTAAAAGCTGAACATCTTTACCTATCACGTATAGTAACTATAAATTATATCACAATGAAAAAATTTCATCAATGTTGTCTAGCTGAAAGCTCAGGAATCGGATGTTCTTGCGAATGTGTTTCTTAGTTCATTTGGAAAACGGTCCACATTCCAAAATTAATTCACCTTACATATATTCAGTAGTCTACGATGTTTCATAGATTATATCTACTTATTTTACATAAATGATAAATAGGTGCTTAATATTTTTTTTTATCACATGTTTACGGTCAATTTGTGAACAAAGATATAAATGTTTTTCTACGTAGAATCGATAAAACATTTGGAGAAGTACTCATAAATGATAAAAGCCACATTGGAGATGTGTTACGATGCTTACGATTTACGAGTTTATTTTGTTTGCAAACTAGATTTAATTTTCAGATCATTTTAACTGTAATATTAATCCATTTTAACAGATCTAAAGAATCTTATCTGAGAACACTTATCGATGTTTCTGATTTTAATAACAATAATAATTCTAAATTTCCTTTCATGAAAAGAAAACTATAAACAATATTATAATTTTCAAAATCAATTGTTGCATTACGTTTTATTTAGTTTTCTGGTGGGTGGGATCACTTACATAAAAAAAAAATATTATTACTACAGATGACCTTTGTCCAACAATAAGACACAGCAGGCTTATAAAAAAAAAAACAGATGACGTAAATCTACTTCGGCTTTACCCTAAGAAGGAAAAACTTAAGTTTATTCTTTGTGATCTAGTACTTATCAACTAACACAACAGAACAAAGCTAAACCACAGAAATAATATAACTACTGATAGCTAAATGTTCACTCCTTTACACGTTGGCGACCTGCCTGATCCACTCGCGGACGCTGGCCACCCGGGAGAAGACGACCAGGTTCCCGTTGCGGCACTCGAAGGCATCGTTCTCGACCCACGAGGCCACGCCCAGCAAGCGCCCGTTGGCTACCAGACCGCTGCCACTGTCGCCCTGAATCAAATGATGAAGAATTATAATTGGTCCAAAAACATTAAAATTAATTAATAATTAATTAATTAAGAAAGGGAATAGAAGTGACTTTTTAGAAGGTGATCTATTGGAGCTGTAAGCCGTACCTATGTAGATAAATTATGGTTTTTGTCTAAATAAAAACACCTGCCTGTTATAACGGAAAAAACTCACTGATACTGACTACAAACTAAATAAAGATCCTAAGGTGACAATTATAAACCTACGAAGAAATCGAAACTGTTGGTGCTTATTCTAACATGTTAAGTCATTCAGAATTCTAGGAAAGATCAGAAACGAAGAGCCTGGCTTTGAGGCTACATAACTAGCTGTCGCGAATTAAAGGTTATCGATTTTTTTAGGATATTTTTACTTACATTGCAGGCGGAGTCATATCTGGGAGGGCGTCCCCTGGTGCAGAGCATATCTTGTTCGTTGTACTGCGGCAGTTTGTTCTTGCACACGTCGTCCGCTTGCACCGCCAGCTCCATGGCGTGCATCTCGTGACGCATCACACCCTGAAAGCGATTTTTTTAAAAATTGTAATACATAGGTTGCTTCAGACGGCATTTCCTACTTCACCGACAAGGTTTGAGGAGCGAGCTAAAAGCCCGGCTTCCTATATTAAAACTACTCTGAAAGCGAAAGTAGTATCGGATTATTATATTGGTCAGGGTGTTGTCAAATCATACTCGGTTTCCACGCAAGTATGTGATATCTGCGACAAGGTATGTCCTTGTTTGTACTATCAATATATGCAACATGCAACTTAACTAAGTTGTTGTTACCTACATTACATATGTAGTTAGGTGTTCCCACCTGCACATAAAGATCCATACGATACCTTTATTACCTATGTCACCTATGTGAATTACAGTCACAGTAAAATCCTAGCCTTTATCTTCACACAATAAACATAAACGACACATTGTCAAACACATCAGTGAGAGGTGATGTGGGCGTCAAGGACGTCTACAAGTTGACAGAAAATAAAAGACAGGAGAAAAATGTTCTACCTACGGCATGCTTGTATGCTTTTAAATTCGTCCTGGTGGTTTTAGTACTATCCCCAGTACCTTTACTCAATAAAATAACATGACATCCGTTCTAGTGTATGTAATAAATAGTGTCGTCCTATTTCAGTGTCAAACCAAACTAAGCTTTATTATCTCTTCGTAGTGCTCAATCTTGCTTGACACTGCAACACAGGCACGAGGCTACGTACGTATGTCGTGCCGCTTTTAAAGTAAAGGTCCTTGTATGAGAGTAAAAAAGATTAAATAAATAAATATATTCGGACATATCACACATATTGAGCTAGCCCCAGGATAAGTTCCAGACTTGTGTTATGGGATACTGACTTAAAGATACTATAACTATAAGGTTGTAATAAGGCTAGTACTAGGTTAACAATAGAGGACATGTGCTGTTGGTTGCTGAGAATAAACCATAGAATTTATTTACTTACGCCATGATGGTCTGTGCCGTATCCAGCGTATCCCACCTCCAGGCCCACAGGGGTTTTAACGTTGTCATCCAGCCGCGCCGCGGCGATGGTCTTCCCGTCCAGGACCAGTGGTTGCTCCAGCTCGGCCAACAGAAAGTCCCATCGCGCTGCGACCTGTGATAAATAAATAAATAAATATGTAAGTATACAATATGTAAGAAAAACCCTGTCCGATCCTTGTAGGTGAGCAACTCGAACATTTTCATACAAAAGTGTTCGGCCGGCCCGGCAATTTATATGAAAATGTCGATTTTTTCTTCGAGTTTCAAGCATTGGTCCCATAGGAAAAGTTGGTCATATTGACGGTCTGCGTTGCTCCTACAAGGATAGGACATTGTTTTTGTTACATATTGTATAGGTATAGGGACAAATCACACTGATTGAGTTAGCCCTAAAGTAAGTTTAAACTTGTGTTATGAGATACTAATTCAACGATATTGTATTTTACAATAAATACATTTATAGATAAATACCCAAGACGCAGAACAATCTGAACAAGGTCATTTTTCAACTTGCCCTGGCTGGGGATTCAACCAGAATATTACAAAAAAAACATCAAATACATAAAGCATTATTTTTGATTATAGAAATATGTATATGAAAGCTAAGAAAGTTTAAAAATTGGCAGTCACAATATAATTAATACCTGTTTGATACTGAAGTCGTGGGCGTCCAGCCAGTACGGGCCCACACTGAATAGAGGATGGATGTGCAGCTTCTTGACGCGTTGCGTCACTCCACTGCCGTCTTCAGAGTTGTTGGTGCCAGCCAGGACATACCTGCCGCCAGTGAACAGCGTGCTGGAAGTAGATCATCAAGTCTGGTTAGTAATATTGCGAGGCAAACTTTATACACTGACCTCTTCTTTCTGTGCTGCTATGCTAAAGCCTACCTTTTCTAGTTTCACTGCCTTTGTTATATTTCTGTGTATTTAAAAGCGCCCTTATTTACTTTTTTTTTCATTAGCCTAATTTGTCCCATTGTTGGGCAAAGGTCTATCCCATCTTCTTCCACTTATTTACTATAAATATAAAAAAAAAAAATAGTTTTGCCAGAGCAATATTCCTAGGCAGGAAATGAGTTCGTGGTTGTGTAGTGTCTACTCGTACTATCTAAAATTGGTTCATCAATGAACTCGTTCATCCACATCGAGTTCCGCTTTGTTCATTTTGGTCACGCTCAGAGTACTTAGATCAACATATTTTTAAATAGTACTTCAAACGTAAATTTGAATCATGGGAAACTTACATCAATGTTGTTTGCTAGAAGAAATTTCTTTACAAATGATTAGCAACTATTCCTTACAGTTAGGTAGTATTTATTATTTGTAAGTCATTGGTTCCATGATGAGGTATGATCATTATTGTTGTGTTTACTTAGTATCCAACTTATTAACATTCTGTGATTATGTGCAGAACTCGCTGAATAAAATATTCATGAGTAGATAAGTTAGGTATAGCTACTTAACCGATACCTAGCGAGATAAGTAGGTAGGTACTAGTAAATAGGTAAACGTCTTATTGTGTCAGGTTTACACGACAAGATGACGAGACACATAATTGTTTTCATAAGAGGCAATTACTGAAGAATGTGGAAGATTTTCTGTTAATTACAGTTTAATTGATAGGATCACGGAAAACTCTTAGACTCGCGATTTCATTTCCAGCCATCCCAACTATCCATTGCTGGACCAACTATCCATTGGTACCTAATACCTATGAATAAATGTTGATGTATACATAATAATCATCGTATGTTATACATAAAAATGGTATAAAATAGGGTAGGCAAAATGTATCCTATTTTATAATTTTTTAAATTATGAAAGAAAGACGTACCAGTGTCCCGCCGTGAGTATCCATTTCTCGCTGATGATGGTGCCCCCGCAGGTGGCGCCGAACAGCACCGCATGAGGGAACCTCTCGTGGACAGGTCGAAGAAGTTCATTCTTCTCCACCTTCTTCTCGCTGGCCGCTGGCACGCTGTTGGCCGACGGTGGGGCGGCTTTATCCGTTTCTACTGAAGATGGAGGTTATAATATTCAATTGAAACTAACAACAACTCAAGTAAGTATGTCTTTTGGATTTTTATGTAAGTGACAAAAATCATATATAAACTTACTTGATTAGTTGCGGTCCTAGCCTTTGATTAGGGTAGGAGGAGGTAAAACAAACTTAATGCTCGGATTTTGGCCACAACAAACTGGATTAAAAAGAACTGAACTCAAAACAATCAAGGGACAATGGCTCACCAAAAAAAAAATGGTACGGGACTCGCCTGGGCCGTTGGGTCCCAAGTATTCCTTATGAACTAAATATTAGGTACTTATTTCACCGTATTGTAAGCGCTACCCTGTAAGGAAGTAACCTACAAATGATGTTTATATTTCAGAAAGATTACTAATGTTGTTCATACAATTGATTATACCAGCGCAATCATATAAATATAGGTACTTAATAATGCAGTATGCATGCATGCTTCCAACGAGCGAGTGTGCTGTGGGAATTATCTAAGGTTAAATCTTCCGACGCGGCCTGACGTCAACACTGACTTCTTAATAGCCGTATCTGCCCCGCAGCCGGTCTGGCTATAAGCGGGTTTTATCCACATTATTACTTATGCATCATATAAACGCATATTACCAACGCTATTAAGAACGCTTGAAATTCTGGATTTTGCAACATTATTTATTTTGAATACAGACCTATTTTCGGCTCGCTTTATGTCAAGTTCAAAGTTTACTCATAAAAAACCCACTACGTACTTATCCATAAAGATTGGACATTCACAAGTTTATAGGTATAAACATGTTAGTTGTATGAGGGATTATTAAATATTCTAGGCACATTCGTTATAGCCACCAACAGACAGCATGGGTAAATAATTGCAATAAGTACAGTGATTGCACCAGCAGGATAAGGTTTTTTGTTGAAAGTTTTATGTCGTTAAGTATTTGTGATAAGTAGGAGGCAAACAAGTACATTTGGTGACTAATCTCCCAACAATTAAGGCCTAATAGCCGAGCAGCATTTAAAGCTTGTCGGGAAAAAATGGCAGGGTTTTCCACGTTTTTCCGATCATTTGTAAAACTACGTCTGCTGACTAATTTCTTTGCTTGCTTGTTTCTTTATTTCCTGACAAACACAGTTTTCGGATTTATGTCGTAATTTTAAGATTTCAAGTTCATATTTGACTAAAATCTGACTTCACCCCCGAACTACACAACCTATTTTAATAAAATTTCTATAGAACTACCTGACAAGTATGCTCTTTCAAACAAAAAATAATTTTCCAAATCGGTCCAGGCATCTTCGAATAATCGTTAAACATACATAAAATAATTGGCCAAGTACGTGTCGAGCCACGCGCAGTGTAGGGTTCCGTAGTTACAAACGCCAACTTTGAGTTCATGCTACTAAAAATGTCTAAAAACTAATTTTCTATTGAATTTGTATGAAATTTTCCTTTTCCGAGTACATTTTATAATTTGATCGCCTATAACTTTTTAATTTGTAAACCCTACTTAGTTCTGACAATTTTCCTTTAAATTTCGTTATATATACAGTTATGAATTTTTTCACGTGTCCATAAATAAAGGTTTAGCAGATAGAGGAGGGACACTTGACTCTAATATTTTTTTTCACTTTAAAACCAAATATTTCAGAAACGGATCCCTTAATCGAAAAACGCGGTGTTTACAAGCTCAATATTTTAAAAGACCTACTCAACGGTGCCCCACATGATTGGTACGTCGAGAAAAAAAAAATACTGTTCACTTTATTGGTATGGGAACTATACAAAAAAAATATATTTTTTAATATTTTATTTTACCATTTTTCACGCATAATTAATATACATATCCATGCCAAATCACAGCTTTCTAGTACTTATAGTCGCTGAGTAAAACCGCGGACAGACAGACAGACAGACATGGCGAAACTATAAGGGTTCCTTGTTTACTACGGAACCCTAAAAAACATAAAATATTCCGACGAATTAAATAACCGCCACCTTTTTGGAAGTCGGTTAAAAATAAAACAAAACAACCGTGCTGGCATACAAATTACTAGCTGACACAAATTAAATTTCGTTAGGAATTGAGACATCGATGAGAGGTAGGTATCTATTGTGTTTCTTTGATTTCGTGCACAGTTAGCACTGAGTGTCACCCAAGATGTCGACATTAGTTACGAGTAAACTACGAAATATTTAGCGAACAAATACCAAAACCGGATTGTGCATCGGGTTTTCTTTAAGCGTTTTTTTTTGTCTAACTGACAGATTACCTACTTAGGTAAATAAGTTCTCGTTATTTGTGCTGTGAATCTACTTTGATTTTTATTCAATTCAGTTGTTGTATTTCAATAATAGTCATTTAGAAAAACTTTTTACTTGAATAAATTAAATACATATATTAATGTCTCTGAAACGTTTGCACTAACTTTGTTCAACATCTAGGCGTAGCATATTGCTTTTTAAATCCTTGCTTTTGATTAATATGGAAAGGTATTTATTAAATCACTTATTAAAGGCAGTCCTAACTCCAAATAGACTTTTTTATATTTTCACCAATAAAATTCACTCTTATTTACTCACAGTTATTATCTAGTTTTTCACTTTATATCACTGGAGATTTACGTTCATTTTATATTCCTAACATATATTATATATTATTATTATATGTTTATAATTTTAAAAATATTTTTATTTAATCACTTTTCGGCGTTAGGTTTAATATAGCTTACTGCTTACCACAGACATCAAGTCCTTTTTTTTCCCGTAAGTATCACACACATAGGGCCCATTTTTTTATATTTATAATAAATAGTTTTCTACTCACTTTTAAGAGTTTGTTGTGTCTGAATGTCGTTAGTATCCGCGGGCAGTGCGCGCGCGCACGCTATGCACGCCACAAGCGCGAGCGCGGTCAGACTACGGTGGAGTGCCATCGTGTTGTTGCCACTAACGGCAGACACCACTCTATATAAATCCATTTACTTACTTACGCAGTACATTATACCGTTTTAGCGTAAATTCATTAAAGATTTGCGTACAAGCCTTGTAGTGTAGCTGCTTCTATCATTGCCGATACATATACAAAGAATGTAGTTAGCCATTAACGTTTTTTAGTATTTAATGATCGGATTTCCGTGAATTTATTTTGTGAAATTAGTTATAATTAGTTTAAAAATAGTCGGCGACGATTGTTGATTATGATAAGCTAGGACGTATTGATTTTCTATAAACTGTTAGGTTTAAGTACGTAGGCTATAATAATGTGATTGTTAAGCATTTATTGCTACGATTGGGATTAATGCTAAAAAATATTCTTAGCAAAAATATGCCGAAATAACAAAGGAGTATACACACATAAAGTTAATCAAAATTTTCATATTCCGTAAAGAGACGTAATTTTCAAATCTGCCCGTTGAAGTCTTTTGTATAGAAGTAGAAAATCTTTTTGTTGCTTATTTCCAACTAACTATAATAATATACGGTACATTACATCTACAAACTTAGCAGTTATTATTTACTTCATAAATATCCTTCATTACAATGTGCACAAAGCTATTTTTTAACGTATTTAATAAACCAAATATCTTTTGGAGTAAGGATAATAATAATTTAAGGAGCAAATAGTGAAGCGAGTTAATTTCTCCTCGTCTACCCATACAATCTGGCGTTTTTATGTTTATACTAGCTGTAACCCGGGAGTTCGTCCGCGTAGAAGTCGAAAATAGTTCTAATAGGATCTTTAATTGGTTTTTTACGTTAAAAATTGTGTTATAATCCCGTTCCCATTCCCGTTCCCGTTCCCATTACTGTCATTTGCTAGAGCCAAAGAGAACAAATAATTTATTTGTTCTTTTTTTTGTCTCTCACTCAAAAAATTACAAAGTTTTATAATAATATAAATTCGCAACCCCTAATGCACCCCAGGAGATACAATTTTTAAAATCTAATTTCTGTATTATTATTTTTTATTGACCACTAATTCTAAAATGTCATGTGTCTCGCTTCAAAAATGACGAAGATTTATATAAAATTGCAACCTCTATTTCACCCCTATAGGGATGTAATTTTCAAAATCTAATAAATGCATTATTATTTTCTACTAATTGTTAAACTAAATTAATAATTTCATGTGTCTCACTTTAAAAATTACGAAGTTCCATACAAACTGGCAACCCCTATTTCACCCTCTTAGGGATGGAATTTCCAAAAATCCTTTCTAAGCGGACGTCTCCTAGTCACAATCTACCTTCCTGCCAAATTTCATCTTCATTGGCTAAGTAGTTTTCGAGATTTCGTGATGAGTGAGTGAGTGATTTTCGCTTTTATATTTATGGATGAACATATATTATTTATTACTCTGTGATTTGAATATCCTTTTTAATGTTTTGATAGAAACTTAAGTTTTTAATTTATTAGGCGAATGAATGAGGCCAGTTATTAGTTCTTATTAATTTATTAATTTGGTTCATTAATTTATCAAATTAAATGACTCACCTCTCTTCTTCACAAAAAGCTATAAACGCCTGCTTCTCAACTTACTACGGCCTCAAAGAAACGTACTTATCGACTTTAACCGACTTCCAAAAAGGAGGAGGTTATCAATTTGTTACGATCTTCTTTTTATGTATTTTCACCGATTTTCTAAAACGCCTGGACCAATTTGGAAAATTCTTTGTTTGATAAGGCTTGCTTGTCAGGTGGTTCTATATAAATTTTTATTAAAATCGGTTGTTTGGGGTAGTCGAAGTCGATTTTTAGATTTGAAAAACTTTTAGAAGTGAGTTTGTAGGCAGTATTTGTGTCTATACCTCCAGCCGGCTTCGTCTACCTAAAGGAAACTGTATATGTATGAATGCTTACAAAATAAACAATTACAAATATGCACAGTAATGCACACTTACCATTCAACGTGAAATAAATATAGCCAGCTTTAAGAAAGATCGTTATCAGCAAGAACAGGTACATGTGTGTTTATATAGAAATATCAATGAAACTGGCCGTTTATCGGTATAATTTAAAATCGGTCACACCTTATCGATATCAAACTCGCAGTTATCGCGGCTTCTGTAATAAACAGGTACCTTCCCAAATTCTGAACTATATGCGGTGAATCGCTCACAATGTGTTGCTGTCACGGGGACTGTTGTGTGAGTGAATTTACTGTCGGAATGTAGGTAAACAACAAATATATAAGTATATCATACAAGGTGGGCGACATTTGACAGATTTTTTAAAATATAGCGTTGCTATCTAGCAATAACAATCGAGTTCTGCAGCTTAACATGCCTTAGGCTGGAAATCCATGTACGGAATAGGGGTAACGACAGGGTTATAAAAGTTAGTCCGTCTTTAAGATTATCCAAAAATAATGGACCCATATTTTTCAGTTATCAATCACAAAGATACGAAGCATCAAGTTCCGGTGTGGGGGCTTGCGACGTCACCTCTATGTAAAAATCGTACGTAGCTGTGACGTCATGGAAAATTTCTTATCTGTATCTGTAATTTTTAGCTTTTTAGAGAAAAGAAAAATTACGTGTACAATATTTTTTAATAATCTAATCAATGGGCAAAAAATATTTTTCCATTCGTCATGCCTATTTCAGAGGCTGATATTGCATTGCTGGTTTAGTAATGATACAATCTTGATACAAAACAGGCAATGTATGTAGAATCAGCATCTTAAATTCAGCTTAGTGAATTATTGCCGCCAAAATGTTACTAGCAGAAGCTTATTCATCATTATAATTATTCATACAGGCTCTCGGACTCTGCGGTGTGAAAGACGACCTTGGTATCTTTTTATTCAAGTTAACCAAGGTTATGATAAGGATAATAATAACTCGGGATAATAAATTTCAAAACAAAAAACCAAAATGGCTGGAGTGCTATTTTTCATTTAAGGACTCACCGAAACGCAAAACGTTTTCCAACTCACCGCTCGCGTAAAAAACCATTTGGCCGTATTTTTGAAACCTTCGTGTCAGCTAAAAACAATATTGTTTTACGCAGAAAACATCCAAATTATGTAGATAGTTTTCTAAGAATTCGACCATGAATAAAAAAGCAGCATGAATCGGCAACGGATTCTCCATGAAAAGTTTTTGTCATATCTACGCCAAAAATGTCAAAATTACGAGTGGTCGAGACCACTCGTTACAAATCTTTCACACGCGATCATTTCAAAAATGCGGCCGTTTGGAAACGCTCGCGTAAACCATTCGTAATGTGACAAGTGATTTCAAAAATACGTCCCCTGACATATTGATGTCAAAACAGACCACATTTCTTAGTAATTTTAAGAATTAAAAAATTCGAAACGTGATAAGATAATTTTGTTTATACATCTGCCGGACAAGAATTTTTCTTGTACCTCAGCTTAGTGGAGTACATCTAGGTATAATGTGGCTTACTTTTTCTCTCCCTGTAGGAGATAATTAATTACACGAAAAAGAAGACTAATTTAACAACTATTTTGTATTCGAACTTAGTAACTCGTAGGAAAATTTTATGTTCAAATTTAGGGGTCATCAATGTAGGTACACACGGATGACATAGTAAAAAGAAGAATTTTTAAAGCTATACAAATGTCCCGTAAATTTTTTATATGTTAACTTTCTTGCCCACTTACTTACTTGATTATTGCCTATTTGCATAATCCTTGAGTTTCCTCAGCGAATTAGGAATTTCTGATATACTTACAACATGTACAATACGCAATAATGTTTAGTTATATGTATTATGGAGGCAAAATATACATATTATATACTGTTCCGCGTCAGTTTCATACAAAATATATGGAAGCGTCGCAAAGCAAAACACACAGAAAAGACGAGGCACCGACGGGGCGCAGATATGACACTTATGCGTCTGTGTATGGCAGAACACACAGAACGGACGGGCACAGACGCAAGCGGGCGAATCGGGGTTAAGGGCGGGTGTGGAGGGACTCGCGCGTCACGGTGTTGTCATAGATATGGATTTGTTTGTATCTGTCACGTCCGTGCCTCGTCTTTTCTATCTGTTTTCAAAAGTCGCGACGGCGCCCCGTCTGTGCCATGTCCGTGCCCCGTCTGCGTCTTACGTCTTTTCTATATGTCCAGCGCCCTAGTAAGATAATATTAAAGAATACAGCAATTGAATTCAAATAAAACTTTAATACTTTTTCAACGTCTACAAAGTGAGATTTCGATTGAGGTTCGTCACTATGAATAAGTTGTGAGATGCACTTGCATTTCCCACAAAGAAACCCTAAAACAATGCATTAAATACTGTTATATTGCTTTTAATTATCACCCTACAACAAGTTATTATTACAGTATGTGTAATATCTTAAACTTACAATAATTTGTCGGATGAGACCGCGAACATAAATTAGCTTTAAGTACTACGCAATAATTCAAGGCGACATTATCAGTAACCAGTACATAGAAAAACTTAAATGAAGAAATACACAATATCTTTGAAGCTTCATTAAATAATAAATAAACAAGTAAATGTGTCATATTCGTGATCTAAATTAAAGTGATTAAAAACCGACTTTACTGACGGTAAGTATGTCTCAATAACATTTTATTTTTTATAATAAAACCTAACTATTCGACACAACTGAGTTCTTCAGGAACCCTTCAACAAATTAAACATTAATAATCCGTGTATTCATACACATACCCAAAAAACATGGCTAACCATATTTACGTTAAAATATTTTTGTCTCTTTCTTTCAATGGCAAATATTAAGTGGAGATAAGGACTACACATATTTTAACGACAGTAGGTTTGGCAACCATTTGTAAATTTTTAAGAATTAGGGAGTTGATATAATCAGATTTAAAAATAAAGTTTTTAACACAACAAAACAAAACTCTTATTCGATTTTCCCTATTTTAAATTTATAACTTTTAACTTGGTTTTTAAAAAAATATCAGAAGATTAATTAATTATATCTAAGTACATACTTTTTTAGAAAATAAAACTGGTAAAACGATTTTAGTTTCAACGAATAATGATAAATTGAATTTTCCACACCAAAATTGACTTTAGTTTAATATAAAAGTGCAACTTTTTGTTATTATGCATAACCTAAACGCGAAAAATGTGATTTTCATGCATGTTTATGGCGAACAGTTTGTTTATATTCTGATCGCTATGAGATTATAATTATATCGGGCTATTGACATACAAAATTATCTCCTTGAACCTATCGGTCCTTAGTTAAAATATATCTCGATCGTGTAAATAATGAATATTTAGGCAAGTAAACCGTTACGAGTAATATGTTATGAAGTATAAAATATTTCATTTTTATCAACAAACTATTTGACCGCTAAGATAAAAATAATACATACATATATTTATGTACTTACATGGATACATTTTGAAATATGCTACACGTTTTTTTTAAATGTTATGTGCGCCCACAGATAAATAACGAATGGAATTGTAAATACTCATTTTATGAATATGTTTTTGCTCAAAAATATAGTAAATTAAACAATCAATTCAAATACTTTTCGTAGGTTGGGTATTGGCGGGCACCAGGCGGGTGTTAGGAACGTCGTCACGTACGACAGTCACAACTAGTAAAAAACCTCAAGTACACTTCTTTCCTTCTAAAACACTACTTCATAATCATAAGTGATAAAAACAACAGATCTTTGACAAAAGTAGATACCTAGAAAAAACTAATTGATGTGCAAAAACATTGTGTGGTTGGGCGGCTACTTTTGTCAAACTTCTTAACAAATTGTCGTCTATTTATTGCTTGTAATCTATCTACCTACTGGGACTACAGTCACTCTAATCGATTATTAAATATAGAGGACTAATGGGAAGTCGAATACAAGTTTAACTTGCAATGCAGTTAAAGCCGAAAAAGCGCACAACACCTAGAATACAAAAATATACCACGTTTTGGTCATGAAAGCTTGGAATGTATGTATAAAACTTGTAACAAGAAAAATATAGCGTACGATATCACTCGCCGGTATCAGGCAATGGTAGGCGTTTTGTAGTAGGTTATTATAGCAAATATACAAGAAATAGAGTCCCTCCACTTCAGCAGAATCACACTATGTAAGGTAAGCTTCGGTGCCTAGGTACCTACGCTAGAAGTATCAAACGAATAGGTACTTAATAAATTTAATCAATCCTATTTTTGTAAGATACTTATCATATTGGTATTTTTTCACCGACATTTAACCATATTTTAACCAAAATCATAAATTGATCGTACATACATGATCCTTGACCCAAACCTATAATAGATAAATCTCGGCCACTTATATTTTAACTGGTCATTAGACACAAACATTGCAATTAAAAAGGCAAAGCCAATGTACTTAACTTATTTACAGAGAGATTTAAGCATTAATACGGTATTGTTAATATCCTACCTTCATTTGCGAGTTTGGCAGGTTAGCGAATATTCAGCAAAAATATATTTATTGATTGGAGGTACACGTCTGTCTATTATAAAATCAGAATCTTTTGTGTTTCCATATTACAGATTTTACTCACTTCTCATGGCTTACAAAATTTTTATATTTTAAATTCGGTTGGTAATTGTATTTACGATGTACCTATTTCAATCAAAATTTAAGTCAGTACCTACTTGAAGGAAAACGCCAAGAGACCTCATAATCACAAAAAAACATGTAAGATAGTTTAAGAGCATGATTCCTCGTTTTGAGATATTTTTGGTAAAGAATATATATTTAAATAAAACATGAACAACATATTTAGCGCCACAAAAACATACTATCAAAGGATAATCAAAACGATCAAAATTGTGTGAGTAGCCCGCTAAGGGTTCCATTCAAATGAATCACCGTCGACGCGTCTTCTCAGTATAGACTCGACAAGAAGGGACAAGAGGACAAAATGAAATTTAAAGCTTGCTTTGCTTATATTAACTCTTATCTCCTATAAGGGGCAGATCAAAACAGTAACGTTTAATCATTGTTTAACTTATTAACTAATCTAGTTCAAGCCTACGAAGAGCTTTAGAAGATTTCGTTTGCACTGAAATGAAATTGATTGTATGTACTTGAAACTTATACTTTAATCTTTACATTCTAGGGTTTTTAACAAAACGCTATCTAGTCGATAACAACCTAGTTACATATTGTTAAATTGTTTTATTTTAATCATGATAATTACTTATTGTGATGTACCTAATGTCTGTTTCTTATATGAACGGAAAAAATCTAAAATACTGACTACAAGGATGTCTAAATGTTTTCTTGGTGTAATTCATGGCACGAATTGCATTTATACGGTTTTATTTTGTTTGTTGTTTTTTTTATTTGTTTTGAATATTATTTATAGATTTTTCAGCGACTTCATTAGGCAGTCACTTGATGGTTTATAATTGAATTCGATATTATTTTGAAAACATATTTGCTTATTATGACTCTAATTCCGACCGTTTATTACCCGTTCTGTAGTTACTTATAAAAGTACGTAGGCCGTGTATTATGTATCAGTGTAATTTACACATCGTCTCTCGACCGTCCTAACGTTTCATCATAATAAAAAATAGCAAACATTTCGTTACGTTAGGTTAGGGTAAGTTTCCTATCTAAACTATTAAACGGCAGTTCCTAAATATCAATGAAAATACTTGATTGAAATAATACCGTTTTGCAGTTTCTAATATTACTTCTTTAGTCACAACAAACAATTCAAAACAATTCTCAGAAATTGCCTTCAAGGAAATGTTATTCTGTGCGGCATATTATTTTGTATGTTTTTTTGATAAATAATTCCTGATACGTAATTAGTTTACGTTAGGTTTGATACGAATGCAAAGACTTTTGCTGGCTATGTTTGCCATAAACATGGGTCCTAATTGTGAGTGTGACACGTAGATATGTCTGTCATACGTATTTAATACTTAGATTGATCGTATGAAAATACACAACTGTGACTGAGGAACCGGCTACGCGATGATATCTCTATGAATATATGTAAATCTATTCCGTATCTAGCGCTATCTCTTTCTATTATTATCTATTCAGTAAATGCGACGAATTTCGGTAGATAAATCTAGTTCCGTACGAACCGTCCGAATAATAATAATAATAATTTAATTGTTGATAACAAAAAGTTGTTTACAAATAAGAGCCAATTCACACTTAAACGGAGGCCGCTGCCAGCGTACTGTACTGTAAAACCACTGTCACGTTTCCCTCTATTTATGAAATTAAAAAAGAATGAATTTAAAAAAGACTTGGCCGCAACGCAAGCGGTGCACATCCCTGGCGGGCAGGCTCCGAGCCAGTGCCAACAGCATACTTAAAACGTTGGCAAATAGGCTTGATTTCCAGTATGTGAATCACTGCTCGATGATTCATATACTGAAAAACAAAGACCTTTAGTTTTGGTTATAGTATACTAACACTAGATTATTATTATTATGTTGGTACGCTTTTCAGCCATGGGTCCATGGGGAAACGGTCCTTTAAGGCGTTCATGGGGCCAAAGCCAACATGAAGAGGCCTTTTAGTACCTTTTTATCTAAAAAGTGAGATGGCTGCATCTATGGAGGTCTATCCCTTAATGTACCATTGAGATGCACTAACGGACAGTCCTACACAGCTGCCGAACTATTGCCAGGGAGGGATTTACTTGGTTTGGGCTTTATGGATGGGATGTTAGTGGACCGGATAACTGGGTTATGGAGTGAGATACGGACATCTACCTAAAAATCTCTCACAACAATTTTAGCCTAGTAGATGGTGACTGATGTCCTACGGGATTCTTCTCTGGGGGAGTGCTGCTGATATACAGACTATTTTTATTTTACAGAAAAGGGCAATTCGTTTTATTTATGATTTAGGATCGAGAGACTCCCTAAGAGATTTTTTTAAGGAAATTGATATACTCACTGTACCATCCCAGTACATATTTGAAAATATAATGTATGTGAGGAAAAATATTGCCTTATTTAATAAAACAGGTGATATTACGGGTAGAAACTTACGTAACATAAATGTTTTAGTTACCCCGTATTATAGGCTGAAAACAGTCAGTAAATCGTTTAAGGGAAACTGTATAAAGTTTTATAATAAATTGCCAGAATCGGTCCTTGATATGCCAGATAGAAAATTTAAAGCTTATGTAAAGAAAGTACTTTGTGAGAAGGCTTATTACGGAACCGATGATTATCTTAAAGACAAAAACGTCTGGCTTGAGCTTGGCGCGGGTCCCTTTTAAAGGTTTATATTTGTACACTCACAAATGACATAATTTGAGTACAATCAGTACATGTATTTTATACAAACTGACATTAATTTCAAATTTGACATTTTTAATTAATAATTATGACATAGCAATGTATTCTCAGTCCACACATCTAATTTTAATATCAGTATAATTGTAAGGTTGACGTTTTTGGAGAAAATGCTGCAGTACAGTTTGTTACCGCTTCTTCTGTACTTGCGCTTTGGAGGCGGCAGTAAACTTAGTTGTAAGTAAATGATCTGACGTCAACAACTAACTATTAAGAAATCGAAAGAAAAAAGAAATGACAATTATCAAGTGATATAAATATCCAAAGATAAATAAATGATTTGACTTTGAAAAAAAAAAAAAAAAACTTGCTGCTCGTTGGCTACACTGCCTGTGGGCACCCTAGCCACGAAAATGCGGCCAGGGCGCAACACAATGTGAGCAGCTAAGGGTGTCGAGAGGTGCGGCTCCGGTTTCACCATCACGGGGCTTACCCCCGAGGGTTTCCCCGTAATTACGCCATTAATACACTTCCACCTGGAGCGTATGTTCTGCTCTTGCGACTCCACTCTGGCCGGCCAGTTAAGGCAAGACAGAGACGAGGGGGTGTGTAACTGTGTGTATGTGTGTGTGTTAGCGCATGTGTGTATGGTCCCCCTGGAGATAGGGTATACGTGGTGTCGCCTCTCACCATCAGCTCGCCACAAGCTGCCCTGCGTTGACTGACTGCACTGGGAATCCAGTGGACGATGGGGTCGTCACATCCCGTATTATTTTTTTCTGGTACTAACACAAAATTGTAAATTATGATCCTTGTTGGTCGAAATAAAAACATTTTATTTATTTACTTTATTTTTATAGACGCGCGGTACCGTTGGGTGCGCGACTTATTTTTCTCAAGCTTTGCTGTGAATTTCCCGGCCGCTCTGTTTTCAACGCGAGCATAGTTTGAAAACCTTGGTGTTTCATCCAGGGCAATGCTAGAAAAAGAGTCAAACCAAAAAGAGAGAGATAGCGCCTAAGGGCATGGTTTGCATTCTATTAAATGAAATTAGTATTATTATTAACTATCCATTGAACGAATATTAATTCATAGGGTGCGGAAATTTCATAAAACTTGTTCCAGGAGATACGTGTTTATCAGAAAGCCTTACAAGTATGTGAAATAAATGTTTTGTATTCAAAATTTTCATTACATTTGCGAGGTTTGTATCGAAATATTTTCTTTACTTTTACAATTTATGAGTACTTTATCAACGGTCGAAGTTCAGCTTAAATTTGTGCAAAAAACAGATTTTTGGACGCTTATGCTGACTTTGTTTTTCTAAATTTCAATTTTTTATTCGATAGAAACCTAGAAATAGCGCCCAAGATACCTGTTAGTTCAAAAGTTTTCAAGAAAGTTCAGATGCAACGCCATAATCACGTACGAGCGTTTGTATGAAGAGTAAGACGGGAAGGCCGCTCTTAATATAAATAAAGGTGAATTTTATTTGACAATGAAAGTGCGCTGCCAGCCGCCGCTGCCGTTTCAGTGTGAATTGGCCCTAATAGTAAGGCCGCTTTTTACTCGTAGCTGACATACTAGAGCTGATGGGGGGCCTAATAGTTTAAGATTTGAAAGGGTAAAGAGAAGCTGTGAAGCAAGATAGATTCGATTATATTGAGCTTATGCGTATGTGAAATTTCTGTGCTGTATTAAAATATATTTCATTTCGCTTTTTTATTTATGACAACGTATGAAGGTAAATTTTTAATAAATTCTAAAGTTTGCCATATAATTTATATGAACTTATTAATTTCAGAACATTAGTGTTGGTTTCCAAACTACAGAGCTGTGTGTTCTATTTCAGATCACTAACATACTTTAGAAAAGAAAAAGATCCTTTCGCTTACTTTGCAAGGTCGAGGACCAAGGTTCTCTGATCTCAGAACAAGTGAAAAAATGAGATTGCTTATTGAGGCATCAAAGTGTAGTGGGCATTTATACCTACCTACATTGTAGGTAGGTCCTACAGGCTTTCCAAAAGTAAACTTATTAGCTTCAATATACATAATACTTATAATCTGATTCATTTGGTACATCCTTTAATAACAAAAATGAACATTAAATAATTGCCGTGTTAATCAGTGCTCAAGTTTTTGGCAGATAAAAAAAAGGTATCTTTATCTGTAACCAAATAGTTATTGTGAAAAACTTGGTTACAATTTCCAAATAAAAACTTTAACACTTGACCTAAGATTACCAAGGAGATAGTGGTTCAATTTAGTATAAGATAAAGTGTGAAACGCTTCGGGTAAGCGGAGAGCGGAGCGTGTGTGCGTGCGGGCGCGGCCGTCAGAGCTGACGCAGCGGCGCGCGGCAGTCCACACGAGACATCCACGCCAGGTCCAGGGTCGTCACCTGGAACGAAGATTTTTTCTTTTATATTATATGTCATCAAATGAGATAGGTCGATGCACCATGGTATGGGACGTACAAATTTACAAAAGTTTACTTCGAGTATCTTTACTGAGATTTTCTGATAGACAAATCCTAGTATTCATTAAAAAAAAATAACAAAAGCTTGTTAAACCTATTTCAGTTAAAACATCTTTTGTGCCTTTCCCTATTTTCAATATTTGTCATAGTAAAAACGAGGCAAAACACATTTCAACTAAAAGAGGATTAGCAAAGGCTAATTAAAATAAAGGATTAGATATGGCTGGTTCCTTCTTGTATCTGCATCTTAAACATGTTCCTAAATAATTAATCGTTGTCACCTCGTCTTGTAGCTATTCTTGAAACAGTTTTTAATTCAATTAATGTCTACCTGTGTTACTTCGTTATGATAAGGTACAATCGTTTAATGTAATAATAGATTAGAGGAGACAACTTAATGACTACGATAACAAACCTGGGGCTCGTTACCTCAAATGAATTTATCTGAAACAAGTTTATTTGGTTTTAACGGTCTACTGCTAATGAGAACGTTATAGCTATTCTTTATAAGAAAATAATTCATTTTTACCATTATTGGCTACCAGTAATATCGACTCGTGTTGTTAATTTGAATAATACATCAAATTAGTAGAAGGCTACTACTCTTTGACCACTGTACCACGGAGGCAGTCAAGGGACTGCCTCCGTGGTACAGTGGTCAAAGAGTTTGCTTTGCCTTGTGATCTGGAGGTCGTAGGTTTGAATGCCACTGGAATGCATACTTTGTGAAAAGTAGTTTCGATTCTAGTTAAGATATTGCAGGCTTAAATTGCCTAATTATCCAAAAAGAAAAATGATGATTCCTTGTTTTACACACGTACAAACCGTGGGTCCGCAACGCCATCTAGCGTTTGCTGTTACCTATCCAAGGATTGGTTCTAGTCTACCCTTTGGGTTGCGGGGGTCAGACGGCTGTCGCTCTGTGTAAAAACCAGTAACCTTGTCACCTTGGTGAGGTAGCGGACCCCAGGCTCTGAAGCGTTACCGCTGAGGATGCAACTAGGAATATGCTCGGATGATGATGATGATAAAATTAGTACATGTGAAGCCTTAGTATGAGCATAAGTTCTAAACATTTAATCACATCATCACCAGTTTTCATGGCTCACTGCTTCCACCAGCCTGGCACCAGCATTGTTTTGTCTCTCACCGTCATTGTATCTTACCCTGGCCTGAGCGAGACAGCTGTTTCCCAGGGCTCTGTTTAATATCATCGACTCACCTGGCCGCCGGTAAACTCTCGTTAGAGAAATGCCGATGTGTGAGATAGAATACTAAATAAGATGGTTGTTGTAGTGGAATGTACCTGATTCAATACAATACCTGATGCATGGAGTACACGGCCAGCACAACCAGAACGTGCATGATGTTGTGGGAGTTGAGACAGCGGTCCACCGACCCCGGAAACCATTTCTCAGGGATGTGCATAGCGCCGATCACGCCGCCGCCTAGCGACACCGCGTCCTGCAACGTCACAAACGAACATTTTTACTCAGTTTGTCCCGTCCAATCCACTAGTAGCAAGTTCTTTTGAGCTCCACAATGTTTTAGATGGATCGTTGTTCAGCCGATAGTCTTCGACGTTATATTACCGCCGTAAACGCCGCTATATTGTACTCGACACCGTTTAAAAGTACGAAAAAAATGTTATTAGGAGTTAGTCACTGGTCTAGTACTAGATATTAGTAAAAAAACAACTTAAAATACCCACTCTTAGTAAGTATGTACTTACTACGAGTGGATGTTTACATCCATAAATATTCAAACATTAAATTGAAATGAGCAACACATGAGTTCTCTTGTTTGGAATGCGTTGTTGAAAATCGGGTATAGACGCCTAACGCGCTTCTCTCACATTAAAAAAACTCAAATTGCATTTACCGAAGTCTATATGCGCTCGCCACGCTTACGCCATGCACTCGCCTTGCCTCCGCCTTAGTTCCGCCTTGCCCCCACCTGGCGCTCGTCCCGCCTGGACTTCGGCAAATGCAATTTGAATTGTATTAATGTGTGATAGGACTCAAATAACACAACAAGTTCAAACCGCGCTTGTCGTGCGCTAGATGTGGGCATGGCGTGCGTGTGTCGTCTAAACGCGCCTTTAGAATAAGTACTAGTACGCTTTCCGGGACATAGCTGTTCACATTAGGTATAGATTATTACAGTATAAAACAAAACGAATGATGGCTGGGCAAACTGGAGTAACGGGTTGCTACCCCACCCTTTATATTTTAGGCATTCACGATGCAGTACTAAAGTTCTCGAACTAAATAATGTGAAAAAATACCAAGTGACCACCACTTATAAACGAAATAAATTTGAAATCGGTAACTAACCAAAAGTTAATCCGTTACAGACCCTGTTGTTCCTACATAAAATAGATATGTACAGTCAAACAAGCGCTGGAAGCGGATTATTGTGCAGCAAGAGCTGCTTGTTTCCATTTTCTCGTAAGTAAATAACTTCATGAATCCATAATCTAAGTTACCATGCTTGGTTATGCTTGTGCTTAATGCATTATTATTACGTACGGCACCCGGTGGACACAGAGTAGATATATAACGAGATTATGCTGCTACGGACGGAGCAACCAGGAAAGTCGCAACAAGGGCAACAAAGGGTGCTACTCAGCAAAACTTCATGACATAGGCCGACAGACATTTGCCTGAAATGGAGAAGTCACTTATTCATAATAACCTTCGCTTCTCTTCTAAAATGAGATTATTGTTGAATATCTTGTCATGTCGACCATTTGACTTACATTACTTTACATTTTTAATAGGATTTTTTAAAAGTATATAATTGTTTAAAAAGTTTTTTTTTCAAATTTGAGTAGCTTCGACAATGGCAGTTTTACATCGCGGTGCCAGCATACTGCTTTTGCAAACTTCGGGAAGTTGCTGGCGCGTACATAAAAACTGTTTTGGCTATTTCTTCTCAAAATAGCAAGAACATGCATATTATATTTGGAGAAGAAAAAGCGGGTAAGCGCACGGAGCGCCCTCCGTGCTTTGAATCAGCACATCTGAGGACGTAACCGGGAAAGTGAAGGAACGGAACGGAAGGCTAAAACCCGCTTTTCATTTAAGAAACAGGTAAAGGCACATTTTCTTCAAACACTGTCAGATAGAACATAGTGTATTTATGTAGTATATGTAGGTATTGTATTATTTAATAGTTTGATTATTTGTATGTAGTTTATTGTTCTGATTATTATTTTTACATGTCCTTTTTCACCATATACCTATTCAAGTTTTGCACTACCCCTATCATTCTCCACATCATCCGTGTGGTTAACTGGTAGATAAGGCCTTAGGCTTAAACCCGCCATTACCCTTGTATTTGTGTATAAAATTAAATAAATAAACGCGCTAAGATGAAGAGGAAACTTGATATCTGTACCGTGGCTTCTCTGTGGACCCCAGAGCGGTACAAGTTAATTGCGCATAATGCAGGGGTAGCGAAGCCATACAATCACGCCCCCATTCCTGCTCCTTGTTCTAATCTGTTTACGTTGTCACCGCTGCCAGTGATGAGCATATTGAAAATAAACATGGTAGAGCAATAAACATGGAATTGCTTCAGGTATACATAGATGTGCGTAGATTGTTGTTAGATAATCTTAGTTGATGTATTGTTATCAATCCGTTGAAATCGCTTGTGATGCATCAACTCGCGACGAGGTACACGACCTGCCAGTCTTACTCGACGAACAGCTAGTAGGAGCTCGATAACCCTAAGGGTATTGAACAATGATAGTAAAATGTTGATCGTCTTTGGTATTGTACAAAATATGCATATCAAGTGATGCTGTGCTATGAATCGCAATCAAAGTCGTTGACTGACTTTAAGAGTTCAGATCTTGTTGATATTAAATATAAAGCTTTTCATAATATGAAAAGTTGCAAAATGTGTAGCTTATCAAAAGATTTAAATATGACAAAATTATCAATAATAATTTAATATAATTTTGGAAAGGCTTTTGTAAGGACAAATATACTCGTATATTTGTCAAATAAGATGTTAAGATCTGTTATCAAAAAAAGTCATGCATGTATCATCGACACCATCATTAAGTGCCATCTTCATACTGAAGTTTAGAGGTAAGCAGGGAAATTTCTTTTTATCCCTGGTTATTCTTATCAATTTTTATGCCTTTAAAACACAGGAATTCACCAAATCACCACCTATAGACACCCATAGTAGGGCATAAATATTAAACTATGAATATTACCGATCCCGCTGGTAAGGTTAGCAAGACGTGTGAGAGATGTCTGCCTTTGTGTGGCTGCGCTAAGAGCTACATTTCTCAAATCCTTCAAGACAACATTAATCAGTTTTTTACAGAGTGATGAGGAAAACAAGTGAACTCCCCTTCAAATTTTACGATCGGTCAGTAAAAGCCTATTAAAATTAAGTCGAAAATAGGCAATCAGGGGAAATTCCCTGATTACTCGAAGACGCCTGCACCAATTTGGTACTTAAATTCTTTTTTTTTTATTTAAAGGGGCATACTTGTGCATTACCTAAAATCAGTTAGGAGTTAAAGTCAGTTTTCGAATTTGAAAAATGATTATGTATGTTCCCCGATTACTCGAAGATACAAGGACCAAATTGGAAAATTCTTTTTAGTATTAGAAAGGGCTTACTTATCAGTTGGTCCCTTAGAAACTTTATCAAAACAGTTTGGTGTTGAAGTTACCATGTGGTGTTGAGATGAACTAATTTAAGTATGTTCATCTGGACACCACAATGTATAACTGTGCCAATTTTCAAAACTACACGAATTATTTCCACTGATTTTATTAATTTTCCTAGGCTGTAACTTAATCTCCAGCAGTTCTTTCCAAGCAGATGTAAGAAGTATATAAAATGAACTTAATTAATTTTATAATAAATCGAGAGTCGGTAATTGGAGCACATTTGTTTTTGCCCGCGACAGCCTGCAGTTTCAAGCGCTGCCAGCGCTGCGGATGGCCCGCCCACTTGGCAAGGGGCCAGGAAACCGCGTATTGTTCCCTCCGTAACTGCTAGGGTTACGGCCGCCACACAGCTGAACGTCATTACCAACTTGTCTTCAACAGTGCCCCTTGAAAGTTAACTTTTAACATGAAATGATTTGACCCTAAATTTTGCAAAACAGAACTGTCAAAAAATTTTATGGCATCGCAAGTAGCAAGTGTCGTGTCGTAGACTTTTCGTAGACCTTTCGTAGCATGACATATTTTATTTGTTAACTTGATTTATAACTATCCCGCGCAACAAATCAATAACTATTGCTAATCGATTAATGCTACGATATAAGTTCTCGTGACTAAGTGGAGGCCACATAAATATAGCGAGAAAAACAAATTATAAAAGCATTACACATAGTTGTCAACAAAACTGATCACATTGTTATGATTGTTTTATATCAACCAACGTATTACCTGATGTGGTAATTCAAGGTCAAATCAGAAGTCGGAATCGGAAGTCTGTCAACGAACAATGAAATAAGGTATTTAGGTGTAAAAATGGAAAATTGTATAGCTGTTGTGAGAATGCCAAATTGAAATGAGAGTGGACATCAGAAGAATAGCCGAGAAATGGAAAATAGTAGTATACTCTATTAGTTACTTGTTATACTTACTATGATTGACGTGGTAGGGGTGGCTTTAGAAAGCGTTAGAGCGGCAGCCTTGAGTCTGACACTTTCAGTGACTTCAGTACTATTATAAAAGTGTTCTGTGGTTTTACAGAAAAAGCTGGTAAATGTAGATAAATGAAGAAATAGACCACGTTCGTTAACGTTAAATAAGTATCATATTATTTGATTGTTATTATTTACACAAAATTGCTAAGTAGGCTAGTCGGGTAGGTAAAAGTAAAATGATTTAATTCAAAATTAATACTTAAGTATATTTGTTTTGCTGTTGACACATTAAATGGATAAGGAAAATGCACACTTCCTCGTAATCTGCAAATGCGTCGAGTGTTTAAAAGTACTGGGACACGTGATTTATAGGTTTTCCTTGTTATATATCCATGTGTGCGTGCTTATTCAAACAGTTTTTCAGTTGATTTAGAAAAATGCGTCCGAAATTCCGATCAGAAAATATTCTGACGTCCGATAGATTCCATCCGGGACTATGAGAAGCGGATGTCAGACACGTCCGAATTCTTACAGAATGCGGAGGCTAGAACAAAATGTATGGGCAGAGTGCCTTCCGGCGGGCGTCAGATATGTTTGGACGGAATGAAAATTATCATATGTGGCCAATGTGGCCATAATAAAAATAAATGGTGATAATTGTAATGAGTTATCCATATCAAGCATAGTGGAGACAAACTAGATTTTGATAGGCCTTCAATATTCATAACTAATTTATTCTTTCCGGACCACTCACAAAAACACACGTACACACACGTAGATATTATACTTAACGCCTTATTGTTAAGCGTTCCGTTTTCACTCATGTCATGATAATGGATGACTTCAATTCTGTTTATTTATTTGTGACTTTATGTAGCTACTTGAGTTGTTGACTAAAAACTTAATTACGTATTGTCTATCTGTTTCGTCTTGACATTAGCATATCGCTCCAGCGTGGCTCCAGCTCGTGCCATTGACATTGCGGGTTATCAATCAGCAGTATCTCGGCGACTGTTTTCGTTGTTCTGACCTATGGCCTTTATGCACAAGCAAGGATGCAGAAACATGATTAAAAAAACAAGGGGCTTATTTTATAAATATTCGTTCTTTAATGATATAGGCAATTCGAATTCCATCTTATAAATAAAACTGGACAAGAGAGAGTTAATCTCGCATTGAGAGGGTGCGTGGAATTGAAATTTTCACCTATACCTCTGGAAGTCAAAGTCATTTATTTATCTTTGAATAAGTATTTGTATCACTTAATAATTATCAATAGAATCACTAGACAGTTTTAAAAAATTGTTTCATCACGTGTAAACGTCTATAATTCCTCCGGGTATCCTCCTCTCATTTGCTGTCAAAATTAAGTAATACGTATAACAAGTAATTATTATAAAACAAAGAACCCGACTGCCCTTTTTTATTTTTTTATTATTATTTTTATTTTCATATACCCAGTGTCACTCTTACAGTAAATACGAATCTAACGACACCTCTCAAGGTAAAATCCATCGAGCCGTTCAGGCTGCAGAGCGTGCCGAACAATTATACACTCCATACATGAGTGTCATTCTAAATTTCGACAGTTAATTATTTCGACAGAGTCCCAATTTCGGAAAACTAAAATTCGACGCCCGCTGTTTCTACAGAGCATATATTCGACTAGCACTAGTCCGACACACCATACATACATACGTACTCTCGAAAAATATAACCGTCCTTCTGGCGCAGTCGGGTAATAAAACAGTAGAAATCGCGATAAAAGTAAGAGTGTGGATGATAAAAAAAAAGTAACTTAACATAAAAAAGACAAAAGATATTTTTTTCTCTCTGTATGTTCACGCCAATTTATCGAAACTAATGGACGGATATTTACGCGATTTTCAGTAATAGATTAAGCTCAGCTCGGAGCAACCAGGGTTCGGACGGGTTAGGTTATTGTAACCCGTCCGAACCCTGTTACCATATAATCTGTTATTTACCCAATTGGAAATAGGTTTGCATATATTTTGGTTAACCGAAATAGCCTGTTAACCTATAATTGCGGTTAACTTTAACCGAATCGACATATAGGTTTCTGCTTGATACTATACGTTTTTCATTCCTCGTCACTCGGTCACGGCACCATCCCTGCAAAAGCGCTCGCACGTCTCAATCAAACGGCTGTGCATCTCCGAAAACCTAATCAAACTATTCAAATTACGGTTACTGTTAACCTTATTGAGTTAGTATCCCGTAACACAAGTCTCGAACTTACTTTGGGGCTAGCTCAATCAGTCTTATTTTTCCCTATATTGTTTATTTATTGTGTGGGTTAACTGAATCAAAGGATTAACCAAAAAAGGGTTAACCGATATAACCGGGTTACCATTATGAATGGGTTTTTCGAGCAATGACATAATGTCAAATGTACACTTTAACAATTGGCCATTTTGACAATTACTCATTTGGTCATGAGTGCATTCTGGCAAATAGACATTTTGTCATCAGCATTTTGTACATTTTGACACTTGTGCCATCCGACTACCCATAAATTATGCCATGTTGGCAGTTTGTTCCCGGAGTGACTGGAAGCAACATGTAGGCTTCGTTTCATTAAAATCTGATGTCAGGAAAAAAGTTGTCATTTTTAAGTCGTGGGCACCAGCTAGTGATCAATAAGAATGAAAAATACAGAGTAAAAATTCATCAAGAAACAGTACAGTTCGAAGCGCCGCCATGACTGCACCGAGTCGCGTGCCGCCGACACAAAAGAAGCGGCCCTGAACTGGGAACACTACTTCAGGTGTGACTGGTGTGAGGCGCCTTTGCCGCTTTTTCTTTCTCAGTGCTTTCAGCTTTCACCTAGTAACCTGATATCGTGATACTGATATATTTCATATGTTTTAAGTGTAGTTATAGAGATAACTACACTTAAAACATATGAAATATATATAGATATATATATATAGATATATATGAAGTATGATAAATGTTGTAGTTTTTTTTTTATTTAAACGAGTTGAAGTTTTATTTCTTTATTTGTTTGTTACTAAGAATGAAGAAATACTTAATGAAATATTCTTTTTGTTTAGCAAAAACAGTAAAAAAAGTCTGGATATACTTATTTAAAAAAAGTCTTAGTCTGTCTGTTTGTACACGCTAATCTCCGGAAATACTGGACGAATTTGAATGAAACTTTTTCGTTATATAGTGGAACACCTAATGCAGAACCATAATGGTAAACTACTTATAAGAAATATAAAATTGACGCCAAAAGTTGTTCAGCTTGATGCAATTTTTTTGTTAAGGTATAAAAATCGAAGATCTGCAACACCTGATGCAAAAGTAAGTTAATATAAAATAAAAAAATAACTGGCCAAGTGCGAGTTGAACTCGCGTGGAGAGGGTTCCGTACAATGCCAAAGATTTTCCGTAAGTGAACGTATTATATTGAGTATACCACTTTATTTTCAATTGATAGAATTCTAATGGGTTTCCCTGTAATCTACAAGCAATTAACTATATTTTGAAAATTTTAGGCTTAGTAGTTTCGGAAATCAAGGGAGGGAATGCTCAATTTTCGTCTTTTTTTATGTATAAAATACAAAATTATTTATTTTACACTAATAACAAAAATATATTTGAGATCCACATAATGAGCTCTTTCATTTCATATATTAACGCAGTAAGGTTAGCAAAACTTAATTTTCTAACTTCCAAATTTGTCCTCCAAAAATGACCCTTATTTTTAAAATATTTATTTACTGTGTTTGGGCTACAGGATTACACCTACCAAATTTCACCTGATTTGGTCCAGTAGATTCGGAGCAAATTGGTTGTGACAGACGGTAGAACAGACAGACGCACGAGTGATTCTGTAAAGGTTACGTTTATTCATTTTTTTTATGGAACCCTAAAAATAATTTATGGAAAACATATAACACTGCTACAAGTATTTGCTTATGTATTTACTCTCCAAAGTCACAGGCATAATAATAGTGGTCATCATGCCACGCTGTCACACCAGAGGTCCCGGGCAAAGAGGATATTGGTCCTGGGTTCGATCCCCGGTCGGGTCAAGATGGAAAATGATCTTATCCAGATTGACCTGGGTCTTGGATGTTTATCTATATATGTATTTGATATAAAATATAGTATCGTTGAGTTAGTATCCCATAACACAAGACTTGAACTTACTTTGGGGCTAGCTCAACCTGTGTAATTTGTCCGTAAAATAAGAAAAAACACGGGAAAGTACCCGGACATCAAAATCGCTCTGCCTAGTTAATTGTAAATGAAGTGTAAAAAATATTTTTTAAAAAAACATTAATTTACTTTTTATGTGTTTGGTAAACTTGGTAGGTAATGTTACATGGCTTGTTTTTTTACAGCTATTCAACATCATGATGAGTCCCAAGAAAAAACACTAAAAAATGTGAGATACTAACTTAAATAAAATAGAAATCTAATTTTGCGTAGGATCTGGGTTTTTGATAAACCATTTTTACTTTGAAACCATTGCGTGGCACAAAAATTTCTCGAGCTTACTTCGGAAGGCATGTATAAGCCGTTGGCCCCGGCTGTCATCATTGTATGGCAGTCTTCAAGCTATGTCGGCTGTGTGGCCACTTACATACACGAAAACAAAACTTTAAAAAAGCTGTATGTACATAAATACCTTGTTTATCTTTAAGGGAGATAAAACATGCAATTATATTTTATAATTATTCACTCCTCTCGATAATCACTAAAGGTGACACAATGCGTAAGTTTTGTCCTAGAAAATAAACTGAACGAGGCTTGTTAGTTTTAGTTCTTCATTATCTATGTTCATTATTGGTCTTAATAGCGTTGGAGGTGACTGCAGTTGTAAAATGTAGTCATTTAACAATTTTACGGGTATGCAGTGACGTCAGGCGTACAGTATGGAGGTGATTTGCATAAAGAGGAAACAGAAACGGATGAATAGTCACGGATCGTGACAACCTGAGGTGATAACATTGTTTTTATTTGACTCACTCATTTAAATTCGTGTACTTTCTTAGTGACGTGACTTGACTTGGCGTGTAAAAGTGCCTGTAAAGGCCTAATTACTGAATAAACATTTGAATCTTTGAATCTTAGTTACAGCAATTTATACGTACAATGCGACACAAATAAGTTGAACGAAATTGGCAGACTTCAAAGCATTTTTGTACAAGTTCCCGACACGTTAATTGAACTAAAATGGCGGTCTTCGGCGCATTATATGTACCTGCGCTGATAACCTTCATTTTGGTTCAACCTACGTGCCGGGAATTTGTACAAAAATTATTTGAAGTCCGCCATTTTTGTTCAACTTATTTGTGTCGTATTGTAGGTTCTTGAAAAGTGTCAAACACTGCTACGAAGAATTTACTAAATTAATATTTAAATCCTTTTTATTTTTTAATGAGACTATAAATTGTATTTTGCATTTTTTTTTGGAAAATGTGAAAATAATTATAATTTTAGGCAAATCTTTGCTGAAAATAGTGTAAGTAAAATAGGCATTTTGTCTTATTTTGACAGATTTTTATTTAGACATAAACTAAGATTTGGTATTTGGCTACATTTTAGATCCCAAGTGGAGCAGGGCAGACTTCAAAAAAGCTCCTCGAAAATTCTTTTGATAGAGCCCATATACTCGTAGAATCCTTCGCAAAAACTCACTTTATATAGAAAACTGACTTTAAAAAGTATTAGAGACGCGATAAACAATTAAATATATTAGGTATGTTAATTTTTATCTAAAAAAGTACTACAGGAACAACTTATTCTTCTAATAAGGTCATGGTATTAAGTATTATCAGAAAATAGTAATAACATGAGATATTAACTGAAATCAATGTGTACTTACTACAGTTTTACGCCAATAAGGCAAAACAGAGTACACACTTGTAGCCCTAATTTAATTACTGGTTACCTAATTTTACTTAAATACGGCTGAATAGCAGGCTAAGCGATGCTCTAGATTAATCATCTCCGGGCGTTGTTAATCTTGCGTTTAATCCGTTGATTAAAGACGCCTAGAGTTCCAGGGTCTGTCCTGTCATTGTGAACAAGCAAATGGTTTTCAAGTCAAAGTTTCAAAATCGCGTAAAAATTGCCATCATTGTGTTTAATGAACCAATATCAATAAAGAGCGAATTTACAAAATAAATCTATACTTATGAATAACAGTGTAATAACCTAAGCTATTCTAACAATACAAGTTCTCTTATTAACGGAATATTCGTGTATTAATGTATTGAGAAGTATATACAGAAATATCGTATAGGTTGAATTTCCTCTCTCTCATTTAAGAAATAAATAAAGTTAAAAAGTAATATTTAAGGAGATACATAATTTTTTGGGGCCCGGTGCTGCCCCCATTCAAAATAAACTATTTGACAAATAAACTATTAAAAATAAACTATTTGAAACCTTTTCTTCGCACATTTGCCTAAAGTGGCCGTTTTTCGCAAATGTGCAAAGAAAAGCTTCACGTTCTCACTTTAAATTGTAAACAGTAGTTCATTAAATAGTTTGAAGGGTTATCTAGGGCATACCGAAGACAATATTTTAAATGATATCTCTTTTTTGATGTTTCCTTTCAAATAATTTATTTCAAATAAATCGCATTGGCGGGGCAGCACTGAACCCCGAAAAATGTATGTGTCGTAGCCATATCGTAAATTTAATCTCTTCATTAAATGATCGAGAATTTCATGAAATGGTCGCATTTCATGAAATGTTGCACTGGCTACTGGTCACATCGTGATGTGGATTGGGCGGATCAATGATAAGAAATTGTTTCTCGATATGATCAAATAATTTCGACCATTTCATGAATTTACCGTGTCACTTCATGAAATGGTTGATTATATCGTAAAATTGTTATATTTTTAGTTTACACTATACATTCATGTTGTGCGCCACATGAAATGCGACCATTTCATGAAATGTTCGATCATTTCATAAAGTGATCAAATCTACGATATGGCCACGACATATGCATTTATTGTAATTAGATACATTTTTCTGCATAGATTTTCGTACTCCCGAATGATGCTTATTTAAAGATAGCTGTAGCGCGCCACAGCGACAATTGAACGCCCAATAAATAAGGGTGGAGATTCCCGCATGCCGCCAATGCGGTTTATTCCGCTTTATTTACCGCGTCATAAATACTGATAGCCGGGAAAGTCGCGCTGCACTCGCGTTTTCCGACACGTTGCGCACGTGCGGTGGTGCAATTAAAAACCAAGGACGGGGAAGAAATTCAAGGACATTTTAGTATTTATGCTAGTTTTAGTTTGGGAAATTATTTATATAATTAATGACTGAGCGAGCAAAGCGTCTCAGTTTCGAGATTGGCCACATGCTGTCCGGCTGTCAGTTTGTCTGGTTGCTTTCGCCTTCCACGTCGCATTTCTCAACCGTTTCTCGTGATTTTTAGGAAGGTTCAAAAATTGTGTCGATTTTTTTTTCGATTAAGTCTTTCGTAATTTTTCAAAATGGCGAACATATGAATTAAAATCTTTTTAAATAGGTATCATATTTCAGCAATTTCAAATTTTTTCACAAATATTATAGTACCTTAAATTTAAAAAAAACTGTAGGTGAACTTTTTTGTTACTCTTATTAAGACGCAATTTGTTTGTCTTTACATCTTTTTTATCCGATAAACTTCAATGGGTAGGGGTGACTCGCGAGGTCTACAGCTAGAATTATGATTTTTTTATACTTTAATATATTTGTGTCAATCTTTAGTTAGAGGACATAATTTTAACAACGCGTTCATAATACTGATAACATTCCCCGAAAGTCAATAAATCATAAACATTTTGACTACCTCGGTGGCGTAGTGGTTACCAACTCTAGTTTTTATATTAATACAGCAGTATACAATAGTTAGGGAGCCCAAGAGGGGACTTTTGGATTTACTCGAGCGTGTCAGAATAACATATAGAGGGGTACCTTGCACCCTGTTGAGTACCTCCACCAGGTATAAGGTATTGATCTAGGGGGGTGCGTCTAGGGTAGCCCATCAGAATATGAAAAAAAACCGATGGTCAGAAATACTCGAGCGCGACAGATTAAGATAAGGTGGGTTAATTACATGCTAAAAAGTATGCATTTTAATAATCTGACGGTCTTTTAATGGAGGGGGAGGGTCACAAACTTGCAAAAAACGTCACCTGGACATACTCGAGCGCGATCGCTTTTTGTAGGAAATAATGTAAGAAAAACGGAAAAAATATAATCTTCACCAACGATTTTCACAAGCCGAAGCAGCAAAAATCGTAAACGCAGTATAGTACGAGCAGTTGGTATAAAGCATGTATTCATTAGTCCGCGCCCCTCTTTCTCTTTCACTTTTCTGTATCCCTCACTCATTCGCACCGTCCTCACACTTGATCGCCAGATTTTGATGGGGAAGGGCCTGCAGAAACGGTTAAGTTTAGAGACGTGATATTTTTTTCCAAAATGTATGATGTTGTCAATTTTACGGCAGACAACTATATTAAACTTTATAAAATTCAAGATGGCCGCCATACAAGGGCAATTTTAAATCATCAGATTAAAAAAATCACCCCAAATAATCGTCAGGTTTTGGGCTAGCATGATCAGGACACCAAACTAAACCTTCTGGTATAATAATCTGACGCTCTCGAGTATTTCAGTATATCATTTTTTCTCTTCCGAATCGTCAGTCTTTTGAATAGGAGCTTCTCTCAGGCTCAATTAACATCCCCTCTGAAAGTCTGACGCGCTCGAATAATTTTTTTCCTATTTTCAACCTATCTTGGCAACACTGCCACCGAGTACATTGAGCTCCTACATATTTTTTGATAAATATACTTAAAATCGTTAGATTTGTCATCAAAGTATTACCAAAGTGTTCTCCAGCTGTATTTGCAACTGTGGCATTGTTATCTTCATTCATATTGGACTACAAAGTGAAGAAATTGATAAAGTTAAGTTGGAATTATATACCTTCATAGACTCTAATATATTACAGAAATCATTTTACTTTCGAGATATATCTTCAAAAGAAGAACTTTTCGCTGTGTCAAAATCAAACGGACAGCGTCAACTGTCATCTTGGCAACTATTTTTGAACTGTCAAACTCAATTGACACTCACATTTCGAGTTTGACATATAATTAATATTGCCATTATTAATAAATTACTCCGAAATTGGTAAATTATACAACATGAGTGTATGTAAAAAATGTTCGAAGCAAATCAAACCGAGTGATGTGTTACCAGTGTCTGGGTATTCCGACAGAAAATTTTACCAAGGAATCTAAGACTTATAAGGCATCCTGGAAGTGCCCAGATTGTAAACTTGGAGAAAGTCGAGTAAGTGGCGCCCATTCACCAGCTACAGCAACAACTGATGCATCTTCAAGTCATAACGAAGATTTAAAAATTTATATTGATAAATTGCTAGAAGAGCATTTGGCCAAGTTCTCCAGAGATATCCGGCGCGACCTTTTAGCTGAGAGTACTGACACAAGAAATAAAATACAAGAACTTACAGAGAGTATTGTGTTCATGTCAGCTAGATACGACGAGGTGATTTAGTATCAAAGGAGAATAGAATTACAGCTTTAGAGACAGAGAATATTGGACTGAAATCACGATTAACTGATCTTAACAACAGATTGAATAATTTCGAGCAACAATCGCGTGATAGTAATCTTCAAATACAGTGCGTTCCGGAGCACAAGACTGAAAATTTGAGTACCATTGTGAAGCTCAGCGCCACTGTAGGATTTGGTCTCCGCGAACACGAAGTTCTGAATTATCACCGTGTAGCCAAAATAAACAAAGATTCAAACCGACATCGTTCCATAGTTGTTAAATTATCCAGTCCACTCGTCAGAGACAATCTCATTGCAGCGGTCAAGACCTACAACAGGGTACATCAGAACGACAAACTTAACACCTCTCACTTCGGCCTGGCTGGCGAAAAGGCGCTGGTGTATGTCTGCGAGCATTTATCACCCAACAGCTCCACGCTGTTGCTCGGAAGGTCGCGAAAGAGAAGAAGTTCCAGTTCGTGTGGGTCCTTAACGGCAAAGTACATATGAGAAAAGACCCAACTGCGAGGAGCTTTGTAGTTAAAGATATTGACTTCCTAAATACCTTGTAATTAATTTTCTTTCTTTTTTAACTGTATAAATTGTTCATTGAGCTTTTGTATGGTTATTGTAAACTCTTTAAATTTAAATATATTGTATCAGAACGTTAGAGGACTAAACACTAAAACTGAAATTATCTTGACCAATGCACTAAAACAAGAGGCTGATGTCATTTTGATTACTGAAACATGGCTGAGCGACTCGGTGTTTTCTCATGAAGTTATAGATGATAGGTATGCTATATTTAGACGCGATCGTACAACAACGTCATCGGTAAAGAAGTCGGGTGGAGGCGTCATTGTCGTTGTTCTTAAAAAATATGCACCAATTCGTAAACTGAAATGGGAATCAAATGGCGAGGATTTCTGGGTGGTCCTGAAGGTGAAGCAGAGCAGTTCAAGTGTCTCAATTTGTATAGGTACTGTGTATCTACCTTCACCAGTTTCTTACACGGAAATGAAAGATGCTATGTCAAACTTAATTGATTTTATTCAGCACAAGTTACCTCAAAAATCAATATTAATTTTAGCGGGTGATTTTAATCGGCCCGGTATTCAATGGCAATTTGATCCATCTTCTCAATTCCTATTGCCAAAATGCTCTTCAGATCAGAAGGACAATTTACTGATTGATACTCTTTCCTTTAATGGCCTTTATCAACTAAATTATATCCTAAATGCTAATGACCGTACACTTGACTTGATTATAACAAACTCATAATGTTTCATTAAATAATTTAATGAAAGTATCTGCCTGTAACAAGCCTTTAGTTCCAGAGGATAAAAATCACCCGACTTTGAATATTTCGTTCAAATTACCATCATGTAAACCTCCTAAAATTAATAAAACGGCGTCATTAAATTTTTCTAAAGCTAACTACCCAAAAATAAAAGAAGAATTAGATCAAATTGATTGGGCCAGTCAGTTGGAGTCGACTCTTGACGTTGACGAAACTGTAGAAGTATTTTATAACACTATAAATCCTATTATCGAGAAACACACACCTATTTGTTACAAGGGCAGTAACACTTACCCTAATTGGTTTAGTCGTCCCCTTATACAAGCTCTTAAAGAAAAAGCAAAATTTCACCGTAAATACAAAAAATACTCTAACCCACGCGATTTACTATCTTATAAAGTACTCCGTGAGAGATGTGACAAGATGCTCCACGAATGTTTCGAGAAACTGAGGAATGACTCTAAGAATTATATCAAAAAGGACCCGAAATACTTTTGGAACTTCATCAAATCTACAAGATCAAATAGCAATGATATTCCGGATGAAATGTATCTGGACATTCAAATTGCCCACGGTGGTCAGGAAATTTGTAACCTTTTCTCAAATCATTTTCAATCGATATATTCAAGGGATCATTCATCATCATCATCATGGCCAACTTTAGACACGCCGGGCCCTGACTCTATTCCACCGGTATTTCTCAAAACTTGTGCATCACAGCTTGTAACACCTCTTTATCATATTTTCAACAAATCTCTTCAAAACGGTGTTTTTCCTGCCCAGTGGAAGAAAGCACATATTGTTCCCATTCACAAACAAGGTGATTGTTCTGACATTCGTAATTTTAGACCTATCTCAATTCTATCTGCAATACCGAAGTTATTTGAATCCATGGTACAGGTTAAAATCCTTTCGCATGTCAAACCTATCATAGATCCTCATCAGCATGGATTTCTACAGGGCAGGTCTACAGCGTCTAATCTCATGGAGTATGTTTCTGATATTTTTGATGCTCTGGACGAGAAAGCTGAAGTGGATTCAATCTATACTGACTTTTCTAAGGCATTCGATGTAGTTGATCATCCTATACTCATAGAAAAATTAAGTCACGCAGGAATTTGTGGTTCCTTGCTTAGGTGGTGCGAATCGTATCTTCGCAACAGATCTCAGTTGGTTACACTTCGGGGTTTCAAATCAGCAGCTAGACAGGTTCCTTCGGGTGTTCCACAGGGCTCGCATCTCGGGCCTCTGTTTTTCCTTATATTCGTAAATGATTTAGGTAAAACCATATCTTCTAAATATCAAATGTTTGCTGATGACCTTAAGTTATACCGTATTATTCGTAATGACACAGATATATTACAATTACAGAGCGACATTAACAGCGTTAGTCAATGGTGTAGCAAAAATAAAATGTTCCTAAACAAGTAGAGTAAAGCACTTTGCATTTATATAAAGTTTACTCGTAAGACAAGTGCTATACCTTCAAGCTACCACATTAATAATGTTACTGTAAGCCAGGTTACAAATACGCGTGACTTAGGAGTTGTATTAGATAGCAAACTGGACTTCAGAGAGCATATCGACTATATCGCTAAAAAAGGAGCGCGACTGGCTGGGTTTGTAACTCGTAAGACAAAATTCTTTAATGATCCCGAAGCTTCAACAATCCTATTTAACTGTTTTGTAAGATCACTCTTGGAATATTGTAGTGTAGTTTGGAACCCGTTATTTCAAGTTCACTGTAACCGATTAGAGAGAATCCAAAAGAAATTTCTTTATCATCTTACATTTGCAAAAAAATTATGTCACAATCTGGAATCTTATGATGCTAGGCTTGAGTACTTTGGAATAACTTCTCTTCATCGGAGACGGAATATAACTGACATCCTCTTTTTGCAAAAAATTGTAACTGGTAAAATCGATGACCCCGCATTGCTGGGTAGGATAAACTTTTCGGTTCCACGTCAAAACAGCCGACTTCATACAAGGAAGACGTTCAGCACCCCCTTAACCCGTACTTTGTACATGGAGAATTCACCGATTGTTCGCATGTGTTCCTCATATAATGACGTATCTTCCAAATTTGACATATTTAGTGCATCGGCCAATTCTATCAAAAATAATATGCTTTGAATTATGTATAGTTAATGTTTCGGTGTAGGTTTATTTGTTTTACTTATATAGGTTCTGTATATTATGCATGCTGTGTTCACATCGAGAAGACGTTGCACTTTCACATGTTTCTTATTGTCTATGATACCTATATAATGTTACTGTGTAATGTCAGTTTTGTGAACTTAATAAATAAAAAAAAAACCCTTTCGTATGGCCACCTCCACCATGCAAGTGGGCAGATTAACATGCCTTCGTTATCGGAGACACATGGGAGCATTTAAGTTATCAATGTCTGACGCGCTCGAATATTTCCATTTATCGATCTTTTTACAATTTTTACCCTACCCTTTAGACGCTTCCCCCATCAGTGAACAGGTACACATTACATAACCTTTTTCTCTTATAATGTCTAATCTTCAAAATCTAATAGGTCCTCGAGTAAATCTGAATTTAGCCTACAACAGTTACCTGCAGGAAGACATGCAGTATTGCGTGCGGGTCGCCGCCGCCGAGCCGCGATGCGCGCGCGCCGGCCAGCAGCAGCCGCATGCAGAACGGCGCCGCGAAGCACAGCCGCCGCTCCCAGGGCGACCACGCGCGCATCGCCTGCAGCCCAACCATATTAAAGTCCCTTCCATTCAAAATGGTAGCGCGGTAATATTTAAGTATCACACACAAATAAATTGACAAATCACACAAATTAAACTAATCTATAAATAAGTGGTTTATTAAATGCTAAATCGGATGCCTCATTTTTAGACAGCAAAAATAATTGGTTGATTTTGATTCCTTTTTTAGGAAGTTTTATTATGTACCTAAATCATCATTTTATCATACATATACCCGTGCGATGATTATATGGCCCGCTCCTACTTGTTTTTCGTAATTTTAAAAGCTTTTATTCAACTTGCAACGTATCTTGAATGTATGGTTAGGGCAAATTTTGCGAGTCAATTTTTAACCAGTTATCTTCAACCGATTAAACTGAAATTTTTCATACTTATGTACGTCGCATGACAATACAATATTATGGAGTCAATAAGCAGTTGTCATGATGGAGCAGGGATATATTCGACAGACCTCAGTTATAAAACAACATAACCTCATTGTGCAGGACTCGTTTGATTTGTCTTGACAAGCACTTTATGGTAGACAATGTTAGGGTCTGATCACGGAGATGCAAGGATGGAAAACAGTAATAAATTGACGCAACCCCTTTAACTGTGGACTTATTACATTTGTCTTGATGAGTAGTGACTTAATAAGGCCTTACAATAAAAGCTTGTATGAAAAAAAATGTTTTTAGGTTTATATTTCTAACTTTAATAAATTTTCAAAATTAAAAACCGACTACACCCCCAAACTACCCAACCATGGTACCACCTGGAAAGTATACCCTTCAAAACAAATAAAGATTTTTTTTAATCGGTCCAGGTGTCTTTGAATAATCGGTAAACATATATAAAAAAAAATAAAGGATCGCGACGAATCGATAATCTCCTCCTTTTTTGGAAGTCGGTTAAAAAGAAAATGATAATAACATAATTTTAGTCAATGTTAGTCTTTGAAAGTTTTAACATGCTTAAGCTCAAGGTGCCTAAGAGCTCAAAGACACTACGACGGCACGCTACGGTGTAAAGCTTATCCGGTAGAAGCTCCCAATCTTAAAAGCTTTAGATTCAACGCTGTTGTAGCATCAACTAACATTTAATAATAATACCTATACGTAGATACCCAGGCCTGAGTGTTTGTTTAAGACACTACTTAAGTTTAGTTTATTCTGTGGATTTATTATCTTTTTACAAGCTCTTATTTAGTTTCACCTATCCCGTTGTCTATCTGTAAGCCTTAGAGGGTCACGGTGAGGCAATTGCCGTTTCACTCGATATGTCCAAGGCTTTTGACCGGGTCTGGCACGAAGCTCTCTTAAGTAAGCTTCTAGCGTATGGTATATCAGCAAACCTATGTAGCTGGATATCCGATTTCCTGAGGGAACGGTCGATTCGAGTGGTTGTAGAAGGCTGCTCTTCTGACCTAACGGCTATTAATGCCGGGGTACCTCAGGGATATGTTCTCTCTGCAACCTTGTTCCTACTGCACATTAATGACCTTCTGACATCAGGCATTATTGGCTACGCCGATGACAGCACTGTTGTAGACAGTTATATGTCCAATGCCCGTACAAGTCCACAAGAAATCCAGTCACTGAGAGAATCTATGATTGAACGAGTTAATTTGAAATTACAGGGGGTGTCGGATTGGGGTGACGCCAATCTTGTGAAGTTCAACCCGTCCAAAACCCAGGCGTGTCTCTTTTCTGCGAAAAAGAGTAACTTCCAACTTACACCCACTTTCCAAGGTGTTTCCTTGCCGATAGTTGACCATCTTGGGCTTTTAGGCATCAGCGTTACGGCCAAACTCAACTTCGGCCAACAGATAGAGTCGATGGCACTGACTGTTGTTGGTTGTCAACATTGGGCGTCATTTCTAGGGTCCGGCGGTACTTCAGCCCTGAACGGCTACTTAATCTTTATACAGCCCAGGTTCGCTCCTGCATGGAGTACTGCAGTCACTTGTGGAATGGCTCCACTAAATACCAACTTGAGGCACTAGACTCTGTTGACCGAAGAGCCCGCAGGCTTATAAACAGCGATGAGCTTTCGAATAGAAAATTGCAGTCCCTAGAGCATCGTCGCAAAGTAGCCTGCTTATCGGTTTTCTATAGGATACATTTTGTAGAGTGTTCGAAGGCTCTTTTTGATCTCGTGAAACCCTTACCATTTCTCTATCGGACTACGAGGCGCGGACAGGGGTTTCACCCCTTTATCGTTGAAATACCTAAGTCTCGAACTAAACGCTTTGACAATTCCTTTTTGGTTCGAGTAGCTAAGGTGTGGAATGAACTGCCTGCGTCTATATTCCCAGAGAAGTACAGCCCCGGGACATTAAAAAGTAGATTGAATGGGTATCTTTTGGATAGGCATGCTTCATCCTAGTCTTCATCGTCGCTTTCCATCAGGTGAGATTGAGGACAAATGCCTAAACCAATATATTGTAAAAAAAAAACAAATCTCGTAAGTTAAGTTTGACCCACTTTCCGGTTTTCGAATAAGCTGATATTTTTGCACGCATGGGTACGTATATCACGTGACAGTGCAATATTATGAATGGAGCTGATTTGATGATAGAGCCGGAAAGTGGTTGTAAGAACTCTGTAATGAAAATACCCAACCTGATCGTAGTTTGGGCTCGTTTGATTCGACTTGAGGTGTACTTTTAACTTTTAGTTTCATTACTTTAGTTAAGAACTTGTTTAAATTATATTTTTAAATAATTACTTGTTTATGTCCAGTACACTTTATAAACAAGTAATTATTTAAAAATAACAGATAAACAAGCTGTATGGAGTAGATTAAAACAAATGTCTTTTATAGCGTAAACAAAACAGCAAAATTTGGATTTTTAAACGGTTTTATTTAGCCTGGCCAGTTTATTAACTTTTAACATGCCTACATAATATACCTTACTTATAAGTTAAATTAATGAGATATTAAAAGTAAATATATGGACTGCTAGCTAGCCGTCCAAAGTACTCACCTTATATAGGCCAAGTAGACTGCCCAGGCAGTAGATGGCGAGCGCAGTGTAGCGTAGCAAGGCGGGCGCGCAGTACACCGTCGCCGTCACCATCGGGATCGCACCTGCGACCAACACGAACGATACACACAGGATTTGAGGAAATTACTATACAGTATTCCAGTAGCAGTGTGGCTTCTGGCATAGGATATAACCACTCTATCTCTTTCTGTTGATCTCGTAAGAGGCGACTAAAAGACTAAACATAAACATCTCGTGGTACACTAAGAACAAAGAATGGTTGCTATTGCTAGTCATCATCATCCGAGCGTATTCCCGGTTGCATCCTCAGCAGCAACGCTTCAGAGCCCGGGGTCCGCTACCTAACCAAGGAGATTTGACGAGGTTAGATACTGGTTTTTACACAGAGCGACTGCCGTCTGACCTCCACAACCCAAAGGGTAAACCAGGAACCAATCCTTGGGTAGTTTGATGATCAAACGCTAGGTGGCGTTCGGGACCCACAGTTTATTAGAGAGAGTTAATGTCGGGCGGTGGTCTCATCTAATGCGAAAAATCTCGTACACTTTCAATTCGCCACGACCCATATGAACATAACTCTATTTGGTCTGTATTGTTGAGATATTGCGGAAATTAAATTTAGTTCAGAAATGTTGATTGTAGAAGAGGCTTATGTTATTTGTTCGTAATGATTATCATGTAAGTTGGGTGATCGGAGCCTAAGTAAGATTATGCTGCCAAATATGATAGATATGATTTTAACGAGCCTCCGTTGACCTTCGCAGAGTCAGGTCGGTCGCTTTAATGGATAATTTTGTGCAAATAGTGCCAAACGATACCATACTACTACGAAAGCAGTTAGAACTGATGTACATTATGAAATGCAATAAATAAATTGTATGGAAAAAAAAATATTGCAAAAGTAAAAATAAAGTGTAGAAACACGTAGAGTGGCTTTGTATAGCCCTCAAACGAAATAAGAGTAACTATTTTGTGCCTACTTGTCAGCAAATATTGCCATTAGTTTTATATACTTTTATCTGAGGTGGCCCTGTTGGATATACCTAAAATCATTAATTTTATCGGTTTAATTAAAATTTTGATTAAAATTTTGATTAAAATCATCTGACATGAATTCTGAATGAATAAATAACGCTTTGATCATCCGTAATTTCATTTCGTCATCAATCAAATGTTCCAATAAGTATTAATATCTACTTTTTAGTGTTCCGTACAAAATATGAAAAAACGGAACCCTTATAGGATCACTCGTGCGTCTGACTGTCCATCCGTCTGTCACAGCCAATTTGCTTCGAATCTATGACCCAAACAGATGTGCAAAGTAAATAAATATTTTTTTTTTGAAATAGTGTCATTTTCCGCGGACAAATAAGGAAATAAAAAAAATAAAAGTTTCGCAAACCTCACAGTGTTATATATCAAATAAGAGGGCTCATTATGAGGAACTCAAATATATTCTTGTTTTTATTGTAAAATAAATAGTTTTGATTATATTCACGAAAAAAGACGAACATTGACCATTCGCCCTGATCTCCAAAATTACTGAGGCCAAAATTTTGAAAAAAAAAATTAGAAATTGCTTAATTTCTTAGATTACAGAAAAACCTATAAGAATACTATCAATTGAAAATAAAGTGGTAAACTCAATATAACACTTACAGAAAATCTTCGGAATTGTACGGAACCCTCTCCACTCTCACAAACTCACACTTGGCCCGTTTTTTTTTGTAAGTGGGATCAGTAGGATGGCTTATAAAATGACCTAAGTGCTGGGAATAAATTTGAAGAAAGGCGGTTATATGTTGCTAAGAAGCAGTTTAACAACAGTTTGTCACAAACCCGATCTCAAATAAAAATTGCGTATTGGGTGCCATCAGTGCCGGTTTTAGCATAACCTGCGCCCTGGGCGAGATTTCTAGAGCGCCCCCTACCTAATTGCAAAATAGACGTGAACTAAAAAAAAAATTGGCTTATTAGGTAGATTATTAAAAAGTGTGGTATAAGTATTTCTCAGTGGTATTTTCTTCTCTGATTAGAAAATTATAACGAAGATACAGCGTATTTGAAATTTGATTGACGTCACGATCAGGTTCGATTTTCACCAGAAGATAACATAAATCGCCCCCACTTCGAGACTTTAATATGCTATATCTTTGTGAATTTTAACTACTTTGTTAAACGAAAAAATTGGGTCCATTATTTTAGGTAATCTAGTTGACGGACTAAATAAAATGATATATTTTTACCCAGTCCACATCCCTATTCAAACCCAAGGGGTTCGCGAGGGGGGGGGGGGGGGGGGGGTAGGGGGGGGGGCTGCCCCCCGCCTCCTCTAGAAAATCGAAAAATGTAACGTTTAGTTTTTAACAAATGTTGACATTCAAGTTTCGCCATACTGTTTGTCCTAGACGCGTATTTTAATACAGAACCATCTGTTGACTTGTCACAGATAAAAACTCGTGTAAAGTGAACAAGTAAAAAGTCAAGCACACTGTCAAGAAAGCCACTCACTTTGGTGGCCTAGACGTTTTAGGCTGAAAATACACCAACGGAATACTTAGATTTTAACTTTTTCGGACGCACCGAATCCCATACAAATTGGCTACTCTCCTTAGATGTCCGAAATATGTCAGAGGCTAAATTTTCTCAGAATGTTCTGATTTTTTTCAGAACGAGGTTTTATTTTTGTGCAGTCAAGAACACGTTGAAGTTTTTACTTGCTTTATAAGCTCTCGACTGTACATACTTTTCCATTCCAACTTACTTCTACTAGTTTGATCATCGGCTGGCAACGCTCTTGTTCAAACCCATTCGAAAAAAGGCAAATAATTTTAATAAAATAACAACTTATTCAAAAACAATGAAGATAACCATTTTTTTAGCAAAATTAAAGGAATTTACGAGTAAGTAGGTCTCGATTAATGAGCGAGGGGATAAACAAGGGCGGCCGTGGCACCCCTTTATACCCGGCGCCCTGGGCGGTCGCCCAACCGCGCCCACCCCTAAAACCACTACTGAGTGCCATGGATACTGTAAGGCAGAGGTTCCCAAACTTATTTTGTCGAACGCCCACTTTAAACAATCAGTTATTTTGTAGCGCCCCCCATTTTTTTCACCATAAAAACCTGAATCACATATTTGTCTTGCCTGTAGTTTAATTCAACCTATATTCTAAACTAGACTTTTTTACAAGAGAGAGCAATAATAATACATACACCAGTATATTAGAGTATCTTTTATAAAAAAATAACAATAATTAACATTGTTAATTTTAAATAAAAAATAGCAATAATAATACAATTTTACAATAATAAAGAGTATCGGAAGTGGGGACCTCACCTGCGAAACTTTAAAACACGAAATTTTTTTCAGTGTTTGATTCCTTTAACGATATAAAAAGCGTTGTGAACGCATTAAAATAATAAATATTAATTACATTTTTAGTTTATATTTGTACAATAAAAAAGGATATAAATATGAACTAATAAATGGATGTTGTGTAGTAAGAGGATTTTAATTTCAGTGAATTTTAAAATATGAAATAGCTGAAGTTATAAATCACTCATTGCTTAAATCACATCAGCGCCCCCCAACTTTATTCTGGGCCCGTTACCGCCCCCCTTAAAGCCTCCAGCGCCCACAAGAGGGCGTTATCGCCCACTTTGGGAAAGACTGCTGTAGGGTCTTGACGATGAAAACAGGGTTAAATATTTTTATTTTTACATGTTAACAGAGCTAACTTAACTGTTATAGTTTTCCTATTAATTAATTATAATTTATATTGTTACCATCAGGATTTTTTCGGATTTTAGTAGACGGTCGACTCCAAAAATATTTTCACTGAAATTAAAATATTTCGCGAACGGATCACTGAATTGAAAAATGATTTTCACAATTCCGCATTTTTTTAAAGTACCTATGAACAAAAAATAACACACACTTAATTTTTATCCAACTTCCAAAAGGAGGGGGTTATCTGTCTGTTCGTCGGAATCTTTTGTTTTATGTATGTTCAACGATTATTCGAAGACTCCTAGAAAATATATAAAAAAATCCAAATCGTTATTTGGATTTTTTTTTGTTTAAAAGGGTAAAACTTGTCAGGTGGTTCCATGGAAATGGTGTCAAATTGATTGTATAGTTTGTTGTCATAGTTTTTTCCTTGTCTTGACTTCGGAACCCTTAAAAGAAAGAAGAAGGAAACAGCTCTACGCTTAACTTTGAAAGAATTTTGTGAGTTCTAAATATTCATTTATTATTATCATTCGTATGAAGCCTCTGCACATGCCTTGCCAAATAAAGGGCGCTCGCGAGCGCTGCCGACGAGATGGTGTGCCAAGTTTCACAGGCGGTGTTATGTGTTCATGTCTCATTTACTTTTAGTGCCGAGACCTACATTTCTAAGCTATACACGATGAAAAATTACAAACTGAGTAAAAGCATCGTAAAATTAATTGCTTTTTGTATTTATATTTGTTATTTTGCACAACTGTCGGTTTGCTACATCCGAACGACCACAAAAAAGGTTAGTCGTTGTTAGGTTGAGACGAGAGGTTATAAGTTGTGTAAGTTAAGTGGATTCAAAAGTTACTCAAATACCTATATGATTTATTGATCCAAAAAGGAACCATTTGTCCAATTCGCTCTGACACCACGATTCATTCTGCCTGACCCTTGCTGGCTACTAACTTATACTAAAAGTTATACATCGAAACTAGTGATTTCTGCGATATGAATTTCACTTGACTCTTATTTCTTAAAGCCATAAAAAGTCGGCACCTAGCCTGCTCTTATCTTCTATCTATATATATAAAAGAAGAAACTGAATGACTGACTGACTGACTGACATATCAACGCACAGCCCAAACCGCTAGGCCTAAAGACTCCAAATTTGGCACATAGGTTCCTTATGAGGTCTAAGGGTGCACTAAGAAATGATTTTTTTAAAATTCACCCCCTAAGCGGGTGAAACGGGGGTAAAAAGTTTGTATGGACAAACAGGATTAGTTTGACCATTTTATTCGAAACTTCGCAAGAGTACTCCCGGCGGTAAATAAGTAAATATGTGTTTCAAGAAATTTCAAAATTCATTCCCTAACGGGGTGTAACAGGTTTCCAAAGATTTTATGGGGAAACCAGATTAGTTTGACCATTTTGAAGCGTCAGGGGAGAGGCTTATTAGAACCATTTTCGACATAGACATAGATATGACTGACGTAGATAGATAGAGACTGATCGATCAATGCGCAGCAGAAACCGCAGGGTCTAGAGACTTCAAATTTGGCACATAGATTTTTATGAGGTCTAGGAGTACACTAAGAAAAGATTTTCAAAACTCACCCCCAAAGGGGGTCAAACGGGGGTCCAAAGTTTGTATGGAGTGAACAGATTAGTTAGACTATTTTATTCGAAACTTTCGCAGTAGTACTGACGGTAAATGAGTAATTGTGTATTTCAGGATTTTTCTAAATTCAACCTCTAAGGGGGTGAAATGGGGGTCCGAAGTTTGTATGGAGAAACAAGATCAGTTTAACCATTTTGAAGCGTTCCGTCGCGCTCTCCCTGTCTAGCAAATGACGAGAACGGGAACGGGAAGGAAACGGGAGAGGGAGCGGGAGAGGGAGGTTCGCTGGGTCTGGCCTTTAAAAGCTAGGCCTTTAAATCCCTACGTTATAATAAAAAATGTTATATTTTATAAGTATCCTATCATTTTAACATAAAATTCATATGTTATCACAACATTAATAACGTAAAAAACCAAGTAAAAATCCTATTAGAACCATTTTCGACTTCTGCGCGGACGAAGTCGCGGGTTAAAGCTAGTTTACTTATAAATGAACCCTGATCTTATTTACTTACCCAGGAAACTATAACAACATATCGCAAAGTAAGCGTCGTAAATCGTGTGGCTACATTTGTAGCAGCTAACAGAGCGAGAGTTAGGGCTGTCACACACAGCTGGAGCTTACTGGCGTAGGGCAGGGGTCACACTCTACTAAAAATTAGGCTAGTTAGTCGCCAGTTATTGGCATGATACGGACATGTATGTTTAATGGTTAGTATGAGTAATTTATATCATCTAAACGGCTGTAGTCTCTTTACTTCGGGAAGCTAATAAGAAAATGCGCATATTTCTTTAAACATCCCAGCCGGTACATTAGGCATGGCTCTTGATAAAGCAATCGTTTTTTTTCCGGAAAATTAGGCACTGATTACTTTGAATTGTATTTGCGAAATGATGGTATTACTTTGGGGATTCGAGCGCGCGTATGTTACGTATTTATTTGACTGCCCGGAACGTGCTGCTAAAATAGAGTTACTTTCTACATACTGTAAATGATATGTTTTGAAAATTTTTAAGCATTATTTTAACATACCTAATATGAATAATTTTATTGCACCAAAATATTTCTATCAAAATAGTTATCAAAAGTATGCATGATGTAGGTATACAATACCACCTAAGGTAAGGCAAGCCAAGCTATTAGAAAAACTGCCAAGTAGACTAGCCCAATATGATCCTCGCTTTAGTGTGCCGGTCATAACTGTTACATAATCTGCAGCCGACCACCGGACCGCAGGGGCTGACTGAACCTACATTATCACTACTGCAGTTGTGCCTTGTTTATGCTCCACCAAGCGCCTGTGGTCGTAACTATTGTAATAACGAAAGAGAATATAAATTACTTTTTTAAGTAGGTGATTAATATTTGGCGCCTGCAATTTGTTTTAGTCCTTGTTTTTACAAGCTTTCGTGTACCGCTTCGACTTTCGCCATGACTATAAATCGTAAATATAATAATATTTAGTAAATGATATGCAAAATTATTTTTCTAAACCCATGCAAGGTTTAATATGATGGGTGTAGATAAAGTCTTGTATGCAACTGTACATAATTTGATATTAAAACAGCCATGTGATACTATTATTATTTTAATATCGTGCTTTAATATCCCTTATTATAATACAAAAGTTGCATAAATAACTATTTGTGTTTGGTACTGCATAATGAAGACTCAATTTCATTTGCAGTATTGTATTTCTTGTGTACTTTCTACTTCATTCCACCAATAAAAATAAAAAAAACATTATTTTTAGTGTCGAACACATCTTATCTACAATGTATATATTTATTTTATTTCTTGTTTATATTTATCAAACAATAGTTTTAATTGATTTCAAAACAACTATAAATAGAATTTGTTTCATTCAATTTCAAAGAATTGTCGTTTTAAGTGTCTTTCCAAAGATAAACCGGTACCGTTGGTTTTATACAATGTGATTGTTTTTAAAAATATAAAAATGGCTTATTAAATATTTAACCTGCCAGATACAAGTTACTCGGAATATTTTCCACAGTTTCCACTTCGCTTTTTTCATCCAATTTACGTGCATACATAGTTTATATGCAGTCAATAAGAATGGGCAGTCAATCTGCCCGGGCTTACCCTATCACCTTATAAATAAACCAAGGAACCTTTCTGATGTATTTTTAGACCTAAGGGTTATTTTTTATGTGCATAATAATGAAATGCGTAGGTGAAAGGTAAAGAATTGATTTAAGATTCATGGTTCGGAAGTAATCGCGATTACGCAGAATCAATGTCATATGAGCTAGCGAGGTTCTCGTTTGCTTCTGAAACTAGGTCGTCTTTGCTGAACGTGAATATTTTGCGCCCTGCGCTTTTCGTTAAGAGAGGTGTAGCGAAAGTCAATACAAACTTTCGTGGTTATGGTGCGGTTTGATTTATAAAAAAAAACATACAAAAAAATCGTGCTAGAGTGGGATATAGCCATGAAGTTGGAACGAATATTAGTAAATTGTTTTAGTAAAAAATATGTAAAAGTAAAAAGTAGTTTATTATCTCCAACAATGAACAATAGATACAACATGTAACATGAAAACAGAAAGTGTATCTGGAGTACAAATTGGAAGAGCCTGGAGCTTGATAAAGGCAGTGCTCCCCGCCTCTGGACAGTATCATTTCATTGTTAATAGTAGTTAGTACTAAAGTAATCTGTGATAATTATGTAGGTCCTCGTGAATATCCTTGATTTTGATGTTTGTCCACAGATTTGACAGCCAACAACAGCCAATCGACGACCTCCGTGGCGTAGTGGTCACCATGCTAGTTCGCCACCCAGAGGTCCCGGGTTCGATCCCCGGCCAGGGCAAGTCGGAAAATGGCCTTTTTCAAATTGTCCTGGGTCTTGGATGTTTATCTATATATGTATTTGTTATAAATTATAGTATCGTTGAGTTAGTATCCCATAACACAAGTCTCGAACTTACTTTGGGGCTAGCTCAATCAGTGTAATTTGTCCCTATATATTATATATATTTTAACTGCCTGTCGAAGCTGTGGCAAAATTAAGGACATTCACGATACATACATATTTTTTTTTTATAAAAGTTTTATTTATGTGGGTCTATGGATTTTAGTACTACACAATTAAAGTTGGTTTCCCCGCTGGTCAGTAATTTGGTAAAGTGAACCTAATGATGATGGCTGGAAACAGAAATGCCCGCCCGGATACATTACTGGCGCCATCAATCAAAATAGAAAGAATGAGTGAGTGACTAATGGATCAGACGAGTTGGGTATGGATGCTTCTGTAGTATGGTGCATATACTACTATATACATATATGCATTTCGTATATCAAATAATAAAGGAAATTTCCTGGGTCAAAAATAAATTATTTGGTACATTTAAAGAAATAAAACGTCGCAAAATAATGTCACTTGTCTTTGACATATCCATTTTAACGTGATTTTAAATTTATAATTGTAGAAAAACTGATCTTAGCGCGATAATAGCGCTATTTGACTCCAAGAAACTATGACGTCATTAGTTTTGATTACATACAAAGAGCTTCAGAAAAAGTATCTGACTTGAGTTGTTAGAAACTTTCTATTTTACAAATAAATAGATATCTATTATTCAGATCCCTATTATCCCTATTATCACAACATTAATAACGTAAAAAAACAATTAAAAATCCTATTAGAACCATTTTTAACTTCTACGCGGACGAAGTCGTGGGTTAAAGCTAGTGTGTTTATAAAAAGGTTGATTTTCAAATCTCTGTACTTTTATTGTTTAAGTGCGTTATGAATATAAAAGAGATCTTTAAAGTCGAGAAAAATGCTTGACCCTGACATATTGAGAGTAGAGCAATACCTCAACGCTCCGCTTATAGGGCGTGCAATACGTGTAGGGACAATATTTTTGATAATGTATGTAACCGATGTGCTAAAATTATTTTTCCATTCATCATGCCCAGTCTCTGAAAGTAGCATCTTGTACGACTCTCCGTGGCTACGGCTCCGGCTCGTCAGGCTCGCCATTCATCTCCGCTGTAAGCAGACCGCACGCCGGCTATAAATCGCGCCGCGCAGAAGGCAGCTGCTCTACGTGTGCAATGAATCATAAAAGTGTGCTGGAATGCTTTACGTATAAGATTTATCATTGCGTTACGTTTCTTAAAAACATTGGTGAAAGATACTGCGTAATTTCAGAAAAATATTTAAGGTTAAGGTGTAGTTTATACGTATGTTTATACTTATACCACGAATAAACAAGTGCTTTTCCATTTTTATATGTGAAAAAAAATCGGAAGGTAACTTTGAAGTTTCCCCCAGTATTATCAATATTTTGTGTACAAAGAATGTTTATATTAATCTTTTAAGACCGTAAAATACCAGACACAATAAGATACCTATAGAAAATGGTATTTATAAATGGCGGTTGTCAAGGGGTTTATATTTTGGTTTTGACTGTACCATTTACGATTCTACCAATATATTCAATATTTATCTGAATCTAAAAATAGCAGACCTTTCATCCTTCAACTCTGGTGATTACTTTTTTATTCGGAGCCGACAGAGCTACTAAAGCAATCTGCAAATGTGTCCACCTGTTAAATAATTTCGGCGTATCACGTGATCCGTCTGTCCCGGCCCTGTCGACCGGAATAGATTAGCACACTCCGCCCCCGTTAGGCTCTATCCAAATAGAGCTACTTGGTTGACCTTCGAGTTTCTAGTGTAAAAGAGATTGAATTATATTTTACGCGACTTCTCTAGAGTAGTAATTTTTACGTACGGTTAGTTAACTAGGAGCCTGACCAAGCCTCTATTGTAATCATCATTCTACTCTCAAATTCAACTGTAAATAAATATTTGGAAAGACCTTATTCAAATCTTTTCAAATGTCCAAGATTTCAAAAAAGCATTTTACGTCCAATTCAGGTTTGGTGTTAACCGTTCCTTATTATATTGCTGCGAGCCAAATTAAACAGGGGGACAATTTAAACAAAAGTTTACTGCATACAAATAAAGATAAATTAAATGGCCTGTGAACTAATAAAGATTGTTCTTGTTTGCCGATTCATTTTAGGATTGTGCTTTGTTAACTTTTTGTATTCGTTAAATGAATAAAATTAAGTAAAGTAATAAACAATTGTAAGTAATCTTAATGTATGTAATTACTTATTGTAGAAATTGTTTCCGTCAGTGAAGAGTAGTTGTACTGATTATAGCTATAAATGTTACAAGAGCAATTGTCTGAGGCCTTTCTTCATTTGATCGTTGAAGAATACAGATATCTGAAGTAAATTGTTGTTTCTAAATTTTATGACCCCCGCACAATTTAATAAAAAAAAAACGTCGATATATTCCATAAATATATATAAGGCCTTTTAAAAGGAGAAAGCAGTGACGAACAAATATTGAAAGCTAGTACATAGATACGTAACTACTAACTGTTAGTTGCTTTTAAAAACTGTATCCATTTGCTTGAAACATTACTCACACTACATTCATTGGCAGGAGAACTAAAGTATTGTTGAGATCTAAGCGCGTCTGCGACCGTAAAGTTCTCGGATTGCTGGCCTCAGCTAGGTAAACCTTAAAGTCGTGTCTGTATTCTCTTTCGAGTAGTTCTATCTGCTCTAGACAGGTCGTATCTAAAGAGATTTCTCTTGAATATGTAACTATATGAAAACCAAATGTATTTTTAACTTTCATTTGGAATAATTATTTCTTATACTTATTAAGATTAATTGGGAGAAAAACTAGGTCATATAGGTAGGTACAATATAATAATAATAATAAGCTTGTGGCGAACTGTTGGAGAGTAACGACACCACGAACCTGAATGCTTCAGAGAGGCGGTCAGAGCCCTCGTCCCCGACGTGTCTTCGTCGGTCAGGGTGGAGACCCAAGAGCACTCGCAGGGCTCTCAGCTCTGTATTGCCTTAATTGGCCGGGCAGACAGGAGTCGTTAGAGCTGTTGCTCCAGGGTTGGAAGTGTTAAAGGTCATAACGCCGCGAATAACTTCGGAGAAAGCGCAGCACACCTCTCGACACCCCTGAGTCGCCTGTACCGGTGTTGCTCCTTTACCGGCAACTATTGTCGGCGCGTTTGAGGGGCCCATCTAGTGAGTGGCAAGCCTTCACCTGCCTACAATAGTCAGTAATCATGATTATGGTAGGTGACCTTACTATTGCAATATCCCAGCATCAGTCCATCTCAATCTCATTCCATAACCCATGGACCTTTCCCTTTTCTTGCAATAGATCTTTCTCCAGCCGAAATCTATTCGAGGGTACACCTTTCATAGGTATATTCACGAATAGGTTTTGGCGGGAGCACCACATAACATCAACTTCTCCAAAGGGCCTCTACGTGTTGGATCTGTATCCCTACGCTAGCCTCTAAAAGGACCGGAGTGAAAAGACCCGTGAAACTAAAGGAGATAAACAATAATAAATAATAAAATGTTTTATTTACTCATTAGAAGAATAAGTCCTTGTGAGGAGTCTGAAGTCTGCACTAGGCGTGAGCCTGTACGACAGATAACCACGCCCCCAACAGGCCAATAGGAAATACAATTTTGTCCCTTAGCAAATTAGCATAATTCGTTTCTAACAACTATAAGCTATTCAAAATTAGCATTACAATACCACATTAGAAAGATATATATGATACATTATCGGCAAACATGTACAATACACATTTGTGACTCCAAGCAAACAAATTAGTTTAATGAGTTTTCTAACAAATATAAACTATTCAAAATTCAATTTAACAGAAAGGTATTTATGATAGCTAATCTTCTAACACATGCTATACAAAAATATGAATATGAATAAGATGTTTGTCATAGGTATAGATTTTTATAATGACAAAACAGGTGTGCAGTGTGCATGTGTTGTCATGGGACCTATGTAATAAATACATATGAATCTACTCTTATCAAAAGAGAATGCATCATACTTATGTACAAAAGACCATGTGATGGTTCCTGAATGTTACTTCTCTCAAAAAGCAATGAATTTGGATATTGTATACGAGTTGATAGTTTATTAAAAATACCGATTTATGGCCGCGCTCGGTATCTGCTATAATATAAGCTGAGGCTGAGTTAGTGTGGAAACCCTTTTAAAGGACCCATTCTCTTGTCAATCTTTGTCGATTATTGGATAGAACGCCTGAGTCATCCATACGGCACGGGTCGAATCGGCGACTCTTTGTGGCGACAAACAAAGATAGATTATGCATGATTGGCGGGTGACGAAGAATGCGATAGGGAAAATGAAATGACTCTGGACAATGCTGCTATATTACATGTAGTCATTTTATAGAATTTTATTGCGTATGGTTTTATTTGCCCAATATAAAATGTAAAAATAGTCAATTCAAAGCCGCAAACCCCAAAATGTCCTGTCTGTGATAAATGTATGAAATTAAAAGCCTTTTCATAAGTACTTAACGGCAAATAGTGTACAAGTTGGCACTTTTGGTACCAAACATGAATACGCACATTGTATTGATTGTAAGTATGTTTGATTTGTTGGAAAACGGCAAAGTCATGATGTTTTATGTATTGGGCTGGCGACCTTTAAAGGCTCTGCGGCATACCGTGCCCGCCACATTGTGTTCCCAACTACAAATTGACAGCTTGATTACTTCCCCTGCCGTATCGACCCAGCCTGTTTGATCATATCTACGACAATAATCAACCTTGGAGTTTTGTTTGCTGTAGAGTAGAACAAGGGTTCATCAAAGTTACATTTACAAAAGTACAAACGTCGAGGGCCACTCGGTTGAAGTGTAAAGCGGAACCAAATCATGGCGCGAGTGCGTCTCGATGGAACTCCAATAAAAGCAGATGACCACTTCGCTCCCCTCGCGATCACTCCACTGCATTCTTTTGTCGTCTTATCCCACCGTCACAAACTAATTTACCCTCCTTATATATAAAATTTTTACAGGTAAAAGTGGGAAAAAACCTTTTCCGTAAGTATTCCCATTTGAATAATTGAATGTAGGTCAAGTAGAAAGGAAAAGTAAACTCGGCAAATTATTAGTCCGTAGAAAAAATGCGCCTCATTTTTAATGAATCAATGCTTTTCAAAGTGTTTTAACGGATTTAATTAAAAATAAATACTAATGCTTGCGAGTAAGCAAAGCTGCTAGCCATTCTTTCACCCTTCTATTGCGAATGTTCTTTGGAAAATGTTGGTTTGTGTCGTTGGTGAGTAACTTTGCATGCGAGAGTATAAATACCCAACATGAAACTGTGATTACAAGGGCTGCCGTCCGCGATAAAGCCTATCTGGCACCGCCACGTGCGAAACCCGTCATCAAGTTAATGTTAATAACACTAGCTGTTCGCCCGCCGTCGCCGCGGCAGATAACCCGAGCGGAAACATTACTTATTTCCGGCCAATGTTTCAACAGAGAGCTGTTTGCTGTGGAGACAGCCGTGCCAACTGGGACAGGAAAGGGTTTAACCTAACGAGTTGTTACGCGGATATCTAAACATTTTAAAACATACTTCAACTAGATTTGATATCGAGAAGGTATACATAAGCAAACTAATGTTGCAATGGGGATAGTCTTTTAAATGAAAGACGTATTTAGATTCAGAGTTGGGCAAAATGTAATTAAACTACTAATTACTAACTACAATTACATTTTGTAGTTAGTAATCGCAACTACATAATTACAAAAAGTTATTGAAAAAGTAGTTTAACTATAAACTACAAAAAGTAGTTGTAATCACAATTACAAACTACTTTTTGAAACTACATATTTTATAAAGATTTACTTACTTATAAATTTTCGTCTCTTGCTTACAACTTTTTACACTTACAATTTCTAAATACAACACCAACACCTTTAACACACGCTCGCGGTATAAAGTCTTATTGTAATTTGTAGTTATAACTCCTAATTACAATTACAAGTTATAACTACAGTAGTTTCAATTGTTGTAGTTAAATTTAATGTAATTTCAACTACTTGTAGTTAACTACGCCCAACTCTGTTTAGATTACATTTCGAAACGGCAATTTTTTTTATAACACGAGTAGACATACGAGTTTATGGTGAAACATATTGCAAATCTCACAGCAGATTGTAAATATTCATGTAATTGAGATACAGAAAAATCACTAATTGGAAAATACAATAAACAACATTGTTCCAAAGGCAAAGATGTCCATATTGATAGGGTCACTCCTTTTAGTATCTATGTGCTGTATATTTACTTACACCCTGTATAAGCACCTGCAAGAATAGCTACAATATCATAATACATTACTAACAGCAAGCACCCTGTGTTATTACTGCTTTATTGTGTCCAAAGTCACAAACGAGTGAAGCACTAACCGCTGTAATCTCCCCAAGTCGGGAAACTTAATCCTTTAATATAGAATTAGGGCTTCCTACCTGTATTACATTATGTACTACTTACTTGTTTTATGTTTTCACAAAATATAGTAAATACAAATAGAAACTTCTTGCGCCCATCAAAACTCAAAACACGTGAATGGTGAGAGAATTTTAGACAAAACGTGACGATTATGTGTTTTAGTAAAAACGTAGCATAAGATAGAGTTAAATAGTGTTTATTATGTACAAACATTTTCCAACTCTACTTAAAAACAAAAAAGATTTACCAAAAATATATAATATATGAAATGACACTCAAATCTACGTGCTTTTTAAGTTCTTTCTTTCGCAATCTTCCGTCGTTTAGTTTGTCAATTTTTTACTTGTTGAAATAACTTTATCCTATTTCGAGTATACATCCTGGTATGGATCGAGGGATGCCTATGAATCCCAACATTAATAAGCATGAGGTAGGTGTAGCCCTTCTTTGCCCATTTGTTGTCGCTGCTCATCTCAAGTCACCTTACTATTCTGTTTGACGGCGCTAAATTAACGCTAAATATTTTATGGTTTGCGGTCCGCACTTTCTCTCTGAGGCTTGTTTTTGTGATACTAATCCTGTAAAGTTTGGCTCTAAGTTTTTAATCCAATTTGTGTCAGACTTCATAGTTTGTTTACGGTAATCTGATTATTTGGTTTATTGCATACGTTGATTTTATAGTAGTACAAATTTTTATTTGTTCTATGAATTTTTGGATACAAAATTCTAAATATTGAACTTATTGCAAACTCTTTCTCTCTCAAGAATCAAATTTTATGGTCCAGAAGGGAAATATTACCCCAGTCGGCAAAGATCTAAATTCTTATCTGTGAATGTACGCTAGAAATGTAGCTTTCTGAATTTGCCGTATATTGTTACTAAAATAGACCAGGCGTGGTGGGTGCTAATATCTTAAATTTTAATTTTTTTGCTTTACAACCTTCGATTGCAGTTGCAGCATTTAAGAATACTAGAAATAATTAGGTGCAAACTGCAGATATCAAAGCGGCGCGAGCGGAGTGCTCGCTTAATAAGGTGACCCAGTTAGCAGCCGCCGAGCCGGCCTACTGACATTTGTGGTGCAGCAGCCGCGACCTGCGACCCGGCCCGTCAGCTCCCTCCACTGTCTTTTTATACCCAAAAATAAGAATATCTATCATGAACCAAGATTGCTACGTTGGAATATTTTTTGTCTTGGTTTGTAAGTTTATGATGATGAGTTGGCTCTGTTCGTGTTCACCTTCTTGATATTTCTGGTGCAGACCCATTTATTTAGATTTTATTAATTTATTTAAGAAGAGAAATAGCAGATTGTTTGTTCTGTTAACCTTTAAAAGAGTAAACCTACGAACAGTTTTTCAAGCAGGGTTCCTTGTACGAGAACAGCTCGTCGTGGCATTGCACTTGACCCGTCACCGTCGCCGAATGCAGCGGCGGCTGACCGACGACAGGGTTTTACGGTGTGAGCGTGACGAGACATGCGTCATGGGAGTAGCCCTACTAACTTTTACAGAATGTATTTCTGTTGCCACTATAACAACAAAATACTAAAAACAGAATAAAATAAATATTTAAGTGGGGCTCCCACACAACAAACGTAAGTTTTTATAGATAATGGTACGGAACCCTTAGTTCGCGAGTCCGACTCGCACTAGGCCGGTTTCTTATCGCGTCAAAATGTAATCAAATGAGCGGTGACATGAAAATAAACAAATGAATGAAACGGCACGCACCCCTCTATAAGGGTTTTGAGACTTATGAGCTGTAGTCTGTAGTAGGTATATTATTTCTATCCTTTTCACACACTGTGACTTAGGAACTTGCTGCGGGGCCGCGCAGCGCTATCAAGGTCCGGCGTGTTAGACTAACAGTTATTTTATTAAATTTTTGGGTAAATTAGCGATTATTATTAATCTTTTACGTAAAATTAAGGGATTTTTTGATATTGATTGGTTCACGTATAGAAATGTACAGATAAAATAAAATATTCGATGTAGAATTTATGCTCGGTACAAAAACAATAAATGAAACGAAGAATTCTCGTTAATTAATTCGTTCCGTGTAAGTCACCCTGGTGAAAAGTTACAGACATATTCAAGACTACTTAGTGGTCGTATTTCCAAATTTTCACCATTTGTATAATTTTGTAAGAACATTTTTTTATAGCAAAGTTATTTTTTTTCTATGATTGGAAACTTATTAAAAACTGTAGAACTTTTTTATTGCCTCTGCAAGGCGGTTTAGAATATTTCCCCCCCTATTTCATAATGCTTCTGGAGGAAGGAGACAAAAGTTATACAAGGCTATCTTAAATCATCACAATAACATTTAGAATAAGAAATCGCGAGTGTAGGAATTTGTCGATATTTTTTTGTTTAATGACTGGACTATACCATAAGTGGAAGACTGCAATACTTTTGTCAAATATTAAGAAAGCTATGACACATATTCCGTGAAGTTCCGTGTTGCTCTATGGACACATATTACGATGACTTTTAGATTGTTGTAAAAAAAATTAATGGTCAATTATTTTGAAGATAGAATGTGAGATAGAGGATTTATTTATAGGTTATTATTATTTTTTATTTAAATATTATCACTCGTTGTTTTAAAAAAATCTTTCAAGGATCTAGAAATTTATCGGTAGTAGTGACCCTAGGTTACTAGTAAGTTATTACTACTCTCTCTGTTTTAGAACTTCTTTTGGAGTTTTCTAGGGCACATCAAGATAAAGAACAATATAAATGACAGAGGGGCTGTGATCGACAGTAGGAGAGACTTCGATAATCCTACTTGGGATCCGGCGATTGCGGCGCGCCGTGACAAATGATGTAATATCGGTGCCTAGTATAGCGGCCCGGGCGACCGTGTTCACAGAAATTAGGCACATTTTAGCTGTATGACCAAAAAGAAGTCTGTTCTGTGCGTCTGGCTGTGTTGACACCTACAAGATGCCTACAAGGGGATAATAAACTGTCATATTTTTTTATTATTATTACAGGCTTTTGTTTCACTTGCAATGTAACGTTTGATTGGGTCAAAACTTGCAATTGAAGCATTTTGAACCAATATCCTTAATCGATTGAGTTCAAATTTTGCACACAGTTGTCAATAAGATGACAATGCAATAAAATCATGTCATAGGGTTGGTCTGATGATGGAGTCAAGAGGTTGCCGTAGTATAACGACTAAAACCCATCGTGTTTGGATATAAATGGATATATTATGGATTTATTTTTTCAAAACACTTATTCTTTTCATATTAAGTATTACATTTGTGTTTAGGTTTTAGCCTAGTTTTAGCCTTAGACAGACAACGGGACAGGTGAAAAGGCATGTACCTTTTCACCTGTCCCGTTGTCTGTCTGTCTGTAATGAGATCTCGCAAGTTAAATTTGATCCACTTCCCGGTTTCCGATTGAGTTAAAATTTTGCACGCAAGCGTATATCGCGTGACAATGCAATATGATGACAACATGGAGCTGATCTGATGATGGAGCCGGAAAGTGGCGATAGGAACTCTGTAATGAAAAGATGCAATGCAACCACATCGAGTTAGAGCTCGTGTGATTCGTCTTAAGGAGCACTTTAAACTTTTAAGGTTGAACTAGTCGATACTTTTTCTATACAAATGTCGGAGAGAATTTTCTCCACTGTTTGATACAGTACATTTTAAGTTTAACATGATATCGTTTTGTCTCATTATTAATTTTTTCTGTGCGGATATAGAATAGTAAAATAAAAATCCATTAAAAAGTTATAAGCCATCAAATTGTTTGACTGATTTTTACGCAGCTTTTAGTAATAAAAGAAGTATTAAATATCCAAAACAAAGTCTACTTTTAGGCCACGCCCACCTGTGAGTACGATCCGACTAGTTCAACTTTAAGTTCATTGTGCTTGTTTAAAAAATAATGTTTAATAGTATAGTAACTTGTTTCAGATAGTATTAAGTAACGAGTATTATATAATCAATAGCAATAGTAATGTAATTTGATTTGAATGATGAGAAGTTTATTCTGATTTCTATCAGTAAAGTTTGAAAATCTTCTCAGATTTTCATAAAATTTTAAAAAGATTCTAGTTGGTTAAAAAAGTTATTCAATATCCAAGGAAACCAAAAATAAAATAAGAAAAAAACGAGCTTCATCCAGCAGAATCGCTTTCGTAAGTATAGAAACTAGCTTAGGTAACATTGTCTTGGACGGCGTCGCTCTCCACAACAGAAGCCCTAATATTATTTTCTTTCAAATATTTGCGGGCCAGGGAAACCCAATCCGGCCGCGAACGGAAGAAACACATTTTCATCACTTTGGTCAACATTTACCGAGAGGTAAGTGATTGCTCCCAAGATAAAATTAAACTGTAGAAAGGGCTCTCGGTGTAGAAGGGGGTAGAAATGATTCTCATAAAAACATTTAAAATATTATAGTTTGAAAACCTTGAAATAACGCTATATACATAATCATAATTACTCATAATGAATTTTCATGTAATTTTGCTTATCATATTTTTTTCACACATATTTATTATAAGTACACATTGTCATAATTTGTTACAATAATAATACAATTTTATAATAACAGTAATTATTCATAATATTAATTAATATAAAATTTATTTTAACATCACTACGAATGAAATCATAAAATGGGCCACCCCCGCCGCACCATAACCTTATACTACACCCGCCGCACCATAACCTTATACTACCTGTATGATCTACCTATATGAATCTGCAAGAACCATAACCTATACTACGTGAACTGGGTGGTCTACATGACTACAATAACGAGTCTGCTGATGGCAGAATAGCTTGCCACATAGGTGATAAGCATTATAAGTATTATAACAAAACCCGGACGGAAAGAACATTGTGAGAGTTAAAATTTTATAATGGGATAAGGGCAGGAAAAATAAGATGTATATGTCTACAATAATATTATGAACAAAATACATTATGTTGAACTATGATTATGACCAGAAGAATTATGACAAAACCATTATGAGAACCCATTTTATGAAAAAAACCAGTGTTATAAACTATGATTATGGCTACAGGACCATTATTACAATAAACATTATGTGAAATAATTATTATGATAAAAATGTTATGACAAACCATATTATATCTATAAACCTCATTCAATCATATTTAACGGATAGGCTTCAGACTGTTGATATAAATGGCATAAAGTCAAACGGATCTCTTGTCAAAATGGGTGTACCTCAAGGTTCTATCCTAGGACCGTTCCTCTTCTTAGTGTACGTCAATGATTTGCCTTACGCGGTTGAAAAACAGGCTGGTATTGTGTTGTTCGCCGATGACACGTCTCTTATTTTTGAAATAGACCGTCATAGCGAAGATGCTACTGCGGTGAATGATACATTATCGGCCATTTCTAATTGGTTCTCTGCCAATAACCTTCTGTTGAATGCAAACAAGACCCAATGCATTAGATTTAGTCTTCCTAACGTGAGGCAGGCCAATGTTGATGTGCTACTAGACGGTCAAAACTTAGATCTCGTTGATAATACTACTTTCTTGGGAATCACAGTAGATTCAAAACTTCAGTGGGATGTCCATATTTCTAAACTCGCTAATAGGCTCAGCTCAGCGGCTTACGCTATTAGAAGAATCAGACAATTGACAGATGTAGCAACTGCTAGACTAGTTTACTTTAGTTACTTTCATAGTCTGATGTCCTACGGGATTCTTCTCTGGGGGAGTGCTGCTGATATACAGACTATTTTTATTTTACAGAAAAGGGCAATTCGTTTTATTTATGATTTAGGATCGAGAGACTCCCTAAGAGATTTTTTTAAGGAAATTGATATACTCACTGTACCATCCCAGTACATATTTGAAAATATAATGTATGTGAGGAAAAATATTGCCTTATTTAATAAAACAGGTGATATTACGGGTAGAAACTTACGTAACATAAATGTTTTAGTTACCCCGTATTATAGGCTGAAAACAGTCAGTAAATCGTTTAAGGGAAACTGTATAAAGTTTTATAATAAATTGCCAGAATCGGTCCTTGATATGCCAGATAGAAAATTTAAAGCTTATGTAAAGAAAGTACTTTGTGAGAAGGCTTATTACGGAACCGATGATTATCTTAAAGACAAAAACGTCTGGCTTGAGCTTGGCGCGGGTCCCTTTTAAAGGTTTATATTTGTACACTCACAAATGACATAATTTGAGTACAATCAGTACATGTATTTTATACAAACTGACATTAATTTCAAATTTGACATTTTTAATTAATAATTATGACATAGCAATGTATTCTCAGTCCACACATCTAATTTTAATATCAGTATAATTGTAAGGTTGAAGTTTTTGGAGAAAATGCTGCAGTACAGTTTGTTACCGCTTCTTCTGTACTTGCGCTTTGGAGGCGGCAGTAAACTTAGTTGTAAGTAAATGATCTGACGTCAACAACTAACTATTAAGAAATCGAAAGAAAAAAGAAATGACAATTATCAAGTGATATAAATATCCAAAGATAAATAAATGATTTGACTTTGACTTTGACTTTGACTATGATTACATACTTATGGAAAATGAGAGGATCCCTGTAGAAAGTACGTGTAAGCGCCGCTCTATATCTGTCGAATCTAAGATTCCTGAAAATTTCTGTATACATGTTTATTACCACTTATAAGGTTTGAAGTTTTATTATTAATTTATTTTGAAGGTTATATCCAATGTTTCATTCGCACCTTAATATTTTAAAAGTAAACAAAAAAAAAAAATGTTTGTTTCTATGTGTAGTACCCAACCCAATGTTTGTTACTCTACTGTTGATCGTTATGAAGACTTTTTCCAAAAATGGCTATTAAAGTTTCTTTTGAATTATGAAAACGCAATAAAAGCAACGAATGTTTTATTCAAACACAAAATGCGGGGTTTCCTTCGTGCCTCCAGTTAAACACAACAAAAGCTCCTGAAATATACCCGAAAGGGTAAGTTTGATGGCGCAGTAAAAATGAAATAATTTTCACTTACTTTGCTGCGAAACATTTCATTGTAGATTATATCTGCGAGTCATGGCCTAAAGGGTTGAAGGAAATCTTTAAAACTATTACGTCCATATAATCTACTTTTCTAAATTCAAAACTAAGTTCATAACGACTCGAGTATCGAGTCGTTATGACTCATTGAGTCGAATGTTTTTTTAAATAATTAAAAAAAAATACTAATTTGATCCCATTGCTGGGCAAAAGCCTCTCCTCTTTCTTTCCATACGTCCTTGTTCTTTGATATTAGCCTCCACTTCTTTTCAAACTGGGTCAAATCATCCGCTCATCTTTTTCTTGGTCTTCCCGGTTTCCTTCGGCCATTTGTAAATAAAACCTAGTACAAAAAAAAAATATGCGCGTAAACAGTTGATTTATAGCTGAAATTTGAAACAAAATAATAGTTTTACCTGAGTAGAGTAATTTATAGGAAGACTAACTAATGTTAGTCTTCCTATTAGTTACTCTACTCAAATTAATTAAAAAATAAAGTAGAGTCATTTTCACGGAAGTGGTGTAACTCTAACAAGTTTTACTTGTTTTATTTATAGGTCGCTATTTTTCGGCGTACATGCTTTATTCAAATTGTGCGTCTGCTGACATTATAATATTTCCGCCAAGTTTTTCACGCGAAATTTCCCCCGAGCCCTCGAGTTACAAACCTAATGGCATTTCCGTGCAATGCATAAACTTTCAACTATGAATAAAGTTAGCTTCTTAATTTGCCTAGTTCATAACTCTGAACTAGATAGGTAGATAAAGAAATGCTGAATGTTTTAATAGTTATAAAGAGTACTTTCGAGAGTACTTACCCTCAAAGCTAAGATACTAAATAGCGACGTAAACGATTTTTTAATAATTCTATTCATTGATATTGGTTTCTAAGACTCTTCTTAATAATTTTCAGATTTCTCTTAATTTAGTTGCCTAACAGAGACATGAACATATTGTTAAATGAAATAAATTTATTCAATATATAATACATTAGACTATTTTCTATGACCTAGAAATAGTGGGACTTCACAAAACCTGTACCACTCCAATTAGGAAATGAATCGTGCTTTCACAGTTAGTAGTTAAGATAACAGAAGTGGTACATGAATGTGCTATTACTGTAAGTATGTGAATGAAGCCGAGACACCGAGGGGCGAGCTCTATTCACAAAACACATCCAATTAGGCTTCAATGACAACAGTAAGAGCAGGCTCTGCTCAAATATATGGAGTCCAAAGGGTCTTTAAAATAATTACTGTTAAGGCAGGTACATATATGTAGTAGGCAGGTATTCCAATAAGTGATAGTCGAGGGCAAGAGCAAATTGGGCATAAACGGGCGTATTAGGCAAAAAAAGAGTTTAGGCCAGGAAACAGGAACTTGCCGGCATTTTGTAAATCTTATCTTAAAAAATAATTTGGTTATTAAATAATCACGGACACGTTGAAACACAATAAATTCAACCTTTTCCCCAATAAATTTTAGCTTTCATGCTCTCGCGATGTGTTCACTCGACTGGAGAGACGAAAGAGTGATATTTTGCCTACTCTGACTAAGTCATTAAACATAATATAAATCTTAATTGTTTTTCATTTTCACAGCATTAGTCGCTATTAAATTATGTTTTGTCAAATGTAGCCATTTAAATGAAAAGTAAATAAAAGTTCTAAATAAATTTCATAAATGGTTTTGCCTTGGCAATGGATACTGACATTTATTCGGCATTTATGCAGTGAGCCTGACCTGACCCATATCTAATTCCAATACATGTAGGTATCTAATAGTGTTAGTGACTAATGACGTGAAATTTATTCTATAGATACAATGTATTAGTAGATTATTAACCAAGGGGATAAAGCAGTGTCTTCTGTCGCGGGTGACGACTTAAATCGTAAGCGCAACGAAGGGCTCGAGGTTTACTCCCGAGCGGAGCGAGGGTGTTAAATACTTAAATCACGAGCGAATCGAGAGATTTAGGACGAGTCCTGAGTGTAGCGACGGATTTAAGTTCACCCAAGACAAAGACAGCTTTATCACCGAGGAAACCATTTGCGAAAAAATAAAGACAATAATATCAAGAGACAAGCATTTATTAAAAGATATATTATAATTAATTTTAATCCAGTTACATAAAAGATACAAAATGTTTTACGTTGTAAATAAATATAGGTACGCAGAAAACTTGGCTGTATGTGTGAGACGCAAATGACCCTTTGCTTTTCCTTTTTGGAAAACTAAACAGTTGGTGTAAACAAACAATGACATGACTTGATTTAATTTTTTATTTTATGAAATTTGAGTGGTTTTTTGGACTTTGCGGATACATGTTGTCGATTCAAAATCGTTATTTTTTTACGCTTAACAATATAGAAATGAATTCAGTTCAGTATTAATTTCGGTAAGTATTCCAAACTTAAACCACATTCTCCCTCTAGAGCAGAGGTTCCCAAACTTATTTCGTCAAACGCCCACTTTAAAAAATCTGTTATTTTGTAGCACCCCCTATTGTTTTCACCATAAAAACCTGAATCACATATTTGTCTTGCCTGTAGTTTAATTCAACCTGTATTTTAAACGAGAGAGCAATAATAATACATACACCAGTACATTAGAGTATCTTTTATAAAAAATAACAATAATCAACATTGTTAATTTTAAATAAAAAAATAGCAATAATAATACAATTTTACAATAATAAAGAGTATTGGAAGTGGGGACCTCACCTGCGAAACTTAAAAACACGAAATTTTTTCAATGTTTGATTCCTTTAACGATATAAATAGCGTTGTGAACGCATTAAAATAATAAATATTAATTACATTTTTAGTTTATATTTGTACAATAAAAAAGGATATAAATATGAACTAATAAATGGATGTTGTGTAGTAAGAGGATTTTAATTTCAGTTAATTTTAAAATATGAAATAGCTGAAGTTATAAATCACTCATTGCTTAAATCACATCAGCGCCCCCCAACTTTATTCTGGGCCCGTTACCGCCCCCCTTAAAGCCTCCAGCGCCCACAAGGGGGCGTTATCGCCCACTTTGGGAAAGACTGCTCTAGAGGATGAATGAAATTCAGTACAATTTTCTTTCCCTGTTTTCATTCTTGGTCTAGAGCCTGAATGAAATTCAGTATATTTTTCTTTCCCTGTTTTTAACAGATTAATAATGACTATTGTTATGTTCGCTTTTTGTGCCATAGAATGTGCCTTTTTTAAGCAAGTGGTACGAAAAGGTTTATTTCGGTTCTCACTAAAATTGTTTATTGTTTATTATGGCATACACAACAGGTCACAATCGCTTTTGATTAAATCTAAAAATTTACAGACACTTTGCTCTAGATTGAGACCCAAAAAACCTGTACACACAGCATGACAGGCAATGTAAACATTGTTAAGCTCAAGATACTGACTTAAATTGACAGCTTATTAAAAAGTTACATTAAATACGTTACAGCAAGTATTTAACAATTGTATATTTAAAAATTAAGCTCACATTACCTGTATGTGAGGAAAAACTGTCAACTCAGAAGTATTATATACAAGGAATTAGTTCTAGGAGGAACCAATCGTTTTTATTACTGGAAGACAGACTTTACCTACATACTTTTCAGTATCCAATACACAAGATTACTTTAAAGAAAATTATTGACATTATGTAGATGGCGAGGCGAACTCCATCACACGGATACATACACACAAGACACATAGTAGGTTTTCTGATTATACAGTTTTATTCCTTTCCTTTCTTTTCGTACTATATCGATTTGCACGTGTAATAACAACGTAAAGTTTTTTTCCCTCTTGACGATTCGCCTCCATTTTTCTGAGAAATCTGTCACCCCATACTCCAAGCAATTAATCACGTTAATTTTTAAACTTTCTTGAGACTCGCGACGTAGCGGTAAAGCTTTCATTAATTTTCCTTTTATCAGACTACAGCCGTTTTACTTAAGTCACATCTCCTTAGAAAAAAGGAAGGTTAACAACACGTTTTCCTCATTCAACAACTTCGGATCAAATCAAACATATCTTTGAGTGCAGGTTTTTTGTTTGTTTTATTAAGCTACCTTGATTAACTGCACGATTAAATCTAGATATGCGCGTCTTATCATCATCATCTTTCACAACCTTGATCTTCCCACTGCTTGGAACAAGCCTCTATCAGTGAATACCATTTACCACGGTCCTGAGCTACTCTCCACATTCGATCCGTCTACTATATAGTAGACAGTAGATAATATTTTCTGTAGAATTATATAAGTAATTTTACGAAAAATATTAACTTTTTATCAATTAATGAAGTATTTACCAAATAAAATTTTGGTTTGGTGAAGATTTTAGTCGGAATCACCAACTAGTTTGAGGACAAAATCACCACCATCAGGGCTACAGAGTGAGTTTATATCTTCCGTCAATACGGATGTGGACAAATTTTGTTTTGGCTCATTGCATAGATTATTAAAAAGTATGGTATACTTATTTTTTCTTTTCTCTAATAAGCAAATAAGTAATGACGAAGATACAGCGCATTTAAATTTCGCGTGACGTCACAATCAGTTACGATTTTCAAAAGAACTTGACGTAAATCGCTCCAACTCCCAAAATTCAATGCACTATACCTTTTAATACTTTTCATTTTTGTGTAATTTTGGATAATTTAGTTACAAGACAAAATAAAATAATATTTTGTTTACCCAGTCCATATAACGAGTACGTTCCTGTTTATTTAAGCGCCAGTCTATTGAAATACATATGTTGGTTCATCAAATATTTGCTTCTTGTTAGTAATACTTACATACTTAATCTAAAAATAATAATGTAATTAAGTAAATAATAATCTTCGATATTAGCATAAGCCACTTTATAGCTTTTACAAATATTTTTTGATAAGTTGCAGATGAAATTCGAATTTAAGAAAAATGGTTATCGAATCTTTAAACGTAGAGTCACGGAATACAAACAGACGAAATGCTCCTTTCCACTCACTCCGCTTCTTATGACAAGGTAACAAGACAATTATTTATCATCAAGTGTCTCTAAATAACTTTTTTAGATAGATACGGATTGTATATTGTCAATACTAAGTAACTACAAGATATTAACATTTTTATTACTTATGGAAAACATCTAACCAGAGACACCAGAGGTAGCCAAATTCAATACCTACAAAGGTTGTTATTTTAGTGCCAGAAGATGGAAAAAAGAGACAAAATCACTGAAAACACAATGTATAATTGTTATTTAAATAAATTAATATTTCCCCAAATGAAGGATAATATTAAACTGCTTACAAATAGCACCTTTAAAGCGCTACAAGTTAAGGCTCTTTAGTAAATTAGTGCAGGTGGCCGTCCGAGCACTCCGAGCCATAAAGCAATATCCTGAGACTAGCTTAGCTAGCTTATCCTGCAGATTCAATTTACTGAGGCGACAATGATACTATGTGCAAACAATCTAGTCTATTCGTGTCAAAATGTACGTATATCTCGTAGAATAGGATAGTCTGGTTTCGCTATTTGAAAATAATAAATACTTCAATAATTTATTAATACTTCGATTTTATAACCATTAAATAAAAAGAACTAAAACACATTCGTAAATTGCTCTACACACATAATTATAGATGAAACTGGTGTGTAGGTACAAGTAAAAATATAAATTTTATTGAATTAATCTTTCCGACGTATCTTATATATTCCCAAGGTTTCCCCGCGGGAGTTCCTATCTAAGGCCCAGCTCAGTTCTAAGAAGAGATTTTTATTTATAAGCATGAAGTTTGCGACTCTGCGATTTATGAAACAGTAAAGTTTTAACTAGGTCGCCTATCTGGCATCTGGAATTACATTTAGTGCAATGTGCAGGCGGAGATACGTATTGCCCCCACAATGGAATTACTACAGGCAGAAACTTTTGGAATAAATGAGAGCAAAGTTACAATACACTCAAGATTTGCACAATATTACTGTAAAATATCTAGTGGGATTTTAAGACGTTCTTTTTATTACTTCGTGAGGTCTATTTGGTCGACCTAGCATTTTCGATCATAGTGTAAATATTATAGGTATTTTTTTTCTAGCTATTCATGTCCTGTTGTTGGGCAAAAGCCTCTCCTTGTTGCTTCCAGTTGTTTCGATCTTTAGCCACTTCTTTCCAATCCTTGTCGAAAGCGGTCGTTACTCCATCTCATTTTAGGCCTGCCCCTTGATCGTTTCCCGTCTTCTGGAATCCACATCGTCGTTATGTGAGCCCATCTGTCCGGCGCCATTCGGCAAACGTGACCCGCCCAGTCCCATTTCAATCTGGCACTCTTCCTTCCAACGTCGACCACTTGGGTGATAGAGCGCAGCAGTGTTCCTGACACGGTCTGTACGTTTTACACTCAACATACTGCGCTCCATTGCCCTTTGGCAAACCTGCAGTTTGAGCTTTTGTTTTTTAGTCAGCGACCAAGTTTGAGCACCGTAGGTTAAGGTGGGCAAGATACACATGTCCGCATGAGCCGTCTCTTTAGGCAAGTTGGAAGGCTGCCTTTAAATAGCTCCTTCATCGACCAGTAACTTTTCCACGCGTTGTCGATCCTACGAGCGACTTCTAGTTCCTGGCGATATTCGAATGAGACTATTTGTCCTAAGTATATGTACTCATCGACATACTGTATATCTTGTCCATCCACCGTTACCCTAATTTTTGTGCTGTTGGTCATAATTTGTGTTTTTGATCAATTCATTTGAAGCCCAACCTGCAGGCTTGCCGTGCTCAGATCTTGGAGCATCTGTGTCCAATGCAATCTGTGTGTTATATCTAGGAATACATTTGTATAATATTTGTAGTTGTCACTGAGTTTAAATTGAAAAAATGAGCTATTAAGTACCACTCGTAAACATTCAAATCTCGTGTCGCATCCCAAAGCTATCAAATCGATTGATTAAAGAATTAGACAGGGCTCGATTAAGCAATATTCTCGTAGTAGCTTTGACGAGGTACACGTTAGGCCGATGGGCCAATCATCGGCCGGAGAGAGACCACTTAACTCCGGGAAATGGGAAATTGACTGAGACCAGCGCGACTTTGATGGAATAACTGCACATGCGAGATTCTAAGTATAAATTATAGGAGCAAAGTGATGGGAAACCAGCTTACGTATTTCTGTGAAGTTAGATAAAATTCTCAAAATAAGTATGTACCTATCAGCGAGTTCTATAAAATGTACAGAATTTTAATTTTAAGATAAAGAAAATAAAATAAGTTTATTTGCAATAAGCAAATTAAAACAACCCCGACGTCACCATCAAGTGATAAGTGACGGAACTACATAATATTCTAACCGAACCGACAAACAGACAGACTAACATTTTTAGCATCAATTTTATAATAACCTCTCTTGTTTTGTCTAAGGTTAAATTTTAGTTCAAATTTTTAACAGCACCATCTATCGGTGACCAAAAAAGCACTAATTTTTAAAGATACATACAGAATATATGAAGGAACGAGAGGCTAGTGCAAATATGGTGAATGACGGAAAGAAATGGAAACAGTTTACATACAGAACCGACCCCAAAGAGGAAAGTGGCGAAGAAAATGATGATGATGATGATAGGTACTCCAAAACCATCGAAATTCTTAATTTCTTGCGTGCACAAAAGCACAGACAAACACGCAACAATTCTTAAAAATCATTTTTTGTGTTTATTGCGTCGATAAAAGCCCCCAGCAATATTTTTACTCATTATCTTCCATGTACAGACCTCTGAATAAAGCGACGACTGCAGCGAGACTTCTTTTGTTACAGAATTTTTATAGTAGCCTATATGGTTACGATTTTAGATGGTGATAAACAGCTGATATTCTAACTGCTGAACCGATTTTTACAAAAACGGTAAATAATTTAATTAAAAAAAAAAGAAAGTGAGTGTAGTGAAACACTCGGTTCAAACAAAGTTACTTTCGCAGTAAGTACATTATAAATTCGTGTCGGAAAAAAGTGACTTCTTATTAATAAATAAAAGATATATTTACAAGATATTCATAAATAATAAAAATAAAATAAAAAACCTGCGTATGCTGAGACTTAAACCGGTAACATCGAGTATATATATCATACGCTCAATCAACTGAGATAAAGACGAGTTGCATAATAGATTGAATGGGTATCTTTTGGATAGGCATGCTTCATCCTAGTCTTCATCGTCGCTTACCATCAGGTGAGATTGAGGACAAATGCCTAAACCAATATATTGTAAAAAATAATAATATTGAAATTACTTTTCACTTTAATGCGCTAGATAGCAACTAGTTGTAAACCTTGGTTTAGATGGTGATAAAGACCTGATATAGTCAAAACTACTGGATCAATTTACCAAAGATAGAACTACCGCAAGGAAACCTGCTTCATCATCATCATCCGAGCGTATTCCGGGTTGCATCCTCAGCAGTAACGCTTCAGAGCCCGGGGTCCGCTACCTAACCAAGGAGATTCGACGAGGTTACTGGTTTTTACACAGAGCGACTGCCGTCTGACCTCCACAACCCAAAGGGCAAACCAGGAACCAATCCTTGGATAGTTTGATGATCAAACGCTAGGTGGCGTTCGGGACCCACAGTTTTACGTGCCTTCCGAAACACGGAATCATCTTTCTTTTCGGATAATCAGGTGATTCAAGCCTGCAATATCCTATCCAGACTGAAATCCTATACCGCAAGGAAACCTGCTTACACGTAACAAAAAAATAACGCAAAAGAAATCGGTGCATCCCTTCGAGCAGTAGGCTGCCACAGACAAACACATAGACCGATAGACAGACAGACGTTAGCGTCAAACTTATAACACCCCTCTTTTTCCGTCGGAAGTTAAAACATGAATAGGTGCATAAAATAATACCTACTGAGGTATTTGCATAAGTGCATTTGCCACATACCAGAACTTTTCAGTTCAAAACTAAATTGCAAACTGTGTGAATACTGAATATTATATTGTTTGAAAGAAACAAATTTAGTTGCCACAGCACTATTTCAAAACCTCTTCCGTTTATAAATGTTTCGTAAACTGCAGTTTCAGGCAAGTGCACAAGTTCAGGGTTGCAAGGTGAATCGATGGTAAAAGCTCTTCGTAGCGTGCAACGGCTGCTATCTGCGGATCTGCGGCTTGAGGTCGACAGAAATACACCTACCATGTACTTATATCTGTGTAGAATAATCTAAATAGTAAGTAGTGATTGCGTTGTTGTTGAAATTCGAGCGTATTAAAGTTATTAAATTTAAACACCAGATGTTCTTAAAAATTTAATATAATTTTTGAATTTTTTTTAATATGCAAATCATTATGTAGGTCCATACACAGAGACGTGTGGACCTGTACTAGATTACGTGTAGAATTTAATCTCAACTCGTGTAGAGTCCGTCGATAAAATTGAGGTAGGTTATCTTACTATATGATAAATTTGACGTGCATAAGCAGTATGAAATATTAAGTAGTTATTACATACCTATGCTCTGGCTGACCCAGATACCCAGCATGTCGAGCTGCAGCAGCCGGTGGTACAGCTCCGCACCGCGGTCGTGGTTCATGAACAGGTGGTAGAGGAAGGAGCCGCACCAGGGCGCCAGCGCGCCCAGCAGGTGGCACAGCGACAGGAACCACGAGCGCCCGCCGCCGCCCCAGGGCAGAAGCCCTGGGAGCACCGCCATCATGTACACTAGAGAAACACCTGTAACAAGAGACATTACATGGTTAAATAGCCGGCCAAGTGCGAGTCGGACTCGCGCTTGAAGGGTTCACTGCTATTATCTATAAAAATCACGTTTGTTTTATGAGAGAACCACTTAAATATATATTTATTTTTAGGTGTTAGTTGATATAGCGGCAACAGAAATACATCATCTGTGAAATTTTTAACTGTCTGGCTATCACGGTTTATGAGATACAGCCTGGTGACAGACAGACAGACGGACAAAGGGTGGAGTATTTCGTTCGTACCCTAAAAATGAGCTATGAGACTTTTATAATTTGTGTCTTGCAACGTCATTAACACATGTCTTAAAAACTACGTTTTCTACTTTTAAGACATGAGTTTATGAAACCGGAAGTTTCTCGAGGCGAAAATCTACAATACTTACAAACTGAGCAACCAGCTGGTTAGAGCTTTGATGAAAAGTTTACTTCGAATTTATAATGTGAAAGTTTTTCAATACTATGGATTTTATGCACCACAAGGACTTTGCCTTTCTTGAACACCTGTATTTTACCTTGAAAGTGAAAGCAGCAAGTAATTCGATTCATGAATAATTCAAGGTTTCATGTTTATAATAACGAGTAAACAAAAATTCACGTCTATTGATAAAGCCACTTATTCATAATAGAAAATAAATTCTACCGCACGAAGCGGACCTACGTGACCCGTATTTCAACGGACGGTTGAATTGTCAGGTATTGCAGGAATAAGGGGTATTTCGCTTTAAAATAGGGATGGGACGTGTATCCGGTTTATAACCGGTACACTGAGGAGTCGCTTCTTTTAAAATATCTTTTAGGTTTCGAATAATGAATTAGATATCCAGCATACATACATACTCGTCTTTATCCCAAATGATGTAGACAGAGTATTTTACATTAATGCAAACATTTCGGTCACAATCAAATAGATTAAGTAAACAATAACTTAAAATTACATTACAAAATAACAGATATTTCGTCCCATATAGCTGATACCGTATAAATACCAAGTTGGCCGGATTAAGCTCTACCCGGTGCATTGCTTTAAACTCTACAACGGACGTTCAATGGCTGAACACCGTGCGTGATCCTTCTGTTGTTATGCCGCTTATGCATTAAATATTGAATTTTCTGTGAGTCATATTTATAATATGACTCACGGAAAATTCAATATTGGTGTTATTATTATTTCATTGATATTTTTCAATATAGTCATACTCTTTCTGGTAGTGTAGGTAGGTCAGTATTTCCCAAAGTGTGGGTCGCGACCCACTGGTGGGTCGCGGGTAGATTTTAGATGGGTCCTGGGGATCAGACGGATCCGATATCTTTGCAGTGCACGATAAAATTCGAGCGTTCATGAAAAAAATTATGTTGTGGCTGAGATGTATCGAGGAAGGCAAGTACAATTGTTTCGAAACATTTGAAACTTTTATTATAGAAAACGAAGTACAGCCAGGTGTCAATGTAGTGTCTGCGATTTCCACTCATTAAACACAGTTGAAAAATAACTTTGATGCCTACTTCGGGGAAGAGATGAGGAAGTTCGACACGAAGAACTGGATTTGTAACCCATTTCAAGACAACATACCAACTGAAATGTCAACAAAAGCAAGTGAAGAGCTTATCGATTTATCAGAAGATACCACACTGAAAAATACTTTTAATCGCAAGCAATTGACGAAATTCTGGCTGTCAGTTGCTGACAGCCATCCTTGCCTGTTTGACGAAGCAATGAAAGTCCTCCTCCCCTTCACTACCTCATATTTATGTGAAGTCGGTTTTTCAGCCTTGGTTAATATAAAAACTAAATACCGAAATAGATTGGACGTATCGAACTCATTACGATTAAAAGTGACTAAAATCGATGTCGACGCTAAAGCTGTAATGGAAAAAAATAGAAAACAATTGCATCCCTCTCATTCTCATTGAAATATCATGTCAAATAATTTTATTAATTAAAAAAAATATTACAACTGGAAGTTTTTATTTTTTCTTAATTGAAATGGGTGTGGTGACGAATTTTAGAAAAGGCCCAAGTCCAGCAGTGAACGTCAGTAGGCTGATGATGATGGTATGGTGGTGAACTTACGATAAGAATAAACGCGTAAATGCTGCGGCAGCAACATACCGCTGCTTTTTTGTCTTCATGATACAAGGTGGGCCGCGAAATTTAAACTTTCTTGTAGATGGGTCTCGGTCCCGAGAAGTTTGGGAAACACTGAGGTAGGTATTTATTTTATTTATAAATAAAGGTTAGAATAAATTCAGAGCATTAAAGTGCGTCAATGAATAACTGCAGTCCGTCATAGTTAACATGGAGTAAAAATTACACAAATATTTACGAGTGCTTAAATGTTTCACTAATGTGGTGTGAATGAAATGGAAAGGGTGCCCAAACTTTGTAGAGCTATAAGTAGGTGTGTATAAAAACTGCACGCGACCGAAGGCACGCAAACCTCGCTTTGTCACTGTTGCCAGCCCAGATATTAGAACCTACGTACTTCAAAGCACCGAATATGAGTGTTAATTGAACATTACAGCAGCGGATATTGAGTGCCTATTATTTATCAAAGCACATACGTACGTAAGGCCAAATATTTTCGCAAAGCGTAAAAATAACTGAAAGTTAATTCTGAAGGCAATTACGGTCATTTCGCTCAATTTGTCGACGTTAACGAAATTAAACGTCCCTAGAGCTTCGGATGACAATGAGTTTGAACTACATTTAAAGTCAAGAATTAATCATAAAATGTACATTTTCAGAAATGGGCCAACCCTTACCACTGACAATAAATATCGTCTCTTTTTATGAGTTTCGTTTACGAAACCTAAATAGTAAAAAAACGTAGATGGAGACCGAACTTTATATTCATTTATATCCGAATAAAATCTTAGGTGGGGTATGTTACGTGTCGAGGTTTGACATTAGGGAAATTACCGAGAGCGGCGCTCTCATTAGTGAACAGGTAACGTGTAAACTTTTGTTTTGTGAAATTCACGTGAAATGTGAATGGCCTAATTGCCGAAATCGCAAACATGCGTAAGGTTTCAAACCTCCCTTCAGCCTGCGTGCTTTATCTGGCTAATGGTCCATTACGTAACCATCTGGATGTTATAAAGTACAGAACTTTAGCAAGTAATTATTTCGAGGCATTGTCTTACGAAATATCTGTAAGCGGCCGCTCTAGTTAAATTTTATTATAACTTTGGTACAAAATGATGAAGTGTAGTGACATAGATTATAGTTATTTCTTGAAAATACAAAAGATCGTAATAAAACACAGGCATTTCATGACGACTAGGGAAAATAAAGAAAAGATGATAAATTGCATAAAATAGGACATTTTTCAATCACTTCCTAACTACAGCCTACTAGCGGTTCGCCCTTGTCTCGCACGCGTCTGCGAATGCTGGTGAAAATCATAAATCAATTCAGAACTTTTTTAAATTAGCTTTTTGCCTTTGCAGATAATTGGACAGACAATCAGGCCGACATTCCTGCCCTCTGCAAATAAAACTTTGTCATACCACAGCAAAGCTTAACAGGCAAGATCCTTAAAACTTGGAACTTTCAAATAGGTACCTAAGTTTGCTCTTCGTAGAGACACGTCCGAGTTGTTCAACAAGATTAATGTGATTCAAGAAAGACCAGTCGTTAGTCGTCGAACTGTTGTGACAAGTTTCATTCAATTGATGTAGTAAAAACACGCCACCGCATAAACAACAGTAATAACGTTTGCATGGTGTCTGTTTGTCCGTTTATTGCTTGCAAACCACGCCACTTAATTAGATGATTGATTTTGTTGCCAAAATGCTTAAACCATTTCTGCATCGATGAATAAACTTCGAGCGTTTGTAGCAATATTTGATAGGTAAGGCATCTGTAGAGTCAAAACTTGCCGAATTCTTGTATGGAAATATTTTTTAAATAAAATGATGTTTATTTATAAAAAAAAACTTTTTTGAATTCTAATGATGAAAATTATTCAATGACGAAGTAAGAGACTTCGTTATTAAAAATTTTACATTTTGAAGTAGTTTCATATATATAGGTAAGACAAAGAATAAAACTTAGCTCTCAGATTTATAAATTCTGTGACACAAATGTATATGGCGTAATATGCAGCAACGCGGAGTTGTAGGTGAATGCTAATATAGCTAATGGATGATAAGTATATAGCTGTAGTGTGTGCTAATAGGTTGCCACAACATGTGTATCGATTGATTGGGTGGCCGTGACACTGCAGTCATTAGGACTGCACTAACTGCCTATTAATACAGTTTGTGTCGTTGTCACCCTCTGGTCCCACCCTCATGATGCCTAGAGGCAGCTTGAAAAATCTGACACCAGTGATGTCAAGTTACACACCAAAAACAAACATTAAAAAGTACAATCTTAAAATAAAACATGTATTCGTATCATATTTCAAAACTAAAACAATCGATTTTGATAAAATTTATATGGAACTATCTGACAATTATAACATTTCAATCAAAAAACATTTTTTATATCTGTCCAGGCGTTTTAGAATAATCGGTGAACATATATAACATACATAAAAAAAAAGATCGCGACGAATTGATAATGATATTTCTGGCCTCGGCAAAGCTATGGGGCCTTGATCGTTTGTATTTCATTCGCCGCGCCTAGGAAGCGACAGAGAAAGGGCGGGCGGATCTAATGGATGGCTACTTGCGGTGGTTGACTCTTCTTGAGACCACAGCCTTAGCCCTCATATCGTATCGGTCTTTAACATTTTTAGTTCGTTCTAAACTACTAATCAGACTTATTACAACTTTTGTTGCATTGTAAACTTTAAAGTTACTTTGTATCTTATGCTTTACAACTTCTATCTCAATTTATATTAGTACAACTGAATGTCTTGTATGTTGTGGTTATACTTTGAAGTTTGTTGTCCACTTAAGTCCTATGATGTGATTAAAATTAATCATTGCGACCGCGAACGTCTAAAAGCATTACTTTGAAGTTTAAAGTATGACCTAAACATATATTGTGTAGTTTTTTTTCGTGGGTAATTACTCGTAGCAAATGACTGTAATTTTTTGCGTAATATAAGTGTAATTGGTGTCGATCCTTTGCTGCGGTTTTATAGTAGGCTGGATACTCAATCAGAAAGAAAAGGATAATAGTATCTACCTACCTACTGTACCTAACCTAATGGAATCCTTAATCATTGGCTTTGACTGATGATTATATTTTTTTGTTCTCGGGAATTACATTTCGTCGTAACACATCTTTTGAAGTGTTTCAGCGAAACGTGGTTTCTTTTATGGACGATTTTGTACATTATTAGGTTTTCTTTGTGATAAATATTTACGTCAAAATGATAAAGTTCGGTAAAGTACCTTCTTGTGACAATTTGTATCGTACAGGTACTTTTAAGTGAGTATACAGTTTAATTCATATTTTTCAAACGTGAAAAACCTATACGAAATACTAAATACGTAAACGAAATACCTTAATAAAAGAACTATTTCTTTTACAAATAAAATCAGCTAAGTGCGAGTTGAACTCGCGTGGTAAGGGTTCCAAAGATTTTTAATTAATACAAAAGATCACATTTGAGATCCTCACAGTAAGGGTTAACTACTACTGGTGCTATCTAGTGGTGTTTTAGTGAACTATGTTCTGTAAGTGAGCGTATTATATTGAGTTTACCACTTTATTTTCAATTGATAGATTTCTTACAGGTTTTCATGTAATCTACAAGCAAGAAACCAAATTTTGTATTTAAAAAAAATGGCTTAGTAGTTTCAGAGATCAGAGAAGGGAATGGTCAAATGTCTATTTATTTTAAAATGATAACAAAAATATATTTGAGATACTTACAACAAGCCCTTTCATTTGAATCATGGCACAGTAAGGTATGCAAAACTTTTTTTTTAATTTCTTATTTTATCCCCCGAAAATGACCCTTAATTTAAAAATATATTTATTTACTTTGCACATCTGTGGGATCATAAGTAGGATTCAACATCGTACCAAATGTTACCTTATTCGGTCTATTATATTCCGAGCAAATTATAGGGCATAAGGGTTCCGTTTTTTCGTACATATTTTTTGTACGGAACCCTAAAAAGAGCATTTCACTGAGTCAAACAAACTGCACTAAATGATACCTTAGGTGGGTGACAGCTTGGTCGAAGTTGGATATTTATGTTGGATCGATGTGATTGATGGGTGGTGCATGCGCTGCATTATGAATGCTCTGGGCGGCGTGTGAGGTGGCTATTGGAAAATACATACCTACTTAAATAAATAAAAGAGTAGGTAACTAACACATCCTTCTGATTAATCGATAAACTTACTACATGAAAAAGGAACTATGTATAATTTTTCAAAACTAAAAACCGACTTCATCCCCAAACTACACAACCGATTTTGATAAAATTTCCATGGTACCACCTGGAAAGTATACCCTTTCAAACAAAAAAAGAATTTTTTAAATTGTCCAGGCGTCTTTGAAAAAACGGTGAACATACATAAAAAAAATAAAGGATCGCGACGAATTGATAACCTCCTCCTTTTTTGGAAGTCTGTTAAAAATATTGATGATGTGATGATGAAGTGAGATTGACCAAAGAGGTGATGGAATGCGTAAGGCAAAATATTGGAGTAAATAGGGGTAATTGGAGTTAATGTTAGTATGACGGGAAATAGAGGGCTGTGGAAGAAGACATATTAAGCCGACCCCTGATAATGGGATGAGGTGAGGCAGATGAGGATGATTTAATAGGGATGACGACAGGATTACAGAAGTATAATTGTAATTCGTCCGTCTTTTAGGATATCCAAAAATAATGTACCCATATTTTTCAGTTTGCCAAAAAAGTAAAAATTCACAAAGATACGAAACATCAAAGTTCCGGGGTGGGGGCTTGCAACGTCACCTCTATGCAAAAATCGTACGTAGGCGTGAAGTCATGCAAAATTTCAATGCTCTGTATCTTTGTCATTTTTTGTTTCTCAGAGAATAGAAAAAACACGTGTACAATATTTTTTAATAATCTAATCGATGGGCTCATAATATTTTTCCGTTTGTAATGCCTATTGTTGTTGCCTTCCGTTTGACTAGGTACTCAACCTATTTATTGGTTTTGACATTTTTTCTCATCGATTGCTTTATCATCTCGTTAAAAGTTTTTGCACTAACCTCCTACTCCATTTTGAAAATATTTGTAAATTACGTTGTTGTTGTTTTGTTTGTTTTTCGTGTGTGGCCAACACTGGTGTAAAAATTTTCAAGCTGCCTAAATGCACTTGTCATAAAATTATGACAGCTGGGACCAACAGTTTATACGTGCCTTCCGAAACACGAAAGAGCTCCATAAATTTGTATGCCACTTGTGGTCATCCATTCAAGTGCGGACCACGCCCGGTGTCGCTTTACTTGCGAAAGCGCTGGTAATGCGCACTACCGCTGGGCCGCCGAGCGCCTCAAATTTCGTTAAAAATGCAGAAGAATAGTAAAAAATAAATTATTAACTTATTATAGCCCAACCTTTTCAAGCATAATCCTGCTTCATTTTTATAACCTTTTTATTTTATATTGAATTCTGCATTCTAAAAAAAGACTTAGCTTTTCTACGCACAATTGCAAAAACGGCCACTTTTGGCGTATGTGCGTAGAAAAGCTTCACGTTCTCACTTCAAACTGTAATACAGTATTTCATAAAATAGTCTAGTGCCTGATCAATACAAAATTTTTAATGATGTCTCCGGTTCCTATCAAATGATTTACTTCAAATGGGGGTAGCACTGGACTTTGGAAAATTCTCGTGTCGAAAGCTCAAAATAAATCTATTTTTTTCTCCAATAAGCACTTGTAAAAGTGTCATAGATTTGCATCTGTATGTAAATTCAAGTTCAGTTTCCACTTCGTCTAAATGGCTAAGCCGTTTAAATGGGACTGGGACAAGTTGGCCGAAACTTTTCGCGTTTAGATGTGAAAGTTTAACGTTGAATATGTTTCAGCTTCCTTCCTCCTGTGAAAAATTTGTTCGGGAATACTGCTCGTTATTCGTAATTATTTATTTATTAAAGTTAATATTTATAAAGTAAAACTTAAACTATTTAAAGCGTGAATTCAGTTAAGTATTAACAACCTGTACCAGTAAAGGGAGAATTAGTTTTTTTTTTGTTTTTGATTGCAGTAAATGCTATGAAGTCTTTGCACAGAGTAGTTTAGTAACCTCTTTATGACACCCCTCCATGGGAAAGGGGTGGTGCCAAATCGTATTTTACTCTGTCGTCACCACATGGCTAAAAACAGAGAAACTTTGACCGATCAGCTGGTTCGTCTTTCTATAAAAAGCATTTTTTTATATGATTCGATGAAAGTTTCTTGGAGAAAGTTGTTAAATATTATGGACTGAATCTGTCCTTATAATAGTTTTGAGACGTTACATTTACAAGTGAGATTTGAGCACTTTGTACGGAAGTAGACTGCATAAAAGTGTTAGGGGTGAAGGCCGCAGAGGCTCGGATCGAGTTCTAACTCCATTTCAGGCTTTAATTAATGTTAGGAGCGTTTGTGTAAAGTTTATTGTTGGAAGCCTTGTTTGTAGAGGACCGGTAACCTGCGGAGGCCGGCAGAAACACTTCCGTATGCGAATTCATTATATCATGATATTTTCAAATTAATTATGTCTGAACACCTTAGAAATTGCTAAATTCCAAAAATATCACTTATTTAAAGAAGTAGAAAACATTGGATCGTTTGATATCCAATAGTTACTTGTGGAGTTGTTTATATGATCTGTATCTTAACCTGTGACTTGTTTTTCAAATATTAATTATTTATAGGCGGATTTTTGTAATGACCATAGTTATACCCCCAAATAATTAATAAATACTTTAATAATTACGTGTTGGTGAATATTATACATTACTTATCCTGCAATGTATTCAGTGGAATCAAGTAGAGTGCAAAAATGGTTGTGAGTTGTGAGCATATATAATTATCTTGTAGCTGTGAAGGTCCACTTTGTGCCCATGGGTTTGGTTTACCAACCCCATGAGCACAAAACGGATCTTTTAAAAATCGTCATTAGGTCTTTTTTTTGTATCCATTGCGAGAACACGACTCTCTCGAGCTCTCTTTACTCAAAGCCACACTTGGCCAGAGCAGCCAGAGGGTTTGGCCTGCGTGGAGAGTGTAGGCCTTTTAAGTATATATTATATCTAATAGAAAACGACCGTGGGCCACCGAAAGTGAGCACTAACCAATGTCTTTAAATAATGTAGTACGGTGGCCTAGGGCGGAACGGAAGTCAGGTGCGGCGCCGCGCGGATAAAGGGTTAACACACGGGTAATATTTACCGAATAAGGGTTTATTATTTACACTATCGAAATATGCCGTAAGAGCCATCTTAGAATTATGCACCGCGGATACATCGGTACGATATATAAATTCCTGACCTACGTATATATCATATCCTGACCTACCCTTAGGTCAGGAAATTATCGTAGGGTTGTTAAAAAATTACAATATCGAAGCATCGAAGTGAATGATTTGAAATGTTGCAAACGCAGATCCAGTCTGTGTGTGGCACGGAAGCTGTAGACCAGAGCTGATATTAGAATTCACATATAGTATCAGGTCTGGAAACCGTACACTGCTAGTATGTATTTCTGTTGTAAGGCAAACAATTCATCTGGAGCGTTTTTGATTTTAATTACATTATTTGAAACTGTCTTTTTATTTATTATATACAACAAGCGGCCCGCCCCTGGTTTGAGCGGAAATTCCTTCCTGGAAAATGTTTCTACATGTTTGAATCAAATTCAGAGCAGTAGTTTAATAGTAAATAGCGCCGGGGAAATTTGTTTTGTAATAAGTATTATAGGCCTTTGCCCAACTAAGGGACACTAGGCTTATAAAAATTATTATTTGGTATAGATCATGATGCACGAAATGAAACAGTTTTTGTATTTATGTACAAGGGGTACACCGTAACATTGCGTTTACTTACCTATATAAGTACGGATTGTTTTGAAATTCAAACTCATGAAATAATATACTTTAATGTAATTGGAGGTTAGAAAAACATGAATCGTACGGAATGCCAGGAAGCGAGTAGCAACCCTACAACAAGTACGTCGGAAAACTCATAAGTTGTGACTTGTGACATATCACGAAACACCCATCAGAAAACTGACTCCAACTTCAAAGTTAAATACTACTCTTATGTGAAGTGGAAAGTGACGCCCCACCTGCTAAATATTTAACGGCGAAATAAATACGTACATATTTAGTTGAAATGAACTATTTCATTTAGGTACTATGAGGATTAATTTGTACGTTTATGTTCGTGATATATCCAGAAGTGATTTTATCTGAAAATCTAAAACTTAGTTGTATCTAATATAAATTAGCTATAGACATACTTGTTTCTCTATAGATATCTTTAACCATTTACATCCGTATATAGGAAGATGCTAAATCGGATTTTCGGATTATGCTGATCCGGAAATTGATAACATTGGTACCTAAGGCACGAAACACAGCGAGCGCCCCTGACGCGCTCCCCATGAGCTGTTTCGGGGACTCAGTTAAATTATATGAAATTATAGAAAGCGTCCGAGTCGCAACACAACATCCTACAAATCCACGGAAGGTTCAGAATTACAACCAAAAGAAAAATAAGTATACAAATGTACTTACTATACCATTACGTCTTTATCCTTTTACGGTCGGTAGAGCTTGATCGGCTTTTATGGTCTGCGTGGAAAAAGAAGTAGGTGGTTCTTTCAACGTTTTTTTCTTTTTTGCATGAAAAAAAAGTAATTAATTCTAGGGAAAAAAAGTGAAGAAAAAATTGAAAACCTAATTTATAACATTATATATTTTATAGTTCTCTTTTAATTTAGGTTATATAATGTTTGTTTTTAGTTTCAATATTTAATAATAAGTTTACTTAAAGTTTAATTCTTACCTTGTGTATGTAAGTACTTATTAAAAACAAATTCTTTGACTGTGGATAAAAATTTACATTTATAATATTGAATAAAATAAAATTCTAAGATATTTTGGGACCCTTTTCGTGGGAACGGCTTTACTTAGTATAATAATATATAAGATAATAATATAATATAATAATAGTAGTTATATCTTCATTGTAACGTAACAATGATTTTATTAGTTTGGATCGACATTTTAGTATTATCATAGGTATAAATATACCTTCAGGAACAGGTAAGAGAGTAAAGTACGAACGAGACAAGAGTAATTGACTTTACGGCTTTAAGTCAAAAACGGCACTGTTTTCCATGTGATATGATAAATATTTAATTTTTCCGGAAAATGTCTCGAAAGAAGACAAAGGCTGCGTAATTTAGACATCAACGAGATATACATGTAGCGAAGAGACGCCTTAGACGCCTACCTAACGATGAATATGCATACCGTACAGTACACCCACTTACAACATTACATAAACTTACGATACCTATTTGTATAGCTAAATACCTATTATGGGTGGGTACTTCGCATCGTATTAATATGCCTTTCAAATCGACTAAATTAAGATTATAGCCTTAACTTACATTCGCAAATCATACAAAGACTTTTTCTGAAAGAAATCCCCAAGAGAAGTGTGTAGGTATCGCTCGATCTCAATAAAAGTATTAAGTACGACCCTAAATATATGTTATACTTATGTATAGAATGAAAACAGGGAGGCCAAGCCAAAACAATGCAATTTATGCCTACGAGTATCTTAACAGGTGACCGAGAACTATAAATTTTGCGAATGCCTTTTGGCGGGCGGCCAACTGTTATACAACAGAATTTGGGTTAAGGCTGTGTGGCGCCCTGAAAGAAATACAGATAGTCCAGAGGATGTGCCAGTAACCAATGATGCGAGGAGCTTAAGGTTTCTTGATACGATATGCAAAAGATGATTTGAAGAGTAACTATCGTGCCTGTTTCCCACAGGGGGACTGCGAGCCTCCACTTACAAACTACGATCCTGGCAGACCTCTTTCGCTTCATCTACACTCATCAATCACTGCAAACATGCCCTTCGATCAAGGGTACTTAAGCAGCATGTACTTATCGTATAGCTTTTGCAACGGCGGTTTCGTTTAAAACGCGATGAATGAACTGTATAATAACAACGTGAACAATACAATAGTGAATTGTGGACCTCCACATTGACGTGTCCAGTCTAGTGTGTACTTTAGTTACTTTCATAGTTTAATGTCATACGGCATACTGCTATGGGGGAGTGCAGCCGATATTCAGACTATTTTCATTTTACAAAAAAGGGCAATTCGAGCTATCTACGGCTTAGGATCTAGAGACTCACTCAGAGAATTATTCAAGGAAATAGGTATACTAACCTTACCATCACAGTATATATTTGAAAACATACTGTATGTAAGGAAAAATATTTCCTCATACAATAAAGTAAGCGATTTTACCGTCAGAAACTTACGCAATAAGAGTGACTTAGTTGCCCCGTATTATAGGCTCAAAACAGTTAGTAAAACGTTTATGGGGAACGGTATACTTTTTTATAATAAACTGCCACAATCGGTCCTTGATATGCCTGACAAAAAGTTTAAAGCTTATGTAAAGAAGGTACTGTGTGAGAAGGCTTATTATAGGACCGATGACTATCTTAAAGACAACAAAGTCTGGCTTAAGCTTGGCGCGGGTCCCTCTTAAAGGTTTGTATACTCAGAAATGGTCATAATCTGGTACATTAAGTACATACTGAATTTACAAATTGATTTGACATTATTTCAAAATTTCGACATTAAAAAATTAATTTAAATTATGACAACAAACAATGTATACTCTGTCCAAATATCAACTATAAATATTAATTTCATTGTGAGTTGACGTTCTTGGAGAAAATGCTGCAGTGCAGTTTGTTACCGCTTCTTCTGCACTAGCGCTTTGGAGGCGGCAGTAAACTTAGCTCTAAGTAACTTTTTGACGTCAACAATAATTAATTGTGCAATAAAACAAAGTGACGATTATTAAGAGATATTATAAATATCCTATGATAATAAAGATATATTTGAATTTGAATTTGAATTTGAAAGTGCACAATTACGAAAACTAAAAAAGTTTAATAAGTGAACGCTCAATTCATGAAGTGAATGAACTATCTGTACTGTATTTATTTTGTACTTTTATTGGTCGTCGCACGATATACAAGATCCGTGTCGGGATGGTTTCTATATAGTGCATGTAAACATTAATAAATATTTATAAATGTCAAGGGGTATTGATTTGACAGCAAACTTAAAATATATAGTTTTTAACAGTTGGTAAAAATGGGCGCTTAACTATACACAAAATATGTTATAAGCACAAGAAAAGAGCTATAGTCTGGATGATAAGTTTTCGTCATTACTTAGATTCTGGTAATGTGTTATTCCAATTTGTCTTTGAATACAATTCTTATTTATGAGCCATGAATACAAATAAGAATTTCCTTGTTTCCTTCAATACTCAGTATAATGAATACACTACGAGTATCATTAACGTCAGATACCATCAAATATTGTCAGAAATGTTCTTCTGACAATTAATAAAATCTTGGCATGATATCGTAGCTCAACAACTCGAAGTCTGTGCCATTTTTCACAACTGCACAATTTATCTGCACTTTCGGAATTAGTTTTCTGGCATCTCCCGTGAGTACTGCGCATTTATTCCACTATTTCCTACGCGCCATCGGTCACTGTCGTGTTCGGCGTTTGTTTGCTAGTCAACGCCACTGCATTACGAGTACTTAAATACTTGGCACTATATACTCGCAGCGTTCTTTCATCGTGCTTTGAGTATACGTCGTAATTTTATAGTCAGATTTACTGGCAATACAGATATAGACTCACAACTTCATATTCCGCAGGGAAAGGAACATTCCCACTGCGGCTCACTGGAATAGTTGAGTTTTGGTGTCTTTTCTGCTCTGTAGCAGGTACTTAATTTTATTATAATTACATAGGGCGCACTATAAGTTTCCGGAACTGGCCACTTACATAAACAATATTTAAAAATTTATTGCAACATTTGAAAATAGAACTCTTTGGCTGTAGAATGCAGTTTGTTTCATCTGACTGTCTTTTGTTTTTACCTTGTGGCGCCATTTAAAAAATTGTGTGTCTGCATCAACATGGATTTACCTCGGGAAAATTTTCGTAGTATGATTTTCTACGATTTTAAGTGTAATTTGACAGCTCAACAGAGCATCGCTCGGCTTGAAACAGCTTTTGGCAATGAAGCACCATGCAAGACAACTGTTTATAGCTGGTTTGCAGAATTCAAGCGTGGTCGTATCAATCTCAGTGACGAATCTCGCGATGGTCGGCCGTCCACCGCTATGACCAACAAAAACATCGATGCTGTGCGCCGTATGATTGAAACAGACAGGCATGTGACCTACCATGAAATTTGCGCATCCTTAGAAATAGGCATGAGTCAAATACAATTAATCCTACACAAACATTTGGGTGTGGGAAAGCTGTGCTCGCGGTGGATCCCACACAACTTGACCGAGACTCAAAAAACGGACCGCGTCACTTGGTGCAGTGCCATGCTTACCAGATTCAACGAAGGTGCGTCAAATTTGGTGTGGGACATAGTAACAGGTGACGAAACATGGATTTATTGCTACGATCCCAAAACAAAGCAGCAATCGAGCGTATGGGTCTTTCAAGATGAGCCGAAACCAACCAAAGTGGCGCACGTGAAAAGTGCATCTAAGCGGATGATTGCTTCTTTTTTTAATAAAACTGGACACGTGGCTACTTTTGCTTTAGAGAATCGTCGTACAGTGAATAGTGACTGGTACACGACCATTTGTTTGCCGGAAGTTATTGACGAACTCCGTAAAAATAACCGTAAACGCCGTATCATCCTGCACCACGACAATGCTACTTCTCACACGGCCAGACAGACAAACGACTTTTTGAAGGCGAAAAATGTAGAACTCATGAGTCATCCTGCATACAGTCCCGACCTGGCACCTTGTGACTTTTTTCTGTTCCCAAAAATTAAGAACCAATTACGCGGTCAACGATTTTCATCACCAGAAGAGGCTGTCGAGGAGTATGAAAAACACGTTTCAGAGGTCACCACAGAGGAGTGGCACAAAAGTTTTCAAAACTGGTTTCATCGAATGAAAAAGTGCATAGACGCCAAGGGAGATTATTTTGAAAAACAATAAATTAATTTTGTACCTTTAATAGTATTTTTTCATATTCATTCCGGAAACTTATAGTGCGCCCCACGTAACACTTATAATAAATAAATAAATATATACGGACAAATTACACTGATTGAGCTAGCCCCAAAGTAAGTTCGAGACTTGTGTTATGGGATACTAACTCAACGATACTATATTTTATAACAAATACATATATAGATAAACATCCAAGACCCAGAACAATTTGAAAAAGGCTATTTTCCAACTTGCCCTGACCGGGGATCGAACCCGGGACCTCTGGGTGGCGGACTAGCATGGTGACCACTACGCCACGGAGGTCGTCAAGGTATAATTTATACCTTAATATTACAGGAAGGTGAAAGAACCTCGTTATTGGTACCTAACAAACGAGGTTCTTATTTAAAGATGTAAGCAATTGAAGTTTGCCACTGAAACTCACTAATGGTTACTAAAGCTTTTCTTCGCACATTTTCCAAAAGTGGCCGTTCTTCTCATTCATGGTTCTCATTTTAAACTCATTTTAAACAAGCGGGAGCGGGAGCGGGAGCGGGATCGGGATCGGGATCGGGAGCGGGAGCGGGAGCGGTTGCGGGTACGGGTCCGAAGTTCCGATTCTGGCAAACGCGTCTAAAGTTTGGCATTATGTGTTGCTAGTAATGCAAATAACATTGCATTACTAGCAGGCATGCTTTGGCTGAAATTCAGCCGCTGTACTTCGGCATACTGTGCTGAGACACTAAGTCGGGTTGCGTTACAATATTTTTGGCCGAGTCGAATTTCGCATCAGCATTATTGGCCCTCCGACATTAAGACTTGTTTTGTAAGCCGAGAGTCCATTTGCTGCAAGAGAATTAAGAAACTCAACTGAATAATTGGCGTCGTCCTGATAAATAAACACTATCAAGAAAGTATAAACCACTTCATTACCAATAATTTGCGTCATAAGTTCTTCATTAATTGATGTGTATTGTTCATTTTTCGGTATTAATATGGCGCTTTCACTCTGGTGTGTTATGCTCTGACGGTCCGCAAATACTGAACTTATAAGTTCTTCTTTGGACGATATAACTTCGCCAAGTATTACGGGAAGACTCACCTGACCATTCTCTTCAAGAAAGAGACCGTCCCCAACTTTTAATAATGTTCTTGAAAACTCTTCGGCATGTGAACTAATACCGCCAAGCTGGGCTCCCATATTAATTGTCAATCTGAACTTTTGTATTTGAAGCTACAGATAAGACTGTTTTAATGAGGAGTTAATCTCATCTGCCCTAGAGCCCCGACATAAAACTAAAAGGGTTTGACGAAAATCTTCCGACAACAAAATTTGACATCGTCTATTGGCCGGTCATCTCGACGAATGTCTCGCAACGTTCTATCTACAGCTTCCACTGCCTTTTTGTTGGCCATTGTGCATTCATCCCAAACGATTAGACGGCAAATGAGAGGTTTAGCCAGTTGAGGCAAGTCGATATCAAAAATCAGGCCCAAACTGATACCGCCTTTACCACATGGAGTTACTCCCAGCTTATGTTATTATATTATATTAAACAACTTTAACCTGATATCTTAGATTTCCACATCAGATGATAATCGATTTGCATAAACAAATATTTATGCAAATAAATTTAATTTGGTTCTGCATCGGGTGTTCCAAATCTTCGATTTTTAGGGTTCCGTACCCAAAGGGTAAAAAACGGGACCCTATTACTAAGACCGTCCGTCTGTTTGTCTGTCTGTTTGCCTGTCTGTCTGTCTGTTCAAATTTCAGCTTTTCGACTGGCTCTTAAATAAGTGTTATTATAAAATTAATGAAATTTTATGTTGAGATAATTTTAAATTTCTGTGTCTACTTATTCTAATATATCTGCAGATTTTAAATTCGAATGTATTTGTATGTAAATGTAAATTTAATTAATAATAATCATTGTATTCATATATCTAAATTCCTACGCCTATGATGGCAAAATATGTTTGATTTTGTTATATTCTGTAAACACCTTATGTTACCACCATATTCGAAGGAATAAATGACTATTCTATTCTATTCTATTCTTAGATGAAATTTGGTTTGGTTATAGTTTAGGACCCGGGAAGTACATACGATAGGTTGTATCCCGAAATTCCCACGGGGAGCAAAACCCGCGGTCACAGATAGTATTTTTATAAAAACTCGAATTTGCTGTCTATTTAAATTATTTATTTTTGGTTACAAGCTTTCACAGCTATTTTTTATGTTGCCCGGCTGTATCTCATGAACCATTATAGCTAACAGTTGAAATTTTTATAGATGATGCTTTTTTGTTGCCGCTGAACAAAAACATACAAAATACAGAATAAAATAAGTATTTATGGGGGGCTCCCATACTACAAACGTGATTTTTCATAGATTATGGTACGGAACACTTCGCGCGCGTCCGACTCGCGCTTGGCCAGTTTTATTATACCTCAACAAAAAATTCTCATCAGACTTAACAACTTTTGCGAAGGCGGCATTTTAATATTTCTTATAGTTTAGCTGGACCATTATAGTTCTGCATCATGTGTCCCATTTTCCAAAATCAATTATAGCCTATATGTTGCCCAGGCTTCACAGCTATATAACAAAAAAAGTTCCATTCGAATCCGTCCAGTATTTCCGGAGATTAGCGTGTACAAACAGACAAACACACATTTTTTTATTATTTTCTTACTCTATTAATATGTCTCCATCGCCCCAAATTTTTTTTTAATAATAGTATGTATATAGATGGCACTATAGCACTGTACCCCGAATTTATGTATTAATCCACGAAAATTCATGTATCAATCCACATGCTAGCATTTAGCAACGGAGCTAAGTGTTGGAAAATATCGTTAAAGATACTCGGCGCTTGTACTAATAAAAATGCTATGGGATGACAAAGGCTCGCGATAATGGCTGGATGTAGTCCTAACTGGATGAACGTGGCCTGCAAACAATGAGGACCGACCACTCGCTGGAATAACATCACGCCGAGTATGTGAAACAACAAAAAACGAGATGTGAGCTTTGGAAAATAAGTAAATTATATTTCACATCTAACTGAAGTTATCGGAATTTCATATGTTGATTAAAAAGGTTTTAATGTAGAGTATTTGTAGAACTCTCATCTAGATGCTTCACTCAATGATCTCGATGGTGGAGTATGAATTTTCTTCCACTTCTAGATGGCTACAGATTCATTATACCAATGTATAAAAAGGCAAACTGCTCGTCTGGGAGTAAAAATAAACTTAGAATATGCCAGCATCCCGCCCGAGGGAATGGATAAAATAAAAAGGCGAATCATGTCATAGGCGGTGCGACTAGCAACATTACTATCTTGTTTCTCTTCTTTTTTGTGTTGATGGTTTTATAGGTTTTGTTTTTATACTGTTTTGTTTGATTCCTCTTTCTATACGTAGTCCACCATCACGCTAAAAGTGGCCTTTATGTATAGTGTATTGTGGCCTTGGGCTCTGTCCATTAAGACCACGACGAAAAGCTGCTGGTACATTCTACGTTTTTTAAAGGGTTCCGTACCCAAAGAGCAAAAGCGGGACCCCGCAGACTTCGCTGTCCGTCCGTCAGTCCGTCCTTCTGTCTGTCTGTCACCTGGCTGTATCTTATGAACCGTGATAACTAAATAGCTGGAATTTTCACAGATGATGTATTTCTGTTGCCGCTTTAACAACAAATACTAAAAACAAAATAAAATAAATGAGTAAGTTCCCATACAACAAACGTGATTTTTAATAGATAATGGTACAGAACCCTTCGTGCGCGAGTCCGACTCGCACTTGGCCGGTTATTTATTTTCTCTCAGACCAGCACGGTGACCGAGCATCAAAGTTTTGTCACATGAAACATTTATAACATGTTTTACATTTTTTGTAAGTATGTTCACGTCTTTACATTAAAAAGTTATGATGCCTTCGATTATGGCGTGGTTCGAGCTACAAACCCAAGGCGTTATAACTTTTTTCTATTTTAGTACATTTCTCTGTGTCAACTCCTACCAGAAGCTACGTTATAGAACTTCTGTCCCCTAATATTATGTAAAGTAAGTTCCTTACCACACTATGATAAATATTTCTTTGCAAAGTATAAGGGCCAATTCACAATGAAACAGCAGCGGATGTACAGTATAACGTAATGCATAATAAAGCCTTGCATCTTCAAGCGGCGCCACGTGTCCACAAGCAATCAAGTCTCTTTCAAGCTATTTTATGCATTTCATGGATAGAAATAAAGGTCACTATTGTGTGACAGTAAAGTAAGCTGCCCGTGTGTGAATTGACCCTAACTTATTAAACCAACAGACTTAATATCTTATTATCAAGAAAACCAGCGCTAATTTTATACTGCAGTTCCGTTGCAAAGCAAAACGGTTATTACAAAAAAGGATAAGGAATGGACGGCGCTTCCTTATTCATGAAAAGATTGCCGGCTAGCGGTCGCCACCAGCAAATTAATATGTTACTATTATTGATCATGTTTTATACAATCGATATTTAGTGCACTTTGCATGTCCCATTTGCTCTTTTACGAGTACTGTACCACCCTTTGGAGAACCCTATAATTAAGTTATCATTGTGTTTATTTAAGTAAGCATTGTCCGTGATACGAATATATAATAATATTACAGAGTAGCGGGAGAAAAAAAGCCGATTGCGGCCCTAGGGACATAAAAATGTAACTCATATAAATTGGACAATCAATTAATCGATTTCTTATGAAGAGTGTATTTTGTATTTGCTAGTAAGCAATTTGAGTTTAAATAATCTTATAATCAACACAAACGCCATAAAGTTTTTTTCACCTTTCTGTAACACTGTAGTAAAAAGAACATTAATGGACATCCGTAACATACATAAAAATTGTGTGCAGTTGTGCAAGCTTTTATTCAGATCGATCCCCTCCCTATTAAACATACGAAGGGGAATTGTACCGGTTGTGCCACTGGAATAAGTACGCACTTATTTTGAAATCAGTAACTAACTAGTAAAAGCATGAATTTATCTTTATTATTAATATTACTAATGCTATAAAATAAACTTTAAATATAAGAAACACAAAACTTACTAAAACTGTAAAAACTTGATAAAGTTTCCCTAAAACAAACGTAATAGTGGTAGTAATTGCAATCATTTTATATGACATATATTATCTACGAGTAGGCTTTGTTATGTAGTTATAGTGTAAGATATTAACTATTATCTTTATTGTTTATTTAACTCTTCATCTGTTGCAAATAATAAAACAATAGATAAATAATTGACCTGGGACAATGAGAAAGTTATTTATTTAGTATAACTGAAAAGCAATTCAAAAGTAAAAAAACGACGTTGAAGGTCGTCGAAAGGGTTGTGTATTCAATTCGTCACCACATGATCAAAACAGATTTAAATTTATGTCAAATTTAATCAAATTTTACCAAGAGTTGTTGATATAAAGAAGAGGTGGTGATCGCACTGTCAGATAGCACAACTTGTAACCGGGGCCTGAAGTTCGAATCCCACTCGATTTTACCTCTTCTTGACAATATTTTGTGCAGTGGTTTTCATCAAACATCACATTTATTTTTTATTTAGGTACCTATTTATATTTTAAACTTTATTGCACAAAAAAGTGTACATTGGCTGATTAAACACCACATGGCGTTCTCTGCTAGTCAACCATTGAACCAAGAAGATAAACAATTTAGGTGGTGCGACAGAAAACAAAAATTTTAAATTAAATACCTAGAAGAATATAATAAGATTATAATAATTATATATACGATACGATTACTTTTAATGAAATAAATATATAGAACATAATAATATGTAATTCGCAAATACCTATAATAATATATATACGTAAATAAATATCATATGCATGACTACTATTACTGCGCAGGGACACCATGAGAAGTAGAGACTTCTCGGAGAAATTGTTTATGAACCGCCCGTTTGAAGGCAAAACGACTAAGTGCACGTCTAATGGATTCCGGAAGAGTATTCCAAAGAATTTCCTTCGTGAAATAAAACTAGATAGTGGACTATAATTATCGCATCCCGTTTGCTATCTCTACATGGGTTTAGTTGTGGTATAAGATGCCTTTTAGTTTCTCGATATTAATACGCACAAGCGTCACTTTATATTTAAATCCATTGTTTGTTTTTTTATGAACAATTCGGTATGGCATATACTTGTTAACGCTCTACCAAAAAAATTGCAATTTCTTTATTTTATAGTCTTAACTATCGAAAACATTCGATAAAATATACACTGGATAAAAAAGCGCCTGGTAAAACAACACAACGTGCCGCTAGCAAAGTTCCCGAACGCCAATTTATTTATAAATTGAAGGCGCGGTAATCGCCGGCGAGACCGCCCATCATTTCTAAACTATGAATACTTGAAAGTTCGATTTTGCAGCGATGTAAAAAAGCCGACTGTAAGTAAGATTCGCCCACGAAGAGTAAAGCCTTGGCAAATAAGACGCAGGCAAAAAAAAAAATGGAAAATCCAAGAGGGCACAAGGTGTTATCGTTCATTAAAAAAAAAATAATAAAAAATCAAAAAGAAACGAAATTGACTTTATTACAAGATGCCAGCTAAGTTTTTTGAATCTTTCATTAATTATAATTAAACGACACTGAATAAGAGAGTAATTATCGATCGGAAACAACCCCGTCACGAAGTTCTTGGAGCGTAATCGTGGCACATACGTCCATTCATCCGGACATTCACGAACATTTTTTTAAATGTGAAAAATAGCTTAAAAGTGAGTTGAGTAAAAACAAGGACCGGCAAAATACTCGTATTATTGTTGTTTTTACAAATATTGTTTTTTGTTTATATGACAATAGGAAAATTATATTCTCTTAAAGATGTTTTTTTACATATTGCGCTTGACAAATATTTTCTTCAAGTATTGTATAAGTGCAATATGAATATAATAGAGACAGTTTAAGTGCAGTAAAATGCTTGACTCTGACATGTTGAGAGTAGAGCACTAACTCAACGCTCCGTTTAATATACATATAATAATATGGAGCTTTGTTTTGAGCGGTGGGTATTGAAAATACACATTCTACTTATGAAAATCAAAGCAATTCTCTTATATTGTCTACGAGCTAATGTAAGAACATACTTGTAGCAGTGTTAAAAGTTAAAAGTGAATATTTTTTTAATTACTTTTTTTTTCCTTTTTATATGATCATCAATTTTTTGTAAACACGTGTTTATGCACAAAATTTAACTTGTTCCAGGTCTTCGATTTTAACACCTTAACAAAAAATACTCATCAGGCTGAACAACTTTTGCTAAGGCGTCATTATTATATTTCTTATAATTTAACTGGACTATTACAGTTCTGTATCAGGTGCTCCATTTTCCAAAATCAATTATACCTTGTATGTTACCCTAGCTTAACAGCTATATAACAGCATTTCGGGAGATTAGCGTATAAAAACAGACAAACAAACAGACAGCCTGTTTTCTATTCTTACCCTTATCACTATGTCTCCATTAACCCATTTAATATTGGAAATATGTTCAATGTACAGACACATTTTTTTCACTGTTTTATTCTATCTATTGATGTAATAGTTCATGAGCATATTTACAAATCGACGGCCGGACGAAAAGCTAGGGCTTAATAAAAGAGCCCGTTTTAAAGCTTTTAAGCGCGAGACCCTAAAGCCCGTTGTTAATTCTTTATACGTACTTACAAGTCTCTTTAAGAGAGATCCTAGTTCTCATTAATAACAAAATCGAATTATGTACAAATAAAACATTGATTTGTCTTATTGCAGTTAATATCTCGAGTTAATCGTGCACTCCTGGTGAGCGCAGCAAGACTAAGCGATAATTTTTTTCTACTGTGGTCTTTGCACTGCCATATACAAAAGAATAGTCGAGTAATCTCACTCATTGCCGTTTCTTTTAACATAGTGTTGGTGTAATATCATAAGTATAAATACAATACAATACAATATCCTTTATTGCACAAAATAAATAAATACAGGACACAATTACCTTAAAAACTAGGAAATAGGAACGTGGACAACATTTTTTTGGCTCATTAGATAGATTATCAAAAAGTATAGTATATACTATTTCTATTTTCTGGTAAATATATAATGACGAAAATACAGCACATTTAAATTTCGCATGACGTCACGATCAGCTACGATTTGTAACGCCAAAGGGGACTAAATCACCCTCACTCCGAAAGTTCGAAGCGCTGTCTGTATCTTTGTGAATTTTTACTATTTTGCTTACAGGTTTTTTTTAATTACCTGGCAAATAAATTTGTTACAAGATAATCAGATAAACATAAAAATCTTGGATAACACTCGAACCGCAAGAGTCGTTAACGTTCTTGACTTAATTGTGGAATAATGAAGGGCCTTCCAGCTTAGGCCACGAGTAGAGTAGTGATGGTTAATTATCGGAAATTAGTTAAGTATTCTATCTAGTACCTAAGTAAATACGTTCTTTAAAATAATTGTTATACTATTATGCGGCTATAAAAGGAATGACTTTGAGTGTAACTTAATTTTTTCCTAGTATTTTTAAGGGGTCCGAATTTTCAAAGGATAAACCATATACCATATTATAGGTAAAATGTCTATGGATAAAACGGGGCACTTATAGAATTTAAATGAGTCGAATTATGCATGAAGACAAGTTCATACTAGATTTATTCTTGACTGCAAATATATGTTTCTAAATTGTTTTTGTAACGTAACCCTCATTGCGTGAATCTCACTAGCACTTGACCGGTAAGATAAAGTAATACTACTGCAAATAAAAGTCATTTTAAACTAAAAACTCATAAAGCCAATCAAACCATCGTACCGTATTTAGCGCAATAGACTTTCTTTCACAATATACTGGTAGTATCATTTTAACTTCGTAGACACAATGCCATACTTTCCTGACCTACGTACGTACTACTACGGCGACGTAGCCAGAACCTGCTATGGTCGTAGCCAGCGCTACGATACTACGAATGCAGACTTGCAGAGCGATTATTGAATACGGTACAGAAATAAATTTATTCGTAACAATCGTAGTGACTCCTGTCGCCGGTGTCTACCAGGGATGTTGCGAATATTCGCATCCGCATCCGCAAATGCGGAGCTTCCGCAAAGGTTTGGACATCTGCATCTGCATTCGCATCCGCAATAAATCAATGCAGATTTTTATGCGGATGCGAATGTCATACGAGTTGTGACAAGAAAGAAAAGGGGCGGGGTGCCCCGCTCCTTTTCTTTCTTGTCGCAACTCGTATGAACGATCAACTCGTAAATGGCGCGTGCCGTTCACGCGTGACAATGACCGAGTACTAATTTTAAAAAAAAATGTGATGTTAAAAATAGGGGAATTAATTTGATTTAATTTTCAGTCACAAATTATTATTTCTGTAATACAAAAGTATTATAATACAAATTTGTAATACATTAATAAAAATGATTAGGTATAAATACTTTTTCATTGTTTTAATTCTTAATTTATATACTATATTTATATAGGATCCGAAACATCCGCGTCCGCATCTGCATCCGCGGATGTGAGCCTCTTAAAATCCGCATCCGCATTCGCATCCGCGGATGTGAAAAAATCGGGATCCGCAATCCCTGGTGTCTACTATGAATCGTGTAGCCTGAAACCGCTACGGTCGTAGCAACATCTACGAATACCGCATGCGCTTCGCAGATACAGCAATCTTGGAATGCGTGCAATAGTACAAATTTGACATAGGTATTGTTTAATCAAACTGTATCAAATATAATTCTTATTATATATACATATGTATTAAACTTATTGTTATATTTGTAAAGGCTGGTTTGATATGGTGATAAATTGTACATAGATCCAATTCCATGAAAAAAAAACATTTGGTCATCAAAGATTTTTTTTTATTAAAAATTTGCATTATTTATCATTATTCTTCAATATCTAAAAAAATGTTTTGGAGTTGTAATGTTTTCTTCATTTTTCTTTAAAGAGTATTTTAAAAGGGTATAATTGTAAAACAAAGGGTCTCTTGCCAGCTTGCCACAGAGGAATTGTTTTTAAAAATATGTATATTTAACCGACTTCCAAAAAAGGAGGAAGAGGTTATCAATTCGTCGTGATCGTTTTTTTTATGTATATTCCGCGCCTGAATAATTATTTTTTTTTGTTTAAAGGGGCTTGCTTGTCAGGAGGTCCCATTAAAATTTTATCAAAATCAGTTGTGTAGTTTGAGGGCGAAGTTTGTTTTTAGTTTTGGAATTTTTTAAATATAAATATTACCATCACTAATCGCTCAGCTCGTCCATACGAGAATGGTTTTTCTCATGGTGCCTGCCCCAAAAACTTTCTTTTACAATGGTTCAGTTTTTTTCAGCTGACTGGAAATTGTATAAACCATCCATTATTTGCATCTACAAATTATTGCCACACAGAGATTACCTCGCCTTCTTGAAAAATTTGCCATTTAGATAAAAACGCCTGTGTTATCTCACGATCAATAAGATTAGATGATGAATGGATGATAGTCATCTGCCTTCCTAACAATAAGGTCATCCACACACTGTTTTTCATTTAGATTTTATAATCGTGAACCTTTTTTTTTGTTTTGAATTCTGATAATCCATTAAAAAAATTTCAGTCGAATGATAAAAATTGTTTTTTAACCACCCCAATTTACATACTATTTATTGTTCTATGCTGCGGTTAACAGATATCTATTGAAGATATGACCTCCGTGGCGTAATGGTCAACACATAGTCCGTCAATTCGGAGGTTCTGGGTTCGATCCCCAGCCAGGGCAAGTTGGAAAATGGCCTTTTACGAATTGTCCTGGTCTTGGGTTTTTATATATATATGTATTTATCATAAAATATAGTATCGTTGGGTTAGTATCCCATAACATAAGCTAAAGCTTACTTTGGGGCTAGCTCACTCTATGTGATTTGTCCCTATAAAACAAAAAAAGTATTAAAATTATCAATTTGAAAGGGAACAATGTCTCTATTACCACGTCTTTATCAGTCATTGGGACATGCTTCTTTAAGCAGAGCCCAGGGCCGCAAGACCCAAATACCACTTTGTGAAAGAAGTAATTAAAACAGTGATGGGTTGCTAGTCGCATCGCCTATTAAGACGATTCACATTTTCGTCCTTTTCCTTGATTGGCTTGTGTGGGAAGAGAAGCAGCTGGTACATTATAAGTTTTTTCTTCTTTGCCTGACCAGTATGGAAGAGAATAAGAAACTGTAAATTACCTCTCATGTATCCTATAACTTCTATAAATACCTATATTATAATAAATAAATAAATATATACGGACAAATCACACAGATTGAGCTAGCCCCAAAGTAAGTTCGAGACTTGTGTTATACCTAGAATACTAACTCAACGAAATTATATTTTATAACAAATACATATATAGATAATATTGCGAGTACCTTTCCTACGTTTACTTTCCTCTTCTTATCGAGTCTTAAAAGGCTCAAATTAGATACCTATTGTTAGACCGGAATCTAGTCACGGCAACCGCCCTTTCATTAGCCACATTCAAATCTGCCTTAGTATAAGGAGTCGGGCAGTTGAAACATGAAAAAAAAGGTGGTCTATGGATTGTGTGACCCCACAGTCACACAAACTGTAGCCAGAGTTTCAACTCCATTTGGCTCTGTACCAGATTGTTTAAAGATTTCCAAACAGCCCAGAGGAGATCCTTACCCGAGGGCAGCTTCTCGTCCGGTGGAATTTCAGATGGTAAGGACGGGTACTTATTTTGCCACAGTGTGAGTTTAGTCTTCGAGACTACTATTAGTATTTACTTAATAATATGGGTGAGCTTTAATAATTCAGTAAAAACATTGCATGCAACCGTTTCATTCCTACGCTAGGTGATTAGGCCAGGAAAGTAGCCGGTAGTCATTGTTTCTCAGAAATTGCAGGCGACATGCAACGTGTTAATTCTGATATAAACAATACTAGTGGTATACATTTGTCACAGTTACGCAAATATGAAGTATCACCCTGTGGTATTTTATTTGCCAAATCGATCAGGGGATTGCTAAAATATGGGGTGTATTGTATGTATAGATCACATGAAGATTATCTCCGATATCTTTCCATAAGGTCCTATAAAAAGTGCTTTTAAATTGAGTACAAATATTATACCTATCTAAAATATGCAATAAATTAGATAGGACAGGATGTATAAGACGTACCATGTGTTAGTATGTTAATGGTCTCGTTGTGGAAGTAAAAGAGGCTGCGCAGACATCCGCTCCAGGTCTGCAGCGGGCGGTAGCCGGTGAGCACGTACGGGTTGAACTGCAGGTGCTTCGGCATGTCGCGCCAGTGCAGCAGCTCCACGCCGCCGGAGACTCCCTGCGGCTTCTCCGGTACCCCACCGTTCTTGCCATCGCCAGCCTGCCCCTCGCTTGCGTTCAAATCAGAACGCTCCCGGCCTTCATTATCACAGATACGCTCTAACGACTTTTTCCTCTTTTTAGGTCCTTTGCCGTTCACTTCTTGAATTGACATATCAAACATTTTTGTACATGTATCAGGTACGCTCTGAACGTCTCTCATAACAGAATGGTAGCCGTGTCGCGGCGCGGAGCGGGAGGCTGCGGTGCGCTCCTCTGCACTGATGCGTTCTGAGCCCGCATGTCCGGCGGGCTTCGAGCAGATTTGTACATATATCACAGCTACAGCATTGAGTGCGGGCCCGGCGGAATCGCGGAGACTCCGCGAGCGGCTTTTCTGTTAAGACAAGCGTGCAGCGGTGCTGGCGGCAGCACAGCCGCTGCAGCGGCGTCGAGCGGGCGCAGAGGGCTCGGCTGCAGGCCGCGACTGGCCGGGCGCCGCCGCGGGCCCGCCGCCCCGGCATACGCCCCCGCGCCCTCGCCCCGCAGATTTGCGCACTGCGCAAACCCGATCAGCTGATTCCCGCCAGAAGGTCGACCGATCCCTCACAAACGTTCGCACTTTCACTCATAGTTAAATCGAATCGTAATTCCCATTTGTACCATACCTTATGAACACATAAGTACTTTCAGAGATACTTTGACACTCACATACTTTCTGAACTGGACTTTAGTACATCATATTTTGCAACTGTATGATTTTTTTTTGGATCTCCTTTTGGAATCACGGGTCTGTTCACCCCGGTTCTTTAGGAGGCTTCTGCGAGGATACAGATGATTATTTTTATTATTTTTAGATAAATTAATTGTGGATGACGTAGTTGGTTACAAAAAAAATGGATATACATTTTATTAATATGGAAATTAACCCAGTACCTATAAGGTATGCTATGAAATTAGTAGAATCCTTCAAATTTAATAAAACAAAGTGTATACCTAATTATTTATTACGTAAGTATGGATAGATAATTGTTGAGATAAAAGTAGGTTGAAATAATGAGATTAAGACAATTTTGTCCTTTAATATTTTTCTTTCGTTACCATTGATAGAACAAACGCCGTACAATAATACACCTGATGAAGGCATAGATAAGATCTGGTACCAAACATTTGTTTAATAATGCCGAAATTATTGCCTTATCGTGCACAAATTATTGACATACAGCTTGGCTGCCCCATATAACATGTATGAGACTGAAAATAAAGTTCATAATTGTTTAAAAAATTGTCCGAACCACTAATAATAACACACTTAGTAGGACTGAAGTTCAGTGCACTCTACATCGTCAAGTAGACAGCATTGAAAATATATTAAGTACCTGTTAAAATTCGCATTGTTTAAAAACGTCTTACGTATTTTCTGTATTGAGATTTCCGCATATTTGATTTACCATTGCGAAGTAACAGTGTTAGTGAACTTGTGATTTTTGAAAATACTTTTTTATGCTCTACAAGGTATAATACAAATAATATCATAATATCGTATACCTATTTTATATATCTTCGATCATTCATGAGTATTACAAATAGACAAAATATTTTGGTAAGTATTTTTATTTTATTTAAGTACCTACCTTCTTACTAGATTTACCCAAGGCATCCTCCGCGAAATTTTTACAACCCCACATAACGTAACATTTTTCGAAAACCTGCTTTTTGCTTGTAAGAAGGGTGGAGGCTGGAAGGCAACAAACCTGTTTCGATTCTTTATGATAGATAACCCTCAAAAACTTAATTATGTTGATGTTTCGGAAGCGTAATGGGTCTGAGAGGTGTGACGGGCCTGAGGCTTGGGTTCTTCAAAATAGTGTCTAAAATTAGGGGCGCCGCTGTCTGTGTAGGTACCTTTAACGGTAATCCTATTCAAAAGATTGTTGGAGATAAGTATCCTCTTTGCCTACTTACAGCATGGCTTTATGATGGCTATAAAAACTTCATAGTTACTCCTGCGCGAAGGGCTGCAGCTTAGTCCTAAAAAAATCGGCATTTCCATACAAAAGCGTGCAGCCGCCGCGCCCGGGCAATTTTTTCTGTCTGTTATTTTAATATAATTAGAAAGTTCACAATTTATCGCGGTTTACTTATAATCTCGCGAGATAGATTATGAACGAACTGTTTACGGTGACTTAAATATTTTGAAGATACATATATGTAAGTAAATCGATATGAGCATAAGCGGAATGTGTAATTTCTTTATAGTTCGTTCGTCCAAATGTTTTGCAGACTGTCAGCGCGCCGACCAATGCGGCATCGATTCTCTCAAAGTAGGTCTTTGTACCGCGCCACGTCGCCGACAGTCTTTGGACGAACGAACTGTACGTAGGCCTGTTTAAATAGAATAAACTATGAAACTATTAGAATATAGGGAAGGCATAGGAAAGGTTTACATAATAACGGGCAAGTCATAAAAAAGTATCGATGTCAATTATTTAGTACGTAATTAGATCTTTGATGTCGATATTTTTCATACCTCCCTCGGATTCTACTTTCATTCTACTTCATAGAATGCGGTTGACAAATAATTAAAAAAAAAAAAAAAAATTCGCAAACATTTTTGAGGAATAGCCTCTAGATATTGCTTACTCTAATTAGATTTTAAAATAAGGTCTTACTTATTTAGATTTTTTTAAAAATTTCGTTGACCTTTATTTTCAAGTAAGGTCAAGCTTATTTAAGGAAGGGACGTCACGATGAAGTTTTGAGTAAAGTTGGCAATTTTCGCTTTTAGTAATGTATTGTCACTGTCACTGTCATCTCCCTTCAACAATAGCTATATGTCAATGACGATGTCAATGAACAGCCAACATAACGAAAGTAACTTAAACAGATGACATTTACTTATTTTGTTTAAATTACCTTCTTAAAATTGTCTATATTTTCGATTAAAACATCTACAACACTTTTTATTATTTAGTTGACAAGCCAATTAGGATAGTTGTACCTAAAGCTTAGATCATTTAATACAGGATAAGTTACGCAGACAAATCTTCTTACAAAACTTTCTGCCGCTTTTGGTGCGGGGGTAACCTACTACTACATCTAAAAAAATCACACATTCACAAAATGAATTTGTGTCGCTATAAACGCAAACTTACAAAATATTCAAACACTAGCTTATTTTTGGCAGAATAATGTTATACTTTGTTTAATATTAATAGGAAGATCGTTAATATAGACAGAGTACTATATACTAGCGTAAATATAGATAATGAAAAGGAGAGGCCCTAGAACATTACCCTGTTTAACTCCATATGAAATACATCATTAATTTTATGTGTAATATTTTTCTGTTTTTGATTTAAAATCAAATTTAGATACTTCTGTTACTTGACGATGATCTGATAAGTAGGATTTAATTAATTGTAAGACATTACCTCTGATTCCGTATGCTTCGAGTTTGTCTAGTAATATTTTATGACGCAAATAGTCAAAAGCTTGCGTCATATCACAATTGATAGAAATGGGATACAAACGGGATTTCTTTTGTCAACTTCAGTAATAACATTTTTGTTCTTTACAAAATATATGTTTATCTTCAAGGTAAACAACTTGTTTGAATAGTATTTCTCAAATATCTTTGGAAATATTGAGTTAAGGGCAATGGGCCTAAAATATTCCATACGTTCCATGTCTGTTCTTTTAAATAAAGGTTTAACTATATAGTCAATTTTAATTCTTCTGCAAAAATACCTGTTTGGTACTGAGATTTATAATATGACTGAGATGATGACAAACATGTTCATTCATGGCTTTCACTATTTTTGTTGCTATTCCATCAAAATCAATACTTTTTGTATTTTTGAGATTTTTAATAATTTTATATATGTATATCTTGACGCGTGCTTGGCGCCATGAACATAGAATTTGATTGACGGCTTTTATTTGACGTAACATTAGACCCACAATTCTTTACAGGTTGAACTTTATCAATGAAGTAGTTATTAAAAGAATTTTCTATTTCATCGGGGTCTGAAATAATTTTATCATCACTAAACATGAATTATATTTTTTTTACTTAAGTAATCCTTTTGATTTTGATCCTTTATCATTCATTAAGGCTATAAATACCAACGGTAAATTAAAATAAAGTTAGATAACTAATTCATTCTTTCAAAACATAATTGAAAAATTCATTATGTCGTTTTTGGATATCGCGTCTCGAAACACATTTTGATTCTAAAGAGGAAGATGAAGCTCATGAATTGAAACAGTGTGAGATTTTCAAAATAAACTATTCTTATGTCATCAATCATCATCATCATTATCAGGTCTTTTTGTCTCCACTGCAGGAGCACGACTCTCTCTGTACTACCATAGCCATACTTAGCCAGAGCTTCCAGACGACATGGCCTACACTCTTCTACACTATTCTTATGTCATTGTCGACAATGTGCGCGCAAGCTGGTTTGAGGTACTTTACATGAGAGCATATTTGGTTTCCTGTATAATATAAAAATATTAAAGGAAATAAGTAATAGTGAAGTTTTGAAGCAATGCAGCGACTTGCAAAAGTCTATGACAGTAGGAGAATCACGCGATATTGATGGACATGAATTTTACAAAGATCTGAATATGTTTATCTGTGTGTATGAAGGAAACGACGGCATTATCTCGGTGCTTAAATACATAAAAAGAATAAAAAATTACCAAACCATCGAACAAGGGCGGATCCAGCTTTGGTGCCAGGGGGGGGGGAGGGGGGGTCACAGAGTCGTGATGAAGTCACAAGAAGTTAATTTAATTTTTATAAACATAGATACAAGTAAAAAGTAGGTATTTTATTAATGTATGTAAGTACTTACTGTAATAAAAAATACACATATTTAAATAATAAAATTAATTTTTCTTTTAAGTCTTCTTCCGAAACGCGTAACTGATAAGTTAATCTACTTCAATGGGTACATTTTTATAGACGTGGAGAAGTGCCAGTCCGTTTAGACGTTCTTCAACCATGGAAGCTCTTAGCCACGATTTGATTTTTCGTAACGTATAGAAAGATCTTTTCGCTGTCGCTACACTAACAGATAGTATAGCCATAACACATAAAAAAATCTTATATTAGGATACATCTCATTATCACAATTAAAAATAAGGTCAGAAATCGACTGGGGTATGTCCTGACTCCGCTGCCACTTCACCATCCACAGCCGATATTCATTTACAACGTCAGAAACTGGAGTATGATCTAGTAACAATGTTGCTAGTTGTTTCACAGTTTCAATGTCTTGATTACTGTATTCGGTTTTTGGCATGAAAACGCTTAGCTGAAACTGTGACAAAAAAATATTTAAAAACATTATGTTTAATAATTGTAATTAGTGGTCCACCTAGGTCCTGGAGTTAGCCCAGGAGGGGGGGGCAAGGGCGGATCCATAGGGGGGGGGGGTCATGAACCCCATGACCCCCCCCTATGGATCCGCCCTTGCCATCGAAATTGTCTTGAGAATTATAGTCACCACACCGTTGTCACACACAAACTGTAACACAGTCGCGTCAGCTGAAAAGAGTTTTTCGAGGCTTAAAATATTTTTGAGGTTTTCGATGACATGAGATCGGCTTACAGCCCTTGCTACTGATTTCAATCGAAAATGACGTAGCTCAATGGTTAGAATAAAAATTTTAGTCTTAGAAAAACCGCACACATCAATTTAAAAATTTATCATCTCTGCATTTATTAATTTTGTAAATCGTTCAATGTAAAATATTTTAAAACATAAATTCTAATTATTTTAATGACTTAAGCATTTCTCCACAAGCATGACACATACCTAAACCAAACAACCAGACCTACTTTCGCATCACGATCATACTTCATACTTTTCGCGAAGGACAAAGGGCCTCGCAAAGACCTGCCGTCCTCGTCCTGAGCCTCTCAGTGAGCACGGAAACGGTCGTGTTGTTTACCACTACCGGTCACCCATCCATAGCCTGGCTATGGCGATGGTTGCTTAATATTGATGATCGCAAAAAATAAGAACTAACCACTAGACGAACCGGATTGCATGATACACTAATAATAATTTGTCAAATCTTCGTGGACAAATGGTTTTGAGTAACGGTGGTGAAAATCTGATGTTGATATACGGACTCTAATATTGTTTAATAGGCAATTCTTGCTCATAATGGTTTATGGTAACTAAACAGGGATTCATAAACACCTACGCTCACACCTTGAAAATTTCCAAACACGTTGTCTAATTGTGTACCTCCGCTCGTTGTCACACAATCTTTAAGAAAACTGGTGTAGCCATTACCCTCTAAGAATTCTACTTTTGACTTTTAGCGAAATCTCATTCTTGCAACATAAATGCCAGTATGCCTAGAATGCAACCGAGAACACACTCGGATGAGCGAGATTATGTTGTTTTTTAGCATTTCCAATTCCAATTTGACATACATACATATACGTTACATAATAATTCTTGCCTTATACTCATTCTTGCAAAATAAATGCCTGCATGCCTAGAATACAACTCGTATGAGCGAGGTTATGTTGTTTTTTAGCATTTCCAACACCTAGCTTCGAACTTACCTTCGGGCATAGATCAATCTCCCCCCCCAATGGGTTCCCGGTTTGTCGTACCGGGGGGCTCAGTACCCGTGGTAGTCGCAAGCCACGGGGAAGCTAAGAGGAACCCGCGAGGGGGCGCTCCTGCTGTCGTCGACCAGCTGTGAGCGCCCACATTGTTGCGGCGGGGGAGTGGGAAGTTCTCCCCCCACCCGGGGAGGGGCGCTCCCGTGGGCTCGGCTTCGGCCTTGAGCCTGTAGGGATGCGCCCAATGGGGTGGCAGGGGAGTGGGAAGTTCTCCCCCCAGGAGGAGTCGCCGGGAGGAGAATGTTTCATTGCTCTCCCGGCGCTTCAGGCGGGGCCACACTGCTGTGGCTGTGGTTGAAGATCGGTCGCGGAGGAGGAGGAGTGTCGGTGTTACGTTGCCGCTCTCCCTGTCCTCCGCGACCGAGCGGTACCGCACCGCGTTTGCGGCGAAAGGCAAGCGGCGGAGCCAATCATCTTCTCCGCCGCTGGGAGCCGGTTTATCTGGCTCCCATGGGTCCACAGGCGGTGGACTGCGTGGGAGTCTGCCGCCTTTCACTTGACCCGAGGAAGTACGGCGCGTCCGTGAGTTCCGGACGCGCCGACTTGGTGAGTGCCCCCCCCCCCCCCCCCCCCCACTGTGACGTCCCCGCGAATGGGCCGCTTTGGTGGCCAGCCGCGCCGGGGTTCGCGGTTGTATTTCCGTTCCCGTGTCCCCGGCAAAAGCGGTTGTGATGGAACTCCGGAGGTTTTTAGTAGGTAGGCACGTCACTCGGGCGTGGAGTCCCACATAACCCGACAGCCTCCCCCGCAGGCTGACGGGTATCCGTAACAGGGATCTTTCCTCCGTAAAAAAAAAGGGCGTAGATCAATCTGGTGATGTATCCATATACATATATTTATTGATTTAATTTACATTTAAACATATACGTTAACCTACATTTAAAAATATATGTTCTTGTGAATTGACTGAAGGTTGAACTAGTCGCTGGCTCAAACTCACAAGTTGGCGCGGCCTAAAAGCATGCTCTCTCATCTAACATTGTGTTCGGCCGAAGCAGTGAGATGAAATTCACGATAAATTTATAGTAAACCTAGCGCGTAAAAAATACGTGAAGTCCTTTGGGAAAAGGGGTTTTATGCAAAAACTACTAACGGCATTAATCGATTACAAACAAAGAAATATACATACATCTATCATATATCCTCATATAAAAACATAATATAACAAGTCATGATTATAAAAACAAAACCACTACCCAATGCAGATCATCAAGTGTCCCCCCCCCCCCCTTCGCCCCTCTATCGCTAAACGGTCATGTATAAACACGTGAAAAAATCGCAGCTATAGTATATATAACGATATTTAAAAGAAAACTATCTGAGCTAAGTCGGGTTTACAAATTAAAAAGTTATAGGCGATCAACTAATAAAATGCAATGTACTCGCAAAATGAAAATTTCAAACAAATTCAATACAAAATTCGTTTTTAGACGTTTTTAGTGGCATGAACTCAAAGTGAGCATTCGTAACTACAGAATCCTACACTGCGCGTGGCCCGACACGCACTTTTCCAATTTTATTATATACCCAGTGTCACTATATCACGATATTAATTGATTTGTAGCGTTCGCCTCTCTCAAGCTTAAATCCATCGAGCCGTTCAGGCTGCAGTGCGAGCTAAACAATAATACATACATACATACAAACATACATACATACATATTCTCGAAAAACATAACTTTCCTTCTGGCGCATTCGGGTAAAAACATAACCCTCTTTCTGGCGCAGTCAGGTATAAAATAACAAGATGAAAATTGGCTGATTTGTTGAATAAACTCTATGAAAATGAAAGTACAATTTGCTCCGTAGCCAGACTGTACCATCGAGGTACCTATATTTAATTAATAAAATATTTTTTAATAACAGTGACTTTAATTGAATGGAATGCATTTAAATATTAATAAGGAATGCATCTTTTAAAATGAGATGACAGCTAAGATTATTATGTTGGTCATAACAAAAATAAATCTATAATATGTTGCTAGATGGCGACACAGTATGTCGTCATTTCCGTTTTTAATGTCATATTTCTATTCAGATTTTTCAAAAAAAATATTTTAGTCCATTTACAAAATGATTCCTTTTAATTTACTTTATAACAAAGCATTTTAAACATCATTTTGAATATAATAAGTACATATTAATTTTAATAGTGACTTTTTTGATAGGGAAAAGAAACTTGAGTTCACGATTCCTACGCCATCCGATCCGCAAAATCAACCAACCAACAAGCGGTCTGCGATTTGGATCGATGTTCGGGCCTTTATTGCGAAGAAGCATTCTACAAGGTTCTGCATCACGAACTTGGAATTACTTTACTAATTTCACTCAACTACTTTGGTGTAAACTTAAATACTTACGAGAACTGAGGGTAAGTTCGAAAAATGTTTTTCTTTCATAATGGGTATATTGCTAGGGCTCCGATGGCCAGTGGAAATCAACATGGCGTCCCCATGTAAAATGTAAATAACTCCTTTAGACGTATTATTTGTAGAATCAAAGAAACGTAATGTTACTTTTATTGGCCAGGGAATTATGTTACAGAAGTAAAATCCTTGGGCTGCATCTAGAACTGTATTTATTTTTGTTTATGCGTTTTATGCTTACGAGCCCAGCTGTCTGTTTTAGTGAATATCTACGTAGGAAAAATAGCTAAGATTAGTTTTTATAACATTAGATGATTCCCTTTATTATTTAGACCATGGGTTTATATTGATATATAGGATGTTGTTACTGTGAGTAGTACTTATATATGGCACCTACTTTCTTATTATAAACCACTGTTTGCATGCCATGTCAATAGTTACTCGTTAGTGCACCACTTAGGATCTTACCTTATATTATATTATTTTGTACCTATCTATTAATGTGATTTTTATGTCTTCATGGGAATGGCTGTAGCATATATTTTTGAAATGTACTGTAGATCTTTTTATGAGGATGAATAATTATTTTCACTTGACTATTAATATAGTGACTGGGATACTTGTGCACCAGATAGCATGTTACAGATATGTTCATATAGACTCTCAATGGTCTAAATAATTTATATTTTTCAGCTTTTACTACTTGGATACGAGTTTTGGTATCCTTGTTATGGTAAGTGGAAGTACCTGAAGTACTTTCCTTGTAATTTACTCCTGTCAATAATAATTCTTAATGTTTTATTGTGAAAATGCTTAGATTCTTCAAAACTTCTTCAACGTGAATACCAATAACCTAACGCTTTATTTACTAGACTTTAGATATTATAATTTATTTATTAGGTAAAATAAGATGAATTATTTTTGGCAGGAGTTATCCATAGCATGATTGGCTCTGAAATGATCTGGCTTTGAGGCACACCTTCAAAAACTTTACAATTTGGTTTTCATTTTTAATTTTTCATTTGCATTTGCAAGTGGAACATAACTTCGCTGCTTATCAACTGTCATGGGATGTCTTTGACTGATGAAAGAAAGAAAGACATACCAAACAAATGAATAACTCACAAAAGTAAATCTGTGAGAATTTCATTTGTTTTGTTTCAAAGTAATGTTTATATTTTATCAGTTGGATGCAAAATACAGTCAGCATCATATTATAAATGTTCGATACCTTGATCGTCATTTATAGCCCATCACAGTCATAGCTATAATTTGTAATAATATACTGTGCTTTATATCATATTAAAACAACATACCACACATACACATGGTAACTATACTATAATAATTTATATATTTTTGCCTTTATGCCTTAGGAAACCATAATGTATGTATATTATAGTTAGAAGATTAGGAAATATATTGGAACATGCCCTGCTATAGTTACAGCTATGTCTGTGATAGGCTTAAGGGTACATCCCACTGTCAAAACAATATACTAATATTACCAGAAAGGTTACAGCAAACTTAAACCAAACTGGTAACACCTGTGCAAAGCATAAGCATGTATTCATTACTAATTTTATTTAGCAAAAATTAAAGTACTGAGTAACAATAAAAATTAAAGCCAAATTAGTAGTAAGTCTTAAATTATGGTACTTATGATACATATCATATGATTCTTGCCATTGAGAAAGGAAGTATATTTGAATGAATGTCCTTCCCAAGTGGCCATGGAGAGGCCCAAGTGACATGAGAACTCCTTTCTATCAGTAATTGCATAAAATAAAATAATACTTTAGAAACAATACTGACTGGTTTTAGGCATCACAGGCGATTATTCCTGAAATAATTATGGCAAAAGTTTATACAAATTTATATATTATAGGTATTTAATAATTTGCATGATATTACTAGGTAAATTCTTAGGTAAAGAAGTTTTTAAGAAGTAGGTACCTACCTACTTGTTTAACAAACATGTTTTTATAGTGTGCTGGCTGCCTAACCAATGTTTTTGTTTGATAAAATAATTTGTAGATATAATTTCATTTGTGTTGTTCTTTACAAGGATAGGTAGGTATTTGATTTCCAATCTAATGAATCATATGAAATTTGAAGATCGAATCAACAACTCTCAATGTAAAAATTTATAAAAATTAATTTCTTGTATTTCATGTAAGTAGCCAACACTGGTTTTAGATTTTTCAAGCTGCCTAAACACATGCTGCTTGACGACTACCATATAATGACGACTAATGGATTAACATGGCTTCCGAAGCAAGGAGAGCCCTATATTTAATATATAAAATTACTTAGTAAAGCAACATACTAACTACTAACATATATTATATAATTAATTTTGATTTGACCTTTTTTTTAGTCTCTTAGCTTGCAATTTTTTCTAGCGCCCCTATTTAAAATATTTAATTCATTTGGAGACAAAAAAAGATTATGATCTATTGGTTTAGTGTTGTTCCTTATTGACAACATTTCAAGATTTTAACAAATTATTTTTATATTTTTAAATAAAACTACCCTTAAATAGGATACCCGTTTTTATTTTATTTTTGAATATGAGGTCGATTTCATACAAAATTTCGACATTGAAATTTTGCTTGTTCTAAAAAGACGCAAGTGCCTCGTGACGTCATTTATACTGCAGAATCGGAGTTTTATTCCTTTGCTATACTTTGACTGAACAATAAAGCAAACAGGCTTCACAACTTTAACACTGACAGGTGTCAGCCAAGCTAGCTTGTTGCTGTTTTGTTCACATTGGTGCCATTTTTGAAACGCGGAGTCATTAAACGAACGGTTTTTTTGTATCGAAAAACCATTCGTTTATGTGACTCCGCGTTTCAAAAATGGCGCTTCGGTTATTTGATATTGACAGTGACACTGACACTCAGTGTTGGACATGACATATTCACGTTAGCAGTTTGTATCTCACTTCACGTACTTGTAGCTAACTTCTCTAAAGTATAACACGATTTTTAGTATTTTTTTTTTCTTCAAAAATAAGCAAAAAAATTTTTATTTATATTTTTTTCGGGATTGTAAAAGGAAAATATTGAAACGGTATTTTAATTTTGGGCCTTATAAAATATGAAATGTTGTCAATTATGAACTTCCAAATGGCTTATCCTTCTATGCAAGTGTATGTACCTTACTAAGGGCCGTAAAATTACACTTTTAGCGGGTTATCTTACTCACAAAATCTTTTTTTCCCATAAAATATTTTTTAAAGTTAAAGTACTAGTATCTGAGTAGGGTCTTTTAAGGCTAAGAGACGGCAGAAGTGGCGCCCTCATTTGAAATAAATTGTTTAATCGTAAATGTGGTAATAATTATCTTTTTGCAAATTGATTTTGCAGAAGAATTTAATAATTTTATGAAGTTGCCTAGTTTTAAAACCTGTTTTCGCCACTTGTATTAGAAACGCGTTATAAAGCTAAACAAACTACCAATGATACTTTCAAAGATTTTCATAAAACATTTTAATTCATATAATTTCCAGGATGATTCGAAGTCACGGTAGCAAACATGGTACAAACATGAGGGGCGTGATTTCGAATGTCCGTTGTGGCGAAAAATTTTCATCACATTTGCAGCACATTTACTTAATTTATTTCAAATGAAGGCGCCACTTCTGCCCTGTGTTCGCCTTAAGTATTTCTTTTTCTTAGACACAGCAGAGTGAGGTACTGAAGTTTAATTTTAAACTGCAGTGTCACCCGTCCTCGCTCCTGTCCTCTGCTTTATTGCTTAGGTATATTATTTTATACTTATCAACGGCTACGTCACAGCAATAAAATGCATAATTATTAGATATGGGATCACATCTTGATCAAGATACATCATATTAAGTTGAATGATGTTGTTAATCACCATTGATTAACACCTCGTTGCTTCCGATGCTAACAGCAAAGCCATTGTATATGGTACAGCACAGACTCTTTATTAACCTTAGAAGAAGAGCTAAAGGTATAGAAGCATGTCATTTAATTCTTATTATGAAACAAACCAGAATTCATGTTCATCTGAAATGTAATTCAAACCATAAAAATCCATGGTCATCCTTCTATGCCTTCATGGTACTTAGTCTAAGGTTTAATCCCTTCAATTGTAGTAATAGTTGTGTCAATGTTTACAGATGCCACGGACTCGCAGGAAGCACGTGTCGTCTCATTCGCGCTCCAGGTCTAGGTCGTACGAGGCGAAGCGGCGGCGCCTCGACGACGGTGCCAGGGAAGGTTCCCACAGGAAGAGAAGCCGAAGCCGCGATCGAGACAGGTATGTTAATTTCTTCCCCAAATCGATAAATTGATTAATGAGACATGGGCATGACACAAACATACAGAGACAACTCTTCCACTAGGTACATGCTCTTCTCTCTATAGTTATTTGTATAAATCATACAAAAAGTAAACATCTAATACTTACCTACTAAAATGTATTGAGGCGAACGAAAGAAGTAATGGAGATAAATCATTGAGACTGATATATGATGTACCATGGCCTAACTCGATAGGTGTTCAACATTTCGTCAATAATACATGATTTTCGGGGTCCAGTGCCGCCCCCATTTGAAATAAATCATTTGAAAGGAAACAGAGATAACCATTTGAAAGAAAACAGTATTTTAAATTTTGTCTGGACCAAGCTCTAGATAACCCTTCAAACTATTTTATGAGTTACTGTTTACATTTTATAGTGCCAAAAGTAGCCGTTTTTCGCATATGTGCGTAGAAAATGTTCAAGTTCTTATATAGTTACCTCCCTGTGCCATCATCACTCCAACACTAACATGATTAGGTCTATATTGCATGTGTGTATGCGTGAGCCCAATCGGATACCGGGAAGTGGGTTAAATTTAACTTAACACCAAATAAGCAAACATAAATGCATGAAATTGGCTCCCCCAGAGATTCATCTGGTGCCTAGAGAAAACGCTCCGCTTTATATATCGCGGACGGTTACCTGACACCAGAACACAGTGCAATGCGTCACAAAAACAATAAATAGTCAATTTAAGTTTTTATATTTTATATGTATGTTAGTCGGTAAGGTATTTATAATATGGGCCATTAATATTTTAATATTATGTTGCCTGAAATAAACGGTTTATTATTAATATTATTATTCACTTTATTTATTAATATTTTCTTAGATAAGGGTTTTATAATATATCTATAAAAAGTAAAATATAAAATATTCTACAAAAAATAAACATAATATAAAAAACCTAATCTAGCTACCCACTGGCAGCGGGGCAAGGCCCAAGCTACCGGCGGTTAGGGCCGCAGAGAGAGAAACCTCCTGACAATGCGTGCCGTGTCCAGGAGTACTGCCTTCTGTATCTGACCCTTGATCCAGCTATCTAGCGAGAGAGTCTTGAGGTGTTGATCAAGACTCATCGCTATAAGACCGTTCGCCGATACGACTATCGGGACAACGATCGTTGAATCCACATTCCACATGGCAGTCACCTCGTGGGCCAAGTCAAGATACTTACTAAGCTTGTCCTTCTCGGCCTTCACGAGGTTCTCGTCATGCGGGATGGTAATGTCAACAAGCACTGTCTGGCGCATCAATCGATCTGTCAGCACGATATCAGGCTTATTGGCGACAATAGTCCTATCCGTGATGACAGATCGATCCCAATAGAGCGTGGCACGACCATTTTCGAGAACCGGCATCGGTGTGTACTTATAGTACGGTACCTCAGATTGTACAAGTCCGTATCGAAGAGCAAGCTGCTGGTAAATAATTCTGGCTACGAGGTTATGTCTGTGCAAGTACTCACCGTTAGCCAGATGAGAACAACCAGAGATTATATGCCTGATAGACTCTCCGGGACGTCGAAATGCTCGACAGACGTCAACCGTACCGTCCTTCAGGATATATCTCCGATAGTTGTTCGTCATCATGACTTCGTCTGCAATTGCACAGACAAAACCTTCAGTTTCCCCAAAGAGGTCTGATTTCTTTATTTCTGATTTCTTTATTTCTCGCTTACATGCACTTATACTATAACATGGTTAGTAGGTAAATAAGTACATGAACCCTGGCAGGGTGTTGCGAACTTTAAGTATGTAGTTGAGTTTATATAATAATAGTGATTTCAGAAATATTATTATATACGTTTGGGATATGTCACCGAAACGTATCCAGTTCACCGATGCAAGCTGATCCACATCGGGCCCTGTTAAGGCCCGATAGAACCGCCCGTGGAGCTCCTTGCTCTTCCATACGTTCATGCGATCCTCGGTTCAGTTCTCATTTGCCAAGGAGAGCGGCGTGAGGCCCTTGTCTACTGCCACAACATCACGATGCAAGCCACACTCACTGTTAAGAAAGTACTCCCTAAGGCTGCACACCTCGCGGTTGTGGAGAGTCTTGGCATTTAAGAAGCCTCGACCTCCACGCTTCCGCGGGATGTACAGTCTCATAACAGATGAGCGTGGGTGTAGCATACGAAATGTTGTGAGCAGTAGGCGGACCCTTCTATCCAGAGCATCCAGCTCAGTCTGAGTCCACCTTAGTATGCCAAAGGAGTATATGAGTAGGGGCATCACCCAGGCGTTGAAAGCACGCGTCTTATTTCCTCCCGACAAAAGACTTTAAAGAAGCGTTCCTTCACCGCCTGTTTTATGTCCCCATTCATATGACTGTGACATACCAAGGTATTTGTAGGTTTCCGACTCCGAGAGAGTCTTGATCGTTATTGTCTCAGAAAGCTGTAAATTTGTAGAATTTACAACCTTCCCCCGCTGTACATGCATAACCGCACACTTATCTACACCAAACTCCATCTTGATGGCAATACTAAAAACTTCTGTAATTTTTAGTAGTTTCACCAAGTCAGCTCGTTTTTGTGTAAATAGCTTTAGGTCATCCATGTACAGTAGGTAAGAAATAACTTCACCCTCTCTTCTGAGCCGGTAGCCCAGTCCTGAGTCCTTTAGCAAAGGGCTAAGAGGATTCAGGGCTAGACAAAACCATAACGGACTCAAACTGTCACCCTGGAAGATGCCTCGCTCAATCCTTATGTAGTCTGACGGATCTGAGGGACTATCTCCACTACCCGGTTGACAAAGGACTGTGATCCACTGCCTCATACAAGTGCTCAGAAAGGATCTTAAAGTTGTATCAACTTTGTACAACTCCAATATCCTTTGCAGCCATGAATGAGGCACTGAATCATAGGCCTTCTTATAATCAATCCAAGCAGTAGAAAGAGCCACCTTATTCCGTCGAACTTGTTGGCTAATGGTCATGTCGATGAGGAGGAGCTTTTTAGTACCACGGGACCCAACCCTACATCCATTTTGAGTTGGGGCCAAAATTTTATTAGCAACAATGTGCCTATTAATTTTTGTTCCCAAAATGGATGTAAGGAGCTTGTATAATGTAGGCAAGCACGTGATGGGTCTGTAGTTTTTCGGATCCGTGGTACTACCTGACTTATAGAGCAGAAAGGTGATACCCGTTGTAAGGAAAGTGGGAAGTGAAGCTAGCTCTAGGGCGTGTTGAAATTGCTCCGCCAAGCGTTCGTGTGAGCTTCGAAACCATTTTATCCAAAAGTGCAATCCATCCGGCCCAGGAGATTTCCAGTTATGTGCCGTACGAATTGCACAACTTACGTCATCGGGGCTGATAGTGACAGCTCCCATGGCTTCGATATCCTCACACTCACGCCCGACGACACTAATCCAATCGCCCTCCGTGTGTTCAACCGGCACCGACCAGATGCTACTCCAGAAATTAATCATAGCAGAAGAATCCGGTGGCTGCCCGTCGAACACAAGTTGATCAGTTCCGAGGTAGGTACCTACCTAGGTTACTATTAAACGGGTCTTTATAACGGGATACCTTGAATAAATATAATGAAGACAAAGTTACTAATTTTACAAGTATGGAAAATAAGCAATAGATGGCGACACGGCATAAACTTGATAGTTAACACCATCGCTTGTAGATGGCGTTGGTGTGAATTAAATAATGACAATGTTTTTATTTTCAAATGATTTTAACTACATACTCGTAGATATTTTAGTTAATCTATTTATATTCAAGTAAAATATATGTATGTGTATTATGCATGACTGCAGTATTTTAAACTTACTCTGTAAACCTAAGCTTAACTCGTGAGTTATTGGTTGTATTATTATTCGAGAAAGTATGTAGGTACCTACAATATGTATCTGCCCAAAATATATATCTACCTATCTAGGTAGGTACATATTTTTAAAACAAAATATTACAGTTTTACTTCTAACACATCTGTGAACCATGTCTCAAACAAAGCTCTTAATTTTCCCACTCCGCGATAGATGGCGCATAGAGCTCGATTTTGGCGCAGTGGGATATTTGGCTGACGATTCTTAGGTTAGGATAAAGCAAAATGCGCTAGTTAAGTCCCCAGTTATTTAGTATTTGTACATAAATTTAACAATAAGAAACAAAATTATCTTTTTTAAATACAATATAAATAAAATTACACCAATGTAGGTAGAAGTATTTAAAAAATTGCCTTAGCCTTGATTTAAAGTGGGTGATAATTTTTGTGATTATTAGCTGGTTTAGGGCTCGTTTAAGAGTTTAAGTAATTCGTATGGACACGGAAGATTGCGCGGAAACCGTGCCCGAATCAAATGAAGATAACCCTGAAGGGAAACCTCGGGAATCTGTCAGCTCAAACCCTGGGTGTGTATCATGGCTTTGACAATTCATTTCTAAATGTTGTCATTATGATTTATTTAAATTTAGTTAACATGCCGCTTTTTATCAGACGAATACAACTCAGTTGCGTTTGTGCTTAGAAGTTTCAGTGACATATAGATTTTTGGTCATTACTGAGAATAGCTCTTCTTTTTTTCTTAGCCATGATATTTTGCCCTGGTTTGAGTAATTTGCATTACTTATATCAACAATTTATTTTTCTTCTAGTGTACTAGTTTTTATAAGGCATTTTCTTCTCTCAGCGTTTTTCGTTCATTTTATTTCATATATAATTAGACTGTCTTTAATTATGTCCTTGAAGCTTCAAAGACTGCGAAATTCAGGCACACCAGCTTCCAAAGAATTTTTATCACCGCAATATGGAACTTAGATAGCAGTTTTCCGTCTATTAGTGCCGCAATGGCCACCGCATACCAATAAAATAGTTCGTGCCCCATGGTTGCCAATGCCGTAATACTGTCGTATTCTCGTGACTGAAATTGCGGTAAAGCTCAAGCTCTAAATCTTTCAATGGAAAGTTCACTATCGAACATGAAAGCTCTGTAACGGCTCGTGGGTGCTTACAATGTAAAATCATAAATCCCTGACACAAAATCATGTAAAATATTTATGTTATACAAAGATCAACATTATTAAGTAAAATTGTGGACTGCTTTTAAAACCAAAAAATAGCTCAAGCAGACGAATTTAATCTACTAACGCAAAATTAGTCATTATCCTTAAGAACATCGCGCTATTATATTTAGGTATAATTATATAATTCTGACTGACTGGACTCTTGTTACTGTGGCGTGGCAATCAACGTTAGTCTACAATATTAAATAAACCTACCAAGAATCTTTCAGGGTTTGGACGGTTTAGGTTAACCTAACCGAAATAATCTGTTATGAATCCAATTGGAAATGGGTTTACGTACATTTTGGTTAACCGAAATAGCCTGTTAACTTATAATTGCGGTTAACTTTAACCGAATCGATATATAGATTTCGGCATAATACAACGCGTTTTTCATTCCTCGTGACATGGTCACTGTACCTATTCCTACAAAAGCGCTTGCATGACTCAACCAAACGGCTGTGCATCCCCGAAAACCTAATTAACCTATTCAGATAACGGTTACTGTTACCCTTATTGTGTGGGTTAACCGAATCAAAAGATTAACCGAAAAAGAGTTAACCGATATAACCGGTTTACCGTTATGAATGGGTTTTCCAAACACTGTCTTTATAAAAAAAAAATCGGTTGTCGTTGATAAATAATAATTAATCACCAATTCATCATCGTCAGCTATTAGGGACCCACTGCTGGGCATAAGCCTTCTTCTGTATGCGCCATCAATCATGATACATAATTACGGATTTTTCTTTCACAAGGATTTTTCTGTTGTAACCAGGATAATATGGAAAAATATAAATTTTGGGGCTTCGGATCAAAAAACTGCGTCAAGTAGTTTTGGCAGTCCTCTCGTGATGTTAACCTGACACTGCCTAAAGAATTCTGAAGAGACCGAAACAGGTGGAAATCTGAAGATGCCAGGTCAGGACTATACGGCGGATGCATTAACACCTCCCAGCTAAACTCTATATAGCGTTATCATGATAAAAAACCACACCCCTTCAGTTGATTAATTCCGGCCGCTTTTTCTCAACTTCTTGCTTTAATCTTATCAGTTGTTCGCAGTAGAGTTCTAAATCGATGGTCCTGTCTGGTGGTAACAGCTCATAATGAATAATGCCCTTCCAATCCCACCACACACACAGCATCACCAAGTTGCGAGTTAACCCGGGTTTCGCCACAGTCTGTGAAGCCTGACCGGCCTTTGACCATGACCTGGTCAGGACTATACGGCGGATGCATTAACACCTCCCAGCCATACTCTCTTAATTTTTGCTGAGTGGTTAAAGATGTGTGAGGTCTAGCGTTATCATGATGAAAAACCACACCCCTTCTGTTGATTAATTCCGGCCGCTTTCTCTCAACTTCTTGCTTTAATCTTATCAGTTGTTCGCAGTAGAGTTCTGAATCGATGGTCCTGCCTGGTGGTAACAGCTCATAATGAATAATGCCCTTCCAATCCCATCACACACACAGCATCACCTTGTTGTGAGTTAACCCGGGTTTCGCCACAGTCTGTGAAGCCTGACCGGCCTTTGACCATGACCTTTTTCGCACGTTCTTGTCGTACGTGATACACTTTTCATCACCAGTTATCAATTTCTTCAAAAATGGTTCGGTCTCATTACGTCGTAATAAAGAATCACAAATGAGTACACGGTTCATTAGGTTTCTTTCAGAGAGCTCGCGAGGTACCCAAATATCGAGCTTTTTTGTGTACCAATTTTTTTTTAAATGCGCCAAAACTGTTTTGTGGTCAATTCCCAGTTTTTCAGCTACGTCGTAACTACTGATATGCCATTTTATCCGTAACAGGGCAACCAGAGCGACGTGCATCTTTGACATCAAAATTTCCTGATTGAAAACGCTTAAACCAAATTTGTGCTACTCTCACAGACACTGCACTAGGTCCATAAACAACGCAAATTTTTTTCGCGGCTTGCGTTGCATTTTTACCTTTTTGGTAGTAAAATTTTAAAATGTATCAATTTCTTCATTAGATTCACTTATCTTGACGGTAAGAAAAACAAATGAAAATCACACATTTTCCTAATTTGAATTTGGAATTATCTTATTTAAAATTTAAACTTTTAAATGATACCAAAACCAGCCAGGTACAAATAGTATAGCCAAAGTGGTTTTATTACAAGTTCATACATACTATATGCGAAAAGACTTTTTCCCCAACCTAATATTATGATGACTAATTCTAATGAACTATTAACATTCTTGGACAACAATTAGACAACTAATGATTTTACAAATTTTTCTTATCTGTGTAGTGAGTGTCTGTCCCATTTTTTGTAGATTTACCATTTCATACGAAAGATTTGTAATATTTTCATACCGGGACTAGCTCGTAATGATGCGCATGATTGTGGTGTATCAGTATAACGGTGAGTAAGGTATTACATTACGGTACATATCTACAAGAGTATAGGGCTCGTCGCGAGGGCATAAGTCATGTTTGCAGGAAGTCGTGCCAGGTGAATCAATCGACCTCGCTCCTTGGGACCTTGCTTTGTGGGAGATACCGCACCATGCTGAATCAATGGGCTTGTCTGCCGTGTACGATTATTTCCGTAAAATGATATGGTTTCACGGCCGGCTCTGTCTTCAGCTTTGCTCAGCACATTGTGGTACGCTTTTTCTTTTTCTGATGTTATTTGGCAAAAATATTAAATTTGGAGATTGAGGATATTTTACCAGGTTGACTCAAGACGAAAGTATTTAATCAATGTGCGTTACCAGTGATGACTTATTGAAACGTGGTCCCTTACTTATGGGTTCAAGGTCACTCAACGCACTATGGAGAGGGCTATGCTCGGTGTTTCTCTATGTGATCGAATCAGAAATGAGGAAATTCGTAGGAGAACAAAAGCCACTGACATAGCCCAGCGGATAAGTTCGTTGAAGTGGCAGTGGGCGGGACACATAGCGCGAAGAACCGATGGCCGATGGGGCAAAAAGGTTCTCGAATGGCGACCACGTACTGGCAAGCGCAGCGTAGGACACCCGTACAAGGTGGTCTGACGACCTGAATAAGGTCGCTAGAAAGCGCTGGATGCAGGCCGCTCTAGATCGGTCATTTTGGAAATCGTTGGGAGAGGCCTATGTCCTGCAGTGGACGTTATGCGGCTGAAATGATGATGATGATGATGATTTTATCGAAATGTTTGTTTCTCGGCTTTAAAGGTGAGATGCATTACATACAGCTACTGGTACTGGGTAATGTGACATAAGACTGCGTCACTAGAATTGCAGCTCATCTGGTGTTGAATGTCTATGTTATATGGTTATAATATATCATATAAATCACATCACACTTGCCATACACCTGGGGTGTTACAAAATGAGAGTAGGTAATTAAATATATTCAGTATTTTCATAATGATCTGGCTGTTACTTGGTACACCATAACCACGACCGATTAAAAGTAAAAAATCATGTCTTTTCGTGTCGAGCGGCTTTTCAGATGTGTGAGGGGGACCTGCCAATCAATTTGCTGTATGATTAAGTAGGTGTGTCTCGTTGAACAAATTGGCATCGTAAGTGTATGCGTTGTCGTTTCCACACGCGTTTTAATGTTGCGACCTTCGTATCGTATCGTGGGAGCGATATTGAGGTTTTTCTTATTGGGTTGTCTGCTTTCGAGCACCAGTATTGCCATTTTTTGACGAACTTGACTTTGTTTTGCTTCAATTAATTTCAGTTTACATCGTTCAAGTCATTGTCATTGAAACGTTTATGCATTTTACTCTTAATACTTAGTAATTTATTGTAAGGATTGGTTCCTTAAATAAAACAATCATTATTTAAGTACTTATTTTCACGCCATTTTGACACACCTGCAGAACTTTCCATATTCTCAACAAAAAAAAGTGTCTTTGATTCGTTAGTCCACTTCAACACACTTTCTGTATGCAAATGCTTGATTTATTGACTAAAAAATAAACATTATTATGTGTGTGGATGGAAGATTATCGCAGTTCCCTCGATTTCTCGAGTATTCCATAATCAGATCTTTACCTGAAGACAATGGGACCAACTTTGTTACACTTTCGAATAAATAATTTAAGTAATTTTCTGAATCGGATCAAAACTACAGAAGTTATTGAGGAACATACATAAAAAAAGAATTGGAATTGAAAACTCTTCCTTTTTTGAAGTCGCTTAAAAACAAGAGGCATACACAAAGTGCCTCGCCGTACTACCAACATAGAGTAATATGGTTAGGGAAGAAGAAGAGTTTGGAAAACACGCTCGTTATGCTTTTTAAAACAGTAAATATATATCAGATTTGCTGGTAAAAAAAAAAAACAAAGCTAGCCAGATAGACTGTTGAGATTCTTGTATATTTTCAGAATTCTTTACACAACTTAGCACTCATATAGATCTCAATTCTTTTGTCGGTGAAGTCTACAACCCCACCATAATATAATATTGAACTTGGCTAACATTTTCACATTTAATGTTTTTGTTTAATATCTACCCGAAGTTATTGTTATGCTAAAATGGCTGTATAATTAATTGACAAGTACATAAACCTTTGTTGCGCTTCGATAGGTTTAGATTGGAAATCAGGTTCGGATACAGACCGCGAGCTCGTTGGAATCCAGTTATAAATTGTGTTACGTCGCGATGGTCAGGAATCCTCCAGATCTTGTTCAAAAGCAGGCTGCCCACATTAAGGTTGAACTAGTCGATACTTTTTGTATACAAATTTCGGAGGGGATTTTCTTTGACATTGTACATACAAAGTTGAACATGATAACGTTTTGTCTCATAAAAATTTTTTTCTGTACGTATACAGAATAGTAAAATAAAAACCCATCAAAAAGTTATGAGCCATCAAAGATTCGTTTTTTTTTTGCTTATTTTTACGCAACTTTCGACGTAAATAAGTAATTCTATAAGTGTGAAATCCCCAAAACAAAGGCTCAATTATAGAAAATTTTTAATAATCTTAATTTGTAATTTATTATTGCAGCAGAGTAGTAGAGAGTAGTTTTTGCATAAAACCCCTTTTCCCAAATGACTACATATTTTTTTACGCGCTCGTTTTACTATGAATTATCGTGCATTTCCGCGCTCACCTGTGAGTTCGAGTCCGCGACTAGTTCAACCTTAAAGATCATTTTCTTTTTACATACACTTTATCTTAATACTGGACCTGCATAACTTCATTATATTATGCAGGAATTATAACATCTAGATAGGGTACAATGGGTCGACTTGTAAATTAGTGGACATGCAATGCAATGTAGCTATTATGTTAATGTACGTAGTTATAACACCGACGGTTGGATTTGTCCAGGAGGCCAATGAACTCTTAAGTTATTACTGACTAAAGGGCTTATAACACGTTTAAATACATAATGAATTCAGCCCGCACGACTATAAATTGATATTTCACACAAAGGACCTGCGACAGTGATTGCAGGTTGTTGCAAAATTTATATGTAAGTACATGTTGTGGTAATCATTTCTTTAATCGTATGTCTGTGTTCGAGTCAAGGATATGCCTAACACCAAAGTGTAATTTGTTCTCTGGCAGTTGTTACATGCACGACCAGGACATAATTCATGAAAGATAATCGCGCACCTTGGACACAAGTTCGATAAATATTCTTTCTTCGAATACGATAATATCGACGACATACATGTCGATATTTTTTTTATTTTTTTGTGTTTCGGGTTTCGCAACGATTGTATGTCAAGGACCTCTTGAAAGGTCGCTTACTAAAACGGTTATCTTTATGTTATCTGCAAATAAGCATTGCATTATTTTGTTTTTCACTAACTGGGGTCACGTCATCACGATGTGTCATTTGGGCTATTCCGAAGACCTTATACATACAGTTTTGTTCGCGACAGACAAAGTGTAGCCATTGTTTAGTTCTTGATATTAAAAAATAATACTGTGCTTGTTGAAAACTGGAGTTCATGTTCAGTTTCTGAATTGCCGCAAGATCTGTTTCGTATTGTAGACTGACAAATAGTAGCGCGAGCGGGGTGGGGGCGAGAGGCGTTGTTCTTGACACAGTAAAACTAGAAGTGCAGTAGGTGCAGCTGCGGCCCACGCCGAGCTTTTTGCAAACGCTTACAAGTCGCAATCGCAACCAACCGGGGCTTTGACTGTATGTAGGTTACAATTTTAACCAAAAAAAAAATATTCAACAAAATTGTTATTTTCGCCACACACCATTTTTTTTTATTGAATCTCGTTAATATTGATAGTTGAAGTGTTTGCTCTAATTTGTCACGTTAATGTGCAAAAATTTTGATTTCTCCGCGTTCCCAGATCAGTAAGGCACGCGGCGCGAGATTTATCTGGCGTGATCTGCGTAGATCTCGGCCAAGAAACGCTTTCCATGTCGCGAGGCGGAACGCCGCGGCTGTGCGATTTATTCCCCTGCTGCCGCTGATACAATCCGATCGTCGATTTATGTACCTACGCCTGCCTGCTGCTCGCTTGTTAGCCCGTGCTGCCCTTTTTCGTCATCGCTGCCTCTAATAAATGGAAAATGTAAATTGCTATATTGTGTATCAATCAATATTAGACTCAGCAACAACCCGTAACTTAACTAAATAATCACCATGTTTAAAATCTGACTGACATAAATTTATTAATAATGATTTTTCTGCCCTGAATAAAAGTCTTTTTGAGCCTATCTTTAGTTTTTAGCCACCATTTTACTAACAAGTTTCAATCGAGATTGGTGGTGGTACTTTGATTGCTTCGAAGGTGCTTCTGGCAAAAAATCTATACGTTGTCATAGGCGATTTAGTGGCGTATGGCACCTAAAGACGCCTACCACATACCGCTAAACAAATATCTACTTTTAGCAATCCTAAGGGATTTTATTAAAAAAACACAAATACTAAAGAACATTTGAGGTTATAATCCATAAATGTAATTTGACACTAATTAAATAAACTGAACAGCCATTTTAAACAATTTACTAATAATTAAACCGAAATATTACTGACTTGCAAAACAAGGAAAATACAAGATAGATTTCACCAAGGTGTTATCCGCATGGCGGTCGAGCAGCAAAATGGGCCGCTCACGGTCGAGCCACGATATTTAAAGGGACGGTGTTGCCATTAGGCAAAAAATATGAAGCTCAGCTTATACGGCCTCTCCTGACCGTGCGCCGTCCTCGGCCGCACTGAGGAGACCCTCAGCAGCGCAGGCAGGGTCGGCGGAAGCCTCTTCATCGTCGCTCGAAGAGTAGATGGCATCAACAGCAGGGGGTACCTGAAGGCTCGCCAGCATCGTCACAGTCGTCATCAGAATCTGCATAAGAAACGAATAATTTGTTAATTGACTGTGACGATGTACACCATTGCCTAATCTGTCATACATCGCACATACAAGGCCCTCATACATAATAACGCTTTCGTGACAAAACTAAAACACTTCGCTTTCAAAAGTATGCATACGTCTCCACATCAAATGTCTCATTCATACTCATACTTGAACTTGTACAAGTTCCCCCCACGTTGAAAACGAAAACCAGCACAGCGGCTGCCAGGACTGCGCCTGAAACGCGTTCATAGAACACGTTAACCGGGACAGCACCCGCCGGGACAGCACCCGAAACGCGCAGAGTTTGCGCACACCGGGACAGCACCCGCCGGGACAGCACCCGAAACGCGCAGAGTTTGCGCACACCGGGACAGCACCCGCCGGGACAGCACCCGAAACGCGCAGAGTTTGCGCACACCGGGACAGCACCCGACACGCGCAGAGTTTGCGCACACCGGGACAGCACCCGACACGCGCAGAGTCCGCGCACACCGGGACAGCACCCGACACGCGTACAGAGTACACGCCTTCCGGCACAGCGGCTGCCACTCGCCTCGCCACGGCACCATGTATTGTGCCGCAGCCTGCGTCGCCTTGCCGTAGTCACCGCTCAGCAAGCGAAGCTCATGACATCCACTTGGCAGCACCTAGACCACTTTGTATGGCCCGCGCATGCCGGAGTCCAGTTTCCCTGTCAAATGCGAGAAAACTTTATGAAAAACACACGATCGTCGATATTAAAAGATCGAGACTGGTACCAGAGTCGATTAACATAATCAAAACAAAACAAAAATTAGTTCCCTAGGCCTCTAACTCCATGTCTCGTTTCTTTTCTCTTTACTACTGATAGTGTAGCTATCTCGAATGAACTCCACCAACACCACTGCTCTCACAGCCGACCAAAAAGTAACAACTATTGCCTCATACACGCACACCGCGCACCCACGGACTTAGGTACGATCGCCCTTAGTACGGCCGTTGGGGCACTCATTCGAGATTTCTTCATAACACTTCTCGTCATTCTTATGATGCACCTCTATATTAACTTCGACTAGTATATGGCCTTTGGGCATCTTCTGAATACATTTGTTAACGGATGACCTCAAACAATCGGTCCCCATCAGGATCTTTTGTTATTTGGAACGGACTTTTAAACTTTACATTTGATTAATCAACGAAATTAATAAAATGACATAATTTTCACGATGTCTAAAAAGTACAGTGCTTAGTGAGTCAGAAGCGATCATTAAACCGTATTAAAAACAAAACTAATCAAATCAGCTCAAAATCACCAACGATCAGAATTGCAGTTCACTGAACACACAAAAACGCGCATCACCACCCAGTGATCGCCAGGTCCTCCAGACCCTACGGTTTCCTCAAGAAACCCGACCTCCACCAGAGCTGACCGCCTACCGCCACGCGGCCTACGGCCCAACTCTAGTACGGTCACAACAACACAAACAATGCACAGCAATTCATCACTCCCTCTGGCAACGAGCTAAATCTGTACACGTACTATCGGTTTCCCTAATGATCTCTTTTGGCTCCAATAAACTGTCATGGTCTGAATGTTCCTCAATAATCAACGCGATCGCTAGTCATTCGTATGGCGTTCTAGACTACCAGAAACTATAAACACTTCGAATAGCACGATCACGAAAACGGTGACCACTCGAAGTACGTGAAACACTCCGCGATTTAAGATAAAGCCGATCACGCTTATCACGTAGTGGACTAACACTCCTATCCCGTGATTTACACAATGTACGCCTTTTATAGTTATGTTTGCGGGTAGGTGATCTCATACGCACTGTTTTAAGCACACACACGAAAAATATGAAGACACACAAATAATTTTGCAAGCCAGTAATAAAATTAAAACGCGAAAATAAGTGGGCAAATGTGTTTCAATCCCAATTCTGATTTTAGCAATCCTAAGGGATTTTATTAAAAAAACACAAATACTAAAGAACATTTGAGGTTATAATCCATAAATGTAATTTGACACTAATTAAATAAACTGAACAGCCATTTTAAACAATTTACTAATAATTAAACCGAAATATTACTGACTTGCAAAACAAGGAAAATACAAGATAGATTTCACCAAGGTGTTATCCGCATGGCGGTCGAGCAGCAAAATGGGCCGCTCACTTTTTTTTTTTTTTTTTTTTTTTTTTTTTTTTTTTTTTTTTTTTTTTGATATGACAGACATAGGTTGCCTCGGACGGCATTTCCTATTTCACCCGGACAAGGTTTGAGGAGCGGGCCAGAGGCCCGGCTTCCTATATTTTTATACTACTAGCAGCAGCGCAAGGGGCTCCCAAGGGGGAAACCTCGGCTTTGGGCGCGCTAGGGATTATGGCAAATTTTGGGGTGCTGCAACACCCATGTTTTGCCGGAAGGGCCGAAGCTACGGTGCCAGAAGGGCCTACTTAGGACGCAAATCGTCCAGGTACCGCCGGGCGGTACCTAGTGAACGGGCTAATGTTCCTACGCCTACGTATTCGATTACGACGAATGCGGGGGGGTCGGACCGCGAGGTTCCTCTGGCTACTCGGAGCCGCAGAGGTATCGAATTGGACCATGTCAGCCATAATCTGGTCATCGGAATCAGAGAGAACATGCCTCGGACGTCTGCCGGTGAGTCGGCGAGGGTTGTGCTCCGGGATGTAGTTAGCTGCCTCTCTAACTAGTCGGTTCGGGTGGTCGGCGGCTTTATCAAAGAAGCGTTCGGACGCTTCTTTCATAAAGTGCTTAATGGACGGGAGTTCGAGATCGCGGTGTAGGTCGCAGTTTCTCGCTATCCTTGGAGCGTTGGTAGCTCTGCGGATGAATCGGTTCTGTACTCTTTGAAGCCTAAGCATGTGAGTTGGGGCTGCGTGTGCGAAGACAACGCTTGCGTAGGTCAGGATGGGCCGCTCACGGTCGAGCCACGATATTTAAAGGGACGGTGTTGCCATTAGGCAAAAAATATGAAGCTCAGATTATACTACAGTACAGAGCCGTACAGTGACTGTCCACTTAAACAATTTGTTCATGAGCATGAGCATTTATTAAGTCCACTAAAATCAGTTTGCTAAAGCAAACCCCAACTGAATCCCTTGATTTCCAGACAAAAACCCGCAACCATAATATACTCTTTTAGTCGATGACACGCCCAAGGTTGATTAATATTTAAAAAAAAGTTTCCTTTTCGTCGACTAAGATATCGGATTATGATAGCGAGTTCGTTCATCATATCCTGTTATTTCGACAATGGCCCTCCGCAATTCGCATCGTGTTAGCCTTGTAGTAGTCGTGTCGGTGAGGGTGCCATCAGGGTCTTACCGAACTTGTCACATCGCGATGTAGGTATTTCTTGATTGTATATAACGATCGCACGTCATCGATTTAATGCAAATTTAATAAGTATTCACAGTAATAATAGGCCGGCTTGTATTGTAGAAGGCATTTTTTCATCAATCTTTATAAAGAGATAGATTGTATCGTGAAACGACAATATTCATTTAAGAAAGTGTTTCCTTTAAGCTTAACGAAGGTTCAAGGTGTCGGAAACAATTTACAGCGTTCTTGTCAACGGATTGGTCTCGTTGAGACGAGATGACTTTATAAATTAGGTTATTTATTCCGTGCTATTGTCTGGTCAACTAGCACATGAGACAAAATCAACGGCCCAACCCAATATGTTGTTACACTTACATACGTGTAACACATTGAAATAAAACTGGCGTTTGGAATGTGCTTTTCTAATATTAGATTATAATCGGTGCCAAATTGCATGTCGAATTAGATTTCATCCGCGTCCTGCGCTATAATGAAAAATAAACTGCTCAATAAATATATTTATATATTTTTTTGATCAGATGTAAATAATTTTTAGAAAATACGTTTAATAAATTATTGTTAAGCTCACTATTTTATTTCATTCTTTCCGCTTTCCAATTCGTTTGACACTGATGGATTTTTTACGAGATAAGCATAGATGTGAAGTAAAAAATACGTTATGATCACAAATGGACATGTTGTCATAAAACAACATCTGATCAAGCGCCGCGAGCATTTATTACATTTTGAATCCGATAAATCACTCTTGGATTGGGCTCTACTTGGCTTGTATGTAAATCGTTGGAGAGATAGATAGCGCATTGCACCACACCAAACTGGTGCGTTGGGCTGTCTTCGGCGAAATACTGCGGCTGCGACGTTTCAGGTTTCAGGTTATTGCAACTTTTGAACAGACTTCCAAAAAATGAGGTTATCAATCCGTCGCGATCTATTTTTTTTTATGTATGTTCGCCGATTATTCGAAAATGCCTGAACCGATTTGAATTTTTTGTTTGAAAGGGTATAGTTTTCAGGTAGTCTCATAATATTAATTTTATCAAAATCGGTTGTGTAGTTTCGGGGCGAAGTCGGTTTTTAATTTTGAAAATTTTAATTTTTCTGTGCTATATTTCTGAAGATTGTTGATTATTTAAAAGCTTTATGTGGCGAGATAGACGTTACGCGTTCGCTGCCTTTCTTATATCGCTACGCGTCCGTCGTTTGTAAACTATTGAACAATGGCATAATTGTCACATCCGCGGAATTCTACTTCGAGTGACGTGTCTTATATCCGAATCTATTGGTTTGGAGAAATTAGCGCTTTTCGGAGTGTTACGATGGTAGCAAATAATGATGGTGACATAATGACTTGATAGCCTGTCTTCGACCAGGTCTTACGTCACTAATAGAAGTAAATATACACGTACCAGTTTCGATCGTTACGTATCTGAATGTTTTTACGTAATTAAGTACAGAATCCATTAAAATATTGAAGACTATTAGGTATTCTACTTATACATTTTTTTATCAACTGTGTCAAATTTCATTTGGTTTGTATTTCAGCTATACTAATATTACAAATTGACTAATCAGTTGACCCGAATTTCTATGTAAAACAATAATTATGTTTGGCTATATTTTTCTTGAGGAAAGATGTTCATGGTGTTAAAAACTTATTACGGACGTATATTGCATTAAAAAAGTGATGGACTGACGTTAACAAAAATACTTGATATGTGGTCATATAAATCATAAAACTTATTCGCGATTCTTCAAAAAGTGTTAATTTCTTTAACGCACATTATTTTGAAAATATAAAAATTTGTTTTAACTTGATCGCGACCGTTAACACAGTTAACACTACTGCTGTTAACGTTCGAGTTTAAACAACGTTGAGTATACGTATGAATTTTCCGTAAGTGCAGGCTAGTTACTCGTAGCTTGAATTGCGGGAAAGTGCATCGCACTACGATATCTGGTCGCGCTGGTTGCAGGAGCCGTTAGCCATGTTAAGGTGCGGACAGGAGTGAGGCAGTGCGGGATCGATTAGCGAACCGGTCCCCGGTACATTGCTCCCGAGGGCCACTGCCTGCGCCCACGGCCTGCTTCGCCATCATTTGCGAATCCCGACCCTCTTCATAGTCGTTTATTAGGTATTTTCTAGATATTCTTAGCTCGTTTGAGACTAAATTGATCTCAGTGTTAGCATATTTACTTTACTGTAGCCTCTTTTGCTGACGTCATCTGCTGTCCTGTTGTTGGTCGTCAACTTGCCCCTTGGCAAAGACCTCCCCCAGCTGTCTCCATAGTATTTTTTAAGTCAAAGTCATAGGATAATCTGAATCAACATAAAGACTGTCAACTTGCATTGCTTGAAGTTGGATTATTTTTTTTATTATTAAAGAAATCGAGCACCAGGTCTCGATTGACGAAATTTTAAACAAACAAGTAATTATTTTTAGACTACTATGTGAAGGACTATTGACTGCGAACTCCAAAAAAAAAAAGAAAGAAAAACAGTATTTTATTATTTGTGTGTTGATATTGGCCACCTTATTTTCGTTGGGTTCTAACTGATAACCGGCAGTATCCAGCGACAGTTTGAGACATTATTCGGTGCCACATTAGGGTCAGTTCAGACAGAGAGGAGCGCAGCGGAGAGGATTTTTTATGACACTCGAAAATGAACTTTAATTTATTGGCATATAGTCCAAGTTCGCGTCGAACTCGCGCGGTCTCGAGACTGCACGAGCATTTTCTCATGTTTAAACGTTTTTACACTTAAGGCTATGATAATACGGTCTTATTTTCAATTGAGTTAATAAATTTTTCGATCGCTAAATTGCATTTTTTCTCTGTCCGAACTGACCCTAAGTCGGCGACCGTCGCGCGACGCTGGTCGCCGACTAGGTCCAACTAGGTTCGCAAGCTGTCACTGGCACGCTGTCGTCTGTCTAAGCTATTTTTTTTCTGCTTACCTATATGAATCATCATCATCATCATCAAGTCCTTTTAGTCTCCACTGCAGGAGCACGACCCTCTCTATACTACCGGAGCCGTACTTGGCCAGAGCAGCCAGAGGACTTGGCCTACACTCTCCACGCTGGCCAGACGGGTTGGAAAGGACTCATTGATGTTCATAAGCTTTGTTTAGCTTGTATTTCCTAAGTCGCCTTTTACGACATCCACGGGAAGATTTGGAGTGATCTTATTCTATTCTGCCGGAAACCACACGGCACCCGGAAACCACACTATATGAATAAAACTTCTTAACACATTCAAATTGTCGACACACCAGTTTGATGATTGATGACATTCCCGCTGTACATATGTTATATAGGTATATGCGTTTAGTTTCACTTCGCAGATGACGAGTTCTTCCAGTGTCTAGTTGTATTTAACTGCACATGTCCGCTTATGTGTAATTGGAAGCAGGTGCGGCCGCGTACCTCAGCTCGTCGCGACAATTATGGGAAAACTCAGTTTTTATGAAACTCTCAGTACGGGTCTAGTCCCGGTCCAGTAGAGTAATATTCCTAAATATGTGAAACGGGAAAAATTTATGAATAAAAAATAAAAATACTATTTTACTCCTACCTAATCACAGATGATGCTACGCAGATTTCATTTAAATGATCAAAAAGTTTACGTGTGTCGTTGAAGTCTTTTGTATTGGATAAATTTGTGAGGTGTATTTTTCTTTTTTTTATAAATTGACACAAAATGTATAGGTAGGTTTAAAACTATTTAAAAGCTAGGTTCAATCCATGACGTTAGACAACTACGGCCCAGCCAAACGAACGAAATTTCGTGATTTGTGAAGTCTCAAAGAATAGTTCCGTAATTTCTGCTGCATTCAGTTTTATACAAAAGTCCTGTTTGTGTCACACGGGGACAATATCATGTTAAATATGAAAATGAGTTATTTTTTTCCTTTCCTTATCCCACTTTAGGTGGGGTAAATATTAATTTCAATTTATATTTATTTAATTCAACTGGGTTAATTGAAAATTGAAAGGAATGCCCTTCCTGATAGCATTGCGAGATCACAGAATCGTGATACTTTTAAAATGCAGGTGAAGAAATTTTATTTGGAATCGGAATAAACCCTCTGCTGTAATATTTAGGTATTTGTATGTCTTTTATGTAGTAAGTTATGTATATTATATGTAGGTATGTGTATATTTATTTAAATATTATGTATATGTATATGTATCAGTATTTATTTCAAAGGTATGTTTTATTTTATTATAACAATCAATATATGTATTATATTAGATGTAATATTATATAGGTATTGTATTGAAAATATCACAAGTTGGCTTGCCACACTTGCACCCTTATTCCAATCTCTCACCATGTCCCAAAGGCAAACTGGTAGATAATGCATTAGCATTAAGTTTGACCCATTGTAATCAATCCGTCATAAGATTGTGTGCAATAAACTTAAACAAATAAAAAAAAAAAATCTACAGAACGTAAGTTCTGCTACGTGTGTGCAACTCAAAAAATTATGCTAACCTAAAATCATAAGTACAAAATGTCTGTTCGGAAAATTTGATCATTAATATTGACAGTATTATTGTTCATATTGTACTTGTGTCTATGACTATTGATTAAACATGATAAAATTGTCTGGCGTCATCCTGGAGTTGTAAGGGACTGTGATGCGGGGTACGGGGGACACGTCGGGCGTCGAACCCGCGTGGGTCGGGGGTCAGCGGCGCGACATGCGTTCATTAGCGCATTCATGCGCCTGCGCAACTGCCACAATGCACTCGTATACATAAACTACCGAGAACGAGTCCCTGAATAACTATGCCCACGCATAGAAATACGAGTACTCAAAAATTACGACCCTTTCTTTGTAAAAACAAAGACGCCGTACGAAAACAGTGTTTCTTTTATTAGACAACGTGACACATCAATTTACTTTTGCATGGAGGTCGGCTGAACGATGACGGTCGAAGGCCCCATCGCGGAAGCTGTAAATTTTTCTTTTCCGCCCTGTCCAAACTCACAAATTACTAAAATAACTTTGGTTCGACGTTTCTTTGCTTATAATGTCTTTTGATAATTATTCGTTTTCATGGCTCAAGCCGTTAATTCGTCATTTTTCTTTGTACAGACATCACCTATATCGTTGAAGTAAAGGTTTTGCCAGGACGTTGAGCCTCCTTATTCTTCAGGGTTATTTTGTGGAGGTCACTATGCGGCTTGTTGATGTTTTCCGTGAAAACTACAAATATTTTTACTTCAATTAGTGACCGAGTTGGCTTTAATTTTAATGCAATTCTTCCTTATTATATTATTATCTCAGAGTCTAACTGAATTTCATGACATTTGGTGGGCAGGCAGTAGGATGTTGCCGGTATGTCTAACAGGAATCGGGGCGAACTATTAGTTATCTTGATATAATTCTACTGTCGTGCATCAGCATTATGCAGCATCAGTACTCTTAGTAATTGCTTGCTACCTTTACAATATGACCTATTTATATACCTCCTTACCTCTTAACACACTTCTATGTCAATGAAAGTGATTTTGTTGACATTACAGATTGAAGTCGTCGGAGATTAATCTAGACCGGTACCATTAATCTAATTCGAGTTGTTAGACATACGCAATGTATCAGTATGAGTCAATCGAGAAAGTAAACCAGTAAGCATTGTTCCGAGTGGATGCGCGGTACCTAGTGCGTGGGCGCGGAGGCAGCGGCGCGAATTAAAGCAGCTCTCTATTCATTACTCATCGTTATTGCTATCGCCGTTTTCGGAGACGAAAGCGAGTGTAGGCTTATCCAATGTTTTGTAAGACTAGTTAATTATTTTAAAGATAAAAGGGACGTTTTTAGACTTTATCGCCCACGGTCCTCACGCGTGAGTACACTATGTCAACATCGATGTATTCACGCTCAATCAAACGCGCCTGAGTGCGATGGACGCACTGATGTAGCAATGTATTTTGATGTATAAAAATGTGCATAGCTTTTATGTCTCCCAGATGTGTTTTAAAGGTGAGAGTTATCGATACAGTCACCCTGCGACCCTGGTGAACCCTGGTTTAAATACTAGGAATTATTGTTACAGATATACATCGGTCACGGAAAATTAATTGAAAATAAAGTTTGGCATTAAATTCTTGTGTTGTGTGCACAAAATGAACAATATTGTTCTTTGATAAATTAGTTCATTTTTTTTCGCTTGCCTCATCCATGAATCAAATGTTGATATATGCATTAATTTAAAACAAAACCAACCTTCAAAAAAAGATGAATCGATACTTTTTTTTTCAACTATTTACAAAATATTTATCACGCAAGAACCATATCCATTTATTATTGAAAATAAAGAAATAACTAAATAAAATTAGTATAAAGAAAAAATAATTATACTATATTAAGGCTAATTTACTATAATTATTCAGAACTAAAAACCGACTTCGCCCCCAAACTACACAACCGATTTTGATAAAATTTATATGGGGCAAAAAAAAAGGTTTTTCAAATTGATCCAAGAGTTTTTAAATAATCGAATATAGGTACGTAAAAAAGATCGCGACTAATTGATAAACTCCTCCTTTTTGGAAGTCGGTAAAAAAAACTAATACTAAAATTAAAGAACATTTAAACATAAACTTATTATAAATAAATAATGTATGATTTTAGAGTTTCGCGGTCACAATGACTGTTATTGGTACTATGGGACTTAACGCGATTATTATGGCGCCAGCGACCATGACGGCAGAAGGGTCGTCGAAATATCTGGATAAAAATGATAATAATCGCTGTAAGTCCCGTAGTACCAATAACAAATAAAAAATGTACCGCAATTACCTTCCCTGCAGAAGAGTGCCCAGAAAAAAGATCCATATTGAATTAGCTTTGTTATCGAAGGCATCAGTAACAAATTAATAATATTTTTCATGTCAATACAATAATATATATCAGTAAGTAAAAGATCGATAATTACGAGTAGCTTGAAAAATACAACCCTTACTACTTGTCATTGCAACCCTTGTTCTTTCTTGCATATTTTTACCGACCTATTCATAAAAAAGATCAACGTTTCCTAAACCTATTTAAAATATATTTTTGTACTTTGTCAAATATTGAATCGGTGACGATGCCATATATGAATTTTAACCCCCAACAAAAATGAGGGGTGCTACAAGTTTGACGCTAATGTCTGTCTGTCTGTGACGTCGTAGCGCTCGAACGGAAGGACCGATTTCAATGCGGTTATTTTTACGTGAAAGCAAGTTACCTTGCGAAGAAAATTTGTTCAGCCGCTTAAAAGTCATTGGGGGTTACAGCTTAAAAGTCAGGGCTTTCCCTTAAAAAATATAGATGGCGCTATAATAGCGGAACTAGTCGGTATGTTCCAAAATTCATATATGGCGTTCTTGACATTTTCGGTCGGGGGTTTTTAATTTGATTTTTCAAATAAACTTTATATTTATGAATTATATGGTCAAAAGTGGAAACGTACAGTCACTACTTAATTACATAAATGTACGTAACATACAGTTACTACAGGTTAATTTGCCCCTACATATATGTGTAGTCGTATATTTGCAAGCTACTTGACGAAATATGATCCTCTAAGAAACAAAATAATGTTAAATGATACAAAAGATTAACTATTGTTTACTCTTACTGGTATTTGCAAAAAGTACAATAATGTGATGGTTATTATTGATCGTGGAACGCTAAGACTATCTCGAGAAAGTACAGGCGGCGCGTGCAAGAACGGTAATTGCTACAACTGTATTGTTCTCTACAATCGGTTGTCTCCGATGTTTGTGGAAATTAGCACGATTGTTTGTAGAATTCGCTATCAACTTAGGTTGGTAAGCTGACATTTGATATCAAATCTTCCGGCCTCGGCAGTGTTTTCATCATTATTCTTATGTTGCTATGTACCTAAGCTGATGATATATTTAAGACGAGGTACCCATTGAGAGAAACGTCGATCGTTAAATAACGTTCAAAATGTATTCGGAATAATATTATAACTCCAACAGTTAATTAAATATTGTGTATAATTTGTCCAAAACTGAGCGACGCTGTGAGCCTTTCTCCGTCGAAACTATAAACCGTGACACGTTTTCACTTTCACTATTACTATGTCAATCAGATTCTGAAACAATTCATAATTAAAAAAGATTAATTAGCTTTAAACCGTGGGCGCTGTCTTTTCGTCAAAACTTTTTCTTGGAGGAGCACATCCTAGGTCCGTGGGTTGACCGCGGACCGCCTCGCCAGCTGTTCTGCGAACAGTGAAAGCTGCCATACTATAATATTAGCACATTAATAATTAAGCTCTCTTTTCCGCGGAATCGGATGCTAGCAATTTTATTACTTTGTCAAAACCTGTATTTGCCGACACCGGTAATTAATTAAACTTCCAGTTCAAAAAGTATAATTAACATATTTTATAAACGGAAGATAGCTAATTAAATAATGATAGTTCTTACGTGTACAGATTCTAATGGTTATACTATGTTTTTAGGGTTTCGTACCCAAAGGGTAAAAACGGGACCTTATTGCGACTCCGCTGTCCGCCCGTCCGTCTGTCTGTCACGGAACCCTCTGTGCGCGAGTCCGACTCGCACTTGACCGGTTATTTGTTTTAAATATTTATATATATTGCGGCTAATATAGACTGATAATGGATCTTCATTGTATTCATATGAGAGTTGGTCGAATAATTTAGCTAGCTGTGTAAGTATGCTGATTGTTGGTTAAATAGTACAAGAATCCGTTATGTTTAGTTTTTACAGAACACATGTTAATGTACCATTGTTTCATCTGTGTGGGCGAGATTCTATGAAACGGTATATAGGCCATAACAATGATAACGATTAATCAATTCTACTAAGTACATTACGCCTAACCAGTACAAGTATAGACTTAGCCACACATTCTGGCTTATTCAAACGAGGCAGGCTAATTATACTGACAAAAGCTACATTGAAAAGAACTCGAAATGAGTACACTTCATACGTTGTATGATCTAAAAAGATGTAGGGAATTGGAGCAAGCTCGAACTAAGTATGAAACAGTTAGTCTCGGTCCTGACTCATCAGTGAGAATGATCACTTTAACCTGAATTGACAAGTACACTTTCTGCGGCAATTGTCTTCAATGGCTTTATTTCCTCCGATTGAAATTTATTTGTTAACATGCGGTTCGCTGTTCTTGTAAGGTCTGTAATTTACTAAATTGCAGACAGAAAGTTTATTGCTTGTTGTTTATTTGTCAGTCGGGGTTTAAAACGAAATTCAAAATTAATCACCCTTTTCCACGTAGTGTATCGCTGGACGTGATTTCTAAAGACGTGGGTAAAATATAACTCATCGGTCTCCTGTTATAAAAGTTATTGTCTTATCGACTCGACGTCGAGTAGGAAATGCACGTGTTGAGTTTGCAATTGCATTACATATAGGAAGTATGTAAAACTTGCACATGGTTTGACTCATATGCATAGAGAGCCCTTTGTTTATATTACTCGTACATGCTAATGTGGAGTAGCAATGACATTGACCATCGCATATAGTTATAGACTAGACGTCATAATCATAATTATAGGAGCTTAAAACTTTCCTGTAGTACACACTGAATGCCCTGTGTTCTGACTGTTTATTACTAAATTATTCAATACGATGCGTTTTATTCTATTAGCCTACTGAATATAGGCAAGCAGTGACGGATTCTAGTCGATTATGCAAATAGAATCATTTATTGCCTTTTTAGTATGATATAAAAAATCAGAATGATGCCTTTGTCGCTGCATTCGTGTTGTTTATAAAGCTTCGGCAGCCGCGGGTCACGACTACGGAAATTCGAACTTTGAATCATATTCGTCAAGGATCGCTCGATTGCTTGATTGCACTTGTTAATTTCCATGTTGTAAGATGAAGTACATAATGCAGGACCTTGTGGAGCGCCGATATGAACTATCCTAAAGGGAAGACAAGTAGGTAAACAAGATTTCCGTTTAAGGATCGCCAATGCATCGGCCGCCCACGTATTGTTCAGGTATCGACAGAGGCGTCGTATTAAAACACTACAAACGATCTTTCGGTAATTTGTACGTTCACGGAAGTATTTATCTGGCAGCCATTCTCTGTGAAACGATTTACAACTCATAACTTATGTGAGACTTAAAATATATTACAGCCGGCTGAGTATATTTTTGGTGAACATAATTTTAAAAACTGGAATGAACTCAGTGTAAAATAATTAAACGGTAACCGTTTTGGTCGGTTAAGTCCTTTTTTATATAATCAAACCCATCAATCTTTTTGGCGGTAGCCATCTTCACTTTCTATCAATTTATTTCACACGTATGTTGTCTCTTCAGCGGAATCTTTATAAATTGCTCATATCACTCTTGTTAATGCTTATATGGAAGTTCCTCATGGATTAACGTGAAGAGCGTGGGAGACCGTATCATTTTAAAGTGCAGCGTAGCTTAAATCTTTCGTGGTTTGTAATGTAATATTCAAATCACATAAATTGTAGTCACTTTTGTTTTCAAACGCCTTTGTAGTGCGTGGCCCAGTCTCCAACCTTGATTGTTATCCACCCGCGTCGCTGCACATTGTCTGCAGTCGTTTGTCATTTGACGTGACATGATTTCCCTTTTATCAAAAGAAATATTAATAAGCGAAAGTTGAATTTTAAGCTGGCAGATTTATAATGTCGGACAATAAACAATTACTTTTTTAACCTTTTTCTGGTGGATACCCTACGCTTCCGCGTAGTCACTTGTGAAGTAATATGTCTTTTTCTACAGTTGAGTCATTCAGCTCAGGTGTTAATGATTGAAGGTTTAATTAAATACCGAGCTAATTGTCACATAGAGCAATGTCAAGCTGTAAGGGCACTTGCTCTGCCTTCCAAGACCACACCTCGTTATTACATATATTTTATTTTAATCAAGTGTCTTTATTTATAGTGTGCGAATTCCTTTACATTTGCATATGTCTCTATGTGATCTACATACAGGGTGTTTCCAAGTGGCGAAATAGTAGTTTAATAGCTCTGATCGTGACATTGAACAGGTACAGGAAATTTAGAAAGCATTACTAAACATAATAATTTTTTTTCATACCTTTCCTTAATAAAATTTTCTACATGTTATGTATGTGTTGCTATCAAATTTTAGGCGTTTTTTTGGGTTCGTAACTAATGACTAATGATGCAAAGCGACAGTTTAAAAGTAGTAATAATTTTCTAATCCCTGTTCACAACTCTTACATTCTGGTGTGACCTGACCACCCACATGTGGATCGTTTCTACGTCAATACAATTGCCATCTCCTTTCTAATCGCTCATCATAAGTGTGACGCCGACCCCGAATACAAATTATGGGAACAAGAAATGTAATGGATCGTGTTTGATATGAAGGATGGCGAGCCGCGGTAACGTGGCGACTCCTACGCGCTCTTCCACGAATTGAACTGTACCGACAGCTATCTGTGCTAAATGCACGCGTCTCCTCGTTTTGGTACGTGGGCAACCCTGAAAAGCCTGAGCTTTCTTTGATGGGATATGATTCGGAATCTGCGATAAATCATAATGTACATATATTAACAAACAATAATAGAACCTACACAATGTTTAAAATTTTTTTATATAGCCGAATAAGGTCCTTGCTACCATTTCTGATCTAAGGTCTTTTCGTTTGTAAATAACACTAATTTGTATACTGCCGCTATATGAAGAAAGTTCATAGAATTTTAGAAGTCATAGGCAGCTTCTTTATAACAACAGCTACAGTATCTCGTCATATTTCGTAGTTTGTTAGGGACCTACCTATTCTATTTGGTTTCAAATTCAAGAAGTATATAGTTAGGAGTTGATCACATTCTACGAGACCGCATAGTTTTGTTCCCGCAAACTTGCATGCCAGAGGTGAGTCACAAAAACGGACTGGATCTTTGTTGGGCTTCCGAGAACCTCGACGGGCACTTCTTTGTGGGAAAGGTATTTGTAATGCAGGTCGACGGACTGATTTCTCCTGCCCCGCTTACAGAACATTAAAAAGGAGATAATTAATTAAAATGTCTCGGAACTTTACAGTCACTGCGTTAGATTTTGATTATCGCGTCGGTGCACGCGGTGGCAATATTTAAGTTCTAACTTTTCTAAAATTTAAGTTCTATCTATTTAAGCTCTAACTGTTCTAACTTTTAAAAGGAATGTTGTTTAGACGATTGTACGAATATTTATGTGTAGTCTGACGCTTGTTTTGTAATTGCTAAATCAAATTTTTTTAACGAGTCGACTTACATTATTTTCTTGTAATTATTTCTTATAAGGTAAACAATATAGGTTTGACCAGAAACTACGTTACCGACGTAATCGTTTATCGCCCGTACTTCTATCGCAGTGACGAGCGTGATTCGATTAGCATAATGCGATACGATAACTAAAACTCGATAATGACGACTTATGAAAGCACGTTACTGCGTCAGCAATCTTTAATAAAATCGTTGTCGTAGGAAAATAGGACGATGACGAATCAATATCGAGTAATGTTCTGTAAACTTTTTTAGTTTGACCGAAATTGACCTCAATGATTAATGAGGACCGTTATTCTTGACTCAGTTATTATTGCGTTACTTTTTGAAATACCAAACATCTCCGCCCATGCTAATGTACAGTAATTACCGAGAAGAGAAAAACATCTATCACGCATATAGGTACGTCGTATAAAGCCTCTTCTAAACTTCGTGTTCAGATCGAATCTGTCTGATCAATTAGTAATTACGCTCGCAAAAAGCGCCTTTTCACGCTTACTTAGTTAGGCACGCAATACTTATATAGTGGTATAGAGGAATCCCAGGGCTTCAGGAAGTCCATTTATGGGCGCTATTTTGATAAATTGTTTAGATTGTGTTCGACTCGTGGCTGCCAGATCAGGTTTCTGTTGGTCACCATCTATGGCATAGGATTAATTTACTGTGATCATTGAACGTGTAAGTCTCAAAGCAATAGTTTAAAGACCGGCTAGTATGGATTAGGTTCCTTGTTTTTTGTTTACCTTGAGTAGTTGAGCACTTCTTACACGAACCTGCTTTGGGGAAGACTATTCATAACCTTGCCTTATGTGGTTTAGAGGATTTTCTTTGTCGTATTAGATCGTGATGAAACGATTTTGTTTCAGGATAACTGCGTAATGATTGCGGAAATCCTTTAGCTATGTTACTATTTCCTTATAATAGTTTTGTTTCTGTGTTCGAAGCAAAAAACTATGTATGTCGTTACGATTGACACTAATAGGCAATCAAGCAATATTTCTCGAGACGACTTACAGCGAGGCGAAGTAATGACGTGCGCTAGACGGTGACCGATTTTTCTTTCGTTAGTTAGCCTAGGCGGCCCAGTAATGAACCATTTGGGTCATTGGACCTCGCCGTTTGTCGGCTACACACCGCCTCCGGTGCCATTAGTTTTTGTTGCCATTTACGTGCCGCCAATTGAATAGTCTGATGTGGTCGGCTACAGTCGTAGCTCGAACACTCATTTTCCAATGTGTTGCTTGTATGATGGTATGTCATATATTCGATGTGTTTTTTATAGCGAGTGTTTAACGGACGAAACTTCTGATTGAGGGTTTACACAAAGCATAATAATTGTGTAGGACGCGCGAACAAGCATAACGGTTTCGCAGGGTGCCTAATTGACGTTTGCAGTGCTGATTCCGTATCGATATGTTCTTCTGTATTCAGTTTTTTATACTTTATGGATTTCTATTTTATTGTTAGTTACTTATTAGTTAGTACTTTATAAATTTTAGTTAGTACTTTATAAATTATCATTGATTCCTTAATACTTAAACTTAGTTTGGGGATAGCTCAATAAGTGTGATTTGTTCTGATCTATTTATTAATTTAAACCTGAATAATAGCAAATATGTACCCTGAATACCCGTGATGATTTCGAGTAAATAAAAAAGTATAATTATACACAACAGGTAAAAATAAAATATGACATAATGATGAGCTGGTATATTTGTAGAACATTTTAATTTAACAAAGTTTTTGTGATATGTATAATTAATTTATTTTTCATAGGCTAAGGTTAAATAAGTATTATATTAATAGACATATAGGTCAAGTTAATGTGACGCAGCTTTAGCCCATAGGGGAATAAAATCATAAGAGCGCATAATCGCTGGCAGTGACACACATCGCCACTGAATAAGCAATAATGTTCCAGTCCATACCATGTTTGTTCTCACATAAATAAATATTAACCAAACCATGTCTCTGAGCTGTTTATTTGTGAACTCGCCTCGTATCAGTGCTTTTGGGGCAAGCAAATGAAGCGAATACCTACTATATCACAGCTGTGTAAATTCAATGGCCTAATTGGTGTGCACCCTGATGGTATTAATTGTTATCGGTTCCTTGTAAATATGTTTAAATCTTAAATGAATTTACTACAACAAACACGTTATATCCTTTCATTTTATCTTTGTTTCTTAGTAACAAAACGTAGGCAGCAATAATTTATGTCAGCCTCGGCAGGCGATTAATTTAATTTGTTTTCAATATTGGCTCTCCGTAACTTTCTCCCATATTTGGAAACCTGAAAGTTTTCGTGTTGTTTTATTTGATTTTCCATCAAAAACGTGTAATATATTAATAAATACAGAAAATAATAAATTTTTATTTTTAGTTATATAAACACTACTAGAATATTTTATTCGTATTGCGTTACGTATTAATTATATCCGTAGAGCCGTAAGCAGTAGCATAATTAAAGTAATTAATCTCGGTAAACTTTCTTTGTTGAAAGCGTCGTTTTCGCGTAGCCGAAACCGATTCTTGCACTGTATGAATGTACTCGCAACAGTGCACGTAGACAAGGCACGCGTTACTTTTGCCGGTGGCCCAAATGCATTCATTATAATCTTCTGTTAATACACTGCTGTGTCGAAATCCAGCCGACCTTCTGCAGCCCGCTCGATGTGTTCATTATTTCATTTTAATTACATCAGTTTATTTGATCTGTAAATATTTCTTTATACTAATATAGATTTATATTTGTTTCAGGTAACAGAATATACAATGTCGTTATGTTAACTGCAAGAAATGTAAAAGGTGAGAGCGGGCATCGTAAAAAATGTTGTATGAAAATCAAGTTCCGAGTCCTACTGCTTCTCTTTGAAGACTCGGTTCTTTTTAAAAACTCGAGTCTGAGTAAAGCTCAAGTCATGACTAAAAAGACTTTAGACTGATTCTTTTCAAAAGAACTCTGCTGCGTCTTCTGAGTCCTTAGCTGGAGTTATAATATTAAGTGAATGTAAATTATATATGTAATAAATAATATCAAATGTGAGATTTTGTGAGGATAGTTGTGTGGTGTTTGTTTCACTTCTAAGCCAAAACATTTTTGGCATGTAGATTAAATTACGTGATTTAACAAAGGATAGTTTTTTAGGAGGTTAATTTGTGGTTCGCGCGGGATTGTCAAATGCCCGGGGTAAACAATCAACTACCTTAATCACGCTGAAAGGGCCGCGGTAAATAATCAACAATAAAATAAGTATTTTGATTTTCACTTTTGCCTATTAACTTCAGGCAGGGCTCAGTTCAGCTCCGAGATCGTAGGACTCAAAAGACTAAGACTTGAATTTCTTAATTACATTGCATCTAAAGATATTTAATGAATCCGCAATAATCGATGCGTTAATAGTTGTTAAAGCGTGTGTAATTTCTGCATGTTTATACTAACAAACGCCTAGACGTATTAAATAAATATAAGCTCCTCGACATCTCACTCGACTTCCGTTATGGCTTCTTAAATTAAAATTAGAACGAATAGGCACTCTGGCCAATGCAAGCGAGCTCAAACAGGCTTGTTGGTCGTGTGGTGATGTGATGACTATGCATGCATCGCGTCTTAGAGAAGGTCAGTGCTCCTGCGATTCAGGACGTAGTGCTCTCGCGATAGAGTCACAAGTGGTGAGCCGCAGGAGAGCGGCCGCGGCGGCAGCGGTGGGGTCCTCGAAGCGACCGCGCGTTGCCTCCCTTCGGCTCAGCTCAGTCAGTATTGTGACAGCGGTGCACGCACACCGCACGCAGTTCTCGCGCGCGCAACGAGAAGGTATGCACGGATACCGGTCGTCGAGCGCACTCGCTTCCGGTGGCTGCGCTCTCCGATATCTCCACGGCACGACATCAATACGATTCGTTATTTGTGTGCTCGTGATAGGAGAACTCCGGTTTCCCTTGTGTTTGTGCTATCGAGTGATTCTATATAATATATCAATTAAAAGTTCTACGACAATATTCCCCTGTCTGAAAATGTGTTGAATTAAAATAAACCAACGGTGTTTTTCTCTGCTGATAACATTAGAACAATAAACACAATACTAATACGTTAATAAACAAGAGTTAATGTTATCTCATATGATGAATTCAAATAATAGATTACTGCCTTTATACATACATAACTAATGCGCATTTGACCTTAATGTATTAGAGACTATTTAATGACAATGTTATTTAATGTTTAATACATGTCTAAAATAATCCTGTTTCAAAAAGTGATACTGGGAAATTCATTGAACCATTACATACTTTAATCCAGTTTCACATAATTTTAGTAACGCAATTGTAATGCACTGGCCCAGAAATGAAATGCTGCGTCCACATCATTAAGAATCGGTGCAGCTGGTAAACAAGCGAGGATGTGTCGCGGCCATATGGCAGCAGCTCTACTGGCCATATTAGGGACACCATCAAGGCGACACTTGTTGCACTTATACGGCATAACTGTTCCACAAAACACGCTTGAGTGACGTATTATCACTATCAACTGGTTAATACATGCGTCTAATGTTCATAAATATTAAAGCTATGTTAAATGAATAGGCTGTTCAATGATAATGGTTTCGTGATCGTTGGCATAACTGCATAAAAGATAAAACAGGACAGCGGTTTACCAGAGCGTTATGCAAGCTTTGAAGCTTGAGTAGCCGGACGGTGCACGGGGCGGTTCGTTGACCAGTGCGTTGTCCCGCCGCGCCGCCGCCCACCGCGAAGGTCGCGGCCCGCAACCCATAGGCGCATCCTTGCATTTTTGTAAAAACATTGCACAAGCGCATGCACGTCTCATTAATCTGTAAAATTTCTGCCACCGTATTTTAGTTCAACACATTTGAATATTTTTAATTGCAGGTAGAGTCGATATGTGTCAAGTGTGTTCAGTGCTTATATAAGTTTGATGGTGAACAAAGTAATATTATACTGTAAGTGGAAAAATTTGATCTCAAAATGGTTACTTCGAGAATACCGGCTTATTCTCTGAATTCGGAGTTCAACAGGGAGTTCAGAAGTTTCCGCATAACACGAGCGACACCACGATCAACTCTGTATGCGCCGGCGATTGTCCCCATACACGAGTACCCTCGGGTTAGCGTCCATGAGCGGAGGGAGGCCCTCAAAGCCGCGCTGGCTAAAGCGTGGTCGTCCAAGAGCACCGACAAGAAGAAGCACGACACATGGACCGTTCCCAATGAACAGAGTAGAGCGGGAATTACGGCGGCTGATTTCACCGCCAAATCACAGTACAAGAGCAGTGTAAATGGCGACATCTCGCGTGTTGCAGTCGTCAAACATGAATTTGAAAGTAAGGAAGCTGAGCGGATTGAATCTCTAGACAACAGGGCGGATAGCGGCCAGCCTGCGAGTTTGAACTACAGCCGAGCGAATGGGAACGGTATTGACATTCAGGAGACACTCAAAAAAGGCTGTGATAAAGGGTTACACAATAAGGATTTAAGTTATAGCGACTACCTAAATAATGTTCCTAAATGTAAGACTAGTTTTGAAAATAACTTTTTAAAACAGAGCCACGAGGAACGTTACACAAAGCGAAACGGCTACGATGGCACCTCGAAGCGCGTCGACAGAGACATCAATCTCAATAATGTCGAATACAGCAGCCTGAATGGCGACACCTATGATTCTTTGAAATATTCGCGAACAGCGAACGGAACAGAATCAGTGCAATATAAAAGTTACGTTAAGGCAGACACCGTTAAGAGCAAATTGCTTAGCACAGATAGTCCTAAAAGCGTGACGTCTTGCAACGGAGAGAAATTGAATGGATACGGAGGTGCTGAGCGCCGCAGCGGCAAGGAGCAGCAGAGGCCGCTGACCAGCGGACCCAAGTCAGTAGTGGAGCAGAGGCTGGCCGAGCGCCTGGAAGTGAAGGTGGCGGAGCTGCCCGCGCTATACCTCGGCGTCGACTCCTGGACGCCCAAGTCTGCCGCTTTCCAGAAGAGCATGCGTGAACACGAGTGGAGCGTATCGTATGTAAAACTATTCCTCATCACCTCCAACGGTGTCATGTACTAACCAATTCCACTCCTCAACACCTGTAAAACTCCCGTAAGCGGTAAGCGAGAACTGCGTGCCATGAGCGAGAGCATTTATTTGCAAGTCTTTTGATAAAAATTTTATACCTATCTAGAAGCCAATCCGTCGTAGTGCAATGTAAGCTATACAATCAGAAAAAAAACCTACCGAGTAGTCGTTGTTCGAGTGCATCGACTTGGCGGTCCGGTCTCGAGTGCAATGCAAGCGAGCTTTGGTGTTACATATATGTATTTGTATATTTGGTCGTCAATAAGAAACAAGTAAAAGATTTACACCGTAAGGTCGTAAAAAATGTTAGTTTAAATCGAAATATAGTAAATTATCGAAAAATAGTGAAAGTGTTGATTAATACATGAAATAGAAATATGTTTATATATTAGAAGTATAATATTTTATGATTATGATTTATCCGTGGCAAACCGAATATTTAGGATAAACCATTATAATAGCAGTTTACATCACTATATACTAAATTTAAAATTATTGAAAAATAGTGGAAGGGTTAATTAATCCATTAAAAATAGAATCTTAAGATTTTTTTGCGATATTTTATGGTTATGATATATCCGTGGCAAACCGAATATTTAGGGTATAACATTAAAATAGAACATGAACTACTTGAACCTTTTTATAATACCGGTATTGTATCATTATTTTTGGAACAGGTTCATTATTTTGTAAATATTTTTTGGTCGTAAATCAGTCATGTTTCCGTAATAATAATTACCTAGTTGAAATCTCCCCGAAATGATTTATATCAAGTTTCGCTAGTTTAGTCGCGAAATATACAAATTTGACCGTGACCCTACGTATTTCAATCGTCATCCATCACCTTCAACCAAATTTAACCAAAATAGTTACACGATATGACACTAGCTACAAGGGTCTGGGACTGGTTGTGCAAAAGCATTGCACAATCACCCGCTGTGTTGTGACTCACCAAATTTGCGCTTTGTTCCATCCTGTTGTACTCGTACTAGTTGCCTTATTTTACTCATTATCGCTATGTTAATAGCGACTACCGAATAACTTCTATTTTTGCCTTGAAACTTACCGCAAGTGTAAGGGAAAGTTCCTGCGCAATTGTGACTACTTTTCTGTCATAGAGCTACCTATTATTTCAAGTAAGTCTGAAAACTGGATAAAAATATGATTTCTTTATTTGCTATCAGCAATTCAGCATATTTCTGTTTTGAGACTATGATATTCGTGGGCGCCCAGAACCGCTGTGACTTAAAAGATTCGTTTCGATAGCGTTCAGTGAATGTTTCAAGGTCCTGTCCTGGTTTGCACGCTCGCAAAGGATTTGTCAACTTAGTAGGCGTCGTGACGTAACAAAATTATATGATTTTTATTTATTTATATTATTTATTTCCTTTAGGAGTTTTCACTTTGCTTAGAAATAAGTACTTATAAGAGTTTTAAGATCGATAGAAAGTGACTCATTTATTGCAGGGTTTGTGGCTTTCTGCTGAGCAACCACAGCTTTCTCACTTAATTCATTTAACAACTCAAACGTTTTTATTATGTAAAATAATATAATTATAAGAAAAACTATTAACTTCCTAATGGAAATGAAATAAAATTGTTACACACAAATCTTTACACCCCTATTGATACATCACTGTTATTGTTTTGGAGACTCTGTTTTTTCATTGTGTATGCATTTGTTTACACTTCATAGTAGGAGCAGTATTAGAACATCTTTCAAAGAATATTAAGCAGACACGTCACCTCTGTCGAGCTATTGGTGGCATGTTCAAACCACGCACGTCGCCTGACAAATGTTAAAAGCTGCACACCGGTTAGCTTTCACTGCAGGTCCAGCCGCTTTCGGTATTTGCTTAATAATTGTAATGCATGTTTGCAAACTACTTCCACATGGCGACCGCAATGTACGCATAAAATTACGTCAACAAACAACTCCATTTACGCTTTAAACAACTTTAGAATAGTAATTTCCATTTATGGATAAGATACAGACGCTCGATTGCACCTATCTAGTTTATTTTTATCTCGGATATTTTCATAAGGCTTATTATCTGCATCAAAAAATAGGAAGAATAAAAAAGTTATATATTTTCTCTCTATATTCTTATTACAGGTATTTACGCATAGCTAAGTTCTGGTTAGTGAAATACTAATTACGAAACATTTTTTTATTGGCAAAAATTTATTTTCAATGTTAATGGCAAACTTTTTTCTCCATTCAACAAATTTATATCAAAATAGGGTTAGAATTTATCACTTTTACCATAGATTCAATTGAATAAGGTAAAATGTTCAAAGATAATAAAATAATTCCTTGCGGATTAAGTATCTTGATCATGGGCGTACCCAGGTTCTGGGCCAGAGGAGGGCAAATCAGGTTTTTTTGCAAAAAGTTCTTTTTCTTAACTTTTATCGACAAAAGTAGATAGTTAGTAAGGACGTAAACAAAATCCAGGGGGGGCAGCTGCCCCCCTCTGCCCCCCCCCCTCGGTACGCCCATGATCTTGATTATGGTAATAGTCTTAATTAAATTACATATTATATCTACAAGTGTCTAGCGAGCTGGTTGGTGTTTATCTATTTCCTTATTTAGACAAGAGTGGATAAAGTAAAGAGAAGCTACACTACATGTGTAGAGTGGTATTGTTTAGGAGAGAGTCGTGGTTGTCATTGACCCGCGAACAGCGCGGGCGGGGCGATTAGTCGTGGCTGCAGTTGACACGGTTCACAGTAATCGCTCATCCGGCGTGGCCTTGTCTGCCGAACGCGATCCGCGACCAAATGCTGTGTCATTGTGAATACCAACTCAAAAGGGCTCCCAACTTAGTCGGAATCTAAATCATCTCCGTCCGATCAATATAGGATATTTTTTATCCTGTATTATCCTTTTATTCACCTCTGTCAGATATTAATCAACCATTACGGTAACATCACCACTACAACAACAATCAATCGAAGTAGATTAGTCTTTAAAGTGTTGATACTGTTATTTTACAAAGTATTTTTTGTCGTATTTTAAAAGTACTGACATACATGTGTAGAATCAAAAGTTAATTAGCACACACTACTAGGTACTAATAACGATTAACATAGAATAAAAGTTTTAAATTGCTTAAAAACGAAATAAGTAAATATCTATTCAGCAAAACAATAATCTGCAAAACAATAGTCATGAAGAATAGCAATAATTAATTCTGTATATAAACATTGCTCTAAAATTATAAAATTCATCACGGTCATGTATTGAAACATCAGTTTAATTAAATTTAAATTAAATGGATTAATCGCGTGTAACGTGCAAATTATAAGTTCGTAATTTGACATTTGAGTTGGAGCAAACCTCCGAAGCATGTGCGTTGCCAAGGACGGTTGACACATGACACGTTGTGTGTCCAGTCCTGTCGCGGATCCTTGACCGGCCACAGTTCGTGTCACGTCGCAGACTGTGGCTTTCGATTTCGTAATCGCGCCCGCAGTGTGCACTGGCCGAACGAACGATTATGGCCATTGTGCCACAGGCGTTCCATTCTCGTCGCGATTTTGTTTGCTTCGTTACATCGATGACCTTTACACGATGTTTGCGCTGATTTTCTTGTCATTCACCTCATTGTGTGACACACAGACATGTATATTTTTATAGTAATCATGTGTCGTTGATTGGCTCTTCAATCTGTCGTTTGTCGTTTACTTAAATTCCAAAATTAATATTTTATTTCGATTTGACATAATTTATAAATATAGATGTCATCATATCGCGAACTTCGTTTTCGTAAATTTGTTAAAGAAAGTAAAATCAAAATCGTATCATCAGGAAATACCGGTATGGGTTACAATAACAGAAAAGATGATTCAATCCTATACCTACACGTGTTGGATGTTTCTAAATATAAAGCACCGTTGTTTGAATGCCGTTATTGCTTGAACGTTGACCGTATTACAATTAATGTTTTCCTTAATCGCATTTTCTGTTTCATATAAATTTGCACAATATCCTTCGTAATGCATTCGTGTTATTTAACACACCAGTTAGAAAATTCGTTAAACGGATTATAAGATTAATTTAGGTAAAAGGTGTCCTTATTGTTTGCTGCCTCCGTGGTTCAGTGGTCGCCTTGTGACTCGGAGGTCGTGGGTTCGAATCTCACTGGGGAGCATACTTTTTGAAAAGTTGTTTCCAGTCCGGTTCGGATATTGCAGGCTTAAATAACCTGATTATTATCAGGTTATTTAAGCCTGCAATATCCGAACAGATCATAAAAGAAAGATGATTCCGTATTTCAGGAGGCACGTATAAACTGCGGGTCCCCAACGCCATCTACCGTTTGCTCTAACCTATCCAAGGATTTTGGTCTGCCCTTTGGGTTGCGGCGGTAAGACGGCAGTCGCTCAGTGTAAATAACCAGTGACCTCGTCAAATCGCCTAGGTTGGGTAGCGGACCCCGAGCTCTAAAGCGTTACCGCTGAGGATGCAAACGGGAAAACGCTCTGATGATGTTGATGTAAGGGTCCCTATTATTACAAAATCACGAATTTCGAAGTTACTTTCCCAACATCCTGTGAACAAACTTTTCCATGGTTTCTATCAATATTTGCTCATATCGTTATCACGGTACTAAGGTAAACCGAAAGCATACGTTACGACGACATAAACACAAGTCGTGAATACGTCGTTATAGTCACTTTCACCTTCTACAGCTACCTTAAGTTGCCATAATTAAAGACTCCTTGACTGCCGGCCTCAGTCGAGAGGAAGCGAAAGCAAAAGAAGGAATTTCACCGGCTGATGTATTCTTGCAACCAATGCTAATGAGTGAAGCGAGATCTGCTGCCAATAAACATAACTGAATACAAATTTGACGACACGATGATGACGCGTTACACTAGCCACGCTGGTAAGAAGTTTTCTATAATAGCCGGTTTCCGAAACAGTGACACGTAACAGCAGGTCGATAATGTTGATGTCGCCGACGAAAGTGAACGTTCCGGTGTTTGTTATTCGACGCGTATCGTAGGACGTATCTTGTACATTTTATTGTTCATGTGTTAGCATACTACCAGCTTGGTATATAAAACATTGTCTGACGCACAGTCGTCGCGCCTACCTACCATAATAGTCGGTACTTAATTATATTCATCAAAACGTTTTTATGCGAGACGCTTTGAAAAGGTATACGGATACATTATCACGTCTATATCGCTAACGGGCTAGTCTGAGTCCAGGCCATAGGACCCAACGGCCACGTTTAGCTTAAAGATGGAAAAAAAGGAATTAAAATAGTGATGGGCTGTTTGGTAGTTGCTAGCCGGTTTAAAAAGAGTCTATTAAATATCGAAGTTATCATAGGCACCGATGTAGGGCGGTTGACAAAAATAACAAAATATCTAATATAGAAATCAAATTTGGCTGACTGACCTAACGAGTATTTACGTTAGGTCAGTCATCCAAATATGATTTCTTCTTTACTACGAAGATTAGATTTATGGTCAGGCTATAATGATGGACTTTTTGGTGATGGTTTCGGTGCGTAAATTCATTCATCATTCAATTCAATCTAGTAAAAATAAAGTTTCACTATAAGTATTTTAGTATTTGCAAACATATTAAGATTTAGTGTTTCCTTGGTGCGAAAAACAGTAGTTCGTAAAATTAATGATTATCTAAACACACATACCAATACATACACTATCACGTCGTTATCCCTAATAAGGCGACAAAAAATTTTAGGTGTTGTGCTCTAAGCAGAGAAAGCCCAGGGCCTCAAGACTCAAAGGCCACTTTAAGTGTTGATGGCGATGAGGTGGAAAAATGAATCAAAATAGTGATTCGTTGCTAGCCGCATCGCCTATTAAGATGACTCGCATTATAGCCCTTTCTCACGATCGGCTTCGACGACCGAGAAGCAGGTGATAGGTAAATTCATCAAGATTTTTCTTTTCTTCCAAATAACGAACTCCTTTGAAAATTGTAAAAACTTGTGGGGAAGTCTTCAAGAATTCACACCATATTTATAGGCTTATCGCACATCGTGACGCTATCATGCAGGCAGGTGTATCTGAAGGTTCTCAACCTAGAAGCTTGCGTATTCAAGTTCAACCTCTCTTGGCTCTAAACAATGTGACATTACGCCCTCGCGCGCATCATGTCCAACTAGCCCCAGTAACGACTGACTGCACGCCGTTTTATAATTTATAAACATATATAGGCTTCTCAAAATAGATAACTTCATTACCTCTTACAGACGTGTTTTCATAATGCAAAGCGTCATTAATGAATGACAGAAATATTGAAAGGTCAAATAATATAATTTCTGGATCAGAATGCATTCCTAGCAAGCAGTCAGTCAGGGGCTAGCCCTTAGTCGCCATTCCTCAAAGACTTTCGCAGAATATGTTTTTTATAGTTTGCCAGCTAGAACTAAAAAAGTTCCGGCGTCCGAACTAATAGGGATGTGAACAAAAAAAGTCTTGGCTTATCAGATAGATATATAAAAAACCGGCCAAATGCGAGTCGGACTCGCGCACGAAGAGTTCCGTACTATTCTATATCTATAAAAAATCACGTTTGTTGTGTTACTTAAATATTACTTTTATTCTGTTTTTGTTAGAGCGGCAACAGAAATACATGCACTGTGAAAATTTCAACTGTCTAGCTATCACGGTTCATGAGATACAGTCTAGTGACAGATCAGACATACAGACGGAAGGACAGACTGATAGCGGAGTCTCAGTAATAGGATTCCGTTTGAACCCTAAGTATGGTAGACGTATTTTTTCTTTTCTCTGATTAGCAAATATTGACGAATCGAAGATACAGCTCATTGAAATTTCGCGTGACGTCACGATCAGCTACGATTTTTAACCAAAAGTTACGTAAATCACCCTCACTCCGAAACTTCGAAGCGCTGTGAATTTTCGTGATTTTTAACTACTTTGCTAAACGAAAAAATATTGGTCCTTTATTTTTGGATAATCAAGTTGACCGACTAAATAAAATAATACATTATTTATACCCGGTCCCACATCCCTCTAACAGGTTTACAAGTTGTGACGAGCAAGGCATCTCGGCAGGTACTCCTTAATTTAGCTACTCGCCGCTAGATGGCACGATGAGTTAATAAATAGCAGGTATATTTTTACAATACTATCAGGGGCGTAGCTACCGCCGTATATGCCGTATCAATTATACGGGGCCCCCGGGCCACGGGGGCCCCCGACGTGCGTAAGCAAAAATTTATAAAAACTTCCTAATGTTTTATTATTACAGAAACGACAAAAGTAAAAAAAAAAAATTTTTTCTTGCGTGAAACGTGCATTCAAAAGTTGCCAACACTCTAAATCGGTTATCGCGGGATTTCCTCGTTTAAGTCATTTACTTCAACGGGGGAATCCCACAAAATTTTGGAAAAGTTACAGATAGATAATTATGATGAATAAATATTTATTTTAATTTTATGCATACATTTTTTTTCTTTTGTGAGAAATCTTTACCTACCCTTCCTAAGGGCCCCCAATTTTTTTTATACGGGGCCCCGCCAATGCACGCTACGCCACTGAATACTATACATACAATACCCTTATTGCACATTAAAGTGAATATTCATTTTTTTGAGTGTTGATATTCACATTACTTTCCTCATAATATAGTTTCCATTTCATTTATTTAATTTTTTCCTCGAGATCAATTTGTTTTGTCTGATCTGATGTATATTGGGAAACATCGATTGTTGTAGAGTACAGAAGTCAGTCAGTGTCAGTATTTGTTATATTTAGTGTTGACTGGTAAGCCAATTACAGGTATAATCTAATGCTATTATACGTAACTGCGTCCGTCCGATGCGACTGCATTCTTGTTACAGTTAGCCTGTTACTCTCATGTAAACTTTATTAAGATAAACATCTAAACTCAGACGTTGGTATATGCATCTGAAGGTGTACTTAGCGATTTAGTCACAATTTGCTTTACGAGATTACTGTTACTATCGATTATGATACCGCTTATAAAAGAAGACTTTTTGAATAAAAGTGCAAGTTTGACAAGAATAAACAGTAGCATAGTGACAAGTATGCGAGATTTTCGTGACTGTTGGTAAGTCGTATTAGTTATCAGATTTAACGTAAAACGGTTCGTAAGATAAAAAAGCTTTTCTTATTTATTAGAATATTATCGTTTACATTTTAGTCTCGTTTAATTCGTCACAAATGATGACATTGTATCGGGATACGCAGTGGCTTGATAGTTCGATTGCTGCGCCGGCGATTTGTAAACGAGCACTGATTGTACACAGCTTTTCTTCAGCTAATATCTCGTGTGCGATTGGCGTGTCAGTGCTGGCAGTACGTCCGTGACCGTAGACCGCGACGGGTCCTTGTCGAGTGCTTTATTGGTGACGATAACTTAAGAATTATGTATCATTTGCTGTCACTTATCTTCTATTCATCAAACATCTTATCGTATTACGTATACTTTTTCACGGTGACTGGTTATAGTATAACCTTGACTGCAAAATAGTTTCAGCCGCAGTTTTTGTTATAAAACTCAGGACAATGATTTGATATTTCGATAAAATAGGCATCACATTATTCTCTGTAACTCTTTTTTTATCGCGTAATTGAAAATTGTTTGTGGAAGTTTTGTGAAAAAAAAAGTTAAAAATTATTCTTTGTAGGAATAGGCAATAATCAAAAACATAGGCACGGGGCACCGGTGCAGGGCTGCCTTTCAGGCGCTCGTAAGCGCATGTTGCCTGCCGCCGTCAGACCACTTCGTTTACCTAGTAGAGCCACAATCTGGTTGTGGAGACCGATCACCTACGTTAGTAAGACTTGCAAAAATTACTGCTCTAGCACGCATTTATACCTCGCCTTTACATTTCTTGCAAAATGTTACTCGTCCTGTTCACTAACCCTACAGCCAACCGATCGATGATTTCACAGCTCGGAGCATTCGTGGAGGCGGAGAAATGAACGTTCCAAACGATCACATCACCGGCGTTCGCCTACATCACACAGGCGGAGGAGACATCATCGCGACGAGTCATCACCGCGTTCACCACCTGAACAGGTGTGTTTACAGTTTTTTAATTATCTATTAACTAAGAGGATGTATGAAAGGGCTTCTGACTCTAACCCAACACTCGCTGTCACAACACTGAAGTGTCCACCCGACAATCTGTCCATTATTCATTCCAGATAGGTATATGCCATAGGCAAAGTGCGGAACAAGAATAAAGCGTTAAACGTCACCGTGCCTGTTTGGGATAGCACACGGGACTGGTTTGGCTTTGGAGTGCGCGTGCGCCTTCGCCCGTGAAGATGTGCGCGAGAGACGGCGACCTCCTCGCGTTTGCGCCCGTTCTATTTGCGTTCGCCTTCGTCACTCGGTTCGCCTTCAGTCAGTCGCAAAGCACAGCCGGCCGCCCGGCGCGTCTCTGCCGCCGCAACGAAATACGAGTCCGCCGCGTCGGGCTGCGGGCGGCCAGCCATGGCTGCCCAGCCACCGCGTCCACCTCCCAATAACTTACTTTTCTCTGGCCCTCCGCCCTCCCTGCCACACGTGTTGTTGCTGTCGAATGACGTTGCTTGTGACACCTGTACCCTTGATACCGCTGCCGACCCCACCTCAACCCAAACAAATGATGCAGATACCTTACGTGAAATAAACAACGTGGGTGTGCCTACATACGAAGAATTATACGGAAACACAGTGGGAAATGACGTGTTTGATGATAATTATGATGCTGATCCACAGTTTTTAACAAACCTCAGAAGAACACGTAGTTTTGACATTTCGGATGTTTATACGCGCTATGAAAATGATATTGACCCATATGCTCTTCGACAAAGGCGATCCGAACCTGATTTATCTAGGTATGGTTTGTTTTTGGAAGCAGAAATAACCATGGAACCTCTACAACCTCCGCCTCTTGTTCTGAACAATCCTTTTTATGATGGTTCATACGCATTAGATCCTTCGCAAGTAAGTCAAAATGCCGTGATGATGCCTGAAAATTACATGGCATTTGAAGATTCTTTTGTACCTGCCTGGGGATATAAACCGGAATACGCTGTTGATGGAGAGTATAACCCTAATATGTACTTCAATGGATTACCTGTAATAGCTTCTAATGACCCTTGGTCTACGTATGTAACGGAGCCAACTGATTTTCAATTCTTTTCACCACATTATGAAACTCTAGGCAGCGATCAAGATGGCATACATTATGTACCTCTAACTGACTTAGATTATGCCATTCCTCAATATATGAGTTTACCAGTGGTAGAGCAAGCAAATATTGAAACATTCACAGATAATAGCCATTCAGATACCACCACGCCTACGGTAGTTTCTATTGAAAATAACATAACTTCAAACGGCAATGTTACTAGTGTACAACCGGAAGTGCCAGTACCTTTGACAACTGCGATAGCTGCTAGTAATGTAGTGAGTGATGATGATAAAACTAGTGCCATAGACTCTTCTGCTAATAGAGAATCATCAAACCAAAGTGATGAATCTTTCAATGCGGACATTTCAAACGACGTTACATCCAGTTTGGCGTTTGTACCAAGTAGTAAAAGTTCTCCAAAAAGACCTTATATAGGTGTGGATGATACTAGCAATGATACTTCTCCCTGTTCCACCGACTATCATGAGGCTTCGGCTTTAGATATAGTACAAAGTCTAGATGAACTATCTTGTGATAGCACAGACTTTTCTCAAAGTAGAGAGGAGTCTTCTCCGAGTGAACCTCAGAATATTGTCAAATATGATAATAGAGAAACACAGCAAGAGAAGCAACATATTTCTACGAGTGAATCTTTAGCAAATATACCACTCAGTAAGCTACCATCCATTCCACTTTACAATTCATTACCGACAAAATTACCCCCTGAGCCCAGTTTATCTGCTTCAATTAATTCAATTGAAAAAAAAGTTGATATCTCTGATGAACCTTCGAAAAACATGGTTAATAAATCTCGAAGTAAAACACCTGAAGCTGTTGAAAATACTGAATTAAGGATTCGTGAGAAATCTTCAGACTTACAGACTATAACGGGTGTACCGACTATAGCTAATACTATTGATAATAGTGAAAATGCAAAGACATTAATGCAACCACCTCAACCACCTGACGTGCCGCCTTCATGGTTGCCGCCTAAACTCACTGCTAGTCATCAAAAAAATGTGAATGAAGCTTCAGCGCCAGAGATAGTCGTAAAAAACGCCGAAAGTCTTCCAAGGGACGTAGAAAAGAGCCCTAAAGCTCCTCCACCACCACCACCGCGAAGCAATCCTGCAGCTGCAACTGTTGAAGCAAAACCTTCTTGCTCTTTTGTGCCACCCCGATTACTTCCACCTGCTGCGCACCTTAAGCCGAAAGAAGTGGAGGTCAGTCAGCCATTATCTAGTTAATTTAGTGCTACACATTTATTATCCTAATGGTATTATTGTTTTTGAAAGCAGAATAATAAAATGAATTAATACATAATAATTTTACTATGGTAAGTTACTGCGTACTGCTCTGCTAGCGAACGTATTGAGCGCAATGCGTGCGTGTCTATTTTAGTTTTTATTATCAGGTCAAGGATTAAATTCATTGCTATCTTCCTGACTTTCTATAATAAAAGGGAATTGTTAGCAAATATTCTCGATGGAATTCAAATTTTCAAGGGCAAAAGTATTATTTTACTTTTGATGTTAACACATTTAAGTGGTTTTATGTATATGTATGCTACTTGTACGCTACTGAGTTAAGAGTTAAGAGTTTTTTTAAAATGATAACACCTAATAACTATAATTATATTGCCACCTGTACCAGATTTCCAATCACCGAAAATATATTTATAACACATATTTGACATAAATCTGTGTTCTAATTTTACTCGCCAAGTCATTTCCTACAAAAACCAATAATGAGAGTTTTATATCTGCAGTAAACAATATTGTGTAGAATGACTGACTAAAATAGTATCAGCAGCTGGCAAAAAGCTTAAAGATTCCGATAGCAATGACTAGATGGCGCCAGAGTGTACAGTAGAAAACACGCGCGACGCATCTGCACAGAAATAGAGCCGCTATGATCACCTTCACCTAGAAGAAGCCAACATCCATTGCTTTGTGATAACAGCCTATGCCATACACGCACCGCCCACTTTGACAGACAAATCTTTAAATGATATCTCCGTTTCTTCTAAATAATTTATTTAAAATGGAATGCAGCACTGGATCCAGAAAAAAACATGCTTTCCCCTTAATAAAACTGGAATAAATGATATCTTAGAATAGAAGCTACTAGAAAGTTTTAAATAAATCACCATCAAAATTTTGGAGCATAAGTTTAGTCAATAACACTGAAGTACTTTCCGTAAGAATAATGAAAAACTAAAGAAGGAAACTCGAATGAATCTCAGCTCAGCCGAATAGATTAGGTCCGTTAACATTTTTTTTTTTTTTGTTATGATGGTCTAAACTTGGCTATTGGATAAAAATCTGTGTGATGAACATAGATTGAAATTAACAGTAATATTTGGTATAGCGGTAAGCGTTCGAACGTCGCTAACACATTTGCCTAATCAACTATTATGAAGAGGCGTGCGCTTCAATTGTTTTGAATTGTACCCACTACGAAATCTATCAATTGAAACCCGCTTTATCCGGCTCGAGGCAGACCACGTCGTGAATCAGATCCCCTCTGTTGTCATTAGTGATTGTTCAACCAAATTTTATGCTTAAAAGTTAACGTCAAGATTATATTAAAAACGTACGTAATATAAAAAAAAAATCTGCTTCACGTCCATCGCATGATCGGTCGATCAAATTAAGTATTTGTTATTATTTTTTGTGCATACATATGCATGATTCAGGACGCGATTGCGAGAAACCGACTCTACCACAACTCGAATATCCGATTTGCAATCTGCCCTGCTGGCTGTCATGGCTTCTAGCATTTCTATAATATTACAGTCAATAACAATCAAGAGTACTTTTAATTGTCTAAATTTAGGCTTTGATTTAATGTGGGCTATTCCAAGATACTCGCTATTCTAACGCTTTAAATTTAAAACTCTAGCTGGTCAAACGGCTGGTTCAAATAATAATGATAATGAAAGATTCCCTCTAATATGGTTGAGTTTAACGATGGCTGATCCGTGCGTCAATGCTGCCGGGAGGGACTGGTCAGCTCGGCTTCGCTTTTTTTGACTATTTAATATTTTTTTAAAACTTTAGTTCCGTCCTAGAACGTACGTGACAAGTTGATGGCTTTTTACTAATGACTCAGTAATTTCGTTTAAGTGAGTCGCCGATACACTAATAGTACTTACTGGTATTTTTTGTGGTCTGATCATTTTCCTTAAATATTATTATACTGAGTTACTTTTTATCCATCCACAAAAAGTTTTTGCCCACCAATGTCGATAGATTTTATGCCTGCTGCAACTTGCGTCAATAATTTTTAAATTGTATTTTTGAATTGGATATCATTGCTACTTTGAAGTCGTTTTTGCTTTTAAAACGACATAATAGCGTTTGTATTCATACTCCAATATGAGATAAGGTGATATTTAACAGTCAGACAAGGATCAAGTTCGCGACGCTGGTCGCCGCAGCATATCGCATACCATTATTAACGCGGCGCGATCGAGATATGGTCTGATAAATGCCGCGGTACCTACCTATCTATTTGGTAATGCCCTGTTCCTTCCGGACGGCCTTGCCGATATCGCTTGGATTGCGCCAACGGCCGCGGTAGCTGCCCACAAGGCGCTGGTTCAATACACATACATACATGCACCTTAGTGTTTCTCTTGGAGCTAAACCGATCAATACCAAACCCAAGAATGTAGTCGTAGCACAGCTGTCTTAAAATAACTAATTTTGTTTGTAGTTTTTTACCAAATGAATTGGTAAAAAGAAATCATCGTATCGTATCATAAATGATAAGGAGCACATCAATAAATAATGTGTATTTGAAATGTAGAGCAATGACCTTATGAAAAGTACAAAAATAAAAACGCTAGGTTTCGAGAAGAAACCATCATTCAAAGAAATTATAAGAAATTATTTGGAACTCAGTCGATTGCACGCGGATAAATCCTGTTTTAACCGAAAGCTCTCATTACAAATTGTTAGCTCCATTTGTGCTTGCCATCTTTAATTAAAGTGACACATTGTTTCTCGTCGCAGTTCTCGTTTAGACGTTGAACGACGCGAACAACTTTGTGTCCTTTACTTGATATCTATATGTCTGCTATTGTAGCATTTCAAATATTTTATCGTCATTTGTTTTTGTTGTCGCTCGTTAAGTTAAAGAAGTGTCGTGGTTGAGTGACGGTATCGCACGCCAGTGCAATACAGTTGTGAGGCAGCCGGCCGTGAGCCCGCTCGCCACTACGTCCCTCGTTACATGTCGTGGACGGTGTTCTCTCTAGTGCTGTAAATAAGGATAATGGCGGAATTGTCGTTGAAACACGACCGCATACGGGTGCCTCTACGGCTAACCTCCTTTTATGAGTTGTACAAGCGGTTTCTCAAGGAGCACGGGTGCAAGTGGCACGATGTTGCGAAACTGCTATCCGTGGTTGGAGAAATCCTTTTCGATGTGGACGGTGCGTGTAGCAAACTTGTGGGCAAGGTCAGTTTTAACATCAAATTACCTTTTTAGGATAGTGTTAAAAAGACTAAAGAATGATGATGCATTATTTACAAATTTACAATATTTGTACAAATGTCCAAACTGACTAAAGTTTTTTTGCTTAAGTTATATGTATAGTGAATTGATTTGAACCCTAATATTAACAATAGTGCCCCTTCCTTACCTTCACCCCATCCAATGTTCACACGGTGCGCCCAGATACCAAACAGCTGGCTGTCAGTGTTCATATTACATTGGGATTGCATGCGACTCGAGTGAAATGTTAAACAACGGTTCGGTTATTCTAATAACGTTGGCGTTGTGCAGTTGTGTTGTGTAGTTTCAATCCCCTACCCTGTACGCTTTGTAAGGAAACATGAAAACCTATAATTTATTTCAAGTTGTAAAACATATTGTCGAGTACAATTATCCTAAGATACACAGTATATATTCACCGGAAAAGGTATGCATAGTATAAATATTGTGAATATTTAACACTGTCGATATTTTTGCGAATTACAAAATATTTCCTAGTCAGTTATTTATACCTAATGATATTTTCCTTCAAATATTGGTTCTTATATTTAACGATCGTACTGATAAATTGGCTATTGCTACTAAATGCAGTCTAACTGAAAAATGGGAAGTGAAAGTAGAAATATGGCTTCTATGAGGTCGCTTCGTTTTAACTCTGCTAGGAATGCTCGTTATTTCTGCAGCATTTCCGTTGAAACAAAGAGCATTATTGTTCGATTGTATTTCACTGTTCTGTTAGTACTGTTTTACACTTGGGCTTATCATAAGAAGAAAATAGATTTGTATTCTTTGTACATATTACTAACGTTTCAGGCTGTAGACGAGCAAGAAATAAATGTGTTATGATTCGTTTACAATGTGATAAGCGTGAGACACGGTTAGCGTTCGTGACAACTGGCGCGTTTATCAAAGCACCCGCATCCGTTCTTGCACCCACTTGGAACATGATATAAGAGATAAACCACATCTCTGGTTCAAGTTTAATCTCGGCCGATCTTAACAATATATTTGTGGTATTGCGATTATGTATTTTTTGTAAGATTTAGTTGGTCTTATGGTCGCGTGCGCAAGCGGTATTGTGCAGAGCTCGCGCGCTCCACTGACCTAATTACTTAGCTTATTGACAGAACTGTCTTGGCTCTTGAGCTCACCGTCCATTCGGAGAAAGGTGTGCTGATCATAAATGCTCTCATGATGTATACGTATGTCCGCAATGAACAAACCAGCAATAAAACTTACTTAGATATAGCAAGACCTACCTACATCGTTCTTACTTTTAAACCTTTTTCTTGTAAATAATTTGACTAACCCATTACAAATGTTTGCCAAAATTCAGATCACCACAAAGGGAAAAAACGTAGGCGTAAATACGTCTCTTTTAAGATCTATTTTCTGTCATGATACTCATAGCTGTTATGAAAAATTATTTGTCAACATTTTCATATTTTAATGGACTCCTAATATGCCTAATATGAAATTCTTCACTCAACTGCAATATGAAATAACAGATTGTCTTATTACATTTAAATGAGAGTGCATGAAAATCTGCAAGGTACGCAATAATAATTAGAGTTAGCAAAGAAAAGCGCGCGTGTCGGGCACCTCCGGAGTGCGCGGGAGGGCGCTCCCACGGGTTGCCGATATTTTTAGTCCGCGACCATTACTTGGCACCGGCGGCCGCACTCTGCTGCGCTAGTGATCTTTCTGAAATTCGTTCACGCTTAGGTACGCTCTCAATCTCGAGATAGCCCCAGTCTTATGTCCGGTGCCGGAGCATTCACCGCTATGTAAGAAACAATAGCGCCCCATCATGCTATACATATTCTTCATAGGTGTAAAATTATGACGGTTCATGGATACCATGTGATATATCCCGGTTAGTGTGTACAGAGTGTAGTGTTAAACTCAATAAATATGACCACTTTAAGTGCAACCGGCAATGGAACTACCAGTCCCCGACGCCATCGATACAGTCGCGCCTCGACCACTAGTGTGACTCAGCTGCTGTCGGATGGCTACTCCAGCATCATGAACCGTCTGACGCGACGCGGACCCTCCGAGAAATCTGATGCCATCTCTGACTCAAAGCTGAGTGCTGCTCGGACTCGATACGATGACAAACTTTTAACGAATACCAACCCCGCGCTGGCGAGTGTGCGACGTTACGAGAACAACAGGCGTATTTCTCCGTACTCATCGCTATTGCCAGGAGTGACTACGTCTACAGTCAGGAAATTGAACGATGAACGTGGATACTCGGGTTACCTGAGCGGGCCAAAATCACGAATCGAAACGTCACCTTTACGTCCTTCCTTGGGTATAAGTGCTATTAGCCGCAGTGACTCATTCCGCAGAGCCCACATGAAAGATAATAAATCATCTCCTTTCACTAAGCGATATCCTCTCAAGGAAGCTAACCACAATTTTGATGGTACGATATCATTGGGCAGTACACGTTCTCGTTTAGAAGATAAATATTCATCAGTTTTAGACAGAATAGCTAGTGAGAAAAAGGAAAAAGCTAGAAAAGGTAAAGAAGATCGCGATAAGACTTTAGAACCAGAACCGCTCATGTCCAGAGGATTGATGCGAAGTCTAACGACTGCTGTTTTTGGTGAAAACTCATTTAAACGCAATCACTATTCTCGTGAGAAAACCAGGGATAAAACACCGTTTAGAAATACGACTGATCGCCGGTTGTCGGCTCAAAAACAAAAAGATAAAGACGAGTACAAAAATGGTTTTGATATACCATTACGAGATAGGCAACACTACGGAAAAGACAGAGACAGTATATACCGAAGACATCAGAGAAGATCACTGAGAGCCGAAAAGAGTGAAGCTAAGGATAAAAAGGGCAAGTTGTGTTTAAGACCTATAGATATTAGTTTACAATCTGGCATGAGAGACCTTGTGTCGCCCCTGCAACAAACCAATAACGAAACGAACGCAAAGACAAAGATTACTAAAACACCCGCCTCCAGCCCGTCTAGAGAAATAGGTAGGCAAAAACAAATATACTTTCCATCTAGTGACGAGGAAGAAGATGATGACAAAACTCCGGTTGGAGATCAGCCGGTGATGAGCGAACGCGAAACTAGGCGCAAAGAGATTCAGAGTCTAATAATGAAATACGCGCACCTGGACGAGGTGTACGGCCGGATCGGCGAAAAGGAGGCTAATGGGGTGTCGAGCGACGCGATGACTAAGAAGGCCGAGCCACTGGGCATCGGCGACGTTGTGATGCTGCCGCCTGAGCTGCGCAGCCGCCAACGGCCGCAGCGGCCGCGCCACCTGCTGCGGCGCGCGAACACGCCGCCTGTAAGCAACCGCTAACCATCTGCGCCTGTGCGTGTGCCGCCCGCTAACACACCCGGCTGGTCCGTTGTTTTTCAATATACATACAATTTTTAATCTTTCGTAGCTATTTGTAAAAGGTCCCTATGTCATACTTTGTTGAATTCTGTGGGAGGAGTATAATATCATTTGTTACTCTGGGCTGTTTCGGTACCCCTAAAAAATCAATATTATTTCACTCGCAGGTTAGCATGCAACTCTAATATCCATGAAAAATGACGGTATCGGAAGGTAGATTAGAAAAAAAGCGAGGGTGAAGTAAAATGTGACACTCGTACCCTACTAAACAACAACTAACAGTGTTTTGATATAACAACGTTAAATTAGATTAGGGAAATGATAGTGCATGTTTTAAACTACTTTTTACGTGTTTTTAAGTTTAAGATGTCTCTTTTTTGTGTCAAACTATTTTCTAATGCTAAACGTAAAGAAAATTTGCAAAGGACATCTTCCGTTGTTAGTCAAGTAAGATAGTAATATAATGTGACAGTTTGGGTGGACACTTATATTTCCAATCATCCTGCGTGCAAGGTGCTTAGCGTGTAGATGGATGTGTGAATGTAGTGCTTTGAAGTCCTTCCTGGAGAGCCCGGTCCCGGTCCCACCACCCGACCCTGCCCATCCCGAGCGGCGGCGGCGGGTGGCCGAGCTGGACTCGGGCGCCCGCCCAGAACCGCGCCGCAGTGCCCACCCGTTTGCCCTTTAACAGCATGTACGACACACCATACCAATTGTCGCTTGTCTGACGGGCAACCGTTCCATTGTTTTGATTGTTGGGTACAACACTACTCGGGTCGTGGCGATCGCGTGGCGCTCCTCGTGGCATTGGTGCGTGTGACGCGTGTCTCCGTGCGGCGCATGGTGCGGCTGGCGGCGCGGCGCGGCGGCGGCTGCTGCCCACGTGGACTGCGGCGCCGGCGCATGCAGAGCTCCCGAGCACGCTCCTCCGTCAAGGACGACAAGGACGGACACCTGGTGTACTGGCCCGGATATGTCATGGGAGCGAGATGTTCGTGTCTACACCTAACTTACGAACCGTATTACACACTTACCTCACAGATATACCACACACATCACATCATTTAAACAGATATTCTGAAAACAGTGATACTTGTCATACTAATGCAAAGGTTGCATTCTGCAACAACTGATACTCTAAAAAAATTAATGAAAAGCATTTTCATTAAACACAAAGTCGAGTCTTAACAGTTCAGTGATGATGTGATTCAGAAGATTTAATTTTTTTAACAATCTCCTTTTTTTAATTCATTTAAAGTTCATAAATTATTTCATTTTTATTTTCAAATCGTGATTTCTGAATGCATAAAGTCATGTTGGAGCTCCAGTGATTGGTTTTTATTTTATTACTGCAGCTCGCTTTATTACCATGGGAGACGAATCATTTTTTATATTATATTTATCTCATCCGAAATGTCAATGAGCAGATAATAATTAAAAAAACCAATGCCAAATTCCATCATGACTTTGTTCCCTATGCAGGTAACTAATTATTTTACCTTGGTTTTATTGCAGACAAAATCATCGACACGCTCGGTGAAGGCACCTTCGGCAAGGTGGTCGAGGTGAAGGATTTAGAAATGTGAGTACTTATGTTTTATGTTAATGACCACTTTATTTTTATAAGTAGTAACTTATTTATTAAGCTACTTAATACTTGGTCCACCGATTATAAATATTATAATACACGACTACGGCAAAGCCATGAGGAAGGGTAATGATTTCGGCAGTCTATGTATGTAGGTATGTGGGTATGTATGTCTGTTTCACCGTAGAATCGTTTATCAAATTTTCACAAATGATATGTCAATCGATTCTACATTATCGTCCGGGTAACGTAGGCTACAATTTGTATGCAAAAAATGTATACAACGAATTATGTTACATACAAAAAAGTGAGAGGCAAGAAAAATTTTTTCTTTATCAAATGAAAGTTGAGTTTTGATTAGGTCATAGAAAAAATATATACATACATTGTCAGCGGTATATGGCTCCCGTAGTCGGGTATTAGTTTTTTAAACGTATGTCTTGTTTTATTAAGGGGCTATCTGAATTTTTCGGGATCCAGTGCTGCCCCCCATTTGAAATAAATTATTTGAGAGGAAACGGAGATATCATTTAAAATGTTGACTTGATCAGACCCTAGATAACCCATCAAATTATTTTATGAACTACTGTTTACAGTTTAAAGCGAGAACGTCAAGCTTTCCTACGCAAATTAGCGAAAAACGGCCACTTTTGGCTAATGTGCGTAGGAAAGTTTCACGTTCTCACTTTAAACTGTAAACAATAGTTCATAAATTAGTTTCAAGGGTTATCTAGGATCCTATCATTTTAAATGATATCTCCGGTTTCTTACAAATGATTTATTTCATATGGCAGCATGGCAGCACTAGACCCCGAAAAATTCAATAGCCCCTTAATAAATACTTCACGTGAAAATCGATCATGATCTTCTCATTTTTTTAAATACTTGTGAGAATTTCATCTATAAAAGGTACACAAACTTAATATCCATGTAAAGTGAGAGTAGGCTTAGGTATTATTAAAGATTACCCACCAAAGCTAGGATGGGGCATATTGTACTTAGTTCAAAATAATACAGTACAATACAAAAAACTTTATTGCATCAAATGACATTTACAAGTTTGGAATACTTATGAAATAAGGACAAAATATAATGCCATTTGCAATGTGTAGAAAGCGATACCGTCAGGCAGCGACGAGTGTCGTTCACTTGTGCACCACAGCCGGCCGCCGCGGCTGATGACACACGCTGTTTGGCATTGCGTGCTTAACTTCGGTTATTCAACGCTATTTTCGTTTGTTTATGCCCGCGCTCGACTTTCGATACTTTTTGCCAGCGAAATACCAAACAATATTTATGCGAATATATTATAACCTGCTCTAATTATCATTTTCAGGGAGCACAGAATGGCTCTGAAGATAATCAAAAATGTTGAGAAGTACAGAGAGGCTGCAAAACTAGAGATAAACGTGTTAGAGAAGTTAGGTGAAGTGGACCCTGATTGTAAAAAGTGAGTACGAAATATGTCATTAGAAAAATTTGATGTGCTAGTTATTCGGCTGTGATGCTGATTGTAGCAATATGTGACCTTGTGGACCGACGCGGTGCCGCTGGCAGCCCGCCAGGCGCAGACACGGTGTCAACTGAAAACACAAAAATACCGTCTGCCATACGCCCCTAAATTTCTTCACAGCAATTTTCTATATCGCAGTTTATGCGCGCGGAACGCCCTTGATTTTGAAGCCGACTGCTATAATTATTATTTGATACATAAACAAAGACGAGGCACGCGAAGGCAACTTTTTGTTGACGAAACCGTACGTTTCTGTTTCAGTTTATGTGTTAAGATGTTGGACTGGTTCGAGTACCACGGCCACATGTGCATCGCGTTCGAGATGCTCGGCCAAAGCGTATTCGACTTCCTGGTGAGTTTGACAGTTTTGCACGAATTCCTCCGTTTATTTATATCGTAGTCATTTTATCGTTTATATATATATCAGGCATAAATAGAAAATAAACGTCTTGCGACGCTTTCGCTGTAACATTTTGCAAACAGATTCGTTTATTTATTCTAGTGACCAATTAATTAGTGTACAGTTTATAGTCTAAATCTCATAGCGTTTCGTCGCAAGTACAACCCTTAATCACAGGTAATTGGCACATATTTTCTGTCCTACTTAACCCTTTCACCGGGAGACTTTATATCAGTTGCCGTGACCCCAACGCGAAGTTTATCTAAAATAAATACCTACAAACAAAAGGGATGTGGATACTTACGTGCAGTAAGAGCATTTTTGTTTTGTTGGAAATATCCGTTGTTCGCGGTGAAAGGGTTAAACAGTTTGACTGTGAGACCAGACTAGTTAATGAATTTGTAGGGATCTATGTATGCATTGAATGTTTATTTCCATTTTCAGAAAGACAACAACTACCAACCGTACCCGTTAGAGCAGGTGCGGCACATTGCCTACCAGCTCATATACAGCGTGATGTTCCTACACGACAACAAACTGACGCACACAGACCTCAAGCCAGAGAACATCCTGTTTGTGGACAGCGACTTCGAAGCTGTCAGCGTCTACAGTAGTTCTAAGAAAGTAAGTGTTGATAATCTATTCACTGCTTCTTTAAAAATTCAGTGGTCGCAAAAGTTACCTAAATTACCCGGCCATTAATTCTAAATTTATGGCATGTATTACCTTCAAATCAAATCGTTACAACAGCAGTATAATATTTTACAATGTCTCACACGACATAAAGTCCAGTAATATGATTGCTGATGTAATAGGAAATTCACGTGGAAAGCCATGCACGGTTAATGTAATAATATAAATTAATTTTACACTAAATAGAAGAAAAAAAACTTTGTATAAATGAATGAATACATTATTAGAAGTGACAATTCGGCACGGGATTTCGTGGACCGGAAATTACATGAAGAATTATTCATACATATTCATGAGAATTATAGATGCAAACGTTTTGTCGTTGATTCCATTGCGTCATGGGCCAGCAGATATTATATAATATACCGTTATGGACGTAAATGGTTTACCGCTAGCTGTTATGTTCGTAAGTAGAGGGAAAATATCTGTAATTTGTGACATTATACTTTTATGTGCGCAAATGCAGTCATATTTGTAGTTTTAAATATTTCCTCTTCAATTCACTTTGTAATGCGCAAATCATTTTATTATTGTTACATATGGGAAATATTTATAAATAATGCATGACCCGGCTTTGTAGACCTACATTTGGAAAAATTTTATCAGTGACTGTTACATTTGCTTCACATTAAATGTTTGATAAAAAGTATAATGTAATAATGTTGTCATGAATCAACTATTAAGTTACCAAAGTACACTTTATCTCTGGGACAGTTCCTTATGATCCCTCGATTTCGGTCACGTGTACCTGTTATTCATTGTGATCATTTTGTAACTTTGCAGACACACGACTTGCTCCGGGTGAAGCGCAGCGACGTGCGACTAATCGACTTCGGCAGCGCCACGTTCGACCACGAACATCACAGCACTATCGTCTCCACAAGGCATTACAGGGCGCCCGAGGTCATATTGGGTGAGTTCCACCATTTGAATTTATATTGGAAAGTGAACATGTAAAGATAAACTTCAGAAATTAAGTGTTTGTTTGACTTTCTATTCCATGATATATCAACAGATACTGTGTATACCAATAAAATACAAAAAAAGTAAATATATGCTAATCATTTAAATAGCATCTGCCCAAAATAAACAGAAATACTGCAAGATGTAACTCTCATTCGTCCAATCATCAGTACAGGTTGTGCTAAAGTGTTAACCCTTTCACCGCGAAAGTCGGATTTATCCGACAAACATTGTCGTGCCCATTCCGCGAGCGTCGGATATTTCCGACAAAAAAAAAACGCTCGTATTGCACATAACTTAAATATCCACATCCCTTTTTGGTTGTAGGTATTTATTTTAGATTTAATACCCCTCGCGCTGGGGGCACGGCAACTGATATAAAGTTTCGCGGTGAAAGGGTTAACAGACACAGCAGTTTTCCTACACCTTTGTTTATTTGTGTATGATAATAGTGGTTAAATTTAATTTAATTTCGGTAGATCGGAAAAGGATAACTCGGGAAAACGATGTGAGCTTTAGGGGGATGCTAAAACAATACGCCTAACGTGATTAAGAAAGTAGTGTTTGTTTTATTTGATAAAATATTTCGCAAGGGTTTCGTATTCAGCCAATAAAAAAGTTATGTAACAGAATTGAACTTTATTTATCTGTATATATAGGATAATTATTGTTTACGTCCCGTGTCGAAGCTGCGTCAATCAATCCTAAAATAGCTTAGTTGAATGTGTTGCCAAACAAATATTGTGATCAAAGCAACCTGAGACAGCCTTTCACAAGATATGTTCTAGGTATCTGAGTGATAATACAAGTATGTATGTATGTATGTTTACTGTACAAAAGGACACAACAAAAACAAATCCACTAATAAAATCACATGGGTTTTCTTTTCATACTGGACGACGTGTTTCCATCAGGAATTGCTGAATTTCACTTTCCAATGGCGTTTAGCAGTTAAGTTTTATAATGCAATCTGGTGTCAACCTACCCTACTTTTTAGCACGTGCGAGTGCGAGTTACGAGTGCGAGTCGGACTCGTGCACGAAGGGTTCCTCCGTACCTTTATAAAAAACACGTTTGTTGTGTGGGAGCCTCACTTTAATATTTATTTTATTCTGTTTTTAGTATTTGTTATAGCGGCAACAGAAATTCATCATCTGTGAAAATTTTAACTGTCTAGCTATCATGGTTCATGAGATACAGCCTGGTGACGGACTGGCAGCCTGATAGACAGGAAAGTCTTAGTTATAGAGTTCCCGTTTTTACCCTTTGGGTACGAAACATTATAAAGAGCTTTAGTATAAAATAAATTTGAATTAATATGGAACAATTGAATGAAGGTTTATTGTGAAATGTTTCCAGAGCTCGGTTGGTCGCAGCCGTGCGACGTGTGGTCCATCGGCTGCATCATGTTCGAGCTGCACCTCGGCATCACGCTGTTCCAGACGCACGACAACAGAGAGCACCTCGCCATGATGGAGAGGATCCTGGGACCCATACCATACAGGTGAGAGCTACTTTGTAACTTGGAATACACACACACACACACATCTACTGTTAACTTGGTTACTGTACACATCAACCGTACCTATCTCATACATATTCTCGTATTTGATCCTAATGGGTACCCACAAAAGCTGGAGCCAGTCTGAAGTTAACTGTCTTTGAAAATGCAAAACAATCACATGAAAAAATGGAGCAGTCCTGTAAAAATTTAAATCTTTTACCGACTTCAAAAAGTCCAACAGGAAAATCTGGAGTGGTCCTATTCTACGACTTCAAAAAGAAGGAGCTTATCACTTTTTTTATTGTGTTTCCCGATTAGTAGATGACGCCAATTTCCCAAGTTCTTTTTTTTTGTTTGGAAGGGCATACTTGTCAGGATTTTTATCAAAATCGATGTGTAGTTTGGTTAGGTTTAGTTTTGAAAAATGATTAGCCTATGCTGTCCCACTGCAGTGCACAGGCCTCCCTTCTTGCCTTACAACTCTCGCGGTCGAGGGTTTCTAGAGGTCAATGATAATGAAGAAGGCTTACTTTATGGTTTTCAGGATGGCACGTAAAACAAGGACAAAATACTTCTACCACGGAAAATTAGACTGGGATGAGAAATCATCAGCAGGCAGATATGTCAGAGAAAACTGTAAACCGCTGTTGGTAAGTATCGCGTTAATTATTTTTACGTAACAATACTCCTGATCAATTAAAAACTATCACGATATCCATGACAGCAGCCTTTTGCAATTGGATAAAGCGCCTGTTGCAAAAAACCGAAAATTACGAGAACTGCTGCATATAAAGCAAAATATATTGTTTTGCTTGTATCTGATATTATATTAGGGTGGGACAGGGTAGATAAATTCTATCCCTCAAATTCATAAAAAATAACAAGCGTTTGCTAAACCTTTTTTAGTTAAACACGTTCTGTCCCTTTCCCTCTTTTGAATATTTGACGTTGAAAGAACGAGACAAAACATATTTTAACTACAAAAGGTTTAGCAAACGTTTATATTTTTTTATGAATAAGTGGGTATGTGTCTGTATGAAATGGACACTACTGACATTTATTTTGATTAGCTGATCTTTTAACTAAAAAGACCTATTGTCATATTCCAGAGGTACATGCAAAGCAACAGCGAAGAAAATAGACAGTTGTTCGACCTGATCGCGCGGATGCTGGAGTACGAGCCCTCACAACGCATCACGCTGCGCGAGGCGCTCAAGCATCCCTTCTTCAACAAACTCCCTCCACATCAAAGACTCGGTAAATATATATTATACTTGGCATTCGTTTATATTATTGATTTAGATTTCAACGGCAATCATAAATGTTATGATCTGGTCGAATAGACGAAAGATGAAACTCACCATGCGCGCCTGCTTTTAGTGAATTAGGTTCAGTCAGTTCAGACGGAGAGATGCGCAGCGGAGAGGTTTTTTTTTTTATTTAAAATGAACTAGCATAAACTGCAAAACGCGAGTTCGCTCGCGTTTTGCAGTTTAGTAATTTGTCATGTATAAACGTTTACACATTAGGCTATGGTAATACGGTATTATTTTCAATTGAGTTAGTATGCTCGGAATTTTTCCTCTCTGTCTGAACTGACCCTTATAACCGAGACGAATCATCTGCTTCGTTATTCTTTTTACCCACAAAGTCTCACGAAAAAAAATACGTGTAACTATGGGCGTTTTAGAGTGAAACGACGAGTGGGTAGCCCTTTTTTTAGTAAAAATAATACCCCTGTTTCATGCACCAGTTTTCCAGCGAATCATTGACAACAAGCACATGGTGCAATTACTCGTACGAGTATATGACTGATTGTGATCTGATTATTATACTCAAGATCGATATAATGAGACATGTTTAATTTGACCATGGAAGGCTCTGCTTAGATTTTTCACATCACTACAGACATATCAAAATCTTTATTTTATTGTTATAGGACACCAGTTTACAAGGCCATCATTCCTTAGGTCAGGCCTTTCAGTCATTGGTAGACGCTTTTTGATTGAGCTTTATTTTGTTCTGAAACACATGCTGCGACATGCCCTTACGATTAATTTGACATTGTGGCGTCGGTGTGCTGTTGATTTTCTCGCTTTTTATGATTTGTTATCGTGTATAACCATTTTGTACATTTCGTTAGTTATTTGTTCTATTGTAAATTCTGATGTGCGAAAGAATCTCGTCAGACTATTTTTTTTTAAATAGTTATCTAGTTGATCGTATATAAACACAAAATTACGCGACGAAAGATTCACTCGTATCAATTATACATTTAGCGTGGTGACACTTCACAAATGGCTAATCACAGTTCAGAGCATTTTTCACTGTTGAACTATTATCGACATTGTCCTCTGTGAAATAATAACCAAGATCAATTAACACAATAGTTACACACATATGGCAAATTTCTATGGTATTGTGTTAATTTTATTTTGGATGTTATTTCAAAGAGGACAATGTCGATAGTAGTTGTAGCTGTAGTTTAACAGTGAAAAATGCTCTGCGCTGCGCTTCGCCAAATGTGCGCCGGCCCCTACACCATCGCAGGCGTAGACGCGCGGTGCGGCGTTTGGAAATATTTATATTGACATGTAGACGTGTGATGTTGCAGGCACTGACCGCGCGCGTTGCAACGGTGAAAGTTCGACGTCGCGCGAGCGCTCGCACTCGCTCAGCAGGTGAGCGAGGCGCCTGCGCTTGCGGCCGCCTCGCGACGCCAGTGGCCCGGCGGCCCGCGGCCTGGAGTCCCGCGGCCCGGTGACCCGCGGCCCGCCGACCCGCGGCCCGGCGACCCGCGGCCCGATGACCCGCGGCCCGGCGGCTCGCCGCCCCGAGCGCTTGCGGTAGTCAATTTGCCGATATCGCCGGCGTGTAAACTTGTACAGTTAAATGTAATGAAGTGATAAGTGATAATTATTTTGTCGGACGTTGTAATCTAGGTAATATTTTGTTGTGAATCGGTACTTCTCAATTTGTATTTATAAATAATTATTCGAAATAAAGACTGTCAGTCTGAATTATTTTGTTTTTTATTAAATATGTTCTGGATTGTAGTAGTGTGTGAATGCCCTTAATCATCTGGGCTGTTAGACTGGTTTAGTCTGGCATTGTGGAAACCAAAAAGCTGACAGGCTGGCAAGGATTGGTAGCAAATGGTACATAACATTTTCTCAAACATGCTCGAAAATGTAGGCATTATTGTAGTAAAAAGAAGATACGAAGTTTGTAATTCTTGGCTCGTACATTACTTTACTGGTCTAGGCCAGGAAAGTAGTATGAAAATTTATTCCTGGCCGGTGCTCAAAACAAAAAGACTAATAAAGTGTATTCAGAATGACAAGACGTTCAGTCGACGTTTCTGACGACATTTCTGTCTTTACATTTAGCAAAAACATGAGCGTTTAATTCCATAACTTGTCATACAGCCAATTGCTACCCCATTATAAAAAATGCACTCTTCGAGCATTATTTATTATCATTTATATTGTAATAACCACAATTTTATTTATATAATGTTAGAAAATCACACGAAAATATGCATAATTTTCGTAGCGATAGAAAAAATAATCTACGGTATTACATTTATTGCGTAAAATATGACGGGGCTACGTTTCTTTTGCACTAAAAAACTCGGGAAAGTAAGTTCTTTTCTTTCAAAGCACGTAGTGATTGATTTTTTACTCTTTGCAGTAAACATTAATTGCTTTCGGTAAATATTTGCATATTTCTGGTTATTTTATTTTATGATTTCCTCACATTTATTGAGGAAAGCACTATACATGCCTCGGCGGAAATGGCATTGCCGGACTCGGCAAGGCTCCGGCAACGCCATATTTCCCGGCCTCTGCAGTAATGTACTATTGTTTGCTACCATTCCATACAACAGTTAAGTAAAAACAAGTTGATTTGGAGGAAAATTACAAACGCCCGACGACACCATCTTGTGATAAGTGGCGGAACTAGATAATACTCGTAAGGCTCAATTTACACAGGCGGAATCGAAGCGAAGCGACGAAATCGTACATAGCATAATGAACTTTATGTCAATCGTATTTTTATGCAACAGTAGTATGGCGAGCTTCATAGCTCGTAAGAGAGACGCCATCGAGCATTTTTTGACGTACTTATACAACGTTGCATATAATACTTTTTCTACGACTATAATTACTAAATAAAATACAAACAAAGAAAATTATGAAAATGTTTGACATATTATGTAAGGCACATTAGGTATCTATGGTAAACTTTATTTTTTAATTCGACGTTTACTTCCTATAAAGAGACTATATTAAATAAAAAAAGTTTTTCTTATTTTGACAGTAAAGAATTAATTTCGGAAAGTTTAATTTTTAATACGAACTGTATGAATTCAGTTGTTGTTAAGTAGGTAGTTGTTCTTTTTTTGTGTTGATCGAGTAAAACCTTAACCTAAGTGCACGTACATAGACATTAGACACTATGGTGAATCTATGGGTTATAATACTTATAATTCTGTGGTGAATATATCGAAAGAAAAAAAAAATTAGGACAATAGCTAGAAGTATCTTTTTGGCGAAATAACGACACATATGCTAAATTGCTTGGGCCGTACCTGCGCCTATCGTCACGAAGCTTCGTGCTATTTATTACACGACAAATGTGACCGGGCCGTTACCGGGTATCGTCTCGAATATTCGGACTTCGTCTTCGTTATCGCGCGGGTGGCGGTACATCAAAGGGTTTTAGCGCGGTAACACTTCGCTCTGCGTGGTCGGACTAGCGTTGTTCATTTTGACGTTTGTTTTCAACTTGTTCAGACGCGTGTTGTGCGACGGTGCCATGGTTGTTGTTAATGCGTAAAAATGGAGTGGAACGATACAATGGTGTTAAGATTTTTAGCTTTTTCTTTGTAGGTTTCAATAAATGCATTATGTAATTGTTAGCACACATGTTAAAGAAAGTCGTCCATATTTAAAACACGTAAATGACGCCATCTTGGATTATTGCCAGATAGTTCGTGAAAAATAACGAAGCTTCTAGTGTGACCAACGCTTTATCGCAATAACTTTTTAGCGAACAAATCGTGCGAAGATTAGCCGCGAATTGCTTCGGGACGATAGGCACAGGTGCAGCCGAAGCATATTAGGAATAGATTTTCTAAAATCATATTATCTATGTTCTTATATTAGTGTTCGGGACCATTTAAAATAACAAAGAACAGTACAGGAAATAGAAATTCGACGAAATCGTACATAGCATAATGAACTTATCATTATGCTATGTACGATTTCGTCGAATCACTGCGTCTCTGCCGCAATGTAAATTAAGCCTAATGAATTATTTTTCAGGTAAATTACAATTCCCAGCTTTCAAGTGTTAACACCTAATAACTTCACGACTGAATCGATTTTCATCAAACATGGCTGAGAACCACCGTAAGGGAAGTTGCTTTCACGTAAAATTGAAATCGGTCCATCCTCTCGAGCGCTACGACGCCACAGACAGACGTTAGCGTCAATCTTATAACAACCCTCTTTTTTGACGGGGGTTACAAATAAGATCTTGTGGAAAAAGACATTTAGGTATAATTTAATTAAATTTGAATGTAAATGCACATAAGAGGGAAATATTTATATTTTAGATTCTCTCTATAGGGAAAGAGAAGATGGGTTACACATGGACGTAGGGTGAGTTAGATTCTCTCCGTAAGAAGTTATAATTCAATGATAAAGCTAAATTTGGAGTTGAGCGGCAGGAGGCAGCTGCACATGCCGCGCAGGCTTCGTATGAAATGAATTTACAACCTCGCGACTCACCGCGTGGCAGATGCCGCGAACGGCGCGGCGTGCAGCAAGTGACGCGCTCTCAGTAAACTGAATTGTGCTTATCATAGACCTAGATTTTTTATTACTGCGTAAAAAGACGGAACTAGCAGAGTGCGACAAAACAATAAGTTGATGGTCACCCTCACAAGAGCAAAAGAGATAGCGATCACATTGACGTGAGCCAACTTTGAGTACTTACAAAACTTACCTAAACCTGGCTTATATTATGTCACACGAAAACTGCATTTTCCTTTTGTAAACTATGTTAATTCATTAGTTTCTTTACCTTGGAAAAATGATATCGTGCTTGCAGTATGGATTGTTATGCGACAAAAATCAATACTCCTAAGAAAAAAAGTTTTAGATATAGGTACCTAACTCACACATTGCACATGCATCATTTTTCTTCAGAACTTCACCAGTTTTCCTAAAGGAATAATTTAGGACTATTTTGCATAAATTATAAAAGTAAATGTTTACACTAGGGCTTGACAAATTATTGACGTCACTTTGTCATGAAAATAGATATCGATTAAAAGTATGTGTTCTAAATCTTTGATTAAAAGTCAGTACAATGCGACATAAATAAGTAGAACAAAAATGGCGGACTTCAAAGCATTTTTGTACAAATTCCCGGCACGTAGGTTAAACCAAAATGGCGATCCTGAGTCTTATACACGCTTACAGGTAATCAAATTATGTATGTAATATGTAGGTACCTAGTAGTAGTATATAAAGTACAACCTAATTTTTAATACATAATTATAGACAGTTTAGTGAAATTAATATGATTATTTATTAAAGGTGAAATAAAAAAAAATAACCTCATGATTCTGAGCTTAAAATTTTATTTCAAAATTTACATATAAATACATACCTACCACAATTTGTCAAAATATATTAAAATTTAACTAAATGTAATAATTCAAACTAATATAGCCTCCATTATTCTTGGATCTTACATCTTTGAAGACACGACAAAATTCACATTTCAAATTAAAAACATTTTATCATCGCACATCAATTTGGAATGATTACACTACACAAGTCCATCGAATGCCAGAAGTCTAAATACGGTGTCTAAGCTCTTTTTTACATACACATATAGCAGTTTGATATGAAAAAAATTTTACCGCTATGATGAACAAAATACTTTTATCATAGTTATGTATGTATTTTTTGTTTAAAATGCATATGCATGAATAAAGCATATTTTTGGTTTTGACATGAATCTTTTATTGCTACAGCATATTGCTTTTGAGTACCTGTCTAATAAATTGATTAGCATTTTGAAGTAGGTACCAGCTGAGCTATAAATAATCATTAAATATTTTGTGGTGATTTATTTCCCGCGTGGTTCCGGGTTAGAATAGGACCACTCCATCTCTTCCTGTGGATGTCGTAAGAGGCGACTAAAGGAAAATAAAATAAAATAAAAAAGCACTAATAGCTTGTGCTACAATAGCATTCCCAAGGAGGGTTGACGTCAGGCAGGCGGCCGGTTGTAAAATAAAGCCAAATCAAAAATGGAAAGAAAAAATAAAAGAGTCAGGCATAGGGATAGGGCGTCACCGCAAAATGGCGCGCAGGAGCCCCGCCCGACTCCTGTGACAAGTGGGCCAGGGCTACCGTGTCTGGGGTGGACACGGCCAAAGACGCGAGCCCCAACCCAGAAACTCCGCTTTGCAACGTGGAACATTGGCACGCTAACTGGACGCACGAGGGAGCTGGCCGACGTACTTTCCAGGCGAAAAGTGGCCGTGGCGTTCCTGCAGGAGACTCGGTGGAAAGGCTGCAGATCCCGGTCCATTGGGAATGGTTACAAGCTGATCTACACCGGTGCACCTGGTGGCGAGGATGGGGTGGCCGTAGTGCTGTCAGAGGGGCTTCAGGATAGCGTCTTGGAAGTAAAACGCTTCAGCAGCCGGCTAATGGTCGTGGTGGTGCTTGTCGAAGGGGTTATGACTCATTTGATAAGCGCCTACGCGCCACAGGCTGGCTGTGAAGACGCCGAAAAGACGAGGTTCTGGGACCTACTCGGCAGCGTGCTGCGTGGCATCCCGTTGTCGCAGGCAATCGTTTTGGGCGGCGACTTGAACGGTCATGTGGGTGAGGCGTGTGAGGAATTTGAGCGTGTTCATGGTGGCTATGGATACGGAAGTCGCAATCCGGAGGGTGGAGAAATCCTCTCAACGAGTGCGGCGGCCGACCTCGCCATCGTGAACACGTTTTTCAGAAAGAAATCCGAGCACCTAATCACCTACAGGAGCGGGGGACGCGCTACCCAAATCGATTACTTCCTAACCAGAAGAGACCATATCGGCAAAGTAACCAACTGCAAAGTCATACCCGGCGAGAGTCTCACTGCGCAACACCGTCTCCTTGTCATGGATCTTCGCATTAAGCCTGTTGGCAAGCCCACTGAGCGCTGTCGACGCCAAATCAAGTGGTGGCGGCTCGGAGAATCCAAGTCCCAAGAGTTCGCAACTGCGATCGGCAACAAATGCGACGAAACCGATGGCGAACCAATCCAGCTTCACTGGGACAAGATTCAGGGAGCTATCACTGGTGCGGCGAAGGCAGTGCTGGGTATGTCAAAGGGTGGACGCAAGTGTGACAAGGAAACTTGGTGGTGGAACGACACAGTCCAGAGGGAGACAAGGGTGAAGAAAGCACTCTTTAAAACGTGGCAAGCGTCCGGATCTCCTGAAGACCACGACGCATACAGGGTTGCAAAACGGGCCACTAAGAAAGCCGTTGCCCGGGCCAGGCGTAACCACGTACAGCCATTGTACGATAGATTGGAGTCGCCTGAGGGGCAGAAGCTTATCTATAAGTTGGCACGTTCCAGGGTCAAAGCGGCACAGGATATCTCCAAGTGCCGCTGTGTTAAAGACCCTAACGGCAACCTTTTATGCGAAGACCTCGCGGTGAAGGAGAGATGGCGCTCTTATTTTCACGAGCTACTGAACCAGCAGCATAAAGAGGTGCAGCCACCGGACCTCCCTCCAAATCAAGGATTAGTGCCACCAATAACGCCTGAGGAAGTCCACTCAGCTCTTCGCTGCATGAAGGACCGGAAAGCTGTCGGAGCCGATGGAGTGCCCATCGAAGCCTGGAAGGCTATGGGTTCCCATGGTGTGGACATCTTAACAAACCTTTTTAACCGCATACTCTTCACCGGTAAAATCCCTGACCAATGGAGGCTGAGTATTATTACTCCAGTCTTTAAAGGAAAGGGATCGGTGCAAGAGTGCAGCAACTACCGCGGTATAAAGGTCATGTCCCACACCATGAAGCTCTTTGAGAGGATAATAGACTCTCGGATCCGACAGGAGTGTACAGTCTCGGAGTGTCAGTATGGATTTCGCCCCGGCCTAGGCACTACGGACCCTATCTTTGCCCTAAGAGTCATCATGGAGAAATACAGGGCAAAGAATACGCCTCTCCATTTCCTGTTTTTGGATATGGAGAAGGCCTTTGACTGTGTTCCTCGAGAGATGATCTGGTGGGCTCTGAGGGCCAAAGGGGTGCCAGAGATCTATACTGACATAATCCGCGATATGTACCGCGATTCCGAGTCCATAGTTAGGACTGCTGTTGGTGACTCCAAACCCTTCCCCGTTACAGTCGGGGTTCACCAAGGCTCGGTTCTCAGTCCGTACCTGTTCAGTGTGATATTAGACGAAGTGTCTGACAGCATCAGAGACACACACGAGCAACCTCCGTGGCTGCTTGTGTATGCTGACGATATCGCACTGGCGGATGCGGACAGAGGGAGACTGGTGCGACGCGCAAATGTGTGGAGGGAGTCGCTTGAAAACGGTGGTCTGAAGCTAAATGTGGCGAAGACTGAATATATGGCTTGCAATGCTACAGATCCCCCACCCGTACGCATAGGCGAAGACTTGGTCAATCGTACGGACCAGTTTAAATACTTGGGATCTGTACTTCACGCGTCCGGAGACATCGATGCCGACGTCAAGGCCCGTATATCTGCCGCATGGGCAAAGTGGCGAGAGGTGACTGGTGTCATTTGTGACCCCAAAATGCCGGTTAGGTTGAAGGGACAGGTCTACAAATCCATCATTAGACCTGTCCTTTTATATGGGAGTGAAGCGTGGCCTTTGCTTGAGCGGCACAAGCAGGAGTTGCGTGTCACGGAGATGCAAATGCTGCGTTGGATATGCGGAGTGTCACGGAGAGATCGGGTGTATCCCATTCGTCACCACCAGCTTTGTCACCACTGGGGACGAAGGGGATTTTTTCTAAAAAAAAATCCCATATGTCTCCACTGGGGACGAATGGGATGCCACTTAGTAAACATCCCGTATGTCCCTACTGGTGACAAATGGGATTATACTTAGGAGACATCCCAGTCGTCACCCCTGATAAAAATAAAATTTAAAATTGTATCTTACATACCTAATATATACTTCAAATATACAAAATTAAACAAACACAATGTTTTTCAAAATAAACAGGTTTTTTTGTATACATATAAAAGATCACAGCCTAATTGAAGTAAAATTTTCAGTTATTTTTAACTCATATGAGAGAGTAGTGTTTTAATTAAGTTGCCTAATTGAATAGGCCACTATGTTCCGAAGTATCATTAGAAAAATAACTTAAAAATACATTGTCACCTACTATGAATAATTTCTAATTGTCGCAGATCAACATTATTTATATAATTGAATAGACTATTCCATTCGTTGTTTTCGTTTCTGAGTAATGATCTTGACATTACGAAATTAAATTAAAAAACTTAAAAAATTGATCTTACCTACTCTGAATAATTTCTAATCATCACAGATTAACATTATTGACATGATTGACTAGGCTTTTATATTCATTGGTTCTGTTTTTGAAGTAAGTACCTAATCTTAATTGCATCACAAACTCGTCTCACTCTTAACACCCATTTTTTTTTGTCGGGTTAAGCAGCTTAACTAATTTTGCCTTTGGTTGTTGTCTGCTGCGCCACTGTTGATTTGACCACAACATACAGAACACAAGTGATTCCCTAGCTTAATACCTATGTAATAAAGTCGAATATCCTCGGCGTATAAATGCGTCGGCGAATTGATTTCAAATAATTTCTACAGATGTCGCTTTGACTAGGGTTTTACGAGTGATTCATGCAAAACTAACTCATAACTACAATGCATTTAGATCTAAAACTGTTCCAAGGATTTGGATAAGGCTCGGCCGGGAACGGGGTAGCTTTTGTTGTCTTATCTATCAGTGCATTCGCAACCATGTCAGGGTCAAGTGCATCGTGTAGTTCCGGTCAAGCAACATTAGTATATATAAAAAGAAAAAATGGAGTTGTTTTGCTTCACGGAGGCCACCAATATTATATTAAAAGAAAATTTTCAAGTGGTTTAAAAGTGTGGGAATGCACTCAAAGAAGAGAGAAATGCAAAGGAGTTATAAAGATTCGTGTAAGTTTTTTATTTCTATGTTAATTAATAAAGGAAATAAATATTTTATAAAAAAATATGAAAAAATGGTTTTATATACAAATTACATGGGTTTCTTTATGAGAACGTAGTTATTTTATTTATCAAAGGTTCTTCATTTTAACTTTATTTATCCTTCACGTACTTATTATAACTTTCATCTAGCTACCTACTTAGATTGTTTAAGTGATCGAATATACAAACATGATCTCTTAAACAATTTCCTTACTTTTGTTTAGGATATTCTTGTTAAAAAAATAACAATAATAAACTTTTATTTGGTAGTGTAATTGTATAATTTTCTATGTGAGATAACTTTATTAGAAATTTGCGATCAGATTTAATTATTCATTTATTAATTGTAGCTGTAACTAATTTTGAATCACTGCGCATGCATCAGATAACATTACTTAGATATTTAATTTTCTTTTGCAGAATAATTATATCGAAAATGAAAAGCCACATTCATGTACGCCCGACTTCTTAAAAAACGAAGTTGAAGAGCGACTCTATAAATACAAACAAGAAACTATAGAAGGAAATTATCAACCAATTCCTCAAGTTTATAAAAATATGGTTGCATCATTCGAAAATAGCGGATTAGATTTGGTATGCAAAGTGCCAAGCTACGAAAGTGTAAAATCATCTATGTACAGATTCAGGAATGCACATGCCGGAGTTCAATGCTTACGACCGAAGCTAGCAATAAAAGTTGAAATCCCGAAAAAATTTTCAAATTTTTTATTAGCTGATTATGCTGATGATGAAATCAGAATACTAGTTTTTTGCACAGAAAAAGCAAAACTTTTAATATGTAAATCAAACGATTTTTATAGCGACGGGACTTTTAAGAGTTGCCCTAAACCTTTTTCGCAGCTGTATGTTATATTTGGAGACATGGGAAGTACAACAAGTAGTACAAATTTAATGCCTTTTATTTACGCACTCATGAATAAAAGAAACAAGAAATCTTATGAAATTCTATTTTCCATGATTAAGTCGCAAATCCCTGGGTGGAATCCGAAGAAATACAAAACGGACTATGAAAAAGCGGCAATGAGTGCGATTAAGGAAATATTCCCGCAAGTAAATTTAAAAGGTTGTTATTTCCATTATAACAAAGCCATTTGGGATAAGGCCCGTAAACTTAATATTACTAAATCACAAGACCAAAAAAAAATTAGAGAGGTTGCACTTAGTGCAGTGCTTCCATTACTGCCATCACACGAAATTACAAATGGCTGGAAATATATAACTCGCAACAGTACCAAAGAGGAAGATCTTAAAAAATTCAGAATGTACATGGAAGAACAATGGCTACGGGAGGAATTCATACCAGTTTGGAGTGTTTATGGAGACCAACATAGAACAACCAACTTCTCGGAAGCTTGGAATCACAAGTTAAACCAAGAAGTGGGAAAAAAGAATCCTAATATTATTCATCTACTGAACGTCTTGGTTAAAGATTCTGCATATTTCAGTGTATGTAATAACATTAAGAACACCAATGAAACACCTTTAAAGAAAAGGAAGAAAAAAATAGTCGTAACTGATGAGTTTATTTTAGAAACTCAGTTAGATTTATTACATGGCAATATTACAGTAGGTCATTTTTTGGAAGTTTTAAGACAATGATAAGGTTCTTTCATTATTAAAAATATTAAGAACTTGTTGACTGATACGTGTTAGCTGAGATAAATAATGTTGATTTAAGATAGTAACAAATTATTTAAAATAGGTATAGATCTAGCTTTATTCTGTTTTACATATATTTTATAAGTTAGGTACGCATTGATGCGCCAAGCCAAAACTGATGAACAAAGTCTATTCAATTACGTAAATAATATTGATCTGTGATATGTAATTACAAATTATTCAAGAAGGTAAGATCTATGTTTTAAGTTTTTTTTTTTTTATTTAATTTAGTAACGCAATGATGATAACTCAACCTAACACCTTATGTAACACAGTTATGGCACTAAAAATATTTTGAATTTTGAATTTAGAAACGGAAACAACGAATGTTATAGTCTATTCAATTTCATAAATAATGTTGATCAGTGATCACAGATAATTAGAAATTATTCATAGTAGGTGACGGTGTATATTTAAGTTTTTTTTTTCTAATGATACTTTGAACATAGTAGTCTATTCAATTAGGCAACTTATAACACTACTCTCTCATATGAGTTAAATAACTGAAAATTTTACTTCGATTAGGCTGTGATCTTTTATATGTATACAAATAAAACCTGTTGATTTTGAAAAATGTTGTCTGTTTATTTTTTAATATTTGAAGTATTATAAAATTTAAAACTGTATGTTACATACCTAATAGGTGTGTAAAATACAGTTTTAAATTTTATTTTTATTAGGGGTGACGACTGGGATGTCTCCTAAGTATAATCCCATTTGTCACCAGTAGGGACATACGGGATGTTTACTAAGTGGCATCCCATTCGTCCCCAGTGGAGACATATGGGATTTTTTTTTAGAAAAAATCCCCTTCGTCCCCAGTGGTGACAAAGTTGGTGGTGACGAATGGGATACACCCGAGAGATCGTGTTAGAAACACCCGCATCCGCGGCAGTCTTCATGTCCGTGACATAGCGGACAAACTGCAGGAAAGTCGCCTACGCTGGTACGGTCACGTCCTACGAAAGCCGGCAAGCTACGTGGGAAACAAATGTATAGCCATGCCGCCTCCGCCGGGGCCCGGCAGGCGGGGTAGACCGAAGAAGTGCTGGCTTGACGTCGTCAAAGATGATATGCGTGCTAATCGTCTTACAACCAAGGATGCTCAAGACCGTGCAAAGTGGAGAAGAAAAAGTCGGAAAGCGGACCCCGGGCTTCTCAGCTTGCAGCTGAGGACGCAACTGGGAAAACGCTGAGATGAGAGAGATTTTGTGGTGATTTATATTTTCTTCAGGTAACTTAAAGATAAAATTTTATATAAAAAATGGGCCATGTGAGCATTTGCTCATTTTATTAAAAACCCGAAGTACCTCATTTTTGTTGGAACTAGATTCTTTATTGTACCAGGTTCGATAAAAAATTAACCTATCGCTTCTCGTTGTATAAAGCCACATTAGAGATTATTAGCATAAAATTCGTGTTCGTTAACTCATTGTGACGTGGTTACTTTAAACCAGTAAGAAATTGTACATATTAGCTAGTCAACATTATATTGTAAGACTGGAATAATCGCATTTTACATGAAGAGAAGCTGATTACATGGGATACGAGTAATATGTATTGGTAACTTGAGACTTTACAGCGCGGATATCACAGCGTTTGGATGTGGCGGTTAGTCAGGCGAGGTCGGGTGGGCTAGATCATGTCTACCGCGTGGCGGTCGATCGCGTCGGGCCACGAGTACACCGGCGGCACGGCCGACGTGTACCGCACGTCGTACATCTGAGCGCGGATGAACTTCTCCGTGTCGATGGGTTGCGGGTACACCGATGCTTTACCTGCAATTTAAAAAAAATGGAATTTATAGTTTCTGCGAAAGTAAGTGATCGAAGTAATGACTTATACGTTGGTCCGGGTACGATAACACAGAATGTAAGTTTACATATCAGATTAAATGTAAGTGTACTGCCTAGATGGTTTGAAGTAGGTGATAGGTTGCTAGCAACAGTGTTATTTGTCCACATATATTCAATAAATATTTATATTTTATTTACCTGACACTATTTCGGTAGGTTTACCAACTTGTCTTAATTGGCTCTGTATACCACGTTAGGTATGATAAAGACGTGAAAGCGAATCTGTACGGAACAATACTTAAGTAACTATGTTGTTCCGCAGCAGCTGGTTGTTAAACCCTCAGCTGCGGTGTATGTTTTTCGATTTGTGCCCATTTTACAAGACATTTTACATTTGCGTCCATAGTAAAAAAATACTCACCAGTCTTGTAGGCGTGGTTGACCACCTTCTTGGCGATCTTGACGGAGCACTCCTGGATGCTCTCTAGCGGCGGGTACACCCGGCCCACGTCTAGGTCTGACTGGCTCACTATCTCTGCTAACGCCTGCAAATATGAGAAATAGGTAAGTAGACGTGTCTTTATGTAAGTTGCACTAGATGCTAATTGAAGTTCAGTTCACCGTTCATTGTTGTCTACATTATTGATCTGGCTCTGGATTGGCAAATGGTATGAGACTCCTGACTGCCTTGCCATCACTATTAAGCAAAAAAAAAAACAGTTCATCTATAAAAATGGTTGTGCAAATCAGGGCCATTACCCTCTGGGCAATCCTTTGTTTGACCCAATGCTTATAATGGCGTTGCAATGGAGTTCCTACTTTATTATACCAATTTTTTTACAACGGTGTAGGCAAATCGTGTTCATCTGATGGTATTCGTTACTGTGTTCATGGAAGCTTGCAAAAATATAAGACTTCGGAATTTGTCATCGTCGGAATTTGTCATTTCCGGAATTTGTCATTATTGGAATAAGTATTTAATTTTCGGAATTTGTCATTTTCGGAAATTTTCTATTTTTCGGTAGACGTTTAAGAAAGTTGTCATTCTAGGAAGTCTTCACAGCCTGTGGGGGACAATGATTGGTAGTTACCAACTTCAGATTTTTTGAAAAGTAAAACCTTTCTGCAACTTACCTCAGCAGCGAGCAGCATGAAGTCCTCGGAAATGTCCACGATGCCCGCGCAGATGATGCCGAGGGCCAGCCCCGGGAAGATGTAGGCGTTGTTGCCCTGCCCCGGCCGCAGCACGCGCCCGTCCTTCGTGCGGTAGTCGGGGAACGGCGAGCCGGACGCGAACACTGCTCGGTCCTGCAATACGTCAGCAGTTTTGTTTTATCGTCGATTGACGAGCAAGAGAGTATTATATTTATCGTCTTTTTTGACTATCTACGTAACCCAAAAGATGAATGGTACCTAGATAACGCTATTAGCGTTAAGTTCGCCTATTGTTCTGTACAATTTGTATTTGATGATGAATAAAGATTTAATAAATAAATAAGTGTTCTCAAATTCGTTAAGCTCGAGACGGTTTTACGATCATTAAGTTCTTAGATACTAAATTTTCCATTGACCAAAAATGTGATAATAAGCGAATAACTCTTTTTGGTCGCATGCAATTTGGTTGAGAGAGTCAAGAAAATCCAATATAGCTCATCACACGACGACTTTCATAGAACCGTTTTGTGGCTACATCAGCCACAAAGCCTCTCTAAAACTGGTGGTCGATGTAATAATTACGTGGCTTTTCTTTATTTTTTCAAATAGGGACATGATCATGAACAGATATACTTAGTAATTACTCAATACTAGTCTAGTATACAATACTCAAATCTTCTGATATGCGGCGATCAATAAAAAGTAAGATAAGAAACATACATCTGTGTTGCTGTAAGCCTCCTCGGCGGTGCATTCTGCTTTGCTGGTGGGGTTGGAGAGCGCGAAGATAACTGGCTTTTGGTTGAACGCAGCCATCTTGCGAAGGATGCTCGGTGAAAACGCACCAGCGATGGCCGCAGCGCCTGCGCACGGGTTAAACGGGTTAATGTAATGCCAGATGTTGTAATGTGAGAAAAATTGATATATAATTACTTACTCAGAACGTGTATTGGAAAAAAAAATTCAACCAACTCATAGATAATAATTATACAGAAGTTATTATAAAACGTGGATGGAAGGGACACACCCATAATTAATTTAACAACGGGCTCTATGACCTGTGGCGTAGTGGTCACCGTGCTAGTCCGCCACCCAAAGTTTCCGGGTTCAATCCCCTGTCAGGGCAAGTTGAAAAATGACCTTTTAAAATTGTCCCGGAACTTGGGTGTTTATCTATATATGTATTGTTATAAATATAAAATATGTATCGTTGAGTTAGTATCCCATAACACAAGTCTCGAACTTTCTTTGGGGCTAGCTCAATCAGTGTAATATGTCCCTATATATTTATTTATTAACTACATCACTATAGTTTAATGATAATAAAATAACAGTCAAAATTAAAACGAAAATTCCACATTTCCATACAAAAGTGGGCAGCCGCCGCCAGGGTAGTTTGTGAATGTCGATTTTTGTTTTTTTTACTGTTATTTTATTATTATTACCTATAGGTACTTTACTGATGTAGTATAGCCCGTGGTTTATAACGGGTATGTCCCTTCCACATTGTATACAGTGATAAAACGTTGCGACTAACCTATAAGTACTGAAGGTTTCGCAAGGTCGACGACCTCCTCAAGAGTGCGGACAGGCATGTGGTCCTTGGCGAACTTCTCCTTGTGTTCGTTGAGCCCTCCCTCCGGGCGGTTCTTCACGATGAGCCCCTTGGAGTCCACCATCCAGATGCGGTTGCGCGCATGCTCCTCCGAGCAGCCTTCGCCAACCATGGCCATTACACAGAGAGCCGCTATTCCGAGGGATGCCTGTCAACAATTCAATAGTTATTAGAACTTTTAAGAGTGAATGTATGGTAGCATCCTGAGTCCTGATAAATTTCAATAATTTTTTTATTGAAAATATTTCAAATCATGGTTTATGGTTTTAGGTTCAAACTTGTTGCAGAAATACCTAAGTGTTAGGTAGGTATAGGTACCTATGTATTGTTTCAAAAATTTGTTGTAATTAGGGTTGCATCGATACGCCTTTTCGCCGATACGATACCGATACCGATACTCTTATACAAATATCGGCGATACCGATACGTTAATTGAATCAAAATAAATAAATCACCATTCGGATAATTTTTTTATTAATATGAAAAGTAGTTTCATAGGTCGATATGAGATAATTATTATAAATTTTAGTAATTAACATTAATAACACTTTTATTTAAAAAACAAAGTAATCTTAAGTTTTGCGGAGAAAGGCGATTTAAAAAAAAAGTATCGTTGAATTGGTCATAAAAATATCGTCGATACCGATATATCGGCTAACCCGAAGTATCGCCGATATATCGGTATCGGTATCGGTATCGGATGCATCGCTAGTTGTAATAATTAGTACCTTCTTTTAAAATTAGGCACCTATGGTGAGATGAATGAATTTTAAAAACCTAAACTAACAACATATTTAGATCAATAACTTCTATTCACACATTTAAGTGGTGTTCCTAAAATAACGTCCACGGTCAATAGTTATTCCGGAATCCGGATAGTGCGGTATTACTCAAACTCGGTCATTAAACCACGAGATTGAAATATTATCCGAACAACACTCATTTTCTACATCGGCCAAAACGCAAACTTCCAACGAAATTGCATCATACGTATTTATATAGGACTTTTACTAAAAGTATCTACTCAAATTAAATAGAAAATGAATTATCTAAACTAAATAATAATATGTCTATATTATTATTTAGTTTAGATAATAATCTTATGTCATAAAAAGTAAGCAAATAAAAACCAAACTGCAACGTTTACGTACGTATGTATGTATGTATAGTGTCCTAATCTCAACATATTGTCACAACACATCAACTGACATGCGCAATGCCATAAAATGTCTTTGAATGAAACAGACCTTGTGAAAAAACCAAAACTTAACAAATTAAAATGAATGAATGATGGATGCAATAAATGTTTACCTCTCCGGCACCCTGGAAGACGATGGTGTTGTCACAGAGCTTGGTGTTGGTGACTCGTAGACTGGCGAGGAGGCCGGCCACTGCGACCGCTGCTGTGCCCTGGATGTCATCGTTAAATGTGCAGTACCTACGGATCAGATAATCATATCATTTTAAGGCATTAAAATCCATATAATTAAGTACCTTCAAATATCGAATATTCAATTCTAATTTCTATTCATTTATTTGCAGTAAATACTTAATAGCTTTTTATGGCGGCTGTACAACTATAGACTTTATCATCATTTTAACGTTCAATTTTATGCTGAAACACGGACATGTAACTACATACGTACAGTCAAGTACCAAGATACCTGACCAGGCCCTCTACTCATATCTTCAATTTTCTCTTAAACAAAAAATAATATTAACGTGAAAATTTATATTCAGAAAGACTTAATTAAAATCTTTCTGAATATAAATTTTCATGTTAATATCATTTGTAGTTTGAGAGTCACGCCATATGGAAGTGGAACAACGTGGAAGGGACTATATCACTAATAAATCGAACCACAGGCTATACCTACATAATATAACATATAGTATAGAATAATAACATTAAAATAACAGTCAAAAATTAAAAACAAAATTCGGCAGCTCTTTTTGATTATCATTATGCTGTAATGATCTAGTATAGCCTGTGGTTCGATTTATTACGGATATGTCCCTTCCACATTGCTTACTTTATCTGAGGCAAGCCTTAGCTAAAACAAGATCCAGATTGCAGTGTCAGAAAGATCGACGTACCTAGCGTGATTTTGTGACTATTCTTCGCCCGTCGGACATATAGGAAAAGAAAGTGCAAGAATAGTTATTTATGTGTACTCACTTGCCGCGGTATTTCTCCAGCAGACGGAAGGCATTAGCGTTGGCAAAGTCTTCGAACTGGATGAGGCAGTTCTGCCCGAAGCGGCGCACCACGGCCTGCATGAACTCGTCGATGAACTCGTCGTAATCCTTGCCGCGGACGCGGTTCTGACGCAGACCGATGTACAGCGGGTCGTCCAGCATGGTTTGGTTGTTAGTTCCCACGTCTGCAATCAACAAATAATAGGTATGATCAGATCATCTCATATTAAAGATTATTATATTGTTATCCATCAATATTAAAAACTAGCAGTGCCCGCAGGTTCCGCTCCCCGTGCAAATTTCGGGGTAAAAACTATCCTTTGAAACATTTTATATGAAAATTTCATATAAAATGTTTCAGTGGTGTTAGCGTGAAAAGGTAACAACAAACAAGTATGGCACGAAACATAGCACCGGGAGAGCCCGGGTCGCTCAATTAAATTTCATGGAATAGTATGTAACGAAACATAGCAAGCGTCCGAGACGCGCCTCGGCTGTTTCATGCCTATAAAACTCCGTTTCGTATTTATAATTAGTTGGGATTGGGATACTTACTACGTATTGCGGAAGGAAATTTAAAATAACTACCTACCAACTAATAAAACCACACAAAAGGAGTAAAAATTAAGAAAATTTAAATAAAGACAATTGCTTGTAATTGCTAGATAAAATAGGACTTAAATATTACTGAAAAAGTTATTGCTTTTTCCTACTCATAACGTTCGCGAAAAATGTTATATTTTTAAATTAAAATATGGTGTCAGGGTATTCAATAATAATAAATAATCCAGGGGGTTTACAATGAGAGGTCATACCAAGAGTGATGGGAAGGCACTGGTGGGGCTTGATGCCGGCGAGCGCCGTGTACAGCGACAGCTTGCCCACGGGGATGCCCATGCCGCACGCACCCAGGTCGCCCAGCCCAAGGATTCGCTCACCGTCAGTCACCACGATCGCACGGACGTCTGTCTCAGGCCTAAATAAAAAAATCAGTTGACATTAGTGCTGGCTTGAAATGAAACGATCAATATCAAGATACCTGACCAGGCTCTACCCTGAGTTTGAATTATTTCTTGTATACTTAATAATATTAGCATGAATTGGTAATTTATCTTAGACAGACGGACTAAGGGGATTAGTACAGAAAGAAACCCTTTGTGTACGACATACACTCGTATACTCACCAATTTTTTAAGATATCGTAGATGTGTCCCTTGTCGTGGATGGTGATGAAGAGCCCGCGCGGCCGGCGGTACACAAGGCCGAACTTCTGGCACGCCAGGCCCACTGTGGGGGTGTACACGATGGGCATCATCTCTGACACGTTCTCGCCCACAAAGCGGTAGAACAGGTGCTCGTTGCGGTCCTGGAAACGAGTAACTTTTCTCAAACACAGAATAAGCGAAAAGCCTTCTTGTGATGAACGCAAAAGATTATAGCGTGAGCAAGATCAGGAAGCTGAAAAATCATCAATGAACAGTGTTGGGTGATAGTCTGAAGGATTTTACTCGTGTTTTGTTCAAAACAAGGTTAAAATGATACACTATTTAGTAAAATTGTTTTGCTTATTCATCTCGTTAAATTGGCCGTAGGCGAATGTACAATGTACATAGCACGAAGTACATGTTTTTGACCTAGCATTCTGTGTACTTACTAATTAAGTACTGTTCTGGATACAAAAGTTTATTTATTTACTTAATGTCAATGGTATACCTATATATATATATATATATATCTAGCTAGCATAGCTAGGTAGAGATATTTTTATATTATAATGTTCTTAGGTAATTGAAGTTTACATGTCGCGTTATGTGTCATGAATGGTACTCATATATCCGGCCCCACCTCGGCACGACCTTTGAAGTAATGGCGAGTGCTCATACAGGAAGATCAGTGTAACCTCAACTCGGAACAGAATTTAATTTACAATATAAATGACTGCGCGTGCGAGAATTTTAACAACGTACCTACTTATGTGTTATTTGCCAAAGATGGCGTAAATATTAGAAGTTTATATTCATACCTACGACTTCAAGTGTCTTAAAACTTTAATCTTTAAAATTTGCGTTAGTGTCATGAAAAAGATGCAATGCTAATTTTATCAGTAACATTAATTATGTAGCTCTTACGGCATAACTTTACCTCCAAAGCAATATAGAATAGGTATTTATCTTAACTGTCAGCAAAAGCGTTTACTTCACAGGAATGTTTGAGTCAATTTTGTTAAAAATTTAACAGTTTCATTAAGGTTTAAGATTGAATGAGAGACCGAGCATGGCGGTCATGGCTGTGAATGGTTGAAGCAAGAGGACGTCATGGAGGCATGGAGCGACCTCGCAGCTGGAGGGATCTGTGCATGACGGGCTCCTCTCACCGGCAAAATTGCCGTGTAATTCCCCGCCAATCTTCACATAGACGTAGACAAATTACTCGTACGTAGATATATGTGGCGTTCCGCGTATATAGGTATTCCAGTAGGGAGGCATTGAGTTAAGGCCGGATGTTCTAGAAGAGTCCCTTTATTATGCTGAATACAAAAAATATATTTCGTAATACTTTTTTGTAACAGACTTCCAAATTTTGAAATTCTGAAAAACTAGTTTCGAGAAAATAGAGTTTGAAAATTAAGGCTAAAAAAACAATGTTCTACGGTTGTTACATAGATCTTTATTTATTCATAAAGTTTACTATAATATGCATCCAATCATGTGATCTTAATAATTATGTAAGAGCTTGTGGGTAAATCCGAAAACCAGGTAAATCCCCGCCGGGACTCTCTCTCAGTTGATGATTCCTCCATTCTCGGCAATTCCTGGCTAACACCCAACACATCATGATCAATGTATCACTAACATTAATTACAACTTGGCTTAAAAAAAATTACCTATGATGAAATGGAGAATTTGCTACATAATACTATACATTAGTTATTATGCACTTGAACTAATCCCATCCCCCTTCCCCCTCCTACACGTACAATCATTAAAAAAAAAAATGTATAACTTAATTGAGATAATGTACTAAAAATGAGGTCATTAATCGTAATTTGTTATTTTGATTTTCTTTTAGCTCTGGTAGGCTCAACATAATTAGCGTTATGGAGAAGCGGAGTCTACTGGCACTGGTATTTTTATACCTAAAAGTAGGCTCCAACTACTTTATCTTATAACGGTGCTACTTACCCAAATTAATTATTTTTATTGTATTATAACCGATACTGTACTGCCTTTTTATTATTATTTTTTTATATATTAAAATTCAAAAGACATACCTGAGCTGAGAGGACATAAATGAGCATATCGACATTTTATAAGACCTACCGACATCTGGTACATTTTCACAGAACGTTTTCTTTAAAAAAAAAATGTGCTCAGAAATGTTGTCTGAGATTAGATCAGTAAAAATCACAAAATGCCATTTTTACCCGATTTTACAAAACCGCAAATAACTCGGAAACTAAATGCCGACATCTGGTACCCTTTTGCGCGAAATGCCACATATATATAAAATAGAATAGGAAGCACATTGATCTAGATTGTGCTGATAATGCAGTCAGATAGGTCTAGGACAGAGGTTCCCAAACTTATTTTGTCAAACGCCCACTTTAAAAAATCAGTTATTTTGTAGCACCCCCCATTTTTTTCACCATAAAAACCTGAATCACATATTTGTCTTGCCTGTAGTTTAATTCAACCTATATTCTAAACTAGACATTTTACAAGAGAGAGCAATAATAATACATACACCAGTACATTAAAGTATATTTTATAAAAAATTACAATAATCAACATTGTTAATTTTAAATAAAAAAATAGCAATAATAATACAATTTTACAATAATAAAGAGTATCGGAAGTGGGGACCTCACCTGCGAAACTTTAAAACACGACATTTTTTCAGTGTTTGATTCCTTTAACGATATAAATAGCGTTGTGAACGCATTAAAATAATAAATATTAATTACATTTTTAGTTTATATTTGTACAATAAAAAAGGATATAAATATGAACTAATAAATGGATGTTGTGATGTAAGAGGATTTTAATTTCAGTTTATTTTTAAATATGAAATATCTGAAGTTATAAATCACTCATTGCTTAAATCACATCAGCGCCCCCCAAATTTATTCTGGGCCCGTTACCCCCTTAAAGCCTCCAGCGCCCACAAGGGGGCGTTATCGCCCACTTTGGGAAAGACTGGTCTAGGATCTAGATAGGCCTATGTACATAAAATTTTAAAATTATTTATATATGGTGTCTAACATGGCGTGTGTAATTATTTTAAGTGTGTATATAATTTATATAATTTTACCGAGTCAGGACACAATTCATCCCACACGAAATTCGTCCCAGAGGTCATTTGCCCCTTGGGGATTCCGATGTAGCTACTGATGAGTTCAAGGGAGGAACGGACTAAGGGATATAAGAGCGACTGCTCTTATATCCCTTAGTCCGACTAACGGAATCTGTAAAATACCTATTCCGATTCTTCTTCTTTGCGTGTCTATGGTTTTAATATAAAACTATATTCCAATTTAAAAACTGGCAGACCTGAAAATTAAAATTTCGGTAGGGATGTACTAATTCTACATAGGGACGATTTTTAAATTGGGATACTTAAGTACTTTTGCTGCTGACTGTACGACTATGAGATTTTTCAGTAAACTTCGTCGTAAAACTAAAACATAGAGCGCAACCGAAAGTAATTACTGAACATCTCTAAATACTTAACAGGCACCTAGCACCTACTACACTAGTGCCTTGTTTATTTTAACCTAATCTTATCTACTAGGTAAACTGAAAATACATCATACAGTATCCTTGTCTGTCGTCGCACATATGTTATCCTCTCTTGAATGAATCACGGCAGTTAAAATTAACTCCTTAGTTAAAATAGAACTAGGTCGTAGGTAAATGTGGTAGTCTTATCGATACGGTAGGAATGTTTGTGTAGATCGATCGCCGTCCAACACAAACATTCCTACCGTGCCATCAACTTCATATTACGAGTATATATGACTATTTTTATAAATCGCTCACTAATGCTCTATTTAAAAATAGAGCAACACGCATAGCACTTTAGGTTAACTAGGTATATCGGCAGGAACAGCAGCCAAAATCAGTTTTGAAATGGTGGACTAGGAAGTAAGTTTCTGTATCGTTACCTGTATTTATTTCATGATAAAGGTATAAACATTTTATATAATAAAGAAAATTTCTTTAGACGCTCCTTGTATTTTTAATGATGCTTTTTTATCTATTTCACATTCGTGATGAGTGCCGAAAATAAACGAGCTACAGAGATGACGTCACTTACCAGCAGTCCCATCAGGTAGATGTACTTGTTGAGCGGGTCTTCGTATCTGTCGATGGACAGCTTGCAAAGCTGGGCCTGCTCCTCCTGCGACTTCACCCGCGCGGGCAGCAGCCCGTGGATGCCCAGCACTTGGCGCTCCTCTATCGTGAAGGCCATGCCCTGCAACAAATAACATTGGTGCATAAGTCAAAGGTATGATTAAGTCATCAGGGCAAAATCTCATGACTCTGATACCAACAATCGCCAAGTAAGTACCTACTTTGTCGTATATGCTTTTGGGATTCCAAAAGACCGCGGGCAAGCACATGTTGAAAATAGTTACTATTGGGCATTTTTTATAATCTTAACATATTTATAAATAATGCCCATTTAAGTATCATAGCAGTTATTTTTTAGACATCTATGGTATCCCAATAACCCTTTTTTTTCATAACTCAATTTTCGTACCAGTCATCTGACCTAGAGCTGCCTCTCCAGCTTATGGGGGCATGTCATTTTGTTATTTTTACCCACCTATCCGAATCCATTTTGCTAACATATCTAGCCAAATCTCACCCAAGTTTAGCCGCCCATTATCCCAACTTCAACTATGTCGACAATTTTGCTCAGGGTGAATAAACTATAAGTTTGCGTGTCTTGAATATACCAGGAACTTTTAAAGAAGAAAAACTTTCCAGACCCCAATCAATCATAGGTTCTAAAGCCAGACGTAGCGGCACTTAATCTGTGGTAGTGGCATGCCTGTCTGTGGTGCCATTTTTCAAACGCGAAGTCACTAAACGAACGTTTTTTTATATGGAAAAACCCATTCGTTTAGGTGACTCCGTGTTTCAAAAATGGCACGTCAGGCCGGAAACAAATCGTGCGGCCACCGGCTGGCGATCAGCTGTTAGGTGCCGTGAGTGCCGTGACTTAATGATGTCAGCGGGCCGAGCCCGCGACCTTGACCAAGAGCAAGCCGTCAACCGTGATTGACTTCAACTTGTTAGGTGTATTGCCGCAAGGGCCACAAGAAGGCAATGTACTTACTTCGATGAATTGCAGTTTTGGAAAAAGTATGTATTGCCGCAAGAGCCACGAATCAATAGGTAATGAACTTGGATGAATAACAGTTTGGACACGAATAAGTACTAGTACGTTTGGAGCATCTAAGTAATATTAATTTCGAGGTCAATCTCGCGATTTATTCCAATATTAAAATTCTCGTAAAATATTATCTATAAAATTTTAAGAGAAAAAACGACCATTTTGCGTCGATTAGGTAGAAGAAATCTGAAAAAAGAACAATGCCTATCGAAAGCGCAAACTTGACCTTTGAATATTGATAATTTTTACATAGCATTATGTGTTCGCTACTAATAAATACCATATCATTAAATTATCTGCAAGTTACTATATCAATGAACTTGACCTGTCTGATTTTTGTTTTCCATGTGATGTTGTTTACTTATGATCTCGTGTTCGCTAAAACCATAACATCAAATTATCTGTACCTGAGTTATTATACATATAGTACTTATATAATTATATGCGTTACTTGAGTTATTGTTGGAGAGATCGTCTTTGTTTTTAGGGTTCCGTAGTAAACAAGGTCAAGTGTCGTCCGTCCCCCCCCCCCCTCTATCTGCTAAACGGTTATATATAAACACGTAAAAAATTCACAGCTATAGTATATATAACGAAATTTAGAAGAAAGCTATTAGAGCTAAGTATGGTTTACAATTTTAAAACTTATAGGTGATCAACTTAGAAAATGTACTCGCAAACTTTTACACAAATTCAATACAAAATTAGTTTTTAGACGTTTTTAGTGGCATGAACTCAAAGTGAGCATTTGTAACTACGGAACCCTAGACTGCGCGTGTCTCGACATGCACTTGGCCAATTATTATATGTATGTTAATCAAATATACCTTCTGACAAATACTTAACTAATTCTACTTAGGTAAATAAAAACTAATCCGTCTTATTATAAAACGCGAACTAGCTTTAGGACTTGGTTTAAACCCTTATTCACCTAAATGAAGTTGACAGTAAAAAAAGAGAAGGTGACATATTGCGGACGGTCTTCTTGTTTTGGGTGGATAATGGTTTAAACCAAGAATTAAAGTTAGTTCGCGTTTTATAATAAGACGCAATTGCTTTTTATTAAACAGTTAAAGCAATCACAGTGAGTAAGTAGCTTTCAGTTCATTAATCGTCCCGGCTTAACTTTTAAGTCCTCCATTTCCTTCGCAAACGGGCTTTTTAATCCGAGGAACTCCATTTCATTCCCGGCGTAACACCGTACTTTTCCAGCGAATCTGCAACCTCTTTATAAAGTCAAACACATTGTAATATCGAGTTTATTTATACATTCCTGTCTGTTTGATGAATTATTTACGATTGTGCAAACATTCAGCAGTTTACTTCGGAAAGTAGGCGCGGTCGTGACGTGAGCTCTGTTTGAGAATTTCATCGCTTTATTATTTAAACTATAATTTGAATGTCTTCACTTTATTATTTAAACAATAATTTGATCACAGACAGGCAAACCTAACAATCTGTAAAGTAAGGGATTTAGGCCGTATTATAAAAGTCCCTTTCATATAGAGTTATTTAGACTAAAACTATTATATATTACAAAAACGATACACACTAGATGACAGTTATGTTAACCAAAGCAAATCAACGAACCCTCGAGTCCTCAGCCGCCAAGCACTCCGGGATGGCACACAGCTCCCGCCTCGGCGTCAGTTGCCACCAGTCTCTCTCCATTTTACGAGCACTAGCTTAAAATCCGCTCCAGCTGATGAATTACCTATTATAGCACTCTACAGAGTCCACAGTAATCAATGTTGCACACTAAGTTTGGTCCAACCGTTGTTTGTTACTATTTGAAAGTTCGTTCATTAAAGTTAGCATTAAGTTATTATTACTTAAGAGTCACTGCGCCTGCCTGGCACCCGAATATATTTACTTCTCGTCCAAAGATAATACTTATTTATTAGACAAATTAGTATACCATTAATTAAAATAGGCTTGTAAAAGTTACCCAATAACATTGTAGAGTTAGAAACAATGTTACCAACGAACCCACATACGAGTACTATGAATATTTGAAGTTTGAAGTTTTATTAAATTTTTGATTAAGTTATCAAAAATTTAATAAAAAAACTTCACGGTGGAGTGTAGGCATATACAATGTGGAAGGGACATACCCGTAATAAATCGAACCACAGGCTTTATTAGATTATTGTAGTGCAATGAAATCAAAATAACAACCAAAAACCAAAAAAAAAAATGCACACTTTTGTACGGATATGGCGAAATATTTTGTTGTGTTTTTGCTGTTATTTTAATTTCATTATACTAAAGTGATCTAGTATAGCCCGTGGTTAGATTTATTACGGGTATGTCACTTCCACGTTGTATAATTATTCTTTATCTTTAGAAATAAGTGGAGTACTTTTCAATTAATCATGACTTAAACAGCGGATCTTGAATGTATTTAATTTATTTTTCCTTACAATGCTGGCTCGTCCTGTATTTATATATTATCATAATACTGTGTTAATATAAAATTAAATGAATAGAAAATTTCAAAACGATTATCTATTGAACACAACACCCCTGTAGAAAAGTCTCGTATTTTCCGTTTGACCTACTAAGAGGCTATAAAATTCTAATACATTTTCTCTGTTAGTATGTATAAGTCGCATATACAATTTATTGTCACAACTACATACTACAACACTAGCAAGGTACACATAGCCGACCAAATAATAAGCATGTACGAAATATACCTACGTATTTGTCAACCCGTAACAAAAAAAAAGCAAACATTGCCCGTTCAAACATAGTTGAAAGTCAAAAGTCAACAACGTCCCATCCCATCTGATCTTTTTACGTAATTGCCCTGCGTCCCGCGTCAAGTTTTCCCATTTTCCGCTGCCCGCGTCGCGTACCGCTCAAGTACTATTCGACGATGGTCTGGCACCAAGAAATGCATTACTTAATGGCGCTGTGTTGGTCGATATTGAATCGTATCGTACAATGCAGTATTTTATAAATAAATACTTGATGACGAAAACAAGAAGATTTCCAGATTTCACTATGCGTAGCTGAATGATTTACTTAGTTAAAATATCATGTACTCATGTAAGTATTAAAATTCAATGATGGAAAAACACTTACTAGGCACACAGAATGCAGACCTACGAAGCATATGATAATTTTATGTAAATAAGAATATTAAACAATTTTATATGGTTATACTCAGCGTCTCTAATCTTCGTATATGACAGAATGAAGGCTGTAATAAGTTGACGACATGTAAGTTAATGGCCCAATTACATGAGTAATTACGAAGGTGCTTTCAACTTGTTACCGAGCATGTCGCCGGGAGCGATATCCAGTCAGCGGCAGCCGCACGGATAGGCAGGGCCGCACCTCACAGCCTCACTCCGGGGACATTATTAGAAAAAATGTTATTTAGCTGTCACGTTTGTATCGATGTTTGATATTATAGTCAGAGATTAAATTAAAAGTCCTTAAAAAGGGACATGTGTAAATTATTTCGAATGTTTTTTTATCCAAACTAATGATATAAGTTCACATATATATGTAATTTCTTAAAAAATAGAAAATAGAAGTCCTAAAGAAGACATTTTATTCAGGACAAAGTCGTTACATAATAATTAGACTTATTTTTTGTAATATAATTTTACTATTCTATTTACGCGAAATGTTTAATGGGTTCACAGTGCACTATGATATAAAAGCATTAAAAGGCCAGCTCGGTTGCGGTTTCACAAATATTTGCCGCCAGGAAATGTGAAAAGCTTTAACAATATATATTCCGCTTTTAATAGAACAAATGACAAAAGAGTTGCAATCAATTTATTCTACTTCGTTATGTTGTAGTAACCTTACACAGTAAAAAATCTAAGTCTACGGTGAAACTTACAAAAGCAACAGAATCATTTCAAAAAGGTAATTGCAGGGGTCCAAACAGTAAAAACGGGACCCTATTAGTAAGCCACTGCTGTCCGCCCGTCCGTCCGTCCGTCCGTCCCATAAATTTAGAAGTAAGAAGATTGAACTAGCTTAATGTAAAATGAGACCAGAAATAAAATGTCTTGTCTGCCTTTAAAAGGGTAGCACCTACTACACATAAAGTTTGCCGATATCGATAAATTTTTTTTATTGATTATGAATTAATATTTTTGTTAATATATGATAATAAATAAATACTAAAACATTTTAATCTCTTTGTCCCTAGCGGAGTAGACTTAGCCCAAGCCCAAAAGTCAATATGTATATTAGTAGACCCGTAAGTGGAAAATGGAATAATTTTGAAAAAACTTTTATTTACTTCTTTTAAATTTCGCTATAAAATTTTTATGAAGCTTATTTTTTTGCATTTTTTTTTCTTAAAAGAAACTATTTTATTTGAAGGGCCAGGTTCTGGTGATGTAGATAAAATGTCTCTGTTTACATTCGAAGTCGGTCTACTGATTTTCAATTTCACCTGAAAATTTATAATAGTTTTTTAAAATTGATATCGTTGATTATCGTTAAAAGGAGCGACATTCTACTGAGTTCAAGTTCGAATTTGAACTTAATTTCCATGTATTAAATACTTCTCACGTAAAAAAGGCTTCATATGAAATTAAAAAAAAAATAGTCCACCATCCCACTGACACATTATGTACCCTTACAGATACAAAAAAAGTTGGAATCATTGATTAAAACGTGTAATGTGCAAAGAGTCCTTGATTAGATCGTGCATCTACTTTCTTTGTATTTAACGTGTTAGCCGAAAATGTTTACTGCAAACATTACAAATCTTTGTGGGAGTCCAACCCGGTCTATTTACAATGGTTATCCATTTTTCTTTATAATTTACATTTATTGGAAATCTGTAAAAATACTAAGTCATTAATTACTTTTACTACGATTTGAGAATTTACTACGCGTTTCTTACTACTCATATTGATGTTTTACAAGAAGTTGCGTTATGCTGATAAAATTGACCGTAACAAATGTTGGGAAATAAATTTTAACAACCAAAACTGAAACTCGATATAAAATCTGCAAAGATTTTTACTTAAAAAGATTTGTACTGATTCGATCAAATTGATTTTGGTCGTATCAGTACAATTAATTTTTATCGATATATATTTTCATGACATCAAATGACGTCAATAATTAGTCAAGCCCTAGCTAAATCAAATACTTTTATATTTTATGCAATATATTACCGAATTCCTTTAATAACTAATAAATATTGTGTTATCTATAAATAAAAATATTAAATGTGTGATTTTAAATGGTTTTTAAATGGTTTGGAGTTGCGAAGAAAATATTGACTAACAGGTAAAGGAAGAGTCTAGCAAAGTTACCTGTAAAAACAGTATATTGGGATTATAGTTTGTTGTTCTATCACAGTCGATAAAGCTGCACGATACCATCTTTCCAAGGTAAGAAAAGTTATGAATTAACACAGTTTACAATTAGGAAAAATCCAATTTTCTTGTGACACAATATAAGTCTTGTTTCCAGGAATCGACTCATTCAAAAGTTGGTCACACGTCAATCTAACTGCTATCTCTATTGCTCTTGTGAGGGCGATCATTATTGTTTGTCTCACTTTGCTAGTTCTGTCTATTTACGTAGTAAAAAAAATCTTAGGTCTATGGTCCGTCCGTCCGTCAGTCTGTCCGTCACCAGGCTGTATCTCATGAACTATGATAGCTAGACAGTTGAAATTTTCACAGATAATGTATTTCTGTTGCCGCTATGACAACAAACATTAAAAATAGAATAAGATAAAAAAAATCCTTTAGGTTGACTTTAATTAGGCTCCCATACAATAAACGTAATTTTTTATAGATAATGGTATGGAACCCATTATGCGCGAGTCTGGCCCGCACTTTCCTGGTTATTTAAATTTAGTAACTCTACCAATCAATAAATAAGAATAAATGTCTTCTTTTTGAGAGAGGTCTTTGGCAGTGGGACAACATGAAAACAAAATGATTTTGAATTTTAATTGCTGTTCGTGTTACGTAATAATGATTGATTAATGCAATTAACGATGCAATTCACAAATCCATTTGGAGCCACCGAGGGACAAGTCAAACGAGTACGCACAAGGTGCAAGCTGTACGTTTCGACAGTAAGATAATCTAATTTATCTTTTATCAATAATTGTTCACATTGACCTAAATAAGTTCAAACAAATGCTGATTTTGCTTTATTTGTTAACTAAGGCCGAAATCTTAAACGGTCATGGCTGTTGTTGTTTGTTATTATTTAGATATTACTTATTTTTTGCTTCTTTTTATCAATGCTTTTTTTTCAATGCTTACTTTTCTAAAATAAAAATACATTCAAGTACCTAATAGACTGCTTTACACAATCGAGTATTTATTATATGTAACCCAGTTAATGTAGCATCAAACTTATTAAATTGCTTGATTGTTTATGGCAAAAAAATACTTTATTCAAATGAACTATACAAGTAGGTATTGTGTATAGTTAAAAAAATACTTATTCAATTGAACTACATATATAAGAAGATACATAATTAAAGAGCTAAAGTTTTTTTATATTAAAAAAAGAAAAAATCCTGTTAGAACAGCCGTTTACCTGCTCGAAATTAAAATTGCAAAGTAGATAAATCGTATTAACTCTCGTAATTGGGACTTTGAGATTTGGGCAAAAAAGATAATTAAGGAATCCTCGGCTGGCTTCCGCCTTCGTCCGTAAGAATACTTAAAAGTTAAGTCAACGTGGAAATTATCTTTTTATTTACTGTTAACAAAATCCATTTCGAAAAATACACAACTCAATCAAAATATTCAGGCTTTAGATTAATTAGAACCTTAGATTTAATCCTATTTTCTTGGGTATTCCCCTATCTAAGTTTAGGTTTTGTATATAAATCATTTAAGTAGAAAGTAAAATATAAATGTAAAGTGTAATACATTTTATAGAGATAGGTAGGAATTTAATTTATGTGATGGCCTGTATACATAACCTACAGCTTTAGATGTCTAGATCTAGATAAATAATAGGTGTAAAGTACTCATGTAGGTAACTTCTAGTCTTAATTTGCACATAATACTATGTCAGTAGGTACACAACCTTATTTAAAAGGTTACGGAGTAAAAATAAGCACATATTATTTATGAAGTAATGATTTTTCTTTTTTTTTAGTGTAGGTAATGTAACCTATGCAAGAGTACGTTTATTTTTCTGTAATGTCCTCAGTAAACACGAGCATATCAAATATTAACATTACTCAATTATAATGAAACTAAAAGAGATTTATAAATATTTTCACAAATCACGTCACACACTACAAGTGCCGGGTGACACCATCATATCGAACTAATATTGGCGCCAACTTAGCTGCGGCAGCGGCGGGCTATCGCGTCGCCATGGCAACTAATCCCACCCTTGCCTTATTTACGTGCTCACTAATCAAATTGCAATTTCAGAGATTCTGTTAGCATTTATTAAAATCGTCTTACAACATAGGACTGGCAGCCGAAAGCAAACTACGCTGATCTCACCACCCTTGCCTTACTTACGTGCTCACTAATCAAATTACAATAGAGAAGATGATATAGTAGATTGTGCTACAAGGGGATAAGGTAATATTTTAATGGCGAGGGCGCTACTTTGAATCTAGAGCGAAACGAAGGATTCCACAGTTGAATCACGAGCGGTGGAATCCTGAGTGTAGCGAGGGATTCATGTATATCGCCCGAGATAAAAATATTACCGTACCCGAGTAGCACACTCTATCTCCATCTATGAGAAAAACTAGCACATACAAAACAGAATATAAAGAACAGTATAACACCTACAATACCTAATCAGACTTCAACCGACAATTTAATACTAACCTTCGTTTGGTGTCGTTTTCATACAATAAATACTAAGAAATATTTTTTCTAAGACCACCAACTTACGATAAAATGTTCACTCATAACTTTGTTTGCGTGGTCCTTCATATCTTTTTATTTTTATAAGTAAACTGATAACTATTCACTATTGGCTTAAACTCACGAAAAAGTATTCACATTTATTACATAAAAAATTACATTTCAATACATTTAACCTAAAAATTTTGTAATTATTTTACTTGAATCAAAGAAAAAAATTGCGCTTTTTAATTATACTTATTTCTTTTTCCGAAGCAAAGAACATAAAAATGTTAACCTACATTCATCCATGTTAAAGATGATATGTATTCCAGATTTAAAAAATCACGAAGTCTGTGCCAATTATTTTTTATTTTAAAACAAAATTCTTCTTTTTCTTTTGTTGGCTGCCAACATTGTTTTTGATTATACATAAAATATAACACTCGTGTTCTGTTTTCAAATTCGTTTTAATCCCTAAAGATCTTCTTTTTCACGTTTTAGTCCCAAGAGAATAACCAGTAACTTTAGCTCAAAATGTTTTGGGATGAAAACATCGTTTTAGATAAATAGATAGATAAATTCTTTATTGTACATAAAAAGCCACAATTAAAAAAACACAATAGTACAAAGGCGGACTTATCCTTGTCAGGGATCTCTTCCAGTCAACCGTACAACCAGAGAAGATAACTACAAAAGTGGGGTGGAACATTGTACACTTAATGCTAATCTGAATCCTAAACCATTCATAAACCATAAAACCGTTTTTCGAGTAGATGAGATGAAAAGTAGATTTCGATAAATGTCTCTGATTTTGTAAGCATTTACGTAAAAAAGGCCTTTAAGACGAAGTGGTAGCTAAAGTGGCGCCCTCATTTGAAATAAATTGTTTAAAACTAAATAAGGTGATAATTAAAAATTTGATTTGTATAAATGTCTAGAGAGACCTTTAAACTATTTTATGAATAACCTTTAAAAGTAATATTGGTAGTCCGTCTAGTTTTAAAACTGTTTTTCGCCAAAAGTGGCCACTTTTGGCAAAAAACAGTTTTAAAACTAGACGGACTATAAGTAATAATTTCAAAGGATACTTCTTCTTCTACAAGGTGCCTTCCACAATAGTAGCTTCTACTTATACTTCTACGAAAATAAAAACATAGAGTAGGTAGAAAGCAAGAGTATATTAATACAGAACGAACTAAGTAAGTAGTTACACTAATGAAAACAAGGCACATAAAAAATAAGGGAGGAAATTACACTTCGGAACTAATTACAAGTTGTACTACTGGCGAAATTAGGCCTTGAGATCAAAAAGAAGTTTAGTACCTATTTATTCTTTGATCTCGTACTAAAAGAAATTCTTAGATCTTGTACCCATTGTAGTCACAAAAACTCCTCTAGGGGACTTAACATTACTAATGCAAAAGTCCATAAAAAGTCAAAACAAAATTGATCACAGAGAATTAGAATTACATCCCTAGTTTTCTTTTCCGGACTGAAATGACTTCAAATATTTATTAATAACGCATGAATGATCTTTCCTTAGCATCAAAGGCAAATTCTAGAGTGAATCCTTTTTGGAAATGAGATTCCCGCGTTAAGTAAATGTCAATAGAAAGGAATAAAAATATTTCGTGTCCCGACGGGACTTCAAAGTACTCGTAATACGACAAGTGAGGGATTGCGAGGCTTCGCCGCGCCGGGGCGGAAATAAATCGGGCGATTCTAGAGAAACATTGCTATACGGCACAAACAGGACATGAAAAACAAGCGTGGTTTATGTACTCTCTTTTAGGTATTTTTACTTTCGTACTTTTTCAGGGCAGTCATAAATTTTCATTATTAATTTTATAACTTGATTTGACAATTTAGTCAAAAACAGCTCTTTATTAATAAATTAATAAATAAATAAATATATATAAAAATCACACTGATTGAGCTAGCACCAAAGTAAGTTTGAGACTTGTGTTATGGGATACTAACTTAACGATACTATAATTTAAAACAAATACATATATAGATAAACATCCAAGACCCAGGTCAATCTGAAAAAGATCGTTTTCCATCTTGACCTGACCGGGGATCGAACCCGAGACCTCCAGTGTGACAGCCTGGCATGATGACCACTAGGCGACAGGGGTCGTCAAATTGAGGAATTCCCTGGATTTTTGAGTCTTCCTAATAATATTTTGACCGTGGCTGATTTTCGTTAATTGGGTATTTGCCTGAGTGAAAAATAAACTAATTTGTACTGATAAGAAAATAAAACGGCGCAAATAATGCCATTTGTCTTTGACATTTCCATTCTGACGTGATTTTAGATAAAAACTGTAAATAAGAACGTTATTTGACTCCAAGAAACTATGACGTCATCTGCCTTTATTTCATACAAATCCCATAGAAAATATTTGTTTGACGTTTAGAAAAAAGGATCTGATTTGACTTGTTGGAAAATAGCAGATTCTTGCTCTATGCTTAATATTGCTATTTTTTTATTTATTTTCTAGTTTGCTTGGAGTTTTCCTCTACACTATATTTGCTTTAACGTTTTCATATAAAACTCTACGTTTATTCTAGACCTATCAGGCTTTTGGGGAGATTATCAGACAAAAATAAATATTAAATTAAGTGCTTATATCCATACGATACTTCTAATAACAAATGATGGAATAATGCATTTGCTTATTGATTATTTTGTTATGGTGCTAGCTGTTTACTACATTATTAATAAATAATAATATCTATGCTACCAATATCGAGCTCAAAAAGGCCGATATCGAGCAAGCGTAACGATTACAAGCACAGGCACTTGTATTATAAATTGCGAATCTCAGATAACTGACAGTGTCTAACAATGAGCGTTACTATGCAGGAGCATGTAGTAAAGACATAATAATTATGAATTGATGTATGTAAGTAATAAATACAGTATCCACCAACCTATACCAAGCAATAACCTGTACCAACTTATTATGTATACACATCAAATATATATAATGGCTATTATGCAAAGTTATGGCAATTTTTATGAATACGACATTGCACAAGTTTATTTTATCTACCAAATTTACTCACTTCCTTCACTTCTATAGGCAATAGGTTATATTTAGATTCTGACAATCGCCCAAGAGGAAAATATGGGTATTTACAACAAAACTCGAATCACACTTGAATCATCGTACAGATTGATGATACCAGTATATAATAAAATTAATTAGATCATCGTGATCAGAATTTAAATCCTCTTTAACATAATTTCCGTTTGCTAGTTTAACAATATTTAAAGTTTCTTCATATTTCACATTTGAAGAAATATTCCAGGTCTATGTATATTTCACCCCAAGACAGCCAAAGAGCCACTTCACTAAGCTCAGTACAGCTGAAAATAAACAACTCGACTCGGGACGAGTCAGAGTCAGCACGAGGATCGAATGAGGATAAATCGCCCCTGTGAAGTCACCCGAATTCCTTAAGTATTTTTCGGCTATTTGCATTGGCGTTAATGGCGATTCGCAATTTCGAGGCCATTTCTATTAAAATTCTATAAGTACGTATTTTTCCATTAGGCCAGGATCCGGAATTATGTTTAGTAATTATGACGTGATCTTGTTATTGCTTATTTTGTGTTGACTAGCAATTTTATGTGCCGTGGATAATTCTCACTAGCCAAGAATTTTTATATTAAGTTGCATATACAATTTACATGCGTGCCATATAAGTAAGATTTGCATGACTACGGGGAAAAAAGAGATTAATTCTTTTATTTTCATACTCAAAGTATATTTTTAGGCATTTTTTTTTAAATAAGTATATAATAAATGATACAGGTTGACACATGGTTACATATGGTAATATACCACAGGGTGCGACTAGTAAATGTAAAAATAAAAATAAATAAAATACATTATGTACACAGACAAATAACACTAATTGAGCATGCCCCAAAATAAGTTCGAAACTTGTGTTATGGAATACTAACTCAACGATACTATATTTTATTACAAATACATATATAGATAAACACCCAAGACCCAGGACAATTTGAAAAAGGCCATTTTCCAACTTGTCCTGACCGGGGATGGAACCCGAAATCTCTGGGTGGCGGACTAGCATGGTGACCACTACGCCACGGAGGTCGACAAAAATGTTGCCGGGACTCATCAATCAAGTCAAAAGAAATTATCATTTATTTTTGAAAATAAAAGTAACATACATATTACATTTTTGCTATATACAAATTATTATAGCTAACTACATGAAAATTATACTTAGGATAATAATATTGCGTACGGTCCACATATCAGTGACCTCTATTCGACCTACACCTGCCATTGACTTATCGATCAGAACTAACCGTGAAACATCGTCCACGACTGTAAAAGACGTTGAAGGTACCATGAATAAACATACAGCTTGTACATAAACCGCAATTCAAAACGTAAATTGACACCACACATATTATAAATCATCAACTTTATATCTGTATATCTATATGATATCGGAAATTCATAGAAAACAGGTATTATATATTTTATATGGTATACAAGTATACATGTCATAAAGTTGTGTAAATAGTAGGTACTTTAAATAAATCTGCTCCTTTGTTAAATGTGTTTTACTACAGGTGTATGTTTTGTACAGGGAGATCCCTTATATTAGAAACTAACAATGTTAGTATTAGGTAGGTAGATAGGGGATAGGGGTAAACTAGTTAATAGTGTTATGGTAGAGTTGAGCCAAATGTAATTAATAATAATGTCTCATGTATCAGCTGCTCATCAGGCAGGCTTACATGAACGGTTCACGGGACTTTTCCAGTTTGCGTCAGTGACATGACTTTCATCATTGCACTTTCGATTAGGTTGAAAAACTAAATAAAGTAGGATTTATAATGTACAGAACTCTAAAATAAATCTAAGGTGCCTGTTGTTCTGCAAACCATACCTGAAAATATTTTTTGCGTCTTTCCTCCTTTTGCCCTCCAATGCAAAAAAATATATATCCTATTATTCCTATTAACTATGTTCCTATAAACCACATTGAAGTTGGTTGCTGACAACATTGCAATTGCGCCACGGAAAGACCTCGCCGTATGCGGTTAGTGACCAACAAGTCACGCCCACTTCAACTCTGCATCATTGCGCTCTTGGAATTTCCCCTAAACTGTGACTTTTGATTGGGCATGGAAAATAACAATACTTAAGCGAAAATAAAATATATAAGCGGTTTTATTTTTATTTTTCACGAAGCCGTTTATCCTCGTGGCTGCTATCTCTAAGATGAGATAGTAGATATAATGTCAGAATAGTACTAACTTATACCGGTAAAAACCAAAAAAAAATCAAACGTTATCCTAACAGATAACGACACCACATTGTACAATAAGTCGCTTTTTTATTTACTTTAATTGAAACTGAAATGTTCTGATAATTCACTTTGCGAGCCAATTAGCGAGTTCTGACTATCTATGACTATTTATTAGTCAAATAGTGTGGTAATGTAATGAGAGTATATGACAAGCTTCAGCCGTGGAGAATCGAGACCTAATACATATATATATTACTGCGCTCCTATCGAGATTTGAGCTAAAACCCTATTTTTAAAATAAGTTGTCACTAAATTAATGTTTTTTTGCCATACAAAACCAAGGTTGCTTTATTACTAGCTTTCCAGAAATAGGTTCTAGTTCTAATCTATTGGTTTGTTTAAATAACCTCAATTATATTATACAACAGCACGATACTCTTGCGGTTATCAGAATAAAAATCTTGAGATTTTAGGATCAGTAAAAGGCTGGAGTAATTTCTTTTTGTTATATGCGAGTTTCTATAGTAGTCAGTCAACTTATGTAAACAGGTGAGAAATAGTAAAAATTACTTCTAGGTAACTACCTAGCATTAAAGTTTATTAAGCTGATAATTATACACATAAATCAGATTCAAATTCGAAAGGAGTAAGTACCTAGTAAATAAAATGTTACCATGCAAAATGTGAATTAAATAAATATGTATATCATATTCTAGATACAGCACATGAGTAGTAACTATATCAGTCAAATAAATATTTAAACTGCGAGTTCGTGCTAATAAACTTATTGTTTTGTTACCCACTCCATTTGGGTGTTATGTAAGAAGTTGCAAATCTCACTCGTATTTAATGTAATGGTTTTTTATGTTTTGAAAACCATTGTTTTTATTTTTTGTGGTTTCTAGTTGATATCAAATATTGTTCATATAAAATATACTTATTTTTTCCAGCGTATACGTATCTTAGTTGCTTCTAGGTTTTGAATCAGATTGTTATCCTAGGTTAGCCACTGCCAAGGAAAATCGCAATACTTACCACGCTTGGTAAGAACAAAGGAACAGTAATATCGATATCGTATCATAGTACAGTAAGTACTAGACTTTTTAAATTTTCTTTGCTTAGAGACGAGAATAACATTTTCTTTTTAATAAGTAAATATCGTACCTAAATGAAATGTATAAACAAGTTAGCTAAGATTTAAACAAAATAAGTGCCTACTTAATTTGTTTTATTACAACTTCTTATAGAAAGGGCCTGGACTAAATAAGGGGGAATAAGGCAAGCCGCAGGTGATATGTTACGCAAACAGGGATGGGCTTGCTTGTTCAATACTCGTCTGAGCGTACGAAGAGGCTTTGTTCATATTCAATAAACTTGTGTAGGGTGTACACATACCCCGGTCGACGCGGCATAAACTTTGCAAGCTTAGATTGTAGACTTACAGTTCTGTTATAATTTACATAACATCTCTACAGTTTGAAGTTTACTGGTATATGCAAAGACAAAAGCATGTGATGAACAGTCACATTCAAAAAAATACTAAATATTGAGTCCGCTACCTACCTTAATGATTATACGTCTCTTTCTTAAGGAAATAGGCATGACGTATGGAAAAGTATAGTTAGCCCATGAGTAAGATTAAAAAAAAATATTTTACACGTGTTTTTATTTTTCTCTGAGAAACAAAAAAAATACAAAGATACAGCGCATTTAAATTTCGCATGACGTCACAGCTAGGTATAATTTTTACATATAGGTGACGTCGCAAGCCCCCACTCCGGAACTTTGATGCTTCGTATCTCTGTGAATTTTTAGTTTTTTGGCAAACTGAAAAATATGGGTCCATTATTTTTGGATAATCTAAAAGGTAAAATTACAATGATACTTTTCTAACCCTGTCGTCCCCCTATTACGAGACGTTAGTATGTTTGTGTCGTCACTCGTCAGTCGTAACTAGTACCTACTTGTATTGTTATTTTATTAAAGTCTATAAATATTAGATTTATTTCAATAATTGTTCGTATCCTTTACTGATCTGAATTGTTTTTCTATTAAAAACCCTATCCTTCGGCAACACAATACCGCAAATATGACTCGTGACAGTCGTGACAACGATAGGTTGGATTAGTTCTACACGTCGGGTTAACTTTTAATCACTTTCTTAGGATTATGAGTATTTACAAGCTGAATCAACGATTTTATAATAATAATATTTATCAAATATTAATTAAAACCTTGACTGCCAGCATTGCAGACACAATAAATTTTTAATTGTTTGTCCGTCATGGCGTTTAAAAACTTAAACTGTAAACTCATTTCTCGTATAACGTGAACTACGAGTTAGTGTATCAATTACAAAATTAATTGACCATGATCGGTAATGAAGAGTAGTAATTTACATTCCAGTCAATGTTTTAAGGTTTGAACCAGCTGATTGGTTTAGAATATAATTACTTTTTATAAGTTGGCTGTTAATTATTCTAATTTAACAATCCGACGTGAGTCATGACTCATGACCAAACGGAAATTAGTAATTTATCATGATTAAGGACAACTCTACTACATTACATATACCGGGAATCTAATGTTATTGCGGATATCCACATTGACTTCGCACCGGCTTCCTAGTATTATCAAAGCGGATCGTGTCCACATTGAATTGTTTGTAAATTCAAAACAACGGCGAATCGAGTTTGTTGACAGCGGACTGACGACCCACGTGAACTCGCGGGAATAAAGTTCAAAACAAACATTTAGCATGAATACAATGGGCAGATTGGCGACACGAGTGAGTCGCTAATCCGATATAGGTCAGGATAATCATATGGTACAATTTGTGGTAACAGCGGGCACTTCCGCCCGGCGATGCAACCATGACCTAAACGAAACAGTTAGTGAGAATAATTGGGAAATCTTACCTTGTTAAGACCAGGGTGTTTCAGGCGGTCCAGGCCTGAAAGACGGCTGTTGGACTGGCCGTCTCCCGAGCCCCATACTCCGATACGGTCGCGCTCCATTTCTGCGTACGTACACTTGGCAGCGCCGGTCAGAAGCGACTGCTTGACGGCAGCTAGCGCGGGGTTAGTTTTGTCTCGCTGGGCGGGGGGAGCCGGACTCATTGCGGTTTCGCTCCTGGGAAAGCGGGAAAATTTTCAGTGACACAGATACGAACCACATGCGGTTTCTGCTGCCCGATAACAGATGGCGCTAGTTCCTTGACCCTTGCTATCGGGCGCGAGCGTGAGAAAAGCCACTAGATAGCGAATTTGAATGCATAAAATATACATTGCCCTTATATATAGAACTATATAATTTCTTTTCCGCTTACATTTCATCAAATCACATTCATATGCAACAGACATTTATTTTGAAACTAAGTCATAACACTCATAACGGATTTTTTCCGCGTTTAACCAAATATTTTACGAATAGTTGTGCCTTCTACTGATACTCTGGATCTACAAAAGCATAAGCTAACTTAAGTATACATGTTAATTATGTAAGTTTACCAATGGACTATTTAATGATTATTGGTGATAACTGCACACCTTGACATGTACTATCGAAAAAAAAAATCTGTACATAAATTATTTTAAAGATTAAAATGAGGATATATATATTTTTTTATTTAACCTCTACTGTACCACTGCTGGGCAAAGGTCTCCCCCATCTCTTTCCAAATATCTCGATCGTGTGCCACTTCCAACCATTCCCTTTCAAACTGTCGCAGATCGTCACACCAACGCTTCCGGGGCCTACCTCTTTTCCTTCGGCCATCTTCGGGAGTCCACTTTGTTGCCAAAGTAGCCCACCTATCAGGATGAATTCGGCAAACGTGCCCCGCCCAATCCCACTTTAGTTTAGTGGCTTTGTGTCCGATATCAGCAATGCCGGTTTTTGAACGAAGCGTTGTGTTTGGCACCTTATCAAAACACTCCGCTCCATTGTTCTTTGGCAAATCTTAGTCTTGGACTTCTGATCCTCAGTCAATGACCAACTTTGAGCACCGTAAGTTAGGACGGGCAAGATATACATATCAATGAGTCTACGTTTAGCGACAACGGAAGGTTACCCTTAATTAGCTGTTTCAAAGACCAGTAGCTCCTCCAAGCATTTTCTATGCAGCGGTTAATTTCTTTTTCTTGCCGGTTGCTGAAGGAAACTACCTGGCCAAGGTATATATATTCATCGACGTACTGAATTTCTTGCCCATCAACCTTGACCTTACGTTTCTTGCTGTTGGTCATGACTCGGGTCTTAGACTGATTCATCGAAAGTCCAACCTCGAGATTTACCCTGCTCAGGTCTTCGAGCTTTTCCTGTAGTTCCTCTGAATTTTAAGCAAAAAGAACAATATCATCTGCAAACCGCAGATTGGTAAGACGTTTTGTACCAATTATTATTCCTTTAGACCCCCACAAAGCCGCGATATTTCGAAAGATCTCCTCCAGTGTACCCTTAACAGCCTGGGAGAGAGGATATAATATAGTAACATTATTACAGTTTACATAACTGCCGTCCTAAACAGAAGTAATAAGAGATTTTTATTAGTCATAATTTTTATCTATTTAATTTTAATGGGTAGCATGTACGTACACGTGAGTAGCTTGTATTCTAAATAAAGTAAACAGATTTATGACCTCGTTAAAATACAGTAGAACCAGGAAACATTTTTAATCTACAAGCGCAGCTGTTGGTCGCTGAAAGCATACAATTTGCACATAAATTGCGTTTGGAGGCGTCCAATTTACTCCGTTCTCAGTCTGTGCAAGCCGGGCTTAATAGACTAAATAAATGTATGAAAACGTGACGATCATCGCAGTATTTTATTAAATATAAGACCTAAAATTATATCGTAAAAGCCGATCGAGCGACTAAGCGAAAATGCGAGGCGATGCGACTAGCAACCCATTACTATTATAATTCTTTATCTGCCTTCTCACCCACCACCACGCTAAAAGTGGCCTTTGAGTCTTGCAGCTCTGGGTGAGGTGATAAAGGAAACCTCAGATTATATTTATTTTAATATTATTGTATGAACTATCATCTCATACATTTTAGCAAGCAATTAATATCTATATAGGTAACAATATTTTAACCTACATTTTAACTATATGTATAAAAAACTTAGCGATTAAGCAATCTGGGTCAATATGTCAATCAAACAGTGATCTTAGCCTTTAAGTGAAATCAATAAATCTAGTGTAAAGAAATCACTCGATTTGGTTATATTCTCTTCGAAGTTCCTCCCGCCTAGCTAGCATCCCTTCAGCTCAACTTGGCTTAACTTTTTGTGTGGTTAGCCCATACAATTATAATTTTAATTTCTGTGATTAATCCTCTTTTACTGCGCTTAGTGTTGCAATTTTGCTAAGTTATATTTAGTTATTACTATTTTTTTAGGTCACTTTATTAAATCTAGAAAAAAAATAAGGGAAGGTCTACAAGGTTCTACGAGTATCTACGGCATTAAAAAGACATAAACGTGATGCGTCTACAGGGGTCTACGAAAGTCTAAATCGTCTGCTACGATGGTGGTAGCGGGCGGATGCTTTAGAAGTACCCTACTCGCAGCTAAAGAGTACTTGCATATTCGCGATCATGGTGCACTATAATTTAAGATGTAGATGGATGACAGTCGAGGTGTTGTATTCAAGCATGGTATGCAACAATACAATGAAATCATCCTTCCAAATCCTATTAGGTACCACAGTGCTACGATTGTAAACGGAAGCGAATTAAATAAATAAATAAAAATAAATAAATATATAACCCTCGCTGCTATCCCAGGACCCGTACAGCAAGCTATAGTGAGTTAGTTGAGCCGCCAGAGCAAGATTAGGGCGGACTCAAAAAATTCACACCAACACCCGAGATATGTTAAGGGCTACGGCTCTTGCTGGGACAGTCTTAGGTACTTATTTTTTGTCCCCATTAATATTACGTCTGTAAAGCATTGATTTATTTGCACCTGTCCCTGTAGGCTGTGCCTTAAATTTAAAGGGAAGGTCTACGAGGTACTACATCGTGAAAAGGCTTGATTGCGCTGTTTATGCGGTCTACGCCGCAACGGCTTACCAAGAGTACAGCTACTAAAAGGAGGTAAAACTTGCCGCCCGTGGTACGGGGAATAACATTGGAATATATCCGCGAATATCTGAAAAATCTACGAGGGTGTACAAGAAATAGACAAAGTGAAGTTCGCACGTGTGCCGCTACGCTACGGCCTACCTAAGGCCGCCGGCGGGACAAAGCTTGCCGCTCTTGCTACAGGGACAGGTCATGAGGAGCTACGATCTGAAAATAAAGCCTGTATGTACTTCATTGTACAAAAATTTTGAATGAAAAATATTTAAACGTATGCTTTGATAAATAGCCCACCTGAAACGTGATCACTTAGTTTTCAAGATCTCTAATTAAAGAAACTAGTTTTTAAATTTATTGATAATGAACTAATAAAACTATCTAATACATATGCTAGAGCTATAAAAGTCTAGTGCTGCTAAAAAAATATACATAATTTTATGTAAAAAAATTACCCTGTATTTAACTTCTTTTTAGTGGCTGATTTAATAGCTTGTGTCAAGACTAAAATGAAAAATAAATAAAACTTATATACAGTATAACTGCTTCGAAATCAGGGATAATAATAAAAAATATCCTTTTTAGAACTGTTTATCTACCTAGACTATGTGCTGTAGAGATACGTAGGTTTTACCATATCGTTTTCGAGGACGACGACCTCAGACAAGAATCTTCATGGTAGCCTTTAGAGATGTGGGGAAAAATAAAAAGAAAATGTAATAGTCTTATCTAATATATAAAATTCTCGTGTCACAGTTTTCGTTGCCATACTCCTCCGAAACGGCTTGACCGATTTTGATGAAATTTTTTGTGCTTATCCGGTATCTATGAGAATCGGCCAACATCTATTTTTCATCCCCCTAAATGTTAGGGGTAGTCCACCCCTAAATTTTATTTTTTATTTTTTAGCAAAAATTTTTAATTTCTATTTTTTTATGATACAACATACAAAAATACATACAATCCTCAATTTTGGCAAAACAACGTTTGCCGGGTCAGCTAGTTTTATATAAAGTTAAGTAGTAAGAGAAGAAGAAAATAGTTATTTTAAATATGTGAACGTATCCTATTTGTCCAAGAGCTTTTGGCTCAAAGTCATAAAATAAATTAAATAAATGCATTTATTTTTACACTCACCGGTGACTTTTTTTGAGATCGCCAGCGCCATTAATTTGACGTGTGTCCAGTTGACCATAGGATTTGACTTTCCGCGAAAAAAAATCCATTTTTGAAAATTATAAAATAACAGAGATCAAAATGTATCACAGGTATGCGAACCAAAAAGTTTTAATGAAAGATATAGGGTTTGCTCTTGAAATGAAATTAATTCATTTTATAATTAGAGACTGAGATTTTCAGAATTTAAAGGGTAATGACAAACTGTAAGCCAGTGCCATTGAGCTCTCTCGAACTCCAAATGACGACTGAAGGTTGGAAGCTGGTGATCACGCTAAATAAGATCGCAATCATTAATGTTAAGATCAATTTACTTACCTATCACTTCGCATTTAAATAATACTTTATCGTGCAGTAGTCATTCGAGGTAAGTCAGGAACATTGCAATATTTGCAATTTTATTGCTTTTATTGATGTTATTAATGTGATTCGTGACCTACAAGTCAATGACCTTCCACACATAGGTCGTTGCAGGAAGTAGATCTATTTTACTTTGGTATTTTAAAGTACGCAAAGCTATGAATAACATTTTTTTTAACACGTCTATATTGGTATTTATACAATATGTAACAAAAACCCTGTTCCGATCTTTTTAGGAGCAAATCAGACCGTCAATATGAACAACTTTTCCTATGGGACCAATGCTTGAAACTCGAAAAAATCGACATTTTCATTCAAAATTATTTGTCCGATCCGGCAAATTTTATGAAAATGTGGTTTTTTTTTCGAGTTTCAAGCATTGGTTGTTCATTGTTGCCCATAGGCAAAGTTGTTCATATTGACGGTATGAGTTGCTCCTACAAGGATCGGACAGGGTTTTTGTTACATTTTGTACATATTTAACATAGCAAAGAATAATAATATAATTTCATCATTTCATATCAAAACGATGTTATCTCTATATTAAAGTGATAGGCACTGAAACGTGTGTGTGTTAAACAATACTCAATTGACTTATAGACTTTACAATAGGCATGCCGCCGTTCTGGCCTTATGCAGAAAAAGAATGTAGTATTACAGGACGTAAGTCTTTAATCAAAGGTATTTGTGTTTTTCGACCTTGATATGCAGTTTCGAAGCTGGGGCTAGTTATGAATATCATTTTTAGGGTTCCGTAGTAAACAAGGAACCCTTATAGTTTTGCCATGTCGGTCTGTCTGTCCGTCCGCGGTTTCACTCAGCGACTATAAGTACTATAAAGCTGTGATTTGGCAAAGGTATGTATATTAATTAGGTATGCGGAAAAAGTGGTAAAATACAATACTGAAAAAAAATTTTTTTTTAGGATAGCTCCCGTACAAGTAAAGTGAAAAGTCAGTTTTTTTTTCTCGACTAACCAATCATGTGGGGTATCGTTGAATAGGTCTTTAATAAATATTATGAGCTTGTGAACACCGTATTTCGATTTAGAAATCCGTTTTTGAAATATTTGGTTTTAAAGTAAACATTTTTGTATGAGTCTTAAGTGTCCCCCGCCTCTATCTACTATACGGTTATATATGGACATGTGAAAAAATTCACAGCTATAGTATATATAACGAATTTAAAGGAAAACTATCAGAGCTAAGTAGGGTTTACAAATAATCAACTTATAAAATGTATTCGGATAAGGAAAATTTCGTACAAATTCAATGGAAAATTCGTTCTGAGACGTTTACAGTGACATGAACTCAAAGTTGGCATTCGTAACTACAGAACCCTACACTGCGCGTGGTCCGACTCGCACTTGGCAAATTATTTGAGATTTGTAACCGACTCCAACACCAAACTTCACAACCGATTGTGATAAAATTTGTATGGGACCACCTGACAATGTGCTCTTCCAAACAAAAAAGATTTTTGCAACCTGGTCAAGGCGTCTACGAGTAATCGTGGAACATAAATTGCTTGCTTTTCATGTGTGTAAATGGCCTAAACTAGTGTCAGTGTTCGAGTTTACACAATCGAACAGTTTTATGCCGATCAGCACTTTTAAATATTAGTCACAAATTACACAATAAAAGTCAGTTCGCATCTAACCAGCGGCTGATCGACCTACCATTAAATAATCATATATTTTAACCAGTTTAGTTTTAGTGTAGTGATTATATTAGTTTTGTGTTTTAACCATATTTCGTGTACAGTTCCAATAAACCTTATTTTACCATTGACTTATATTTTGGTGTTACTGAACTCTATCCAATAACTTCCAAAGAACGTTATACTACTATTCTAAATTCTGTGACGGTGAGTTCTGATACGTTAAGGCTAATCGTTACAGTCAGATTTTTCAAAAAAAAGTCGCCAAGCTATGCCAGATGCCTTTAGGCATCTGGCATAGCTTGGCGACTGCCATACAATGATGGCAGCCGGGACCAACGGTTCTACGTGCCTTCCGAAGCACGGAGGAGCTCGAGAAATTTTCATGCCACTTGTGGTCACCAATCCAAGTGCTGACCACGCCCGGTGTCGCTTTACTTGTGAAAGTGCTAGTAATAAGCACTTCCGCCGGGCCACTGAACTCCTCAAAAAAATTAAAAACTTACAAACATAAAAAATATACAAACATTTGAATTGATAACCTCCTCCGTTTTTGTTTTAATTCTGATAAAAAATTCATATAGGTTACAATGGTTTATTATATAAAGGATGTAAATGCACAGTCAACACATATATTTGAAGGGCAAAAATATGAACAACTTTCTATCTGAACAAAACTGCGATCTTGATATTTTTTGTTAACTAATCAAACAAATTAGAACACCTAATTAGACATGATGAATTTTTAAAAGTAATATTTGAGGGGAAAATAGTAGGAAGAAGAGGTAAAGAAAGACCTAGAGATAGTTTTATAAAACAACTAAAGGGTCAAATTAATGTTTCAACCTACAAGGATATTAAGGAGTTGACTTTAGACAGAGAGAGCTGGAAGGCATTGGCAGCTCCACAGACAAGAGCTTAGCTCTTTAATAATAAGAAGAAGAATCAAACAAATACGTTAGGTATTTTTAACCCCCCATGAAGAGTTCGCCAGTTTGAAATTATTTCTGAATGTTTAACTTCGGTGTCGTACATCTATACATGTAAATGGATGATCTAATATTGATTATGTAAGTTTTCTATGTAGGTGTTTATAGCTATTATTTAAACTTTTTTATATTTTCTGAATTACTATACCACACAAAGTGACCTCCTCAACCTATGTTTGGAATTCAACATACACACAATAATCTATAATGATGTCTAGAAATGTTTCATTGGCCAATTAAAGAATAATTTGCGTCTTTCGTCTACGCGGCAATTGCTCGCCAGCCTCAGGCCCAGGGTGCGTCGTGGTCACCAACGTGACAGCTGCAGGCAGGTCGCGATCAAGAGCACGGCAAGGGCACGCCTTACGTGTGTCGCTATCGGCAGATCCAGATCGCGATATGTATATATATGTACCATATATGTAACCCGACTCTGTCTAGATAAAAGTTACAAACACATTTCACTACACTGCATTGTAATCACACTAATATTTTAAAGGCGAAAGTTTGAGTGTGTGTTTGTGAGTGTGTTTGTTTGTCACTTCCTCACGCGCAAACAACTGGACCAGTTTTGATAAAATTTGGTATGTTGGAAAATGACACCCTGGATTAACACATAGGCTTTTTTTCCCGCGTGTAACACCGCGGGGCGCAGCTATTTCTTCAAAGGAATTAAGGATTACTTAGACGCTATACCAGAAACACGTAAAATTTTAAATAAAAATTGCGCGTGTCCTGACGGAGTCATGCAAACTCAGTGCTAGACGTTTGTTATGGTTACTTTACTTGTCAGCCCCTTTAATAGATAAAGACGTGCCTAATTTAATATTTATCTGAATTAAACTGAACAAATTGTTACCCTTCCTTTTTTCGGATAAAAAATCAAGTAAGATTCCGTTCCGGAGTTTTGTTCTTTACTTTTTCATCGAAAAAGCCGGAAAGCCGACCTCAGCTTGCAAAGCAGCAGAGCTAAGGATAAATAAAATAATATTAAATATAAATATATATATGGACAAATTAGACTAATTGTGCCAGCCCTGAAGTAAGTTAAACTTGTGTTATAGAAAACTAACTCAACGATACTATATCTATATTTTATAACAAATACATATGCAACCGTGACTGTGCATACATTGTTATTAACTTAGAAAATATAGGTCGTAGATATATATCATGCGGTCAACCGGGGCGCGAGTGGCACTATGTGCTAAGTACGGGAGACCTTATCAGTCAGCTGGTGTGCATGCGAGACTCCACGAACATATTTCCTCTTCGATTCATTGACATTACGTATACCTACATGACATGACTACATTACGCATTATCTATATACTCGTATCTAAAAGCGAAAATCACTCCCTCACTCATCACGAAATCTCGAAAACTACTTAGCCAATGAAAATGAAATTTGGCAGGAAGGTAGATTGTGACTGGGAGACGTCCGCTAAGAAAGGATTTTTGGAAATTCCATCCCTAAGGGGGTGAAATAGGGGTTGCCAGTTTGTATGGAACTTCGTAATTTTTAAAGTGAGACACATGAAATTTTTACTTTATTTTAATAGTTAGTAGGAAATAATAATGCATTTATTAGATTTTGAAAATTACATCCCTATAGGGGTGAAATAGGGGTTGTAAGTTTATATGAAAGTTCGTCATTTTTGAAGCGAGAAGGGAACGGGTACGGGGCGGGATATTATAACACAATTTATAACGTAAAAAACCAATTAAAGATCCTATTAGAACCATTTTCGACTTCTACGCGGACAAAGTCGCGGGTTACAGCTAGTAATTTTATATGTGCGGAATCATAGGTTATAATTCTATGTGCGGAATATTGGCGGTTTGTCTCCGGATTGCCAGCATTCTATTCATAGATTTATACAAAGTAAGTAACTGAAGCCGATCATATTGCACCGTATTTTTACGACATTATAAATTTATAATATTTAAACTACCTATATGTGGTAAATTATTGCAAAAAGTTCAGTACTCAACAGCACTTAAACATGTAATTTTGCAAGTCAGACAAAAAGACCGACGACGCTGATGCCTGTCATTGTATGATGAAGCAACACCAGGTGAATTAAGTAGCGATATGTTCGTTTGTCATGCTTCTGAGCGACTGTGGCGAAATGGACTTCCTCAACGATGTGAGGGGGAAAGCTGATCATTCTTGATACGGTGGTCTACCAGTGTCTAACGATGTTTTTAGTGCTTCAATTCAGTTATTTTATGGCATGATTTAGCAACATGACAGCATGTAATATTTTAATACCACTTTTAAAGTAAATTGCTACATAAATAGGCATGATGAATGAGAAAATATTCTAAGCCCATGGTTAGATTATTAAAGAAATATTGTTCACGTATTTTTTCTTTTGTCTGAGAAACAAAAAAAAATGACAAAGATACAGCGCATTGAAATTTCGTATGACGTCACGGCTACGTACGATTTGTACATAGAGGTGACGTCGCCAGACCCCACTCCAGAACTTTGATGCGTCGTATCTATGTAATTTTTTTACTTTTACGGCAAACTGAAAAATACGGGTCCATTATTTTTGGATAATCTAAAAGGCGGACTTATTACAATTACACTTTTCTAACCCTGTCGTCACCCCTATTGTAACTTTGTAATATTGTAATAAGATTATCAAATATTTCTTAATTTAATCCTTCGAATTCGTCTCTATTGGATTCTCCTCGGTGAGTCCACATACATACGTATAAAACATCCACATATAAAAGGCGCTAACCCTGGGTTCGCCGCATTGCAGCTGAGGATGCAACTGGGAATGCACTGAGATGAGGGAAAGAGAGTTCATATAATACAAAATTATCAGGCGCGTTTGTGCTACCTGGATGCTTTGAAATGGATTACTTATTTGCATGCACACAAACGCTCGTAAAAACAATGTCTAATTTCGTTTTTTAATCACGGGACAATGCATTAGATGGCACCTACTTAAATAAGTAATTTATATCAAGTATTGTGTGTAGTGTTTGTTAATTAAAAGTGTTTCTCACGATGCATCTAGCTAGACGCTGATAAATGGGCCCATTTGTTGTGCACACAGTGTTCTGCGGCAGACATCTTCATTCCACAAACCATTCATCAGGCTGACAAAAGCTTAGAGGTACTGCCAAGGCCGCACGGATTCTACTGAGCTTATAAATCAGTAATAATAAATTTCATAATATAAGTAAGTACTTAGGTGTTATGCTTTTTGTATGATATGATATACTTACGGTATTTATGACACGTTTACGACCCATAACGGGTATGTTATGGGTCGTGAACGTGTCATAGGTCGCTTCTAGTAGATACCCTCATATTCATAAAAATTAACAACCATTTGGTAAACCTATTTTAGATAAAACATGTTTTATCCCTTTCCCTCTCTTTAATATTTGACATTGCAAGAACAAGACAAAACATATTTAACTAAAATAGGTTTAGCAAACGTTTGTAACTTTTTGTGAATAAGGGGGCTAGTGTATAAAAAAGGCCGCGCCTATAACAATGACGGCTGGGTTTTACACATGCCATGTGGTAAGGAAAAGAATTACAATGTTTTATTAGGTACATAAGCAACTATGATTTCATAAATATTGTTATTTATGAACAAATGCGTCAAGGTCTGGCAAATTGAGATGATTGTGGCATGTCATGAATGCATTATGTTTTTTGTAAAAAGTTCAGAGTCTAATTACTTGAAAAATCCGTCTGTTGTATGTATGGCTTGAGGTTAAGTATCTTTGAACAGATGTATCTTGATATTTTGTACACAATAGATTGCGCGAATCATTTATTTAGAATATACAACAGTTGGTATCTAACTACGTACGAGTTAGATATAATACTAGGTCTACGAGTATAAATGACTCCGAATTCGAAATCACCTCATCAGTCATCAGACGATAATCAAAATATTGAAAATATTAATTAAAAACACTCGTGCTCATGTTTCCCTATATGTTATGCTTATTTCCTTAAACAATCGTTTCATGGACAAGTGAGCATTCCAAACAGACCGAGACAGGCTGCAAAAAGCGTCTGACGAACCTACAACATCTACTACATCGACCTCTATTTCGACAGCCTAAGACTGTGCCAAGGAGCCTCGCCCTGCTTCATTAAATGTTGAAAGGAAATATAGGTAATATCTAGGTAGGTATTGAAGTAAGTCATCTTTCTAGACTAGACTTTTATTATACTACTCATTTTCTGTTTTTTTTTTTTACTGTTGACCTTGTTTGGATATTAATCCAAAATAAAGAATAATAACGTAACTCGAACTTCTCTATCTTTATAGTATGCACGCCAATACTAATCTAGTTACCTACGTAATTATGCGTGTGCATGCGTAGGCAATCAGACTTCGTGATTTATAAAGACCGCACCTCCTCATAAGTACTTTTACTTTCTACGCAACACCATTATTAGGTACCTATTGAATACTATAATAAGTACTTACTTAAATCTTATACACCTTTTATCTTGAATATAAAGGTGTTATTTAAAGATTCAGCATGCCATTAATAGGTCGCATAATCGAGAATTAGAGGTAGGTACTTATCTAACAGCCAGGTCCACATATTTGTTAAGATTGTAGGGGGGTTTATTATAGTAAGTTAGATAGCTATTGATGGAAAATCTGGAATTTCATATAAATAGATTCTTATGTTTGATCGACATCTTACTAAAAGTGGTTTATGGGTGATTGTGACTGACATAGTCCTAAAGCAGTAAATAAGTGCATAACTTACTTATTAATACTCAACTGTTCAAACTCATACAAACACCGTAAACGACACCAAGACCCACATAATACCTGTGCAATGAGTAAATCCGATTAATACGTTTAACACGAAGAAATCTTATCCAGGACCAGCGCAAAGCGGGACCAAGGTGTTGACCAGGAGTCATTGATAATGGTACACACTAGTCAAGTAAGAAGACCAGAAATTTCACTCGGATAGATTACCTTGTAGGAGAGTAATGAACAACTTCAGGCAGATATCACAAATTGCAATTTTCATTTCTTACTCTCTGTTAGACAGTCGACAAAAACGAAACACAATCATAAACTAATGAATGAAGGCTGCACTTTATGTCTCACGCTTGTGCAACTTTGAGGTTTGTTTAATGACTGTGACTTACTGCTACAAATAAGTATCTACCCAGATATTATCTAGCTGTAGTAATTATACGTCAGTACAAGGGAATTGGAGGGAACAATTCTCCCTCGCCTACCTAGGTGTCACAGAAGTTATGTACGGTCAGGCTTCAAAAATGGAGTCATAATTTCTCATACAATTAGTATGACAGATTATGACTCCACATTTGAAGCGTACCGTACGTCAACTCTCTTCATAACTTCCTATCATTTACCATCTCCACGGCATTCATCATCATCATATCAGCCGCATAACGTCCACTGCTGGACATAGGCTTCTTCCAAGGATTTCCAAAATTACTGATCCCTAGCGGCCTGCATCCAGCGCATTAAGGGGCTACCTGAATTTTTCGGGGTCCAGTGCTGCCCCTATTTGAAATTAATTATTTGAAAGGAAACAGAGATATCATTTAAAATTTTGTCTTGATCAGACCCCTTCAAAGTGTTTTATGAAGTACTGTTTACAGTTTTAAGTAGTGAAGCTTTTCTACGCACATTAGGCAAAAGGGGCGTTTTTCGCTATTGAGCGTAGAAAAGCTTTTATTTCAAATGGGGGCAGCATTGGACCCCGAAAAATTCAAAACTAGCAAACTTTAAATTTATTTTATTTTTAATATATGCGGGGCGGGAATAAATCCATCAAGGATTTGAATAATGGAATATGATTCGACATAAACTAATGTTCCAGCGGCTATACAGAGAAACATTGACCGGACCAGCCCACTACTTGTATATTCTAAAACTTTGGGACCAATATTCTAAATCTTTGGACCAGCCAGCCCAACTAGCATAGGAAGCTCATCCTAGATTTTCACGATTTCACGATGTCATAGGACACCGTTACACGATAGGTCACGAAAGAAGAAAAAATAAGTACACTAAAAATATCTGGGGTGAGAGATAAATTAACATCCAGTTATAAGTCATACTTTGTATTATAATATAACTTATCCAATACCTATTTAAAACTACACTAGCGTAGGTACTTACTGCCATTTTCTTTTATCGTTCAACTTAACAGATGCGCTGTTTCCCATGTTGTCCACACAGGTCGATCAGCTTACAAAACACTTCGATTGTTTTCGGTCTGCGCGCCACAAGCCAGCGTGAGCGCGTCTTAGCCATTCGACAATCCGAAACACTTTGCCTCACCACTCACGACAGGTGAACTGACTGGTGGCCATGACTTTCCCTCTCTAACAATAGGTACCTGCATATTTATTCGTCACTCACTTCCCTCTATAAATTAAAATTACACACCTCAAACTAGATTTGTACACGTAAAGCTAGAAAAGACATTATCTTATAAATAAACTAACTCTACTCATATACCAAAGGGTTGACCTCAACTCTATTAATAAATGTGAATTTGAAAAAGGTAAGTTTATTTGCTTATTTTCTTTCTACCTGCATCTACAAAGTGCGGGCCTGATTGGTACCGTCACATATACAACATAACCCATAATGGCATAGCATTAATATACGCTTGGACTTAGATACCCACCTTTCCCTTCAAATACCAGCTCGCCCTGCGGTATAGTAATCTAGTATTATACACAAATTTTATCTAGGTACCTATACGACTTACTCGTTTATGTACCTATATTGCTGACCCGCTACGGTATCATTTAGGGTCGAAACAAACGAGACGCAAGTTGCGTCGCGTAACAGCGCAAGTTGCGCCGCGCAACTCGCGCTCCGTGTGGCCGCTTTACCCGCGCAAGATGCGCTAAGTACATAATGACGCACACAGATTATTTGGTCAATTTAGCTGGCTAAAAGACAATATTGTCTTAGTGGATTGTCCTGTCAATGGTTTCGTCTGTATGAAGGCAATCATTGTCTAATTGGATTATCCCGTCAGTGGCTTCGTTTGAATAAAGACTCATTGACATGGCAATCCACTAAGACAATGAATTGTCTTAGTGGATTGCCATGTCGTTGTCTGAATGTAGACAATCACTGTCATAGTAGATTTTTCTGTTAATGGCTTCGTATGAATGAAGATAATCATTGTCACAGACAAAGCCATTGATAGGACAATCCATTTATGGATTGTCCTATCAATGGCTTTGTCTGAATTAAGACAATCATTATCTTAGTGGCTTGTCCTGTCTATGCTTCGTTTGAATAAAGACAATAAATTGGCTTAGTGGTTTGTCATGTCAATGGCGTTGTATGAATGAAGACAATTACTGTCCAACTGCATTCCACTAAGACAATTCACTGTTTAAGAAGGCTGATCTATCAATGGCTTTGTCAGAATGAAGACAATCATTGTCTTAGTGGCTTATCCTTTCAATGGCTTCATATGAATGTAAACAATGAAGTATCTTAGTGAATTGTTCTTCAAATGGCTACGTCTTAAGGAAGACAATGAATTGACTCAGTATATTGTCCTGTCAACGGCGTCGTATAAATGAAAATAATATTGTCTTGTGGATTGTCCTGTCAATGGCTTTGTCTGAATAAAAACAGTCATTATCTTTGTAGATTATCCTGTCAATGGCTTTGTCTGAATGAAGGCAATCATTGTCCAAATGGATTATCCTGTTAATGGCTTCATCAGAATAAATACAATGAATAGGCATGACGAATGAAAAAATATAATTTGCCTATATAATAAATATATTAAAAATATTGTACACTTATTTTTTTTTTCTCTGAGAAACAAAAATTTAAAAAGATACAGCGCATTAAAATTTCGTATGACATCATGGTGAGGTACGATTTTTACTTAACGGTGACGTCGCAAGCCCCCACTCCGGAAATTTGATGCTCCGTGTCTTTAAGAATTTTTACTTTTATTGTAAACTGAAAATATGGGATTTTAAGATAATCTAAAAGACGGATTATAATCATGGTAAGTTATTTACTTTTTGTTATTTTATTTCAACAAACTTATATCTACATATCTTTTATCTATATATCTAATAATTCAAGTTTTCATTTCTGCCGGCACTCCCCGAGTGCAACCCGTCGTTTTTTTTAAATAAGGTTCATTTTCGAGGGACAAATTAGGAAATAAAAAAAAATAGTTTTGCAAACCTTACTGTGTTATATACAAATGAAAGGTCTCGTAATTAGGATCTCAAATATATTTTTGCTATTATTGTAAAATAAATAAGTAGTTTTGATTTTATTCATGAAAAAAGATTTTGGTTTTTGTTTGGATTCTTTACTGATTCAACTGATGTATTCCACTAAGGCCACCTATCTGAATGGCACCTAGACCATTCCACATTGGACACCTAATATTCGCAGGTGCTTTTCATGGACTTTTTATTTTTACATTTTTGTCCAAGAAGAGCACAGCAGATGTAAAATTGCCAATTTTTTACTCGTTATGAATAAAATGTAGGTACTAATATATTTTAAAATTTTCTTTAAATGAGACCTAGTCACAATTCTTTTGTACGAAGTCCATGTGCGTAATTCGTATGGCCTTTGTTTTGACGGCCTCGGGCTCTGTTTATCCCGAAGTTATAAAGACGTGTTAATATGTCTGAATGTATGCATAATTAATTAACGTTTTAGTGAATTATATTGCTTTTATTCATTACTAGCTGTAACCCGCGACTTCGTCCGCGTAGATGTCGTAAATGGTTCTAACAGGATCTTTAATTGGTTTTTACCTCCCGTTCCCGTTCCCTTCATTTGCTAGAGCAAAAGAGAACAAATGATCTTCTCAATTTTTTTGTCTCTCACTCAAAAAATGAAGTTTCATAATAATATAAATTCGCAACCCCTAATGCACCCAAGGGAATGCAATTTTTTAAATTTAATTTCTGTATTGTTAATTTTTTTTGACAACTAATTCAAAAATGTCATGCCCTATTTCACCCCCTTAGGTATGGAATTTCAAAAAATTCTCTCTTACTGGACGTCTCCTAGTCACACTCTACCTTCATGCCAAATTTCATCTTCATTGGCTAGGTAGTTTTCGGGATTTCGTGATGAGTGAGTGAGTGAGTAATTTTCGCTTTTATATATTTAGATAAAAATTAAAATATTTAAATCCCAGCACTAGGCTGCTGATGTTTAGGTATACTTCGTGGTCAAAAATAGGTGCCCTTCGTGGAATAGACTAGGCTTCAGTCGCGCAGATACCATTCAGACGGGCGCCCTAAGTGGAATACCTCATTCAACTTTTATACAAGTTAAACTTCCATGGTGCTTATTATAAATTACGTGAAAAAAAATGTACGGTACCCAACATAATGAGTAAGCAATACTTTATTGTCCAAAAAATAAAAATAGTTAAAATGTAGCATGAGCGGTCAGATCGCTAAAAGCAAATTTCTTCCAGACAACCGATGTATGGAGAGAATATGGTGAAATGCCACCATTTTTAAAAAACAAGTCCCATAGACAAGGTCGGTTTTGTATTTCAAAAATAAGTTTTTCAAAACATTTTTGTCCCGCTTTCTAACACTACGCGACCTCTGTGTAGGCGCGTGCGAGCACGCGTAACGCAGCGCAAGTTGCGTTGAGACGCAACTTGCGCGTCGTGTGAACGATTGGTAGAAATTGTATGAAATGCTAGGTAAGCGCGTAACGCGACGCAAGTTGCGCGACGCAACTTGCGTCCCGTCTGGTCCGGCACTTAATGTTATTGGCACAAACCACGAGAACTACATACGTTGTTGGTGGGTATGCCTACTCAATTAATTTGTGCCTGTAATATAAAATTTATTATTCCTTACTCCTTCTAATGAAAAATATATGATAGGCTGAAAAACTGCATCAAAGACATATTTATCTGCCTGCATATTTGCGCAACTCTGTTCTGTCAGTCTGTCTGAGTCTGAGTTAAGAACAGCCAAATGGAAGACGTGAATCTTAAAAAAGTCGTGAATAAAGAATCACCATCAACATTTTACTACTCCATCAATAATGCTTATTCAATCTTGGAACTTTGCGTGAACCGGTGAACGTAAAAACTTAACTCCCCCTTTTTAGATTGGAATAATCTCTGGTCCTTAGAATATAAAAAATATTTTTCTTTTGCCCACATCTGTCATGCATGAGGGAAAAGTTGTAGCTTCTGGCTTGACATTGACAGCCGTCAGCCACTTTGTTTTGGCAGCTGACGTTTTAGGTGGTAGAATTTTGAGGTTATCTCCTTTACGTAAACAATACAATACATACTTATACAGTGTTTTCCCAAATGAAACAATTTTGCAGTTTTAACATTTTTACTGCATTCCGTAAAGCTTAAGTCAAAATAACACAATAATATGAAGAAAGAAGGTAACATGTAATATATTTGCACCTATGTTATGACGCTCTGGTTTTCGTGTTATTAATTGTTTTAACTATTTACAGAGGTTCAAAATATCTTCCTCAATATTTTGAGAGAAGAAGAAGATGTATCTGCTGGAGTTGCTGCTATAAAAACTCTGTTAACTGTCATAGAAACATATAAAGGTACCCAATATTCATGTTATGTTTTTGTTAGTTTTCAGATTGTTCTGTTAGAACTATGATGAAATTATGACCCTTTTTATGTAATAATAAATGTCCTAGAATTTTATATTTGCTTATATTGTTTTATAAGAACTTTTTTATTTTAGAAGATTTATTCTTTCAAACTTGGTTATTACTTAACGAGTGCTATTATACGACAAATAATTTTGACGATCTTTTATAAAAAGAAAAATAATATGGCCTTATTAAATCAGATAAAAAAATACCTATACTAAAAGTTGACAGTAAATTTCATCTTCCTCATACACATAGTCTTCTCATAAACGTCCCTGTTCTAGTAGACAGCACTAAGTGTTAATATAAACCTATTGTACAAAAATCTTATAGATTGTAATGTAAGTGCAATAAATCAAATAAATCAATCTAAAACTTAATATTTTCTTATTTAAGTGGGAACAGTAAGAGAACTAGACCTAAACCTCCAGTTAGCTGTAGAGGCGATGAGGAACTGCGACCAGCCCGTGGCGGCCATCTCCTCTGGGTGCGAGCTTTTTATGAGGTTTATAACTTTTGCCAAACTGGATGTCAAAGTAAGTTATTTTATCCTTTATTAGTCATATTTCTATTCCGAGTATTTGCCTTTATGCATTCGTTTGTAATATTTTTATATACCCTGTCTATAAAATATATCAAATACAGATTAAAAAAATCTAGGTCTAATACTGTAAGTGTACATTGTAACACTGTAAGTTTAATTAATAAAAAAAAATACAGGTGTTGAAATATTTGAGTAATATTACCTATTTATAAAAAAATGTTTATTGATTTTATTTAAAAAATTCACTAAACTCTCAAATATTTTAAATATAATATAGTAGATACAAAGTTGGTTTTATAATTATTACGAAATATTTTTATTCCAGTCATTTGAGGAGTGTGAGCAAATAATGCTGCAGCGAGGCCGGATATTCCTGGACAAACTACTGGAAGCCCGAGGAAAAGTGGCCAAGCAGGCTTTATCTTTTATTAGTGATGGCTGTGTGAGTATCTTACTTACCTATTTAATACAAAGAAAATCTTATTTAACCTACTCTGAATTATTCACATTACTTATTTCATGTGAACCTTTCAACAGAATATGCATTCCAAGAACACAGATGTATAAAATTTTATAGCACTTGTACATGTTTTCTGATATTGATACAATAGGGATGTGGACTGGGCAAATAATATATTAAATTATTTCGAGTTGACAGAACTCGATAGTCGAAAAATAAAGAACCAATTTTTTTTCCGTTAAGCTAACAGTGGTAAAAATTCACAAAGATACAGCGCCTCGAAGTTTCGGAGTGGGCGTGATTAACATCACGTTTGGTTAAAATCGTAGCTGATCGTGACGTCACGCGAAATTTAAATGCGCTGTATCTTCGTCATTATTTGCGAACCAAAGAAAAGAAAAAATAATCATCATACTTTTTAATAATATACCAAATGAGCCAAAAAAATTTTTGTCCACATTCCTATTGTCATAATATTTTTTTTCAATCATTGGTTGACTGACCCAAGTAAGGTTGCAGGAAAATGCTCGATGCAGGCTGCTGCCTGTGGCTGATATGATGATTGATGTTTCAGAAAATTCTCACCCACTCTCACTCCAGGGTAGTGCTACAAGCCATGCTGGAAGCAGCAGCAGCAAACAAGAGGTTTCAGGTTTACGTCACAATGTCCAGTCCAGACAACAGTGGGTAAGCATTAGAAATCTTTTATTTGCACTTTTCAGTTATGGAGCTGATGTATTTTTGTTTTGTCTGAATTATTATTATGTAGGTACTTGGCAGCTTTAAAAAAACCTGATACCAGTGTTGACCACTTGCACTCACGTAAAACTAAACGAAAATTATTATATATTTAAGATTAGGGCCCATTGTATGATTTTAAGGTTTAATGCATGAGTGAAATAAGTCAGAAAACTAAACCAAATATTGCGGAAAAAGTTGGAACCAAATTGAAATGCGCTCCGTCCCTTACACAGGTGAAAGATCATTCAGTTGGCTAACATTTTGGGTCTACTACCTTAGTAAGTTGTCAACCGTATCACACCTGTTACCAGAGGAGTAGCAGGATCTATGGAATTAGATTTGTTACAACCATGATAGACCTCCAAAGAACATACCTGCCAAAGAACATACCTAAATGCATGCATAACTTGTCTGATTTAATTTTAAGGTGACCAAACTACCCAAAAAGATTTTTTTTTTTCAGTATCCTCATGCACAAGAAATTGGTAGCTGCAGGCGTGGATGCCATCTTGATCCTTGACGCCGCAGTGGGCTACATCATGGAGCAAGTCGATATTGTGATGGTGGGCGCGGAGGGCGTCACCGAAAGTGGGGGCATTATCAATAAGGTAACATACAAACATAGGAGAAACAAAATCCTGGCTACGAAATATCCGAGAGTGGACCGGTATAGCGAGCGCTGCTGAGCTATTCCGCCGAGCTAAGACAAAGAAACTACACGAAGCTGATTGCCGACCTTCACTAGTTGGAGAGGCAACTTAAGAAGAATACATTCTATCACGTCTTTGTCCCTAATGGGGCAGACCGAGCATTTTGGATCTTATGGCTCTAAGCAGACAATCCTAAGGCCACACCCAAAGGCCACATTTAGCGTGATGGTGGGCGAGAAGGTGAAACAATCTAAGTTTCTTCTTTTCTCTCAGTCCAGCATTGAAAATAACGTTTCGTTTTATTGACCAATGCACCAAGGGATGTACATAAATTCATCATTCAAAGTATTTCAAAGACCCAGAAGTTCCATTTTTGAAACGCGTAGTCATCTAACCGAATGGTTTTTCTATACGAAGCCGATCGTTTAGTGACTCCGCGTTTGAAAAATACCACCACAAAGTAGGTAATACTTATTTACCTTGAAATCTCACGAGTACCTGCAGTTAACGTTAGTTTAATTAAATCTAATTATTTTTTCAGATCGGCACATACGGGCTGGCGATGGCAGCGCTAGAACTAAAAAAACCAGTATATGTGCTCACGGAGAGCTTCAAATTCTCCAGGATCTACCCGCTAAACCAACAGGACTTGCCCATCGAGTTCAAGCACCTATCCAGCGTCATCAAGTCGGGGAAGAATCTCTCACAGCAACATCCGCTCGTGGACTACACGCCGCCCGCGTTCATCACGCTCCTGTTCACAGATCTAGGAATCCTGACGCCGTCCGCGGTCAGTGACGAATTAATAAATTTGTATCTTTAGTTGCTTAATAAAATTTATTTATATATTTGTGTATTTTAATGCTTTTGTTGTAGATTAGAATCTAGATAAATCAGTCGGATTTTCACGGTAAAATTGTAAAATTCTCTATTCCGTTTTATGTATGTATCATGACAAGCAAGTTTAAGTACATATTGCTTTTTCAAAATGATAATATTTTGTACTGACTGATCATAAGAAATGTTTGATCTCTCAGCTCATTTGTTTTTTTTATAATTTGTTAAAAATTCTTGAGTGTGTCAATTTAAGGTTAAAATAGGTCAGATAGATTAGCGGTTAAATCATAGAGTACTATAAGGTTAAATCCAAGAAAACACGATAAGTATTGAATCAAAAATATCTGGCACTTTAATGAATATGTACGTAAAAAATATTTACAATCAGTACTTATAATAATATATCAACTAAACATTCGAAAACCTTTAGTATATCTCACTTTGTGTTACATTCACGAATATAACCTCTACCATGCACGAAATCGGCAAGAAATAAACATACAACATTATAGCTAGTTATTATGGAAGCACATACAGTTACACATGGAAGCTCAAATATCTCTTATTATCACAAACTCGTATTGCCAAAGAATGTTCCTTTTGATGATAAACTTTCTGACAACAACAAAATGATAAACAAACATTGTATCAATCTAAAATATAATGCTTATTACAAATTGGTTTATTTCATAAATCTTCAAAATTAATTCTCTTACGCTCTTGTTTAAAAATATTTGTATATTATTGCAAACTAAAATTAAAACTTTTATTTGTCTTATGGATAATAGATACATATACATAATACTAAAAAAAAACCTTATTTAAATATACAAGTTGGCTCTCAACTTTTTAATTAAGACATACTAATGATGAATTAATAATAGCATGCATATATTGCAAACAGACTAACATTTATTTATTTAAAACTTTACATAAACATTATCAATATCGATCACTCTTGAATAAATCAACTCGTTGACAGTAGAGATCAGTTGCAAGGGTTTCCACATTTTCAAATAATATATGTTTTACGTATATCCAGGACACTTACGTTTTCAATCCTAACACAAATATCAATCTAATCGTTAAACATCATGTCACTCGCTTTAGTAGATCAAAAAAACTTCATGTAGTATAAAGTAAAATGTCTTCATAAAATGAAGCATAATGTTCCGATTTACAAATACCTTGTAAAAAAACATTGCTGGTTACTCCGGTCTACTCTTAAAATTACAAAAATATATAAACTTAATACATATTTTAATATAATACTTGCGTTAAATATGCTTATAGCACATTTATTGAATTTTATTCATTCTTTTTTACACAGCATCAGCAAAGTTGGCCTGTGCCTTTACATAATTTATTAATCGGAAATTAACAAGCGCGCGCATCGCCGCCGAAAATGTTACTTTCTTGACCAGGGAAGGATATAAACTTGTATACCTACTTATGCGATCTAAGGCTTTTTTTTTAATTTACAGGCTTCGGTTCGCCCACACTACCTATTTATTTTATTCTTTTTCTCCTCATATAAAAACATTACTGTTGTCTTTATTTTTCCAAACCTCTTGCAGCTCAGCAGCAAGTGCCCATTCTTGCCAAGTTGCTTTTTGTAGTACTATTAGCTGCTGCTGAACTATCGGTTTTTAAACAATCGTGTTATCGTCGAATAGTAGTTGTGTGCATAACTTCAAACATGCTCAAACTAATGATGAGCCCAAAATAGTTATCAGCCGATTGTTTATAAGTTTGGTAGCAGATGGTGCAGTCGGTAGGACAAGGTTATCTATTGTATATGTTGTCTATGAGGGTGTATATCTGGTGGAAGTGGGGCCGCTTGTCTGGCTCGTACTCCCAGCAGCGCAGCATCAGCGCGTACACGTCTTCGGAGCACCCTTCGGGGGCGGGCATGCGATAACCTACAGAACACAAGACAAAATTGAAATCATTTTTTTTCCCGTTTTTTTACTATTTAGACGGATTTGTTTGGTAAAACCTAATAAATTCGATTTAAATAGTTATTACTTAATGTGTTGCATATAGATTTTTGTTCCTTGTGTTATTAATTTTAAAATATCAACAGCATTATTGCTGTATGTATCTCCATCATTCGTATTATGACACCTAGTTATTTCAGTATTGGTCGTACCTGTGTCTATTTTCTCCCTCGCGCGGGAGTTGCTCATGCCAGCATACGGGGTATCTCCTTTGGAGAAAATCTCCCACATCAGCACCCCGTAGCTCCATACGTCACATAGGGATGTGTATTTTCCTGAAAAAAAATAAAACAGACTCTGTATATCGAATCTATCTGTTTTTTTATTTCCACTAATTGTCTTGTTATAAATATATAATTGCCAATGTCTCTTCGGCTATAAATACTTCAAAGACACAAAATGATCAATCAGTGTTAGATTCTTACCAAAATTCAGTGCCTCTGGTGCCGTCCACTTGATCGGTATCTGCTTCATGCCGCCTGAAACGATATATTCCTCCTCTTCCCTGGACATGCCGAAGTCTGATATCTTGACAATGTTGTCATCTCCGACGAGACAGTTCCTGGCGGCTAAGTCCCGATGGATGCAGTTCTTGGACTCGAGGTAGCGCATGCCGCCGGCCGCGTCGCGGCACATCGCCAGCAGCGAGCGCGCGCTCAGGTTGGACGCGCGCGTGCGCAGGAACGTCAGCAGCGACCCACCTGGAGGGAATAGCAGATTGTTAAACAAGGGTTGTAAGTGATCAAATACCCGAGATTATTAGGCGTACGAGAGAGCGAAGCGAAGCATTTGCCCCATTTTTTACTGATACAGGCGTCAAATCCAAATCTTCACCTAAACTCTTCATTTTGGTTTTAAAAATATATCTTGCAATAATTGCCACAAAAATTTCATCAAGAAAATTAATGCGCTAAGCCGTATCTTTTTAAGGCCTTGCGCTCTTGGCGCATTCAGTCATTTGTGGTGGCCAGTGCGCTTGTTTTAAAAATTAAACTAAATTCATGCATTTAAAGGAGCCTCGATGGCCGATTTTCAAATTTACTTACCTGCCTACGGATGTAAATCGAATTAACAACCCGAATTTTGAATTAAATACAACCTTTCAGAGCTTGAATGGTGAAAAATATATAGGTCTGGGATTTACTACAACTTTTTTTTTTGTCAATCGGAGTACTCAAAATATCTCTATCTTCTTCTACGACTTCGCTTCAATCCAGTCTTAGCCTCGAAAGACTTTCAGATTGCCCAGAGGATATCACAATTTATTTTTCAGACTTACTAGTAAACCTACACAACAGCAGTCTAATCTAAAATTTTCATCAAAGCTAACTTGCCTTTTAAAGATGACTTACCTGGCACGAGCTCCATGACGATCATGATAGGCTGCTTCTGCACGGCGATGCCGATGAGCCGCACGATGTTGGGGTGCTGGTACTGCTTGAGGATGCGGCCTTCCTGCAGGAACGTCCGCTTCTGCTCCTCGGGCAGCGCCATCCGACAGGTCTTCACCGCCACTTCTTGGCCTGTTGTCTTGAGTCGCGCTTTGTATACGTCGCCGAAGTTACCCTGAAATTATTACCATATTGACTGAATTCTATAGTATGACGACTGAATGGTCATAATGAACGGTCATCATGCCATCCTGTCAAACAGGAGGTCCCGAGTTCGATCCCCGGTCAGGTCAAGATGGAAAATTATCTTTTTCAGATTGACATGAGTCTTGGATGTTTATCTATATGTATATGTATTTGTTATAAAATATAGTATCGTTGAGTTAGTATTAATTCTGTATTTAATTTCGAGAACTACAGAATGGTTGTTGTATAAGGTTACAATACTAATAGGTCAACTATTCCCTCCAACTGGAGGGTGTGGTGTTCTAAGATAGTTCAGACTCGTCTCTCACAATCTTTTGCTAACCATGTACCTATTTCGACGAACATTATGTTATGTAATATGTAAGACTTTAAAGAAAATAATAACCTTGAAATTTGCAAAAAAAAATTGAGTTTCCCATAACAAAAGTTTCGAACTTATTTGAGACTAGCTAATCTGTGTGATCTGTCTGTATATATTTATTTTATTCACAGGTCCAGTTGGGTCCTGATGGCGGTAGTAACGCCTCTGCTTATCGTTATTATTAATTATCATTAACATTAATTATTTTTGTTTAAATTGAAAGGCTACTTTTTTATAATTATTTTACGGCTCTGGATGCTAGTCTATCTTTATTTATTCACTTCTTTATTCCTAACCCTAACCCTAACTTTCAATCAAAGGTTGGTGTAGGTCCTTTGATTGCTTCAAGGGATCCTCTGGCGACAATTCTATACGAGCCCACTGGTTTTCATAGCTGATTAAGTGGTGGACGGCATCTAAAGACGCCCACCACAGTCCGCAAATAAATACCACTACAGTCGCACTATGAGTGTCCACTTTAAAAATGTTACATATTGTCCATGAGCATGAGCATTTATAACACTAAACTCCACCAATTTCTTATTATAAAGTCCACTAGAATCAATTATCAAAACAATTTAAAGTAAACTCCAACTGAACCCCTTAACTTCTCGCCAAAAACTCCGAAAGGCTACTTCTTTTGCAAGCTTCAGTCTCCCGTGAGACGTGAATAGTCACGAAGTGGTGTGAAACATCAGCAAAAATATTGGCCTTGGTATACGACTCAATATTTCAACCCTACCAGGATGTAAAGGAGTTGACTTTGGACAGAGAGAGATGGAAGGCATGGTTGCTCCACAGACAAGAGCTTAGCTCTTTAGAAAATATGGCTTGTAGATATTGGAATTAATAGTCGGTGGCTATTTCGGTTACCACTTACCCTTCCGATCTTGTCCAACAACTGCACGTCATCGTTGTTGAGCTCCCAGTTCTCCCTGGGCACGGCTCTCCTGAGCAGGGCTCCGCTGCGGGCCGTCACTGGGACTTCGCTAGTCCGCTGCCACGCTATTAGTTCCGCTACCGAAGGGAACGCTGCACCTTCGAAGCGGTAGTGACCCTGGAAGAACAATCTATATGTAGCCTATCACATTTGATGGAAGTCCTTCCGCATAAGTATCATAGGAATAAATCATATGAAATGTGATCTGTTCCGAGAGACTGTAAAAGACGCAATTTCTTATTTCAAAAGACTCTATGAAGTTAGTATATTACTAAACTGTTAAGCCAATCTAATAACTATGACCTTACCTAGGATAACGGTAACGCGTATTTTTAAATCTGATCAATAGAACGTAAGGTGGCAAAATATAAAATAACGATATATAATACGGATGGGATTTATTTACAACAGAAAAATTACAATATTAATTTATAAACTACCTATTGTAATTAAGCCTAAAAAGAAAAAAAAAGATAAAAGAAAAATGCATCAAAAAGAAGGGGTGAAATTCTTGAGACATTTTCCTTCTATGTACACAATATTTTGATGTAGATTGACTAACGGAACCACGCTACCACTAACGAATCAAAGTAACTATGCGCTTACTAATAGAATCACGATCAAGTTATAGAAATTTTCAAGAATAAAATTCGCCAGTATGCGTCTGTCTTGAAACGCGAAGAAAATCCTAAGTAAACACGCGGGCGACTCACAACAGACCGAAATATCTTTACAGCAAATAAAGCTCTGAACGAAACGAACTCCTGACTCACCTCCCGATACATCTACATAAACTAAATTAACCGGCATCAAGTACAGAGCAGATTGTGAAAACTTAAAGTCGATAAATTTGCTTTAAAATTGTGGTTCCACAGAAGACCAGTACTGCTGGCGACTTATGCTGACTGGAGATCGCTTTAAGAGATAAAATCTTTTTTTTTTTTTAGTTTTGGTTAAGGTAGTTCGTATTTTTTACAATGTTAAAGGTTTACTTATAAAATGTTTGTAAGTGTAAATTATCACTGAATAAAGATTTTTAAATTTCTATAAATGGAGCCCTCGAAAAAATTTTGGTATAGTAGATAAATATTAGAATTTAATGTACAAAAACTTTTTATCAAGCTATAGATCGATGTTTATCGACGTTTGCAAAAAAGTTGAACACTTTAAATTGAGGAAAGTTACTCAACTATTTTCATTTTAGACAAAAACAAGACTGGCTCCGATTATATTGAAAATACATACATATTATACACATACATATCTGAGGCTACCTCCAGTCTTATAGTGGGCGTGAGGTGGAATAGGGAACAAAAGTAAGTAGTGACGCAATGCTAACCGCATCATCTTATCGAGGGGATATCTTAGGTACATTCTGCGTAGGAAGAGAACTAACTGGAACATTCTACGTCTTTTCAGTTTTCTAGTCTAGCAATATTGGGACTTTGGGATCTTACCTCGGGCGTAGTTTGCACGATGAAGTGTTTGTGTTGTCCCCAACAGACAGACAAAACTAGCTGCCGCGCGTGGTTCCTGGTGGTCTCTCGCACCAGGTAGTCGCCGTCGGCTCGCAGCAACCGCACCACTTCCTCCCGAGGCAGGACTCCGTGGAACCACTCCTGTTCCACCAGAGAACGTTCCGTCTCACTCACGCTCACCTGAAATAATGTTTTTTGATGAACAAATAAGTACCGAAAATGAGGGCGTGAACTGTAAAGATCACTTCTGCTTTATTTGACTCAATTAAATTATTTTGAATGTTCGTAAATTTTGTTAAGATAATGGTAACATTGAAAATATGGAAAGATGAATCTTTACGAGAAAAAAATATATAAGTATAAACATAATGTGGTTCCATAAGCTATTACTGTAATTAGGTAAACCAGGCATTTATCTCGTAACCATGTGCAGTAAACGTGATTGTTTTGATTATATTGTTTCCACAGCATGTGCATTTTTTTAATAATAACATAATTACTGTATCGCGTTATTCATACAGTTGCATTATGATTTTATTGTAGGAAGTAATGTTTTATAGCTGCACGTGAATGATAATTTTGTTGTGTTAATACCGACTAAATATCTATATGTTTAAATTATGACTAATACTTATAATTTACAAACATCAAACCATGCTTTAAACAAATTTGTTTTGTTATAAAAACAACCTATTCGCGAAAGGCACGTACGTGTTAGACCAAAAACACAGACATCCTCACGAAAGCGTAGAAACATTTTAAAATACACACAAATTACAGCTTTCCAAAACATACGTATTCGTTTTCGATTTCTTTTTCTATTTCGAGTTGTAACTGTTTCAATCGCTTTTTCCTCCGAGGCACGACCACTGGTGGGGGCAATTCCGAGTGAGTTATGTACATCGAAAACGGATCCATGCCCTCCAGCCGTTAATATTCGCAATAAAACACAACTCTCCGATACATGATTATCTTTTTATCTTCATCGGCTGAAGGAAATACGAGAAAAACAGGATGGAGTTGACGTAAAACACGCGACTGCTGAGCGAACAGACTTCACGTAAACAGTGAAACATTTCTGGAACGTCGCGAGTCGCAGCTTCACCTTGATTTTGAATTTGAGTGTAGAAGAGCCGGTGCTATTTTAATTTCATTCGAAAGCGTATTCCGGAGCGAAGTTCGTGCGGTGCACGGGATAAATATAGGACTGACAGGTCGGATGTTCCAATTTTAAGTGGCACGCTGTAAGAGATAGCAGTCGCATGCATCCTGCAGGCTCCATGCCATGCGCGCGTGATGGCGGTTAGTGGCACTCACCACACTGTTAGGACAACTATTGACAACACTGCGTTTCTTCCTTCTGTATCTGAACACGTTTTTGTTGGGCACGCGGCAATGCACATAAACATCTACACGGTTGCGCAAGCGTCGCTTCAGGACCCTGAGTCGTCCTTTGCGGAGAGCGAGCACTGTTACCGAGTCGGCCGGGCCTTCGCTGCTGCTTCGATACGTCTTGGGAGGAAGCGCCGGACTTGACGGAACTGATTTGCGCCGGAAAGGCCGGGTGAATAGTTTGAAGAACGGCCTCGGTGGGATTATCGAATGGAGATGCAACCGCAATGTGTCCATTGACGCTTTCGAGCCCACCAATGAACGCTCCTGATGAATATTGCAATAATTCAGAATGCTAAGAAATGAAACCAGATTTTGTAAGGTGTGTTTACTGCCTTTTCGGTCCTTCATAGTCATAACTTATAATATGTAAATACTAAGATCGATAAAGTAGGTATTAAAATTACCTCAACTTTTAACTCAAAAATAATATCTCGAGAAAAGTCTCTTCTGTATCCGTTATCAGATTGCATTGTTTTTAATATATTTTGCTTTTTAATTAATATGTTTTTATATCTTATATTATTATTAGTAATAATCGTATATCTTTCAAAATTACATATTTTGCGCCGCCTTCAAAAGACTTCTTAATCTCGGCATCACCAGTGGGTTGACTGGTAGATAAAGCCTATGGCTTTAAGTCCGCCTATTACATTTGTAATAAAGTTAAATAAAAAAACAATGTTAGATCGATCTAACCCTAAGATCTAACCACGCCTTGGTCAGATTTCAGTAGTCTAGCTAAAGACACTTTTAATATGAGATATCCGTTGTTAGATCGATCTCCATGTAATAAAAATTGTAGATCTGCCATGCCATGCATGTACCTGATGGTCCGGCGAGCTGCCGTCCAGGCTGTCGACGCCGACCGTCTCGGCGGATAGGTCCGGGCAGCCGCTGGGCGCCTCCTCGCAGCCCAGCTCCGCCAGCGCCGCGCGGATCATCTCCGCCTGCTTGGCGCATTTCCTTTCTGATACACGGAGTTCTAGCAATTTCATTGGTTCCGAGGTCGTCACTGGAATCGGAGGTGGTGAATGCCTGTAGAAGCAAATTGAAAATGTTGTACATTATTCAAAATTTGTCCATGTAGAATGTCTTTTGATTGGAAAACATCAGATTTTCCTTTATTTCAAACCAGATTTGAAACTCTATCTATAGCAATGACGTTAATTCTGGTTAAAATCTTTGTTTCATAGGGATAAACTGGAGCATACAATTAAAACAATAAACAAGGCATGAATAATGAAACAGAGTGCAAGTTAAATATATATGTAGTTATGATAGCTGACTCACCTATCAATGCCATTGACGCCATTCGTGAGCCCCGTGTTGTTGTTCTTGCAGACGCCATTGCCTATGATCTCCGGCCCCTGCAGTGCCATCTGCTTCTCCCTATTCTCTTGCAGGGTAGCCTCCAACTCAGTGAGCTTTTCTTTCAACCACTCCACTGTTAGGTTGTCTACCGTCAGTTGATTTGGCTGCAACTTCCCACTCGTATCTTCGACTAGACTTTCATCAAATGTGAATGAAATTGGTGTTGAAGGAGGTGATCTGGAACATACAAGTTTTTATGATATTAACTTAATTCGATTTACATTAAAAGATACCATGAACAATTATAATGTTACTCGTACGATGAATATACAGGGAAAATATTCAGTCTTTACAGGACTTTTATGCACGGCTAAACTTAGCTAGCAAGCTAAGCGATTTCATTCCTCATTCACATATTTTAGTTACTTCTTGTACTATTGAAGTGTTACCTAGTAGTAAAGAGGAAAGTGTGATTCCCCGTATTAGATAACACAAAAGCACCTCTACATAAAACAATAATAAGTACCTATAATAACATATACCTACACGCGTAAATGAATAATACTTGACTCACTTGTACTTCTCTATAAATTCTTTGTATTCGTCCTGCGGCCTGAGGTTCTGGACGTTGGTTTCTATTTTGTTCTGGATTTCTCTGAACTTGTCGGAACTGAAATCTGTCCTTTGTACTACTTCTAGTAAGATGCCTTTCCTGTAACAAAACACAAGTATAAATGAACAGTTCTTATAGTAAAGTAAATTAATTTTATAGGACGAAGAGCTAATTTTATTAGTATTTCTCAAATATATTTCGGCAATCTTTATCAGCTACCTCAAAATGATTGTGTACCCTAGATTCCTTTAATAAATGAAAAGTATAAATGAACAGTTCTTATAGTAAAGTAAATTAATTTTATAGGACGAAGAGCTAATTTTATTAGTATTTCTCAAATATATTTCGGCAATCTTTATCAGCTACCTCAAAATGATTGTGTACCCTAGATTCCTTTAATAAATGAACAGTTCTTATAGTAAAGTAAATTAATTTTATAGGACGAAGAGCTAATTTTATTAGTATTTCTCAAATATATTTCGGCAATCTTTATCAGCTACCTCAAAATGATTGTGTACCCTAGATTCCTTTATTAAGTCTAGCTAGCCTTGTATAAGATCTCATACTTTTAACTGATTTTTGTTCACTATTCATGGCTCTACATCCAGTATATCAAGACTCTTCACTCATCTTCCGATCATTTTCTCTGATCCGTTAATGTTGACCTGCGAGGTCGTTCTGAACCAGATACACGCCCATGGCAATATCAGTGACTAACCCAAATAGTTACTCAAGTTCCACCTACTTGGAGGTGGCGGTGGCTTTGCCTTGCCGTCGCTGCTTGTCCAGCAACGCCGACAAAGCGGCGTTCTGCAGGGCCCTCTCGCACTCCGTTGCCTCCGCCAGCAGCAGCACGTACTCGATATGCGCCCGATGCAACCTCTGGCACGCCTTGCCGTATTTGTCAAATAATCAAGTTCCCCCCCTAGCAGGAGGTGGCGGTGGCTTCGCACTGTCGCCGCTGCTGGTCCAGCAACGCCAACAAGGCGGCGGTCCGCAGGGCCCTCTCGCACTCCGTGGCCTCGACGTACAGCAGCACGTTCTCATTTTGCGCCCGTGCAGCCTCCGGCACGCCTTGCCGTATTTGTCAAACAATCAAGTTCCACCTACCAGGAGGTGGCGGTGGCTTCGCCCTGCCGTCGCTGCTGGTCCAGCAACGCCGGCAAGGCGGCGGTCCGCAGGGCCCTCTCGCACTCTGTTGCTTCGGCCAGTAGCAGCACGTACTCGTTGTGCGCCCGGTGCAGCCTCCGGCACGCCTTGCCATACTTGTCCCGCGTCTCATCCAGTTTTCTTCCACCGCGACCCGTGGGACCTGTAATCATACATATAATATAACATGGTGATAGGTAACTGATAAAACAAGGTAACTGAACACAAAAAAGAGTTTTTTTTTTGTCTGTCTGTATGTATTACCACGTTAATCTTCGAAACTACTGGCGGCATACTCAGAGCAACATATAGGCTTGTTTCATTAAAATCTTATGTCAGGAAAAATGTGTTGTTATTTTTAAATTTCATGTAAACGAAGTCGTGGGCACCAGCTAGTACTAAATAAAATACTATAAATATCTTTTTTTTTCATATACCCCACGTTTATACCTTCCATTTTGTACATATTGAAAACTACTAGATTGACATTCGAAGTCTAGTACATAAATATGCGATGTCTAATATTTTCCTTATTTAATGCTCGTTAAAAATTAACACTAACATATTTATTTATCAATTGAAACACCGATAGTTACAGTTAGTTACTGCAGAGTGATTAGTAATTAGTAATATGTACATATATCAATTTCGTTCGTGTTTCTATTTGCGTACAATTGCTAGAATTATTTTATGAATTACTTGGATACAATCAATTTGCCAGTCGCAAAAATAAAATACTACTAGGTAGTAAAGACTGCAATTTAGAATAAAAAAACAAGTAAGTACAGTTCAAACTTTATACATCCTGCTTGCCAAACTTTACCCGATTGTCCGGAGATAAGTTTTATATTATCTTGACACCGATTACTTTCAAGATAAGCATAAAACGTAAAAGATAAAGTTCATGACATTGCGGCATATACCAGTTTGAGAATTTTAATTCTGTACATATTTGTTCATTAATTTTATTTTACTATAGCAAAAAATTTTATTTAGTCCGTCAAATTACGTCATATTACATTTTACATAAGGATTTTAAAAAATCGTCTTTTGTATGTATATTATATGTCCATCTATAATATTTTAATAATTTTTGTATTTAAATGAGTTTGATATTTTTAAGTAAGGGCTGTAGCCAAAACTAAGGGGTGTTTCCAAAAATACAGTTTTGGAAAAATGCAGTTTGGCGTACATAGCATGTAAGCTTACTTACAAATAAACTACTAACTACGTACAAGTATCTATGTACTTAAAACTATAATTATAGTTCAGAAATAAACATGAATCTTATATTACATATGTCAATATTATGCGAACTTACACTTACATTTAAGGTAGTTCTCTTCGAACTTGGTCCTCATCTGCTTGTAGGACTCCAGGCACTTTTGGTACTCGCTCTGCTTCCTTGTCACTTCCTCCGAGAGCTGATAACAATGAAAGTAGCTTTTTAGTTTTGTTACTCATTTTGACTAGTCTTGTTTCTAGCTACTTTTCTATATTTCGGCTTAGCCAGGTAAGGTAGGCTAAGCTGAGAATACTTTAAGTCGCACCCATGACTCTGTCTCATCGTGAGAGATTTCGTAAAATACTAACTGAAGTATGCTAGATAAGATATCAATAATATTGTTAAAAGGTTTCTTTTTAATAGATTACTTAAACTGAAGTCAGAAGCCAAATTCCAGAAGGCAGAAACCAGAAGACTGCACTATTACGACAGTGTCAACAAATCTCTAATCTTACGAAGAAGACCTGCAGAGCAACGCGACGGATACAAAACAACAAAGCAGTCTATTATCCTTCCAAGTATATATCACACACCAAGTACTATATCTATCCTCCCCATACTGATTTGATGCAAGTATTCGGTCGGTTCTCTCAACTCCCTCTCTCTCCCCTACTCCCTGACTGCGAATATCTCCTACACTCCTTTATCCCTATCTACAAGTCCAACTGGTTTCTCGAGCCATGAGAGTGGTATAACGAGGTTTGGCGTCGCCATGTTCTAGGGACTGAGGACGATATACATGCATCGGCTTTGGTCTGCAAGCGTGATGACGTACTCTCCAAGGTTAACCTCATTCATAAGCTCTTGCAGCGTAACTGCTGGCTGGGCGGACTCAGAACAGAACAGAAGTTTTTTTTAATAGATTACTTTTTAGAAAGCGGAACCATCTCGTTAACACACTTAACAGTACCCTTAAGATACAGGTTGATTTGCAGGCAAATCAAAAACCCCCGACGCCACGTCACCGTCTCAGTGATAAGTGGCGGAACTACATAATATTCTAATCAGTAGCGCCATCTATTATTTTCCAGGTAAATTACAAATCCAAGCTTTCAAGCGTTAACACCTAATAACTTTTAATCGAATGAACCGATTTTCATCAAACATGGCTAAGAACCACTGATAGGGAAGAAATATTCACGTAAAAAAAAGCGGCATTTAAATCGGTTCATCTGTTCGAGTGCTACGATACCACAGACAGACAGACAGCTAGACGTAAGCGTCAAACTTATAACAACCTTCTTTATTGTCGGGTGTAAAAACGGCCGAAACTAGTAGACGTGCATTACTGATACGTTCACAACTATAACCACGGCCTGTAGGCCGTGGTTATAATATAACAATTTTCACAAGGTCTAGCTTTATACTTAGAGATTAGCCTATTCTACTCGTTCGTACTAACATAGACGAATTCGTTCGTCCAGTACATAAGAGGAGGATTGCCAAGTGAGGTAGTCAGTATACCTCACTTGGCAACTTTGTATCAGAGCAAATAAATTCAAAGCTTAAATAATTTATTAATGAAAACATAGTGATTGTAGGCTGTCAGTAACATAATAATATTGAATTCAATACTGAATATTTATACCGCCCACATGGCACACGAACAATACTCGTTCGCCATGAACCGAGCAGACTTAGATGAGCTTCCGTTAAAGTTTAATATTTGAGATGATCCTTTAGTGCTTTGAGCTTGTTTCATTATAGGTTGTGGGTATATGCGTGATATGGTAAATAAATACTGCTCTAATCTAAAACTAGTGGCTCTGTGAGCTGCAGACCTTGTGAGTCACCCCCAACCCAACCCATAGAAGTTTATGGGATAAAAAAGTTAAACAGACAAAAAAGTTGCGTTCATTTTGGGAACGTTTTTTTGAAATCACTGAAATAAGATTTTTTTATAGTAGTCGAGCCCCATATTTCGCGAGATCACACAGACTGACAGAAGGACGAAAGCATTTTTGACCAATCTCGAAACTGGGACGCTTAGGCTCGCTCGCGAATTACCTATCTTGTATGATATTCCATTTAGTAAGTGCGGGGAGAAATAAACTTTTGGGGCATTAAACCAACCATATACTCGATGGTGTTATTGTTAATCATTTGCTCTCCAGTTTACTTAGCGTTGCCTTTGCGTTTTGCTCTTTACATTATGTAAAAAAAAGACTTGAATGAAAGATAAAAATGTATCTTTAAACTAGAATAAACATAGACAACATTCAGATCAGACGTTTACGAATCAATTATCGTGACGGCCATAATACAAACAGCCGGCAGACAGCCACCACGCGGCGTGATCGCCACCGGAAATGGTCTGGATGGTTGAGCCGCCTGCCGAGCCTCGGTGATTTTCGCACCGGTGGGTGGTTATCACTAAAATCGTCGCAATTTTATACTTACCTACACTTAAGGATTAATTTGCCAATGCATGGATCTCTTCGTTAGATCTTTCGTGAAATTTATTGGATAGTACCTAATTTATTTGATGTTTTATTGCGAAAATAACGTGGAATCATAGAATTATAACACACAGAGGTATCTCTGCGTGAAATCATATAATTATACTGCGTGGAACAAAGATTTAGAATATACAAGGGCGGAGAATCAATGTCAATAGACGATGCGATCAGCATCCCGTCACAACTGACAACGTGCGTCACAACGAGTATTTTGACAAAACTTTTTCCACCTACACGCCCAAAATCATGTACAGGTAGTGGCCGTTAGGTCCATGGCTTGCATAAAAAAACTGATTATGCGTATTATCTCATCTGATATTTTTTAATTTTTAGTCCTTAATCCTTTTTTTAATACGACGACTACCCAAGGATTTAAAATCATATCTAACATTCATCATCCTAAATATTTTTGCTAATTATCCACTTCACACATTAGGTCAAAAGCGTCAAGCGTCAAAAACTAAATAAAGCACATCACGATCATCATTATACATGAATCAGTGATCTTAATGGCATAAGTTTAGGTATTATTAGATTATATATTATCAACTTCCAAAGCCCAAATTAAGCCGGCGGCTTGAGACACGCATATTAAATACACGTTATAGTTTAGAGGGGGGAGGGTAGTAAAAATAACGTCAAAATATAAAACCCCATACTTCAGCCATTTTTAAAAATTTTGGAACTCTGAATCGTCAAAAATATTCTATGTAAGTAATTGTCGAACGTGGTCACAAAACACGAGAATCGGTTGAGAATCACGAGCTTTGTCAAGAACAGACGGCAAACTGGACATACGGACACACCAAAGAATTTTTGGCGAAGTTGAAACCACAGAATAAGTACATATACAATAATAGTACAGCTGAAACTTCACTTACTAATGCATACCTTCTCGTATTATGCGTGAGTTGCGTGACTGATATTTTATATTATAACAAGCCATTTCTGTCCCAATGTTGGGCAAAGGCCTCTTTCTCTCTTTTCCATGTCTGACGGTCTAAAGCTTTTATCTTCCAGTCGCTATAGTATTTGTTTATTTAGTCGCCATCTAGTCCTAGGACTGATATAGAAGAGTAAATCCGAATACAGTCTTTTTGAGCTTTTAAGTTTTTCAAGTTTCTCGTAGGCAAGTATAGACGGCTTTTAAAAACATGTTCTTATATTTTATGTATTGTTTTCCTCGTGATATTTATATATAAATATTAGCTGTTTTAACTGTAGTACAAACAAAAGCATCCTGCCAAGACCAAGATAACTTACGTCAGCAGTTGCGTTACCGGATGCTCGATATCGAGATGCTATTGATCCAGTATAATTCATTTATACATCTCTGATACGTCGAGTAGAGATATGTTCATAATCATAATACATTTATACTATTATATCTTTCAAGATAAAGTCAGTTACACATAACATACAACCCGTATTATAATTTATAAGGTCTTGAAAATGTCCCAAGTGACAAGTCTCACAATATCAGGCATGAAATTTCGATGTTTAAAAGCCGTTACCCGTTGCACATTGAGTTATTATGTTACCTCTAGCTCAATGCCGTTGCACAATGAATTAGCGTTGCATCTTTTATCAACCCGTGACTTGCAAGTTGCAGGCTTGCATGTCGGTACAACGATAATGCACCCCACGCAATTACAGCGGTACCGTATTTGTACTACTTGAGTAGGACTGTCATATCATTTATCAGAGTAATGTTGTATTAAATGAACAGCCTGTTTAAATTGTCCTCAAGTCATTTAAGCTGCAAATAAAGGATAAATAACATTAAAAGTACATTTATAATTCTGAAACTTATTATTTATCCTTACCTACTACACTAGGTAACCAAAACAACGCTACTACTTGGTAACTACTAGGTAACTAAAGGTACTTCTCACATCTGCCATACTGAATGTGAAATAATTTTACTGCTTACCTGCTTACCATTTTGCAACAGCTGACAAAATGTGAAAGTAATAGTAACTATCTATAAATACTTATAACACCATAAACGATGCCTCCATTTATACTTAATGTTTTTTGCTAACGTTCAAAAGCTGGCGAATATAAAAGATATTTATAGGAAAATAAAAGTGCAAAAAGGTGAAATAAAAACAATGCGGCCCAGAGCAGAGCCCTGTGGTAAACCGCTAACGACTTAGGTAGTTCATTGACTTGAACACTCTCGCTCTAACTTGTATTTGGACATATCGACAATATATCGTTAGCTTATATGTAAGAACCAATTCGTTAGATGGAGAAACTAGGAGTTTCACGATAAAGTAACGTTTTAATCATTAAATTTACGAAATGTAAGAAAGGTGTAGTAAAAGAGTAAAGTAAAATAAATTTCTAAACAGTACATCCTATTTGCATATTCATTATAGACATAAGATTTGTTCCTATAATTTACTGATGATTGCGATGAAAAGAGAAAGTTCAGATGCAATGAGTTTGCAACACCATTGTGTAAGTTGACTAAAAACCTGTCAAGTAAGTCAGAGGAAATGGTTAATGCTACAGACGGTTAACGCTGACAACAAGTTTAATAGAAGCCAATCGCTGCAGAGTAAAAAATTGAACAAAAGCGGAAAAAGACATTGTCACATAACTAAGTAAAGCAACAAGATAAAGGAATTGAATAGCTTATAGTATTCCGAGATTTTTTATAATAAACTGGCCAAGTGCGAGTTTATTAACACTCGTGGAGAGGGTTCGGTACAATGCCAAAGCCAAGTGTTTTTAATATCACATCACAGTAAAATGTGAGTTACCTACTACCAACGTTATCTTGTAGTGTTTTAGTGAACTATTCCCGTAAGTAAACGTATTATATTAAGTTTACCACTTTTTTTTCAATTGATAGAATCCTTATAGGTTTTCCTGTGATCTATAAGCAATAAACTACATTTCGTATTTTATTTTTTTTCAAAATTTTAGGCTCAGAAGTTTCGGAATCGGGGTGGCCAATTTTCGTCTTTTATGAATAAAACAAACTATTTATTTTACAATAATAACAAAAATATTTTTGAGATCCTCATTACAAGCCCTTTCATTTGATGCGATACAGTAAGGTTTGCAAAAGATTTTTTAATTTTAATTAAAAAAATATATTTACTTTGCACATCTGTGGGGTCATAGGATTACACCATCGTACTAAATTTCACTTGATTTGGTCCAGTATATTCGGAGCAAATTTCCTGGGACAGACGGACGGACAGACAGACGCACGAGTGATCCTATAAGGGTTCCGTTTTTTCATGTTTTGTACGGAACACTAAAAATGTTCGAAAGGGGAGTTCAAACCTAAAGGAAGAATAACCAAAATGATAAATTAAAATATGGGTACTAAACACCACGCATAAATTACCTTGAAAAGCAACGCCACTGTTTACTTATGAATAATATTTAGCTTGGTATAAAATGTTAATCGAATTATTTCACAAAACGTAGATAATAATGTAATAATTACAAGACCAGAACACCAGAACCATTGAGCTATATGTACCCACAGTACATATAACTATTGAGGTAATAATTTTTAAATAAAAAAAAAGATATAGAATTTGAAAATGAGACACAGGAAAGACATATTTGTGCCAAAATTAAAAAAGACTCAGATCATTATAACCGTTACAAACAGACAACAGTCGTTTGTAAGTATTTATAATCATTCTATTGTCACCGGTGACCTAAATACCGTAGCAAGAATCTGTAAGCGAAGTGCAACTCCGCATTCCAACCCGAGGATGCTTTGATACGTAACGTCATCGACAGTTAACGAACTGATCTCACTCGTACAATATTATTAAGTAAATAATACGATAGTCGTCCTATAATGAAGTCGTATTTTCTGTGTCAAACGAAATAAGATTTTGTCATCTCATCAATTCATCATACATTAATGCTCAATGTTGCTTGATACTGAATCGTGGATACACAGAACGTCCATTTTGCGTACGTACCCTGTTGGAGCAACCCCCCTGTTTTACAAAATGTTATAATTTATTTGGCGAATATTCGTTTCTTCTCATACCTCCTTGTTAAGAAAACAAACGTATGATATAAAATGATAAAACTTTATATTATGCTTGCAAACGTTTCTAATTTCCATCACAATCGACTAGAAATGTATGTCAGGCATCCAATAATATTGCGAAACGTTATGTAATTGACACATACCAACTTATTCTCTGCGTCGCTTCAATGAATAGATTATGCTAAAATACAATCTTACATTCAAACGTTTATTAAAGCTGTTGTTAACGTAAACGTAAGTCGATAGGTAATGTTGAGATGAGACCTAGAGAAAAATGTTGAATAAAACGACAAGGCAACAGAATCATGGAATTGACAGTTGCAAAAGTCAATGACCTTACTAAGGACTGGCGTCTCATAAAATTAATCACATGCAAACTACGTAGTTTCAAATTATATTGTAAAATGTATACGCAAACAGTACACTGCCACTGCTAAAACAAAACAGAAGATTGCGAGTAATATTGTTTTAGCGTCATTTGCCGAAACGTAAAAGGCAGATCATTACCAAAGGCTGTGTCATTACGTTCTTCTGGGAATCGCAAAGTTGTATGGCGTGAGAATAAAGCTAATAAACAAGCATTGAAAAGCAATTTACAATACAGCAGCCGCGATCGTTTTGCCGTCAACTCTCCATTGCACGCCACTTTCGTGCTAGACACCTTGTAATTAGTGACACTAATCCGTCATGATAACTTTCATCATGTACTGCATCATTTTCGTACACTCAGCTAGTTCACATTAATCAAAGAAAAGCGAGACTTTAACGGACATATTATCGTTTCTGCAGTAATATATCTGCAAATACAAACTCAGGAATTATTTAGACTGTCATAAGAGCCCTTACTTTTACTTTAAACTCAGCTTCTTGTTCATGTCATCAACTATACTAAAGGTATTCAGTCAGATTTCATTTCGTTGACTTCATTCAACTCGGCCAGTGTGAAGCGTGTTTCAAGGAGCGCAGTTTATGACAGCAAACAATATTCTGACGGGTCGTTACCCCGACCCACAAACTATACGACATAAACACGGCACTTTGAACCGCCGCTGCCTGTGGAGAAAGCAGTTTCTCGGAAAACAAGCGTACTTTAACAATTTGTAAATAAAATTAAAATAGCATTACGTGTACCTTAGTTGGCCCTTAAATGACTTGTCGCAACAATTAGCCTACCTACGGACCACCAACGAGCGGTTTCTTTTTCTAAGAATGAACATATCGAACATGTGTGAAATGCAGAGAGAATTATCCGTAATAAGTATTTATATTATAGTACTCTTTTTATCTACTACATATCGTTTTTCTTCGAAATAACCACGGCCCATAAAACCTTTTAGCATTTATATCTAACATCTGTTTGTTGTGGTTGCTCAATCAACTGATCATAAAACTTTCATTGACACGGATGAAATCACAGATAAATGTATGGATCACCCAATTTTATAGCTATTTGTTTCAAACCCTATAAAAATATGAGGTTTTTAAATTACTTCATCTTATCGAACGATGAAATATTTCATTGAAAGCAAATCTCCTAATGAATATTTCTAGAGTGTACCTAATTCATTTGTATCGTAGACCTATGATCACATCGTTTTTTTGTTGAATCTTCTTTATTTGCTTGATAAAAAATAAGTTTTTTTGTCCTTACCCTGTAGAGAGTTTTCCATAATATAAGTAATTTATGAAAACAATATGGTTGCTTGTAGATTGCGAAACTACAAAGATTTATCTGGTTTACAAATTAGCAATGAAAATGTCATCGTCGTATGTTGATACATTCCAGATCCTGTTCAGTCACTTATTTCGAAAGCCAATCTCATTGATTTAGCACCAAACGTGGTGGCAAACATAACCTTGCATTGCGAAAACAGAAAGGATAACGTTGGCTTGCAGTATGAGCAGGAAACAATATTCATAGCTGATGTATGGTTGCGCTTGAGAATTCCAATACTCCACGGCGCACAAGTAACATTTTAATTGACTATGAGTCACTGGGAGCTTTCTGTAGGGCAATTTCGAATGCAGCATAACATGTTTTTCTTGCACATAGCAAATGAAGGACCTGCCCGGGGCGAATGACGTGGCACTTCAAATTCCAACCACGTCGAGTATCCGCACGCACTAAATACTTTATTTTATTAACGCAGTAGCTTCGATATACATATATGCTTTTCATCTGATTTAGTATCTTAACGTTCAATTTTAAAATAAGCAACTTTACTTCTTATGTAAGTGATAAATAATCAGTCAAATTATATAGGTATCTATTTGATAGACTATCACCATCATAAAATGTTTTACTTCTGAACTCCAAAGATTATCATATCACCAATAACAATAAACTGAAATGTACGCAGACAGCTATTTTATAAACACATTTGCATTTATAATAAATCTATTTATATTCCTTTTAGCTGCGGATTATTATAATAAATATCAGTATATAGTATATCATCATAACATAATATATCTAACAGAAACACTGCACAGGTGGCTTTGGAGCATAAATCTTGCGCGAACAAGAAAGCCAAATGGTCGCTGGCCAAGAAAGGTGTGGTCGGTGCAGGTCTGCTTTCTCTAGCCGGCCAGTCGACGCGACACGTGCGGTAGGTGTACAACCTGCAACCTCGATACTCCAGGTACTAGCATATGGCAGCTTTGGAAAACTACACTTTCCTCAGGGAAGTTTGAGATGGAGGCAGTACTAATCTACATCGAAATAATAAGATTAATATTGACCACGACAGACTAATAAAAGAAGTTTCAATCATAGGACTCTGGAGTACTAAGGTAGTTAGCAACTTTATTAACACAATACAACAATAAAGATATGTAGGTGTTTTAATGACGTAGTAAATAGCACAGAGATAATTAGTTGACTCGAGTCAACCCACTCCTTTGATCATAAAGTAGTACATTAACCACACATTAAAGCGTCTAAAGTGGTCAAAATGACCAGCGATAAACGCAGAGACGAATTACGAAATGGAAGGCACAGTTACGTCAAGCGAACCAATTTTGAACAAAGACAAAGTGGAAATGTTGGAGCCATCGTTTAATGATGCCGGAGTACAAGTGTTGCTGCCAACTTATTATCGGTAAACAGTGAGCCGTGGACTCCGTTTGATCAGCTGGCGCACATCAAGTAACTAGTAGTTATGCTTGTAGACGTATTCTCTCGAGTATGGGTTTTTATTACTCAGCTTTTGGTGGTGTTGAATTTAATAAAGTATATATAAACCGTGCTGGATTCAACCAGTGACCGTTTGTTGACTTAGACATTCTATCAAAACCGACCAACAAGCATTTTGGTGTAATTAATGCATTATCATAGCTTTAGGAAGCAAATCAAGGAGAAAGTAGGAGTGGTGTTGTAACCAAGGCGTCAAAGAGCTGGCTGAAAACAGACAGAAATAGAAGAAACTCCACCGACAAAAGCGTCGCTCGTAAATCAAAACAATCAAGAAAATCATAACTCAAATGAAAACGAATATGAGTGAATTTACAAAGAAATTAAAAGAATATCGAATTGTAGGTGTATGAAAAGAAAATACAAATCATGAAGGGTTAGACTGAGAGCGAGGTCGACAGACCTTACTTATTTCTCACTAATGTCATTAGTAATGGATTAAGTAGCGTTAGTATGCAGAGTTGTCAAACTGCCAGCGGTTATGTGAAACAAACAGCTAATTATACAATCCCACGGCTACATATAATAACTACATTCGAATGTCCTCCTTTTAATGTCACTTAAAAAAGACCATACATGTAAATTTATATTTCTTACTCTAATTTACGTTATTGATCTGTGACGAAGCTATTAGGCGTATAAAACTATGATTTTTCCTGTAAATAATACTGAGCTGCCTAAAAGAATTAGTCATCGAGTCCAGAGTGTCCCTAGTTAGAATTGATATTGCGTTTATTGTGAAGTTTCCTCAAGTCAAGAGCCTCCGGTCGCCGGGGGCTATTTCTCACGACTGTGAGCTGCTATGCCAATTAGGTGCAACTGCTTTGTTTTGTACTGCATTGAAGATTAAATATGCAATGATTATACGGCTATAGATGAAGATAGAAATATTTATCTTTAACCAAAGCAGTATAATCACGTGAAGATAAGTTAAACTTTAGCAAATACATTCATAACAAAAAACAGATCTTGTTTTTCGTAAATATGAACGTGTAAAATTGTAAAATTATTATTTGAGGCTTCAATTAATTTAATTAGTCAATGATCGTTTTCACAAATGGGCATGGCACCACAGTGACGTCACAGTCATGTCTAATCGACTGTTGTCCTTGGACCATCAGTTGACAGATTAGTTTGCTCTGTCAAATATGTTTAATAAATAACAGCCGCTTGGAGTGTCCCATATTATTGAAAACCCCTTTTTATGAAGTTATCTATTTTTTCGACGATTGCAATTAGATCTACTTTTCTTCCCTTTTTAAAACGTTGGATTTTCTCTTTTTGTCGAGTTATGAAAAATTATCCTCACTGACTTGTTATGCGGATTCACTGCTGTAAACTTTTGCTCAATGGGAAACGGTTTACGTCATGTATGACATGCCGTTATTAATATTGCTTTGTCAAAATTACACAACGTTCTGACGGGGTGTTTATTTTTAGAAATGACTGTAGTAAACAATAGGTATATTTTTTGAGGAAGCTGAAGAATCAACTTATGATAACATATAGTCATTGAATTATAGACAAACAAGATAGCTAGAACCATAAATTCTAGGTCTAAACCTATAGAACAGCTATAAACTACCAATTATTATATATTTTATATGGTCATATGTAAATATACCTATATGTATAATTTATCAGATTTATGTAAACAGACATTGCTTAAGACAGATTCGTTATTGAAGTATTGTGTGACATATATTTAGTTAGATATGCCTTCATATTTAGTTATTTTCAATAACAAACCTAACCCTGAGAAAGTATATACTAATATTCTACTTTGTGATGGCTCATGGCTACCTGATATCTCACTGTTGTAACTGTACTAAGTAGCCACTTAGAAAATAACATTAGAAATTGTAAACAAACTTAATCGGGCCGTTGACATGACACGGCATGCCGTCACGTTTGGTGCTAACGCACTGGGGCCTTTGGTCACTCCATGGAAAACATGTGGCAAAACTGTTTGTCCTGCTGTCCCATGTACGGACTCTCAGACGGAAAATGCGATATTATTAAGTCAACAGAATGTTGATATTTAGATATATATTATAATTGACCGTTTTCAACTACGATGGCTGAATACATAGATACATACATATGTAGTAAAGAAAGAGAAAATATGGAAATCACTTTGTCTTATCCGGACTCTGAATAAAACACGTACTGTTGATGATTCTGCTGTAGAAGAGTAGCGCGTTGATTGAGCAGAAGAACTACCTGCCTAGAGATAAGATACTGCAAAAAATTATAGTAAATTTTACAATTTACGCTATGTGTCCCCCACAACACAAGGTATAACAAGACTATCTCCAAAATAAATACTTACAACAAAACCGTTTTATATACTTTAAGTATTTAAAACGATTAAAACGGCACGTGGTAATACCACGCATTTAGTGTATTGTATTTTGACTGTATTTAGGCTTTTTGCCTTTATGCCGAATTGTGATATTTGAATTCATCTTTGCAGAACACAACGGTCTAAACTAAATTTAAATTGTTTCCAAATACTGGATAAAAAAACAATGTAACACTTGTCTGTTGAAAATGATAAACTCAAATATAATTTACGTACTTGAGTATGTAAACGAGAAAGTTTTTGTTCTTGGTATCTCGCGACGCTACCTAACCGCCTCTATTTACACAGCTAAGTAAACTAAAATGCTTGTTGATATCGCTCAGCCAACTATAGTAGATCCCGCTACCACCGAATTCTACCTAATTTATCTTACAACAACAGATAAGTCGAACAGGGGAGAGGCTCTCTGAACTTTGGTCAAATTATATCAAAGCGGTATGACGAAGTAGAGCCATTCCAAGGAAACTTAAAATAATGGCATCTTTATGTTCGGCAACAGCATCAAACTGGGTCAGGTTATTTACCTCGATAACTTTTACACTTGTGTCTTCAATGCATCTATTGTATGTTCGATCCGTAAATGAAAACCGATAATTCGTGAGAAAAAGAAAATTGCTGTACTTAACATAGCTCCCTGAGTCATACCTGATCGAGATAATTTTGTGTTCGTACAAGTTTTGGTGTTTGAACAACTAAGTAATTAAACAAAATAGATCGGTTTGTTTGCTGTGACGTCCGTGCAAGTAGATAAGTATGTTGCTATTTATTTTAGACAATGACGTATGGATATATGTGGTTGTGAAGCACATGTGATAGCTAAAGGATAGATACCTGAATTTTATTATACAACACACGGTTGAAATTTATTAAATATACAAATACATTTTAGAAAACAATGCTAACTATAATCCTGTTCGATTATGTAAATCAAACTTTTATATTATAATACTGACTTCTAACTTAAGCAAACCAGAATATATTTTTTTATCGTCAACCTACAATCAGTACCTATTAGATAATTGAATTTACATAAACTTCCTAGTATTTATTTTATATTCTTCGTACAACGCCTAAATGAATAAAGCAATAAATATTGCCTATTCGTATTCGTGATACGTAATATTACGTAAAATAAACGTACCTTAGATACTAAATCATGGGACTTTTACTTTTAATCGATAAGTATTCAGAAAGTTTACTTTCCCCATCCGGTGGAGGTACATACCGCCTACCGTCTAATAGCACCTACCTACTCGTAGCAATAGCACCCACGTTATATATTGAGCACATTCGTTGTGTGATTGATATTCATGGTGTCAATTTAATACCAACGTTGATTGATTTGAAGATTTCATTTCCTTGGCCATCAAAAATGTGTATCTTTACAATTTACAATAATTACTTGAAGTGAATAATTCTATTGTGATTTAATACCTAATGAAAATGTGCTCTAACTTCAATAATAAAAAGATCGAAATACATAAAAGGTTAAAGTACATAAGTACCTCACCCAACAATGATGTTCTCAATACGAATAACAATAAACTGTCTGGAAACGAGTTCGATAAGCGTTTAAAACTTGATACGAAACCGAAGATCCTAATACCAAGACAAATTAACAATAAAATATACAATAACAACTGTTAAATTTAACGAAACATGTTGGAGAGTGGCGCCGGCGGCGGCGAGCTTCTAAACTTGCGAGTGGTAACAAACACAACACAACAAGTAAATGGCCAGACGCACACAGACAAGAGTTCGTGTCAGCCTGCGGCAGCGTCCGCGAGATCTGCGCCCGCGCGGCCGACCCAAGGCTCTGGTTTACTCAATGAACTGAGACTTAACATGCTCACACACAGCACAGGGATACATCCTTTTAATAAAGATTGCCGACAAATGCTAGTGCCCATAAATTATCATACTTCACCTAATCAGTTACCTATTACATTTGTTTATCTGTTGGCCGCTTTATAGAGATCGAAGTTTGGCCGGTATAGTTATTAACATGTATACGTACGTAACGATATTTAATTTACATGTATTCAGTGTAACGTTCTCTGCCAATATATTTTGGTAGATGCGTCATCTTTTTATAATGTTGCTGCCACAAGGCTACAGACAAGACAACTTCTTTTACGATCAGCCTAATGACACTCACTTGTTTTAATTTATCGGTCTACGCGTCACTGACTGAAATATTCGGAGAATTACAATTTATCAACCTCCGTTTGCTCTTCACGCGTCACATGATATTATTATACAAATAGCTTTAAAATTAGAAATTTCAGCATAACAATAAATGCACGATTACAAACATATAGTTAAACTTTGTTAAAGATAAAAACATAGTTAATTGAGTCTTGGCATAAGTTCATACCACTTGGAGAAGACGCTGGTTTTCGAAATACAGTGCGAGCTAACTCGGAAACCAGAGGCTTCATATAAAATGTACATTATAAAATGTCAATAAATAAATTTTATTATTATTTTATTATTAATATTATTATAGAGTGTCTTAATATTAAACTAAGAATGTTTCACTCTCTATAAAACCTTGCAGATTCCAAAAGTGCGATTTGTTTTTGTAATCCTTGGAATACTACCGTTATATCTGCCTGTAGACTGCAACCACTGCAGGCTAATCTCTTTTACGCCTATTTGGTGCAAAAAAGGAATCATGCTTTCCGTTAAAATTTAAAATTAGTGCCAATCAACTTCAAATTTATGTGTCAAATACATAGCACCATCTCATCTGCTTGTTGTATAATCCCAAATAAAAATCAAAGCATATACAACTGGCTAACCACTACATCATTTATTTCACCGACAACAGAAACTGCAACGGGTGGTCTTGCATTGCGATTCGCCCGAAGACTGTATCGGTAATGGCGTTTCTAGTCATAAATACAGGCGCGATATGTATCGCCCGGGACGAAGCGGGGCGATGGGTGGTCGGCGCGAAATTCGGCAGAGCGCTGCCCTCAGACCGGTTCTCAGAAGGCTCGGCGGCGGCAGCTATTGTGTCTGCCCTCTGCCACACGCGCCGCTTCATTACCTTCGTTCCCTCCAGACCTCTCTCCTCCCCGCCCTCATCCGCCTTGCCCTCCTCACCTCACTCACCGAGTTGTACCTCGGGCGCCAACTGTATCACCTAGTGATGTTTATGCAGTAATTTACATCGTTTGACGTAGAAGCAATTCTTTTGTTTTTACAAAACTGATCATCACTTTGATTGGGGCTTACTCGTTTTCTGCATTCGTTACATTATTGATGAGATGCAGTGCAATGCAACATATAGAACAGACTGGGTTATATATAAATACGGTTCTATAAAAGTGCTTTATTTAGACATTCCTAATGTCTATATTGTTTGTAATTAATGTGTTCAACAAAAACGGACTCTGTTTATGTACTTTGCTGGAGGTTCAAAAATTAAAATAAGTAAGGTAGGCATTCATCGAGACGACGACGGAACAAACGAAGCCGCGGCGCGATGCTCCACAATAGACAAGAATTAATATCGTCCACCTTAATCTCTTTTTCGTTAGCGTCCCGCCATATTTCATTCTGGCAGCCATTGTCAATAAGAACCGAGGTCAGAGGCAAATAGGAGAAAAGAACGTCCCAACTTTTGTTTTCTTTTCCGAGCACTCAAACAAAATAAACTCCGGTAACAGTTGCTTGGACGCGCCGCCATTTAAAATTTAAATCCCCATCTTTTTTGTATCCCATCTTTTCATTTCATTAATATATTACTTTGGACGCTAGCTGTCAGTTTTAGTTTTTTATCCTCGAGATTGGCGTTTGTTGGTATCTGGCTAGGTACCTTCTTACACGGTGGATCGATCAAGTATCACTTTGTTTAGTGCGACCGTGTGAAATGCATTTAAATTGTAGTCATTAGTAACTATTAATTTATCTTTTTGTCACGACCTATCAGTCAACTATTCAATTAGCCAGAAACAATAGTCATCGGTAAATTGATGAGGCTTCTTTCATTCATTGATTCGACCGTTTGTTGTAAATTCGTTCTGTCTGATTTTTATTACGCAACCGAGATATGCATGAAACAATACGGCATTGAAAAGTTTTTACAGATTTCAATTTGGTTATTTTTGTAATCGCTTCCAAGAAATACTAATGATCGAATGACTCGAAACATTACCCGGTTGCATCTAACTACCGGGTATTTTTTGTGATATTAGTAAATCGTTGTTACAGCTGAGTTTTTGACAAATAACAATGACAAGTTCCTTGACCTAGGTTTTTGTGAAGTTTATATCTTGACTACAGTCATTAATTACCTAACAAATTCACATTAACATATATGTAACTAATCCGAAAATTAAGAGCCAATATTTTCCAAGAAATGAACAATATAAATAAGCTAACATATTACCAAATACAAGTACAATGGTTGCTAAACATCGTGAGCATCAGATGATAATATAGATGAATTTATTAGTTTGTATCGGAGGAAACCAGTTTTCTTGATATCGGTTATTATCCTGCCAAGGTAGATGTGGCCGCAAGCCTCCTTCACGTAAGTCGCGCCAAGTGGCAAGTAGTTTAACAGTCCATGTGATGAATTGACACTTTAATTGGATGTTATCTATTTTATCAATACTGGTTTAAAATCCATTCTTAAGGAACAAAAAAATATTTGAGTGAATATGTTAATTGTAAGAAGTGTTTTCTCAGTAAGTAAAACATCAAAGTAACATTTATGAGAAACAAAAGTTCTTCAAACCTTTTTGATTATGAAATAACACACCGATCTACAAATGCAAAAACGAACAAAATGATACCTTCTTAAAGTTTTTTTTTCCAATCTTAAATACTTTGTATAGAGATTCGAGATTAAATAAGAACTAAGTTGTAGTCGCCGATATTATTCCCGGATCAATCGAACTACCTATATGAAAGTAGACCTCAAAGAATTTGGTTTTTTGGGCAACAGAGTGGCCGAACCCGTCGCTTGTGAGACTATTATTCATGATTTAGATGAGCAGACATGGATTTCTCAAGTAAGCAATTAGACAATGGCAATCTCAAAAGGAAATTGCCAATTGACCTTTTAGTTGACATCTAAATTGACGCTGGACTCATGACAATGCACCCAGAGACTAATACCAGTGATATTGCTTTTAGAAATCCCAAAACTTTGCATTATAAGTATCTTTATAACAGTTTTTCATAGTTTTACTTTGTAAGTAAATGTTTAAGAATGAAAGTCAACAAGTTAAATCTTCCAATGAACTATGTTATAGGTTTTGTTTCTTTTTGTCTATTATTAACAAATGTGTGTGAAGTATTCAAATGAGTTTTACTGGAAACCTAGTTTTTAATTTGTCTCTGCTTTTAATAAGTACGAGTTCAGATCACTTCTTTTCCACTAACGTTGAATGCTGAAATTTCACTGCTGGACGTGTACCTCCACCAAACTCTTAAAAAATTGCTAGAATCAAATCATGCATTTAGAATTTTTACTAAAAATCTTATCTGTTCTGTGCATTCCTTCGATTCATTTAGTGCATTACTTCATATTTGGATCTAAGTATCGTGTAGTTGTAAGGAGTCTAAGTATCTTACGTCTACTTGCTTTTCTGCTGTTTTCTTTTTTTTATGATACATACTTCCGATGTCATCTAAATAATTGTCGTTTCCTGTTAATAACACGATCATTTTAGGACATCGCACAAACATTCAAATAAATTCGTTGAATTGTATATTTTGTTCCCACGACGCGACCGACCCACTTCAAAACAATTTCATTATGTCACGAGTAGTTACGAAAAATTCACAAGTGTGTTACTATTATCACATAATCTATGCTATTATATCGTTATTGTCTTGTTAATTACTACCTACTTGGAATGTGATAATAATCGAAGGGAATTGTAAATCGATCAATTTAAAAAAAAAATTAACCATGCGCTCTTGTTGGTAGTTTTTTTTTAATTTATTTATACGCTATTTGATTTAAACGTGTACGTGTAACTTTTTCAAAATATGATATCCATTTTCATCGATGGTCAATAAACTTATAGTATCAATATCTTTTTTTAACTTTGAGATGTTGTGTCTAACTAACCATGTACATGTTCTCCTCTAAATTGAAAATAGTTATACTTATGGAAAAATACCGAAATCATGAAGCGGTCATTTTCTTCTTCTGTTTAATTTAGACATGACGTATCGCGCGGTAATTTATATATAAAATTAGTCAATATGTTCAAAAAATAATTTAAAATGTGTCAGGCAGGTCACGACAAGCATTATGATAGTGCAATGCTGTCGTGAAACAATACATTAAACAAAGTGACCGCTGATCAGGTTGTGATTGCGACCATACCAGCCACGAACTTCATCCGTCAGCCGTCGATAGAATTAGGTAATCTGATTAACGAGAGTTGTTATCTGTTACTGCCTGTGATAAAAAAATAAAACTTTATCAATTATTTGCTGCTAAACAATAAGAAACCGATCATAAATTAATAAATGTGACAGTTATTACAGTTATTCGTTTACAGCTAAACCCATTACGTTCGGATGACTGATGTGCTGGTTTATATTAAAATCATTTTGTTCATAAATCGGATTGATCGGCGGGGTCATTAAGCGGCGTCAGAATCTGGATGCAGTTCTGGCATCTGCCTGCGCGCACACCATCAATTTGCTGAATTAATCTGACATGGGTGCAGAAATAGATGCTGTTTTCCAGTCGCATGGTTTGTTTGTGTTAACTAATTCTAACTCTTAATTATTAATGTAAAATGTGTTTGGCTTTTCCTTTCAATGTCTGGAATTTTTATTGAATCTTGTTTACGTGTATCTACTAATGGCTTATATTCTAGAAATACATTTTTTTGGTTACATATATATTTTATAAGTGTTCCTAAACAGAACATTTATACCTTAGATTTACTTACAGTACCACAAATAAACAAGATCGTGATACAAGCTGCCATAATAATTAATAATTCGTGTAGAATTTGGTCCCAGACCCCCTGCGTGAACTGTTTGATACTAATGTTACACCGCACATAGTCGGCGTCCTGGCACAGGCCCACTGCTTCTCGGAATTGGCCGTCGGTGCACAAGCCCCAAATAGTTCGTTGCACTGTCCTCGACAGTCCACCTCAAACGCATCGCTTTATTTGTTCACATGTAAACTGAGATTTTCGAAATCGTTAACTTTTACTTTTTAATTAAGTATTAATTATTCTAAAATGTAGGTACAAATTTATTAAACCTTGATTCTAAACCCAGATTTTGATTAAGTACCTATTGTAATCAGCAGGTGGTGCTGTATTTTTTATTCTTTGAGTATTTTAATTTCACCATCGATCAAATGCTCGGTAAGTTAAAATTAAATTCATAAGTCCATCTTTTACGTTTTGCACAGGAGAAAAATATATTTGGGTTCGTTTATGTCTTTTCCTTGAGAAAATCAATTTTTCAATCGCTTTTTTTCTATCGTTTATTTTTGTAAATTTATTTTTGATTTATAACATTTTCATTTATTACGATATGGAATTGATTAAGTACCATTTGATCAAATATATCCATCCATTCAAAAAAATAAATACACATATACTTTTTAAAGTAGAAATTTTAATTATGAATTATGCTTTAATTTTACGTCCAAGTAACGGGAAATTGATTTGCGAGTGTTATATAAGATTACATCCAACTCTAAATGAACTAAAGGCAGTCAGTCAGACAGGGAACAGGTTGAAGGGACGGCAAGGGTAATTTCACGCAAGACGTGGCTTCTAAAGTTACCGGCGGCGACGCAAATAACAGGCAGTGAGAAACTGGGAATGGAACGTAACGAGCGAGAGGAACATCGAAGAACGATTGGCTGACCTAAAGGCTTTACTTACTTAAAGATTTCTCAGAACTTTTATAGGCAGTGCTATTTTATTTTATTCAAAAAACTTTAGTGTTTCAAAGTACAAATATACTTTTCATCTCATCTACTAACGAGAAACGATGTTTTCATTCCAAAGTCTGGAGCTCAAGTTACTGCTGATTCTCTCGGGACTGAAAAGTGAAAAAGAAAATCTCTAGAGATTAAAAACAATTTGAAGAAAGCAACACTAGTGTAACCTATGTAAAATCAAAAATAGTATAGAATTTAGTTCTAAAACAATAAATTATTGGCACAGTTTTCGTATTTTTTTAAATTTGGAAGTCGTCAACAAAAAAGAACACAAGTTTAATTTAAAAAAAATTGTCTTTAACTAAGAGTAATTAGTTAATTATAGATTTTTAGGGCATATTGTTTTGACATGTAATTATTTGTGTAAATTTGAATACTTTTTCGTAAGTCCAAGCCGATAGTGAATATCAAGTTTATTTATAATAACCGGCCAAGTGCGTGTCGCGCCACGCGCAGTGTAGGGTTCCGTAGCTGCGAATGCCCACTTTGAGTTACCGGCCGTCTCTAAAAAAGTCTAAAACTAATATTCTATTAAATTAGTATCAACTTTTCCTTTTCCGAGTGCATATTATAAGTTGGTCGCTTATAACTTTTTAATTTGTAAACCCTTCTTAGCTTTGATAGGTTTTCTTTAAACTTCGTTAAGAAATTTCAATATAAAACCTAATATTTTTAACGGAAAGCCACACAATGGGTTAGACGCGAAAAAATATTACTCCTACTTTACTTGTATGGGAGCAACAATACAATTTTTTTTTCAGTATTTTATTTTAACACTTTTTTTTCATGATTCATTTACATACCTATACCAAATTACAGCTTTCTAGTACATAAGTAGTAGAAAGCTGTAATTTAATAGTCTCTGAATAAAACCGCGGATGGACAGACAGACAGACATGGCGAAACTATAAGGGTTCCTTGTTTACTACGGAACTCTTATTAATTTTGTGACGGAACCCTAAAAATAAAAAGATATGAAGGACCACGCAAACAAAGATATGAGTGAACATTTTATCAGCACTTGGTGCTCTTCGAAAAATTATAATATATTAAGTTTCTATTGAATAAATACGACACCAAATAAAGGTTAGTATCTGTCGGTTGAAATCTAATTATTTATCGTATATATATGTAGGTTCTACTTCTTTATATTCTGTTTTGTATTTGCTAGTTTTTCTCATAAATGGAGATGAAAAGTAGAGTATGCTGCTCGGGTACGATAATATTTTTATCTCGGGCGATATACATATGAATGCCTCGCTTCCCTCAGGATTCAAAGTAGCGCCCTCTCTTTCAAAATAAGTCCTTTGTCCCTTGTAGCACAAACTACTATTTAAAGCTAAACCATTTTTTCGTCAACTTATATTCCTAGTTGCAACAGACGCTACACTTGACGGCTCCAAAATAAAAGATTCGCTTAAGATTTGAATTTCGTTTTCAAATTTACAGGAACGTGTTTTAGTTTATATTTTTGTCGTAGTCTATCTAGAAAATAAATGGCAAGCCGCAGTCGCCAGTGGGCGGTCAGCCTAACGAGGGGCACGAACAAACTCGGAGCGGAACAGGGCGTCCACCGACTCACGCCTAAATTAAACGGCGGCGACTACCTCAAAGACGGAGTAATTTAAAGGAAACCAGCCGATAAAACGATAAGCAGAAATGGCGCCCAGGATCGATGTATATTTATTAAATGTTATTATACAATATGTAACAAAAACCCTGCCTGGTCCCTTTATGGAAATGTCGATTTTTTTTTCGAGTTTCTAGCATTGGTCTCATAGGAAAAGTTGTTCATATTGACGGTCTGAGTTACTCCTACAAGGATTGGACAGGGTTTTTGTTACGTATTGTATAGGGTGCCACAATAAAGCAAATAAATCTAAACCATTTTCCCTAGCCACAAACATTTAAAGCTGTTATAAGTACCTTGACTTTTTCACGATTTTATGAATCAGTAATTGATTAGTAAATTAGAACAATTTTAAAGCACTAATATTTTTTTTGAAATTATTTAAAATTGTTTAGTAAGCCAGACATGTCTATCAATTTGAGAAATGTAGGTCAGAGTCGGCTAGGTTTGTAAATGTAAACAGTATTGAGTACAAATACATTAATAACAGCTAAACTAAGTGTATGCAAATTCAATACTGTGGTGACTTATTATCAACATACCAACAGTTATCATTATTAACATTTGTTTACAGCTAATAATGATGACAAAGAGTCCGAGTGACCTAGCGTCAGATTCAGTGCGTTACTTCATCATCAAAATTAATTAAATTCACGCTCATTTCCCTTTGCACCAATTTGGGAGACCGCCAAACATAACGTATGGAAGTTAAACCATACGAGACGCGTGTCAGTCAAAGCAAAAAGTCGTGAAATATTTTAATTTGCTAGTTGGTGGTCGTAAAAACGAGCGTGATGTAAGGCTCGGTGGTGTCCGTGAAAACATTATTTTATTTCACTTTATTTTCAGGAAGGTAATGTTTTAATGAAATATTTATTTTTTCAGCTATATAGTATCGTTCCTTTTTTACTACTTTGGTAAATTAGTGAAATCTTTTTTCGAACAATTATTCAAACTATTATTTGAATCTTAACGCTAGGAAACAACGTTAAGATTCCAATAACAGTTTGACATGATATAATTGTAATGATGAAGAAAACGTATCATAGATTTGAGTAGTTAGATTAGTAAGTGGTGCTAGTTTAGTTCTATGTGCGAGTAGAATTAAAATGCAGACGTCAAACAACAACTTATCAGCGATACGTCTCTCTATGAAATGGGTAAATCCATTTCACACACCCATTTTGCACATTACTAGAAAAATACTGTAAATTGACTTTCCTTTAGAAAGCAAAACAAATCACAACACTCAAACATACTTCGCGCCTATTACTGCATCTTCAGTAACTTACTTTACAGCCTTTATCGATCCACTGCTTGACTAAAGGCATCTTCAAAAGGAGGGTTTGCCCACTATCACCACAGATTTAAAAACAGCATTACAATATATACGCGAGCAGTTTCCTATGGCTATGTTCCGGCCTTGTATAGAATGGAAAGAGCCACCAAACTGGGAAAACTACAAAATCTGGTTGGTAATCGAAGAACATGATATAATTTTTTGCACAGAAGACGCTACTGCGCTTTCTTTGTTACCTATCTTTATCATCTTTAGTTACCTGTTGCAACACTCGTAGAAGAGGAAAGGGGTAGTAACGGTTCGTATTCGGCTCTGCCGTCACCACACAGCTTACATCGTTGTTACAATATTATTTTGGGTTAATTTCCCAGCAGCAACTCGTTTGTATGAGGAAAAGGAATAGTCATACGGCCTCGGTATTTGCTTCAATAAAGATACAATACTTGTTATCGGCGGTAAAAGGAAATTCCAGTGGTCGACGTGTGGCCCATTGCTCACTTCAGATAAGCATTTGTTTAGCAGTAACATTTTAAGATTAAAGGTTATTGAGAATTCCCGTATAGGTAGGCTCTTTTTCTGGAATGAACTGGGAAACTCCCCGGACCTGCCTTGGGGAAACCTAAAACGTCAGGTCAGGTATATTCATACAAAAATAAATTAAGAAACGCCTGAACTTGTCTTCCAATTTTATATATTTTAGATTGGTTCCAAATCTGAAAGGTAATAAGTTACAAACTAAGTGAGTATACCTACAGCAAAACCTGTGAAAAGCCCTCAAAAGATTATAAATACCCTCGTTCCAAATAATAAATGTTTATATACCTCAACATTGGCAAATGGTTTGATACTTTTAGAAGTTGTACAGTGCAGGTCAGCTTGGTCATCATGAACAGCATTCTGAATCTAACCTTCTATCTGTTGACTTGGCGTGGTATCAAATGATAAGAGACAGTCTTCATTCACGGCTAGTCTACTTTATTACTATTGTAATTAATTATATTTAATGTTTATTACCAGCTTTCATTAATTGGCTATAAAGTAATCTATAAATAAAATCAAGTGAAGTTATTTTCTTTTTTATTCTACACTAGCTGGCGCCGCAACTTTGCTCGCGTTAAATTAAAAAATGATGACAACTTTTTTCCTGATATCAGATTTAAATGAAACAAAGCCTATAATGTTGCTGTGAACTATGCTAACCTAATCTATTATTGAAAACTGCGTAAATATCCGTCCAGTAGTTCTAAAGATTAGCGTGAACGTACATACAGACAAACAACTTTTTTTTTCTCTTTTTTGTGTTAAGTAACTTCTTTTTTATCGTCCACACAAATTTTTTCATAAATTTATTAAATGTACAGACACGCAATTTTTACTGTTTTATTATATGTAAGTGATGATTTGCCGATAAGATAACTAATAAAGTTTGATAGATTTTAATTGTTGATTGTAAATTTCCTATACCCATCCGTCTACGCGGTGAATTTGGTTTATCTAGTGAACTTGAAACGATTTTTTACTCAAAAGCGGTAAAAGTTTTTTTAAACTATCTAAAATAATTTTCTACGATACGCACATGACCGAAAATTTATCGTAAGTAACGGCATCAATTGCATCATCTGAGCCATGAATGACCAACTGAGCTGACCTTCCAACCTGCCCGCAGACGGAGGCGGCACATCAAAATTAGATAACCGAACAGGGCGGAACACTTTCACTGGCCGAAGATTTCGCTCTCTCCGGCCTAATGAGACGATTCGATACTTGCGCAACAATGGGACAACTCGCCTCTGCTGGAACCGGTATCGATATGTTAATCGAGATTCGCCATTTTGTACTACCGATTAAGAAGGATCGGGTAATTTAAAACTACATAGGTAAACGATTTTTACAACTATAGGCTTAAGAAGACGAAAAGAGGCTATTTCTAATCTTAAATACAAATTGATTATACATAAAATATTAAACATAAAAACGATACAATTGTATGTATCCTGATGACAAAGGATATTTTTCAAATACTAATAAAACTATTGTAGTAGGTAAAAGCTTTTGGTAATTCTAACTACCAAGTATATTATTTACAAATTTACATTACTATAATATTACAAGCAAAACAAGTCCTGGCCTCCGTAAGTTTGCCTGAAACCAGTTTCATTATGTTTCCTTTAATTTATTGTTTGCAGTAGCCGGTAGTGGTCTCAAGATAGTCGGATTCGCATTACGTGAGGCTGGCACACATTCAACTATTTACGACAACGAAACGAAACGAGACGACGCGAAAGCGAACGATAGAACACAATCAAATAAACTACGGAGACAATGACGAAAATAGCGCACCATCCACGAACGCACAGCGAACCATACGGTAATCATATTCGACACGTACCGTTTAATTATATTAAATAAAAATATCTTTAATAAAACTCTGGCACGTGTAGTCCGACTCAAAGGTCAAATTATTTTAGATAGTTTAAAAAAATCTTCAAGCAAATACTTTTTATATATATTTTTTCCTTTATGCTCTTAAGGAAAAATAAAAAATAAACATCCAGTGGATTTGTTGTAACACCAATAATAAATAAATAACCATATCTGATATAAATTACCCGCTTAGTAAATAAATAACAGGAAAACTAAGTGAATGTTGCCCTAATTATTATAAAATAACATAGTTAGTAGGTACCCATTTACCGCGTTACATATACATTACAATACGTATGAAGCTGATATTTTGGAAGTAGGTCAAAATATTAACGCAGACACCCAGTACAAAGCAGTCGCGATTTCGATGGCCCAGTTTGCAGTTTTTTTTTTGCTTAGTAACACAGACATACCTACACGGAGTCTCAATTCGCAATCTGTGGTGCGCCATTGGAAGCGCTAACTAGGCCATCTCCGGCCGAAGCCAACTAACGAGATGCAATTGACACATCGCCATTGGTTTTTCCGGATCTTGTACTGTTCTAAACGTAATGTGTGTAACATTGGTATTGTTGCGACAACAAGTGAAGGTTAGTGATCATTATAAAGCATACAACTCTTCACGACAAAAGAAGTGATTTACCAAATCACAGCTTCGCGGAATTGACGATCATAATAAGACGGTTGAGTCGACTTAAATTCAAGGTAAAGTTGCTGAGGGGAAATACGTCTCGTAATTACATTTTGCATTTTAAAGTAACTAAGACTAAGTTAAATCTCAGCAATGTAATTTGTAAAATCCCAAAAAACTTGGTCAAAATAATGGTAATAAAAGGTAAAGAAGAAATCAGTGGTGCACGCGCCACGTCGCGGGCGCAGGGCCAATGAACGATGACAGGTGCCGTGCAACCAATCCCGATGCTGAGCGTCAGCTTACGCGACTCGTTTAGAAATCACAGAATTATGTTTTACATCCTTTTCTACACCACCAGGCCACTGTTACGTCAGAACGAGAGACCTAAGTTGGAGGACCTCTCACTTTGTCCGCTGTGCCGTAATCTGTGCTCGGCTTTGTTTACCGATCGATCTAAATGATTGCTTTCCTTTTTAGGATATTACGGTAAACTTGCTGTTCAAGAAAATGATCTAAATTATACCCACTTTCTCATAAAATGAACCGTCTAACTATCATGACATCTAGTAGATACCACGCAGGACATAGACGACGAACAAAGGAAATCAATGGTAGATTTCCTTTGTTCATCGTCTGTGCTAAATAGATCTTCTCTTTGTAGACAATGAACGGCATGTGTCTATTGTAATATTAGAGCCAGGGATGAGCCCACGCATACCGGGAGGTCGTTACTACAAGCCTAATGTCAGTCATTCATTATACCCATGCATTCTCGCGCATACAAATGTCCTTCTTGTGGCTGACAGTCGAAGGCACGGTGGATTTGCCAAACTTTCTAAAACATTAGTCACATCAAACAATAACTCTCCTGTAATCGATGTATATTTACCAAAGATTTAAAATTTACAAGTAATGATATTTACACATAATGCAAATGTATTTACTAAAGCATCAACCTAAATTTAAGCTCCAGATGAAATTTTAACAGATGCGTGCATGTGGCTGGTGCGCTAAACGGCGCCAATATCGCTTGTTTTATTTACATCTCTAGCAAAAAATTGGCAATGGGCCCAATCCTGCGGGCGGAGATGCGGCGTCCGAAATGATATTTAAGCTCTAAACCAAATGCGGATAAACATGTTCAGTTTAGATAACGCAGATACTTGTATTGTAAAAATAATGGTTTCAAACCAATTAAAAGTTTTCTTGTTACTTCTTTTCTTAAAAAAAAGACCTCGCGTAAATCGATCTCCGTGTCTTCGATCCCACTGGCCTACATACTAAGATTACTACTGGAAAAGCTGGCTAGGAAACCGGCCTCGGCACAGTTTTCATTTGCACCGTTTCAGCGGCAATTATGTCGGTTGGCTAGGTAGATCGCGATAGGAAGCGGACCCGGGAGCAGAGCTAGCGGAACCGGTCGTAACAGCATCGGAACCTCCACTCCTCTGCTTGTAGTTAATGCAGCCGATGCGAATGCTGATATTACATTATGTAAACATTGTGATATTGAATATTTATCAAAATAGAGTAGCTCAATGTAAGAGGGGCGAATAATGACTGGAAGAGATCCCTACATGGGATAAGTCCGCCTTTGTATATTTGCTCTTTCGTATGTTGTCTTTTTAATGTATTTTTATTTTTGTACAATAAAGTTATTACAAACAAACAAACAAACAAAATTACCTTCAGTTTTATAGAAGTGGGAATTTGCATATAAATTTTAAAGCCCGCTTGGCTTTAAAATTTATATGCAAATTCGTTTGAAATCTCAACTCAATTGGTTTGTAACAAAATAAAAATAAGTTACGCAAAAGACGATAATGAAAGACAACATAGAAGACTCTTATGTAGATAACTACATGAAAAATATGTAGATAATAAAAGACAATATCGATACATAATAATCTCGTGAACATGCCCAAACTTTTGCGGAAAAACCACGGAATTTATTTATCAGTTTTCATTACCAATACATAATTTTCGTAATAAGTGTGAATATTTATAGGAACACGGAGGAAGTAATCTGTCCAGTTTATGGACGGTATCATAATGTTGAAAGACAAAGTGGTGGACGTGTCGTATCTTCCTCGGAGCAGTGCATTATAGTACTCTATGGAACAGTGCACGCAGTAAATATACAGTGAGTCAGTATTTCTGTTCTTATCGAAAGCGGGACGTGATCCGACATGGTGATAGTATTGCTGTGATAAGCTGCTAGAAATTGATGTCATTCAAACGGTTCAAATTATGACTAAGTTGTAACAATCAAGTAGGAGTAATTATTTTGAAGCACTCGTTTTACCTTCATTGTGAAAAGTAATAAGGTTCGAAAGGAGCATCAAGAATTTGAACAGAAATTGCAAGTGCAAGTCACAGTCATTTTCTTTGGAGATTGTACTCATGTTTAAAGGTTTATTTAGTTTGTATTAATTAAAAGATGTATTATCTACTTTAGTGAAATAGGTAATTTTAATAAATCTTTGTAAGCTGTAGACTTCGCGAGTAAGTCTTTGCATAGCCGAGTCACCCCCCTGACCCATTGCAGTTCAGATGAAAAAGTTGTTCATACAAAAATATAGGGGTAACAAAAAATTTTGTGACAATTTTAAACATTTTTAGGAATGACTGAAATAAATTTTTTTCGTTTTGAAACTCCATGGATCCGCCATTTTGTAAAATAAACTAAACTAAACACTGAATAGAGGAAATATTTATACACAATTATCGAGCTTGCTAAACAAGTTTCATGACAAACTGTAGATTGAGGAAAACATCCGGAATTCCAGACAGCCGGACGGACAGACTTACCCAACGAAAGCATTCATTCTTACCTTAGAAACTGAGACGCTTCGCGCTGGCTCGATCAATTATTATTGTAGCTTTTGAGAATTTGAATTTTTGAATTATTTATTTAGAAACTATGAGTAGGTACCTATGTTATTTATTTTATTGATGAACCCAATTTTAGAGTTCATGGTCATGGTAGCATCTAAAGGAATACCACCATTACATGTGCTCGATTTATTATTTACGCCTCATCACATTTAACTCGGGCGGTGACTGGTCGTGCTATAAACCTAAACTAGCAGCGCATAATAAAGGCGTGTGAAGTCTTTGTGCGTGTGCCAAGAAGTTAATTTTCTATTAGTTTTGACATTTTAAGAAGCTTATTGCATGATGGGCGCTCATATACCGCACACAAAACATACATTCAAATCAAACTAAGTATGTTGTAATTAAACAATTGCCAATATGCTGAAGAGTGATTATTATTCACAATTTTTGTATACTTTGCTAAAGCAATGGCTGAAATTGAGTAATTACCAATCCAATTTTACACTTGATAATTGAAAATTTACAGAAAGATTGCACGAAGTGCATGGATATTCCCTACGCAGCATTTCGTGACTACAGTGAAATTTGTATATACAAATTTCACTGTAGTCACGTTAGAGTAAAGTTGACTTTAGCTATCGCAAATTATTTTAAAAGTTTACCTGTGAGAATTGTGAAGAGATTTTGGAGTGGTCCTCCTGGTAGACCTTCCTGGCTTTCCGCCTCTCCGTCATGAGAGTGGTGAGGCGGTCCAGGGCCCGGGACTCCAGGGCTTCGGCGTTGGCCTTAATGAGCCGACTAGTGTTCTCCCACTCTTCTGTCATGGTGCGCCAAGCTGACGCTATGACAGACCCTGAAGGAAAATTAGCAGTTGTTAAATCCTAAATTGGATTTTTTAATTTAAATTAGACTAGTGGTTCTCCGCGAACTTAGAATTCGCGATTCCTATTCCACAAGTTTATTTACCTGGCAAATTAAAAAAAAACCTCGACTTTCAAACGTTCACCCCCATAAGTTTTAAACCGTTGAACTGATTTCCATCAAACATCGCTAAGAACATGCTTTCATGTAAAAAAAAAACGTATCGAAATCGGAAATTCGATAGTCACTAGAAACGTGGATAGACTGTTTTGCTTTAGCTAATAATGGTTAAGTGATTAAGTGGTAAGCTAGTCTAAACAAAAATATTTTAATTCAAGCTTAAAAATATTCACGGTATCCTAAATAACTCGGATGTACCCCAGGGAAATGTACTGGGACCATTATTATTTTTATCAAGAAGTTTTTTTAGTGTATTTTATTAGCTGATATTTGTTTGTTTTTCACGTGTAATAACAATTAGCTAACACTTGTGAAGAATTAAGTGTATTTTATAATGAAGTTATTCATAAACATGTTACTGATAAAAATATAGTACCTATCAAAATAATATACAGTTAGCCGGTTTAAAGTCCGTGAAGATAAAATAAACATTAAAAAAAATATATAACATAATGTCATGACCTGTAGTATGTTGCGAGAAGCATTATCTTACAATAATAAAGTGCAAATGATTTTGCGTGGGTGCATGTAAAATGTTTGCAAACAAAACAGTACAGTAGGAACTTCTTTATCGTTTCATAGGTAGGTATATATGACGAAATGTATGTACTTTTTTATCGCTTTATAGTATACCCGTAGGTATATGACGAAGTACGTCATTAATTTTGTTTCATTTGAATTAATAAAAAAACTGTTATCAATTTTCTTATTAATTATATTAAGCAGGTACCTAATTACTGGTATCCAAAATAAACGTGATGAAAAATTTCGCCACGAGTGGGATTCGAACCCACGACCCTCATTTTTTCATCACATGTTTTTAATTTGGATAGTAAACCGAGCATTGTAATGCTGTTAAAAAACAATAATTAATCACTAGTAATTACAAATCAGAATACCTTCTCCATGCGCGTTTCAATGTAGGTACCTTACTAAACTTTTTAATACCGTGCTTGCGGGCTTATAAAACGATACGCTATGAATACCTACAAGAGCTTTTTCGTCTCTTGTCGAACAGACCGCCTACATCGATAATTTTTATGCATCTTAATTACCTTAACATATTCTAGGAATACCTACCACATGTCACGAAAGCTAGTTTTTGCTGACCAATATTAATTAGGTAGGTATCTTCGTATCGCACGAATGTTTATTTGTCTAAAATAAGCAAAAAAAGTTCGATTTCCATAAGCAGCCACGCCTATTTTTGCTATCAAAATTAATTTAGTACGTTACGTAGTTGTTATGTAGAACTCCGTTCAGCACTAAATGTTAGTTCTGTGACCATCTTGAAAAAGATTATGTATAAAATATCTTTAATACTCTTGGGGCCAAAGTAAAAAGATACAGTGAAATTAATTAACACCCTTGTGATTTATGGTGCCAACGTCGCATCTTACATATGAGCTCTATGCTCGTATTACATATGAGGAAAACCATAAAAAATGACAAATATTAATTCTGTGAGAATATGTACAAATTAGTTTAACTATATCTGAGAAACTACGGAACTTTATTCCATTGGACATGTCATGAGTTGAACACCTAAATTCATGTTTAACAGTCCAATAAACTTTACCGCTATTGTCACAATCACAACTGTTGCGTTGTTGTATAATAGCTCTTAGGATCAGATTTTCCTTAAATGGTCAAAACCCTAATTAGTCTGGGTGGATAGATTTTCACCCCTCTGCAGGAATCATGTGACACTTAGGATTTCCAATAAGTCATATCAAAAGGGATAAGGAAAAGTACCTTAAGCCACAACACAATTCCAAAAATGAATCCAATTATCGAAATCAGAAGTCCAATCAGATGAATTCATATAGCAAGAAGTTGAAAGCCTAATTAATACTAGAACATAACTAATTACACTACTTAGAAGTAGAAAGGCGGATGAAAGACCAATGGAGGAGAAGCTTACTAGTCCTTCTTACCATTGAGCTCCTCGCACTTGTCCATCTTCTGCCCCTGCGCGGCCGCGGCCGACAGCGCGAGGGCGTACTCCCGGTCGCTTTTCATCTTCGCCTGGAGGCTCCTCTTCATGGCTTCCATGAGCCGCAGCTCCGCGTCCTGGCGAGCCAGCAGCGCCTCGTGCGCCGCCCGCCCAGCGCCGCTCGACGCATACCCCATGGTAAACAAAGCACGTCCGCACTACACACACATCGTCGTAAACACACAATTCACATCACTTTCCGTTATCACCGGCACCGTGCTTTACGTCACCTTAATAAAATTCAATTTATCGACCAGACAAAGGAAAGCGGCGAGTCGGTTAGAATACGTTTTATTTTTTTAGTACTGACCGCGAAAGGCTGGCCGTGGCTGAATAAGCGCAAAAAACGGTTTCGATAGAATGTTTTTGTGGCGGAGCGCGCGGTACGTGCGCACGGCGAAGGCGTGCGACCTGAATGCCGTATCTGACTGCTGCAGGCTGGCTTGGCTCGAGCGCCCGCCGCTTAACTTCGCTATTAGAACTTACAACAATACTAATTAGGATCCAAATTAATCTCCAACTCTGACGACTGAGAGATAGCTCCAATAGATCTTGCAGTTGGAGGTGTGGAGGAAAAGCTTCCGTGCCAGACACGGCCATGTACGATAACAACTACCTATCTAGAGATGTACTGAATGGGCCGTCACAGAAATAAATGTCAAGAGATTGGCTGTAATTATACTGTTTGAGTTGATAGTTGCAAAAGCGGTTACATTAATTATCCGGCTCGAAGGACCGAAAAATAAGGAAGGTGGCGATTTTCCTAAAATAAAATACAAATGAGTTAACTGAAGAGTACTTGCTACGCTGGAATGAAAGCACCAAAAATATGACAACGCCTTCGGGCTCCTTCTTTTTAGGGTTCCGTATCCAAAAGATAAAACGTGACCCTATTAATAAGACTCCGCTGTCCGTCCGTCTGTCTGTCTGTCACCAGGCTGTATCTCATGAACCGTGATAGATGTATGATTTCACAGATGATGTATTTTTATTGCTGCTGTAACAACAAATACTAAAAACAGAATAAAGTAAATATTTCAAGGGGGCTACAACAAACGTGATTTTTTTGCCATTAACGGCAACAGGCAGACGCTTTAAATATTTACAGAATATTTACTTGAATATTCACTTTAAAAAAAAACATTATAAAATTTTAATAAAATATATATTTAAGGGGCTCCCATACAATAAACGTATTTTTGTAGATAATATTACGGAACCCTTAGTGCGCGAGTCCGACAAAGATCACGCTTAGCAAGACGGTGGGCCTTAAAACAGGCAACAGGATCTTTATTCATCACCCACTCCCTTGTTCGACTTGTACGATCTGCGCAATGGTAGGAACTTTTATAGATATACATCATCATCATCAACATCATCGTCATCATCATATCATCATACATATAGTAAAATCGTCACCGATCGCTGTCTGTACATGGAAGATAAATGAGAAAAAATATTGTCCGGGGCCTTTATCCACGCAATAGAACACAAAACAATGATTTTTAGAATTTTTGTCTGTTTATCTGTTTTTCTGTGCGTTTGTGCACGCTAATCTCAGAAACGGCTGCACCGATTCGGTTGCGGTTTTCACTGTTGTATTTTGAAAAGCTTCACTTAACATTAAGTTTTTGTTTCATCTAAATCCGTTCATAAATAATGAAGTTATATCAATTTAAAGAATCTAGTCCAGTCTTTCCCAAAGTGGGCGATAACGCCCCCTTGTGGGCGCTGGAGGCTTTAAGGGGGGTGGTAACGGGCCCAGAATAAAGTTGGGGGGCGCTGATGTGATTTAAGAAATGAGTGATTTATAACTTCAGCTATTTCATATTTTAAATTTCACTGAAATTAAAATCCTCTTACTACACAACATCCATTTATTAGTTCATATTTATATCCTTTTTTATTGTACAAATATAAACTAAAAATGTAATTAATATTTATTATTTTAATGCGTTCACAACGCTATTTATATCGTTAAAGGAATCAAACACTAAAAAAATTTCGTGTTTTAAAGTTTCGCAGGTGAGGTCCCCACTTCCGATACTCTTTATTATTGTAAAATTGTATTATTATTGTTTTTTTTTTTTATTTATTTAAAATTAACAATGTTGATTATTGTTATTTTTTATAAAAGATACTCTGATGTACTGGTGTATGTATTATTATTGCTCTCTCTTGTAAAAAAGTCTAGTTTAGAATATAGGTTAAATATAATTATTATATTAAGAATAAGGTAATTAAACTACAGGCAAGACAAATATGTGATTCAGGTTTTTATGGTGAAAAAAATGGGGGGCGCTACAAAATAACAGATTTTTTAAAGTGGGCGTTTGACAAAATAAGTTTGGGAACCTCTGATCTAGTCAAACATTTTTGTTTAAAAATTGCTTTCAAATGACTGTTCCGTTGCATTGGCTAAAACTTTTGTTATAAAATGATTATTGAAAGTTAATATAACGATAATAAATTTGGCCAAGTGCGAGTCGGACGCGCAGGAAGGTTTCCGTACCATTATGTATAAAAAATCAAGTTTGTTGTATGGGAGCCCCTCTTAAATATTATTTTGTTTTGATATTTTTTGTTATAGCGGCAACAGAATTACATCATCTGTGAAAATTTCAACAGTCTAGCTATCACGATTCATGAGATTATAGCCTGGTGACAGACAGACGGACGGACAGACGAACAGAAGGACGGTGAAGTCTTAGTAATAGGGTTCCGTTTTTACCCTTCGAAAAAATATGAAAATTTCGATTAGGAGTGCTTTCAAAAAAATTTTTTTTTTGGTCACCGGTATGTGACGCTGTTCAAAAATTCAAAATTTAAATGCGCCTCTGGGCCTTTGCGGACAGAGCCTAGGGACGCAAGACCTAACGATACCTAACCGCCATTCTTAGTGTGATTGTGGGCGGGATAATGAAAAAAGAAATCAAATTAGGTAGTGACAGGATAGGTTCCTAGCTGCTGATCACATTTCCGTCCATTCCCTTGATCGGCTTTTACGATCTGCGTGGAAAGAGAAGATATTTTTTTTTTCTGTTCTCCTAAACCAGCATGGGAGACAAAAGCGCGGTGATTGTTGCGCTGCCTGGTACTCCTTGACTGCGAGACAGATTAGATAAGGTTAGGTTAGGCTCACACCCTGACTGACTGCCCAGCCTGGGTAGAAGACCGTGCTGAACTGTGCATGGTAGTGGGGGACGACATTCCGCTGTCGACTGTGGTTCGTCCGTGGAGAGCAGTGCAGGCCTTTGCGGAGAGAGTCATGCTCCTCAAAGAGCTAGCGGAGAGAGAGACCAGGAGGCAACAACTGACCTGGCCATCCACCCCCGGCGCACAGGGCGCAGGAGGCGGGCCTATGACCTGCAACTGCTGCCTCCATAACGTGGGCCAGTCGGGCGATGGAAACTGGATTCCGTTGCTCAGCAAATACGGTCCTCCGAGTTGAAAGCGCGTTTGTATCAACGCGCGCCTTTACCCTAGCGGGTACATTTTTTCTTGATTCGTTTCCTCACGTAAAAAATAGGTTAGGTTCCACCCAGCTTCCCGTAGCTGGGTGGACGAAACGGTAGGTGTTTTCCACTTGAAAAAAAAAAGTTACGTAAGGTTTGGTTAGGTTAGGGGGCTTTTGAAACACCCATTTCAACATTATTTAGGACTGTTACGTGGCCTCTTTCCACGAAGATGTGCTGGTTGTTTTCCATGGTAATACGCGTACACCGACGACATCCCCGTTGCCGGCCAAGCTCAGTTGGCACTCTTCGCCGGCGACACGGCACTTTTTGCAGTTAGTTGAACTCAAAGTTTAAGTTTCAAATGGAGGTTCTTAGTGAACGTCAAGAAGAAGCAGAATTGATTTTAGAGAACACCAACCTCCTGCCACCCTTAAAGCTCTTCGGCAGATACCTCAGCTTGAAAGCCCACATCGATAGGGTTGTGACGATAGCAAAGATGGCCCGGTGGAAGCTCTACCCAGTACTTTTCTCTCGCTTCCCGCTATGGACGCGGCTCGGAATGAAGTTGGACTTAAGAAAACCTATGTTTTAGGGGCCGATGGGGCTCCGCGTTACTTGAGGAATGCCGTCATCCGTCGGAACTTAAAGTAGGAACGCTTATTTCTTGACTTTCATCTCCCGCCTAGCGAAAGACATGTATGACAAGGTTTACCGTTGCACCGGCACATAAAGACGGCGGAGGAGGGAGGAATATCAAAGTATAGTACCTATAGGCGGTGGCAGCACTCCGCGAAAAACAGCTAAACAGAGCTGTGGGGGCTCCTGCTAAATGACGGAGGGTGAATGAATTACTAGCTAAATCACTGCCTATTGCTACTAGCTAAATCACTGCATTCAGTTTTTGAGCAGTACCGGATTAAGAATTTTTTGGAGGGGGGGGGGTCTAAATATGTGAATAAGCCGCCCATGTTGGTTTTGCCACCTACGTGATTACCAGTAACTTGCTTTCTGAATAGCACGTCGTGTCTCGGTTCCTCCTGACAGTAAGGTTTCATTTTGCGGGCCTAATAACCAGACGCCACCCCTATTACGTATAGGTAGCATGGAAGGGCTATATTCGACGATTTTGCCGCCCGGGATAAGTGCAGTACCTTTTAGTACTTAAACTAAATATTTAAAATAATTAATTAATGTTTACTCTAAATCGGCATTCGCAACGAAACCCTTCACTGCGCGTGGCCCGACATACACCTGGCCCGTTTTATTGAAAATACTAAAACGGCGGTCAAAGGATTAATTTTTTACAGGGTACTTATTAATAAACTACGAAATCGCGAAACACGAATCTGCTTTAGCGATTTCAGTTTTCAGGGTTAGTCTCATAGACCACATACAAAAAAGTTATTCATTCTCATAGTCATGGGAAGTACAGTCAAGTACCAAGATACCAGGCCCTCTAATTATATCTTCAATTTTCTCTTAAACTAAAAATAATATAAACATGAAAATTTATATTCAGAAAGACTTAATTAAAATCAGTCTGAATAAAAATTTTCATGTTAATATAATTTTTATTATATAAAATTTTCATGTTAAAATTCAAGATATAAGTAGAGGGCCTGGTCAGGTATCTTGGTACCTGACTGTACTAACGGAAAAGCTGATAAGCGAAAGACTAGGATGGTATAGACATAATTATATGTGATGGGAAGGGAGGAAAGCCATATGTTACAAAGAGAATACTTACGCAATCTGAAGGTTACTGAGAAAAGGATGTTCGAGTAATGATAATGATGGAAAAGATGGACTAAGTACGGAAAAAATTAAGAAGGAATAGGAATAATGTGACGGATGCATGACAAAGGATAGAAGGAATTGAAAGACTCACATGTTAGCCCGGTCCCAACCCAACGTATAGATTAGGTAGAATAAGACTGACGAGTAAGTAGTACTTTCACCTTTCGGCTGTATATCAGAAAGAGAACAGTTGAAAAGGTGGATCTCGAGGATATCTAGGGTTATATCAAGGCATATCTCCATTTCTTTTCAAATGATTTAATTCAAATGGGGGCAGCACTGGACCCGAATAATTCAGGTAGCAATTAAGGTCTCTGTTTGCACCGTCAAGCTAGCACGATTTAGTATCACTAGTTCCAATTGCACCAACGCACACAATAAGAGCTAGAAAGGGGGGCTAAATTTATAATGAAGGTTGATTATATAATAATTTGATATAAATATTAGTAAAAAAAACATTTATCCTTGGATATTTGTATCACTAAATAATGTTAAAAAAAAGAAATGTGGTGTCGTGGGACACCAGGTAGGAACGAAGTTCAAAAGTTCTTGTGTATACGACTGTCGCGCCTGCGCACGCCTCATTTAACGGTTTTATTTAACGAGGTCATCCTTACGGTTTTACTATCACATTTTTTTCAGTTCGGTCGCGCAGCTAAATCCCTATCTCCTCCAAGCCTGCCGTAAGGAACTTCGTTCCAGTAAAATATTGATTTGTGGTATAAACAAGATATTTTTTCAAAACTAAAAACCTACTTTAGCGCCGAACTACACAATCGATTTTAATAAAATGTATATGGGACTGGGACCCCCTCGCAACGACGACCGACGACCTCCTTCTTTTTTGAAGTCGGTTAAAAATATGAAACGGCGGCCTAGCCTAGAGCCATGACATTGGGCGCCAAACCGCCCTGGATGCAACTTGAGTTAAAGATACTGCAAAAAGAATATTATGTGGGTAATATATATTCACGTATTTTTTTTTTATTTGCTTAATAAAACCTTATTAACCACAGTAAACAAATACGAAATAATTTATAATATCTTAATCAACTACGAACATGTGATACTTTAATTAAAGTTTCAATTAGTAAGAGAAGTTCAATATGGACTGTTGACATCAAAGTCCTTATCATCTATACATTTGCGATAGAAAAAGTGTTTTTGCGAGTGAGATAAATATACTTTCGTAAAATCGTTATATCTCGTTCGTTTTTCAACTAATTTTAATTCTGTTTTCATTATTAGTACCTACTTTACTTTTGAATATTTATGGATTAACTGGTTATATAACACATATTTTTTTCATGCATATTCCCTAAGTTAAACAATATATGTCTGTTTGCTTTTTAAACATTTTTTTCCCTTGTATCACGTCTTTATCTTTAACGGGGTAGACAAAGGCAAGGGCCGCAAAACCTTCAAAGTTTTTTATTTTCTTCTAGACCAGCACCGAGCAAACAAATGAAATTTAAAAATACCTTTATTTTTTCACTCTGTATACCTCTGTTCTTATAAACAGCTGAACCGATTTCGATCAAACAAGACTAAGATCACTCTCGATCACGATTAAGGCAACTTTTGAACGATACGTTACGAATGTTACGATGCCACCTCAAACTAAAATGCCTCTTGTTTTGTCTCAGATTATTATAAATTAAGAACGCCTTCTTTTAGTTGAAGTCGGTTAAAAAACATAAAAAAATATATATATGTATATGAAAGTTTACCGCTCTCAATAAACCGGAGCTAAAATTACCATTCTAGCAGAAAATGATATACACGGCAATACTAATAATGTTGCCAGAAAAACATCTACCGGTAAAACGAAATTTAGGGAAAATTATTTAACATTTTTTCTATTTCTATTTTCAGCATATCTGTCCCACTTAGAGATGCGCATCTACCTGGGTATTTACCCACTCTTGGGTATTTACCCGATATGCACCGGGTAAATACCTGTATCTATCCGTTTGGGTGGGTAGATTGGGATATTATTAAAAAACGAGTTCAAGCCCTCTAGTTACATGTAGAAATGGGTAGAATGGTTATATAATGTTTAAATCAATGAAAATATCTCAAAGAATAAATAACAAACATTGCAATCACTATTGCTTTCCATATTAAATATGCAGATTTCATCTTATTTGATTTCTATTTGCTTATTTCAACAGAAAAACAAATCTTAAAACATTTGCCAGCAAAAAAATTAAAACAAACTCGACTCATTTCATATTGTTCCCATACAATGAGTAGATTGGGGTAAATACCCGGCATGCTATTCAGAGGAAAATGGTATAAAAAGTTGGTAGGAGATCAAAGAACTCGTCGATACAAATATCTTTTGTTCCGGGACTTATACCAATATCATTAGTTTTGGCGATTGGATGAGCAGCTAAAAATATCTACCAAAGATATTTGTATCGATGATTAGGGAAAGGGTTTTTTTATTAGTAGTAACACCACATAACCTCAATGGTTTCTCGTAACCGGTAAGGTATCCGAAGGGATTTTTTACCGAGAGAGAAAAAGCATCAAAGAACTAATTAATACGAATATCTCTTGTTCCGGGACCAACCCAGAAATCAGTAGTTTTGGCTCTTGAATGAGCAGTCAAATATGACTACTTTGCATTTGCTAGCTAAAAAACGGTTGTCTGTAAAGTCGGTTTACTGACGATAGTTGAACGTGACAACGTCGAGGACGATTGTGCCTCTTTGTCGTTTGTTGCGCGCTCTCGCTTGCACTTTAAGCCTTAAATGGAACGCCTCAGAACGAGGTAACGCCGCATGCGTCATGTTTTTTCGTACGTGCAGCCATCGAATTATAAGACGTTGTCACGTCGAAATGTAAGCATGTACCTGTCAATTTGTATGTTTTCATATAACGAGTAGATTCGGGTGAATACCCGGCGTACTATTTTATAGAAAATATTATGACAAGTTGATGTAGGGTAGGACCAAAGAACTTATCAATACGAATATCTTTTGTTGGGGGACCAACCCCGAAATAAGTAGTTTTGGATATCGGAAGACCAATCAAAAAATCTTTTCTCCCTATGTGTATGTGGGTACTCATATATTGACATCGCATTTGATGTCTGTTTGCTTATTTTAACATATAATTAGGTCTACAAATATTTGCCTCCGTGGTCCCGTGGTCAAGGCGTTCGCCTTGTGACCCGGAGGTCATGGGTTCGATTCCCACTGGGAAACATACTTTGTTAAAAGTTGTTTCCAGTCTGGATAGGATATTGCAGGCTTGAATCACCTGATTATCCGAAAAGAAAGATGATTCCGTGTTTCGGAAGGCATGTAAAACCGTGGGTCCCGAACGCCACCTAGCGTTTGATCATCAAACTATCCAAGGATTGGTTCCTGGTTTGCCCTTTGGGTTGCGGAGGTCAGACGGCAGTCGCTCTGTGTAAAAACCAGTAACCTCGTCAAATCTCCTTGGTTAGGTAGCGAACCCCGGGCTCTGAAGCGTTGCTGCTGAGGATGCAACCGGGAATACGCTCGGATGATGATGACAAATATTTGCCAACAATAAATGTAAACACACACCTAACAATTCGCATGTTCCCATACAACGGGTGGATTCGGATAAATATCTACCTGGTATGTTATTTTGTGGAAAATGTTATGATAAGTTGATGGAGGATCGAAGAACTAGTTAATACGATAACTTTTGTTTTGGAACCAGCTCTGAAATCAGTAGTTTTGGCCCTTGAATGGGCAGTCAAAAAATACTTCTTCATATTAAGAATAAAGGTAAGGCTTATAAGAGTATGATGATATCGCATTTAATGTCTTTTTATCTATTTTAACACATAAATATGCCGTTGCATAGCAAAAATGATAATAAGTCAAAAAATACTACTTTCAATGTATGAATAGTATGGGGGTTACATACGAGTACGAGTATATGACGTCTACCTGCATTTTAAGTATATTACAGCGTTTGCACACAGTTTCCGACACGATTTGCAAAGTAATTAATCATATAATTCAATCTACCCACCAAACGGGTAGATACGGGTATTTACCCAATCTACCGGGTATATACCTAAATTAGGTATTTACCCACTGCCCATCTCTAGTCCCACTGTAGGGCAAAGGCCTCCGAACGACTTTTGTCATATCTTTTTGGAATGCTTTATTCTGAAATTATATTCGTTTTTTAGGAGAAAGTTCAGAAATTGTTGATTGATTTGAAAAAATATATGTTTTAAAATGGTTCAAAGCGTTATTATTTAATAAAAGAATAATCGATTGGTAATAACAGCACTCCAGTTCTCTCTGTCAATGGCCTTTGAGGTCTAATCCCTGCAGCAGGAGTGGTGTCAGGCTCGTCCTTCCATTGATGCCATTTTTCAAATGCGGAGTCATTAAACGAACGCTTTTTTGTATGGAAAACCCTGAGGGAAAAACCATTCGTTTAGGTGACTCTGCGTTTCAAAAATTGACGTGGACTTCGAAGCATTTTTGTATGGCACGTAGGTTGAACCGAAATGGCGGTTATCAGCGCAGGTACAAATAATTAGCCAATGCCAGCCATTTTGGTTCAATTTACGACCGTCATTTTTGTTCATCTTATTTGTATCGCATTGTACCTACCGTGTTACTTAAACGCTCTGGTCTGAAAGTCTGACTCACAAGATACTACTCTCCATGGAAGTCATTAACAAGCCCGAGTTTGCGCTTTTGTTTATCAGTCAAAGTCAAAGACCAAGTCTGCGCCATATGTGAGGATGGGTAGAATGATACGTTTTAACTGAGTTTTAGTGGTTAGGTTACTCACCCTTCATGACTTTTTTCACTGACCAGGAGTGCGATTTTTCTTTTAAGGACTCACCGAAACACAATACGTCTAGTTTTTCAACTCACCGCTCGCGTAAAAAAACATTTGGCCGTATTTTTGAAACCGTCGTGTCAGCGAAAAACAATATTATTTTACGCAGAAAACATCGGAAATATGTCTATGGTTTTCTAAGAATTTCACCACTTATAAAAAAGCAGCACGAAACGGAATGGATTCTCAATAAAAGGTTTCTTTGACGTATCTGCGCCACAAATGTCAAAATTACAAATGGTCAAGCCACTCGTTGCAAATCCTTCGCAAATTATCATTTCAAAAATGCGCCTGATTGGAAACCCACGCGTAAACCATTCGTGATGTGATAAATGATTTCAAAATGCTACCCCAGTAGCGCTTTCAGGCATTTTTCCCGCGTTTTAAACTACAAATGGTTTTATGGATCATTGCACTGTTTATTTTTTCTAATTAAGTAAAGGGAAGGCCCTCACCCAACATAGGAATATAAATGGCCCAAAACGAAATAAATAAATCAAATTCACGATGCCACTTGAGACATGGAGTCACTAAACGATTGATTTTATTTTACAAAAAACCGTTTATTTAGTTAAAGTGGTGATAGTGTGGTGTGGTGACCAATCGTTTAAAAAATGGCGCCACTTGTCTCCCATGTTTTACATCTAAATTCTTGGGAGACTTGGTTAAACAATGGCAACGATAGACTTTTCGTGTCGTTTGTTGCGAGTGAACAACTGTCAGTTTGTGGCAACACTGGCCCCAGCCTTGTAATATGGCCGCTGCAGGTTAGTTCTTTTTGATTTTGTCACGTGAAAAAATGTGAAAATTACTCGTATTTTGTAGGTTGTTCTCAATTTTTCACATTTTATTATTGTTGCATGTGATTAAATTACTAAATTCATCAATTTTCAAGTGTTACAATGTTATCTAATAATGCTAACGTGTCATCGTTTCACCTCTGCGGACGTTTGGATTTACCGCGTGGCCACATTTCTTAACTTTTTAACTCTGTATTTTCTCCCGTACGTAATACAAAATTGATATAATCATGTTACTAATTTTGTAGAGGTTATAAAAGTAAACTTGAACAGATGTGTTACAAATGTTAATTGTCCTTTCATTGAGTCCATGAATAACCGCTTTCCAAAATCAGAGTAGGTCGTTCACTCGCCATGCGTCATCGCTGCGTTATCCTCCACTTAATTTACCTCAAATTGATGGACTGTATCTCACTCCGTTGCAGGCAAGAAATCAAAGAAAGCAAAATGGATCAAAGCAAGCATCACAGACATTATAGCAGAGCCGACGACTATTCCCACGATAAACAACTGGGCGGATTCGGTAGATGAAGAACGTAAGTCGAATGCTCTTTATTTTGGTATACAGTAATTGTTTATTTTGATAACAAGCTATCTATCACTGACCCAATGATGAAATAAAGGGTAATGGTTGGCCAATGTTAATCTCGTACCAGGGGCGTACTCGCCGAGTGCTTGTCACTCCTGTCGCCTCGGGAAGGTCTGAGTAAAGGTCTCCAGTGTTTCCTAACACATTCTAGCCGGATGCTTCCTCAACCAGGAAGGCGGGGGAACCAGAAATTACAGTTCAGTGCCAAGCCGGGGACACTTGTCCAGTGGGATGAGGAGAGGTGCAGGTGCTGTCACTGTTGGAAACTCCTGTGACCAGCCATTTTAGCACAATCTACGAGATGATGTTCAGTCATAACTCAATTCAGACTAGTCTTTCATTGGCCTACTCCCTATTTAGCTGAGGGTCTTTATTCTAAAGTTGTAAACTTTGCAACCTAACAAATAATATCAAGTTAACAATAAATTGCAGAGTTTTATGAAAATCTTGCATTTCATATTCTTTGTACCACTGTATTTTATAATCTTTACAAGGTATGTTATTAATTTGAGTATAAATTCAGATAAAGAAATGCCTACTGCGTTATGTGCCTTGAAAGCATTTAATTACCTTGAAGATTAGAAAGGCGGACTAACCCAGCTTTTTATTATGTAATAATCAGATATAATTTATTATCAACAATCTGATACCAAAATATTAATGTTGAAAAATAATTTAGCTAGACAACTTAATCCAAGGACATGTGTTTTTAAATTGTTAGCAGAGACTTTCGGGTTCGCGTCGCGGCCGCGCGCGCCCGTGGTGCTGCCGTCGGCGTCCCGCGCGGCGCGCGGCGGGCTGGCCGTCGACGACGAGTCCATCCCGCGCCGGCCGCCCTTCATCGCGCACATCTCCAACCTGCCCTACGATGTGGATGAAACGGCCATCACTGAGCTGTTTGATGGACTTAAGGTTTGTACAGACCCACCTGAGTCACAGAATTCATAGTCTTTCAAACAACTTTCGGTTCTGCATGTACTCTTTTTATCAATTCTGTGCCTGAGTTAAACAAAACCTATTATGTCTTTTTCCTTAATAGGGCAGTACAAAGCATTTTGGGTCTTGTGGCTCTAAGCAGACAGAGCCCAGGGCCGCAAGACTCAAATGCCACTTTTAGCATGATGGTGGGATTGAAAGTCGAAAAAGGAATGAAAATAGTGATGGATTGCTAGCCACAGTGCCTTAACCTGAGTTATATTATAAGTATGTTGAGTAGGACAAAGAATAGACATAGAATAATAATAAGCTGCTTCTTTCATTTTGATCGAAGGAGTTCATAAAGATTGGGTATCAAGATATGAATTCCATAATCCCATATGAGGATGTCTAGCCATAATCATAATAGTTGAAACTATAAACATATTTTTGATAGTTTTCGAATAATTTCATTTAGTAGTTTTCTAACAATTTCATTAGAAAAACCTAATAACTCATTTTGTGGCTCAAAGATTTATCAGAAACAAATGCTGTCTTTGACATAAATGTTATGTATCAAACTAAGCAATATGAGGCGACAATATTGGATTTCATTCCAGAATCACAATGATAAAATACATGCTGATACTGCTTTATGATAAGTCATCATTTTAACAGGGAATAAATTATAATGTTATTGATAGTTACAATTTCAGGTACCTAAACTAATGAAATATACACACAAGAAAACTTGCAATGTATCTTGTTCGTATTTATTAATGTTTGCTTGGGTCAAAGCTTGCAAATCAATTTTCAACTAGTTATCCTTAACCAATTGTGATGAATTTTGCATACTTGTGTAAGTTGGATGACAATACAATATTATGGAGTTACTGATGATGGAGCCAGGAGAAATTCGATGGAACTCAGATATAAAACAACATAACATCATTAAGTAGGACTTTTTTGATAAATCTTGTATAGCACTTTATGGTAGATGATGCCCAGGGTCTGATCACAGTGTGGAGACGGAAGGTGGTCGATGAAACTCAGTAATAAAACGACGTAACTTCATTTGTCGCAATAAAAACTTCGGCCTCACAAAAAAAAAATATTTTTATTTTTTTAAGAAACTTATTTTAATTAATTGTATTATTTGCAGATTACCAACTTGAGGCTGCCAAGAGAAGGTGATCGCCTTAAAGGATATGGATATGTCGACTTTGAAGACAGGGAGAGTCTCATCAACGCCATGAACATGCCAGATTTGGTAAGTAGTGGCATCATACACAATATTGTACCTCTTACAATACAACTAGTACTAAATTTAAGTGTTATCATACAGTCATTGATGTTAGAAATGGTTATACCATCATTTCAGGTCTATACCGTGATTCACCTTTCTCTTACATCTTCAAAAAGTACAGTACAGTGAAATAGTAAACCCTCTCCAGTGGAACCATTCCCAACCCCAACATTAGTACAAAAATGGTCTGAAGTTAATAGTTATCCTGAAATGGTATTGTTTGTTCTATGTATTTTGAAATGATCTCTAGAAGTTATTGAATTCTTTAATACAAAAAAAGTACACTAGTAAATCATATTACAGGCAAAATAACGAAGTAAAAGAGAAGTAACATGGCATTAGCTTTTGTTTAGTATATTCCTCAAAACTCAAAAAGCCTTAAGATGAGATCACTTTGTTTAAATTTTTACAAGTCATTTAATATTTGGGGTCATAAATTCCCATGAAGGGTGTTATTGTAGATTTCGCATTTGTAAACTAGTTCCCTTTTGTTTGGTAGACAATAGGCGGCAGACGGATAAGAATAGACGTAGCGACACAGGACAACGACCGGCGCATGGGCCGAGGGGGCCGCTCCGACCGAGACAGGTAATATTTATTGTTGCATGCCTTCTATTGACACATTTCGCGAAATAAAGACAACAGCTGTTCTGTTATTTCGAGTTTCGACAGCTGGTTAACGGAGCTCGAAATTATGCTTTGGTTGCAAGGGATTAAAAATCACATTTGGCGAATCTCACACCGAAAGAGATTTTTCATTCCCTATCTATGTAACTATGTCAGCTGGCATGTTGTTCATTATGTTTTTATCTATTTCTTCTAATTTACAATGAATAGCTCTTTGTTTAAAGTACTATGTGGGCTTTTGCCATCAGTTATCGCAAACTATTGCCGGCCGATGCCCTATTTTGATAGTTCACCTCATATTGATTATGTTTAGATATATTAAGTCACTCCATTCAGATCTTAAGTCCATAAAGATGGAGATTAAGCCTCATTTACCAAGACGGTGGATATAAGATGGACAACGGAAATTTTACAAATTTAAGCCTACTATTAATTATATTAATTAAATCTCGGAGCAGCTCGGTGGCCCGGCGGGAGTGCGCATTACTAGCGCTTTCAAGTAAAGCGGCACTGGGCGTTGGCATCTCTCATTCGAACTATACATTCGAATTATATAAAAACAACCGAATTGAGTGCATTGTTATATTTCACTGATTTGATAAATTAAAATTAGGAACAATAAAACAGTATCTGTTATTCTGTACGTTGTTCCGTACAGTGTTAGTAAGTTAAGTTCAAAAAAATATAAACTACAAAGATAACACGTAAACTATTTATTCACAGTTGCACAGTATTCCAAAGACCCTTCGGACCGGACATTTTTAACTGACTATAGTTTGACGTAGTTTGTTATACTGAGCAATTGTCTAGAAGTAACCCCTATTCAAATATGGATAGTTTTCGAGAAAAAAATTCTTAAAGTTCGTTCTGGAGAGACCGAAATATGAAAAATATTATTTATTTATACTTTGTTTTTTTTTTACAACTATTTATTTCCAGTATGATGTGCCATTCAATTACGAGCTCTTCAGGCTTTTTATAAAATAAAAATTGTTAACAGTTTAGAAAATATTAAAAAAAAAAACAATTTTTGATTTTGTTTTTTTTTTTCAAAAAGTATGCAGTTTCCGCACGAATTATTCTATGCTGATAATACATCAGCTTTATACATACCTATGAAAAAAAAAACAGCTCAAGATCTTGCGTCTAACTTGAGATATTCGCGATTTTAATTTTGTATAAAGTGCCTACAGTATTGGTCATAGCAAAGTTGCATTGAAAATTTTGCTATACGTACAATTTCTAAATACAAATCACTTAGATATGTACTTTTTAGTTGTGAATGAGAGGAAAAATTTCCTGTTTCGTTATTTTGATCAATATAGACTTCTAGACAATTGCTCAGTATAACAAACTACGTCAACCTACGGGGTCAGTTAAAAATGTCCGGTCCGAAGGGTCTTTGGAATACTGTGAGTTGTCATGAAGACAAAAATCTGACTGCCAACTGCTAAATCTATATATATAAAAGCGAAAATCACGCACTCATCACGAAATCTCGATACATGTACTTTACGTACATTGCTGGCTTTAATTTTCATCTGATATAATTATTTTGATAATGCAATGTATTTACTGAGTAAAAAGCAAATATATTGTGACATTTGACGTAGAACTAATTGTTTAGGTACATTTTATTTACCTAGATTATTCAATTTAAAAGTACAGCGCTGGACCGTTGATATGGTTGAAATTAATTTTTGGGAAAAATAAAACGGTACAAATTACGTGTAATATATATTTTGGTAGATCAAATATAGATCTAATTATCTCATATGTTCGTTAACCTGCAGACTATCAGTCGCATATGTACACATAGTAGCTGACTCTCTACGTAATTAACCATATTTTTCATTACACAGGACGGGTTACCCGTCCTGTGTAATGAAAAATATGGGTCCATTGTTTTTGGATAATCTCAAAGACGGACTAATTACAATTATAGTTTTGTAACCTTGTTCGTCACCCGTTTTCCCTTAGGGAGTACGACCCGGAGCGCACGATGGGCGACTGGCGGTCGGGCCCGCGCGCCGTGCCGGAGGCGCCGGCGCGGCCGGCCGCCGGGCCCGCGCGCACCATGGACCGCGAGGGCATGCGCGAGCGGGACACCAACAGGGACCGCGAGCGCGAGCGAGACTGTGAGTCCACCACACACACTGCACTTGTACACATTCATTGTTACGTAGACTAGGTGACGTCTGGAGATTTCTTCTAGAAAATCTTATACTAATGGCTAGTAACACAGTGCTAGCTAGCGAGCGACTCAGCCTGCCGAGTAGCTGCCGTGCAGCTACTTGAACCGTGTGGACACATCATACGAATAACTCGCACGTGCGAGTTGGAGAGTGGCTCGCATGCGAGTCACTTCCACATTTTTGTTTTCATTCGCCTCGCAACTCGCACATGGCAGCAGCTCGGTCATCACTTGCATCGTTTGGACGTGTTCGGCAGTAGCTTACTAGTGCCAGCCGGACAGTTGTGAGCAGAACCTGTGTTTTGGTTCACTCGACATCGCGACAACTCGCAAGACTGGGCAGCAGCTACTGTGTCGTGTGACAGTAAAGGCGAGTCTAGCTACTGGCGTACGAGTAGACAAACCAAGTAACTGTCTACTGGCGAGGCAGCAGCTCGCACTGTCTAAACGAGCCATTAGATTCGGCACTGTATTTGTCTTATTACATCAACGCAGATCAATTTGTAATTGTAACAAAATGACTATTTGTGCCAAAATAATAAATAAAAATTTTCATTTATCACCGACGAAAAAAAGGGGTACATTAAGTTTGACATATCTGTCTGTCTGTCTGTAGGATCGTACATCGTAACGCCTAAACGAGTAAGCCGATTTTGATGCGTTATTTTTTTGTTTTATAGCCGTCTTGACCGAGATAGTTTTTAGCTGTTTGATAGAAATCGATTCAATGGATAAAGTTATGGAGGTCCCCTCCATACCCACTTGAAAGTTGGGTTGTTTTAATTTGTCTGACAAATAAAGTTTTTTTTCTAGAAGAGATCGCCCGATGTCACTTAACACACCCTGAAAACTTATCCACCGTCATCACGACGATGCGATAGTTACGGTCTTTGCTTACTTTTTATCTATGTATTTATGCTTCCAATGACTGATATTTAGAAAAATCAAAGCAAATTAACAGGTAGATTTTTACATGGCTTATTTCTTACCAACACTCAATAAAGCATTAAAATCAGTTTTAGCATGCCTTGTAAATATCGAGATTATAATTAATTGTGTGCAAATAGATAATGGTCTAACTAACACTTTGATTATCACAGTATGACGTCACAATGATGATAATTGGGTAACAATGTTTGAGTAAGTTCTAATGTCACACTTGGGACGCACTTACAGGGCACAATACCTAATTTAAATTCAAAATTGTTCTCAGGACAACTTTTCATTTACCCATTGTTGGGTGGTCCGTGATTTTCGAAATGAAACCATAAAATTGGTGTATCGAGTTGCTCAATTCGTCTCGGGAAGGTCTGAGTAAAGGTTATGTGAATTGGGTCACAAATACCTTCTAGCAGGAGGCGTTGCTATCGCGACGGCGGGGGAATCAGAAACCCAGGCCCCAGGGCTTCGTCAAAGACTCCTGGCGGATGAGACTATGCCCTCTGTGTCTTTGGAAGCCCCCGCGACCGGCACTTTTAGTTTAATCTGTGACGCGGCGCGTAGCCGTAACTCAATTCAGACTAATCTTGAACTTGCTCTGACATGGTTGCTCATTTCTGAGTGAACTTAAATTTATGCTTTTGTGTATAAAACTTAAGTAACGGACTATGTTGTACAAAACAAAAGCTAAAGTGTAACTAGCTTTATTAGTTGAGACGTTTGTAATCGGCATCCCAAGAAATGATTATTATTTGGGAGCCACTTCATAAAGATCGTTAGTAAGACCTAATTAGCTAGTCGAAATAAAAATTCAGAAACAAAATATGTTGACTAAAACTCGAAAGTAAAATCGTGAGATCAATTAGTAGTACCGCCTGCCGGCTAGATTTCGAGTTCATCGGAGTCACGCGTCAGTTATGAACGGGCGTAACTACGTGGTCTCGATCGAAAATCATTTTCACAACTTTTTTATCTTATGGCATACACAAATTTGGATTACGTATATGAATAGAGGAATTTATTTACTACATGACATTATTTTTTCCAAAACCAATGAAAAGTCAGCATGTATATATTTTTTCCAAAGCCAATGAAAAGTCAGCATGTATATAAATATATACAGACATTCAGACAAATCACACAGATTGAGTTAGCCCCAAGATAAGTTCGAGTTGATATTTTATTACAAATACATATATGGATACACATCTAAGACCCAGGTTAATCTAAAAAAGATCATTTTTCATGTTGACCTGACCGGGGATCGAACCTAGGACCTCCAGTGTGACAGCCTGGCATGATGAGTACTAGGTCACAGGTCGTCAAATTTTATATAAACATTCTATTAGTAACAGTTCAATAACTGAATCGTTTTTGTAATAATAATGAAACATATGTATATGTTTCATAATTATTGGGTGTACCGGCACTTGAGTTTTAATTACTGCATAGACATTGGTCTCTGGGGATTACCATAACTCCTCAAACCTTTATAATGAACTTAAGTTGACGTGTAAAATTGTAATATTGTTAGCGAGCGCCGACAACCGTCCGGGCGGCTGGCGGGACGGGGAACGCGCTGCGCCGCCCGAGCCCGCAAGGACGCCCTACGGCGGCCGGGACTCCTTCGGCAGGGACCGCGACGGCGAACGGTATGTACATTATATAGAACGTGGAAGGGACATACCCGTAATAAACCGAACCACGGGCTTTACTAGACAATGTTCGGAAAACCCATTCATAACGGTAACCATTCATATTGGTTAACCCTTTTGCGGTTAATCCTCTGATTCGGTCAACCCACAGAATAAGGGTAACAGTAACCGTTATCTAAATAGGTTAATTAGGTTTTCGGTTGACTCATGCAAGCGCTTTTACAGGGATAGGTACCATGACCGAGTGACGAGGAATGGAAAACGTGTAGTATCATGCAGAAATCGATTCGGTTAAAGTTAACCACAATTATAGGTTAAAAGCAGCCTTCCCGTCTTACTTTTTATACAAACGCTCGTACGTAATTATGGCGTTGTAACTGATCTTTCTTGAAAACTTTTGAACTAACAAATATTTTGTGCACTATTTCTAGGTTTCTATCGGAATGAAAAATGGATATTTGGAAAAACAAGTTCAGTATACGCCTCCAAAAATCTGCTTTTTTGCACAAATTTTACCTGAACTTCGACCGTTCATAAAGTACTCATAAATTGTAAAAATGAAAATAATATTTCGATAGAAACCTCGCAAATGTAATGAAACTTTAAAATAAAAAATATTTTTTCACAAACTTGTAAGGTTTACTGATAAAAACGTATATCCTGGAACAAGTTTTATGAAATTTCCGCATCCAATGAATAGTTAATACGTGGGGCGCACTATAAGTTTCCGGAATGAATATGAAAAAATACTATTAAAGGTACAAAATTAATTTATTGTTTTTCAAAATAATCTCCCTTGGCGTCTATGCACTTTTTCATTCGATGAAATCAGTTTTGAAAACTTTTGTGCCACTCCTCTGTGGTGACCTCTGAAACGTGTTTTTCATACTCCTCGACAGCCTCTTCTGGTGATGAAAATCGTTGACCGCGTAATTGGTTCTTAATTTTTGGGAACAGAAAAAAGTCACAAGGTGCCAGGTCGGGACTGTATGCAGGATGACTCATGAGTTCTACATTTTTCGCCTTCAAAAAGTCGTTTGTCTGTCTGGCCGTGTGAGAACTAGCATTGTCGTGGTGCAGGATGATACGGCGTTTACGGTTATTTTTACGGAGTTCGTCAATAACTTCCGGCAAACAAATGGTCGTGTACCAGTCACTATTCACTGTACGACGATTCTCTAAAGCAACAGTAGCCACGTGTCCAGTTTTATTAAAAAAAGAAGCAATCATCCGCTTAGATGCACTTTTCACGCGCGCCACTTTGGTTGGTTTCGGCTCATCTTGAAAGACCCATACGCTCGATTGCTGCTTTGTTTTGGGATCGTAGCAATAAATCCATGTTTCGTCACCTGTTACAATGTCCCACACCAAATTTGACGCACCTTCGTTGAATCTGGTAAGCATGGCACTGCACCAAGTGACGCGGTCCGTTTTTTGAGCCTCGGTCAAGTTGTGTGGGATCCACCGCGAGCACAGCTTTCTCACACCCAAATGTTTGTGTAGGATTAATTGTATTTGACTCATGCCTATTTCTAAGGATGCGCGAATTTCATGGTAGGTCACATGCCTGTCTGTTTCAATCATACGGCGCACAGCATCGATGTTTTTGTTGGTCACAGCGGTGGACGGCCGACCATCGCGAGATTCGTCACTGAGATTGATACGACCACGCTTGAATTATGCAAACCAGCTATAAACAGTTGTCTTGCATGGTGCTTCATTGCCAAAAGCTGTTTCAAGCCGAGCGATGCTCTGTTGAGCTGTCAAATTACACTTAAAATCGTAGAAAATCATACTACGAAAATTTTCCCGAGTTAAATCCATGTTGATGCAGACACACAATTTTTTAAATGGCGCCACAAGGTAAAAACAAAAGACAGTCAGATGAAACAAACTGCATTCTACAGCCAAAGAGTTCTATTTTCAAATGTTGCAATAAATTTTTAAATATTGTTTATGTAAGTGGCCAGTTCCGGAAACTTATAGTGCGCCCTATGTATTCGTTCAATGGATAGTTAATAATAATACTAATTTCATTCAATACAATGCAAACCGTGCCCTAAGGCGCTATCTCTCTCTTTTTGGTTTGCTTTTTATTCTAGCATTGCCCTGAATGAAAAAACAATCTTTTCGAACTATCCTCGCGTTGACGACAGAGCCGTCGGGAAGGGCCGCCTTAACATGCTATTTCAACAAAATATATGTTAACCCATTTTAAATTGGGTTAGTAAATAGATTATTTCGGTTAGGTTAACCTTACCCGTCGAACCCTTATACTAAATTCATAAAATAACCAAAAAAATCTACCTTCCCTTACAAATTGCCCGGGCGGCTGCACACTTTTCTATGGAAATGAAAAAAACTTGTGTTCTGGCTCTCATTTAATTTCATTATACTATAGCAAATAAATAATAATAAATAAATATATAGTGATAAATTACACATAACAGGTATGTCCCTTCCACGTTGTATTATAATACATTCAGATATATAATGAAACACAAATAAGTTGAACAAAAATAGCGGACTTCAAAGCATTTTTGTACAAATTCCCGGCACGTAGGTTGAACCAAAATGGCGGTTATCGGCGCAGGCACAATAATGCGCCGACGACCACCATTTTGGTTCAATTTTTGTTCAACTTATTTGTGTCGCATTGTAAGTGCGTTATGGTGGTTATAACACTCGAGGCGGAATTTCACCCCGAGCCGTAGGCGAGGGCGTAATAGAGCAGAGTGTGTTTAACCAATATGTATACGCACATATATTGTACGACGTTTTTCAACACACTTCCGAGGAAAATACATTATTCTAGCCCATTATCCGGCCGTTTTACTTTTCGAAATTTAAAAAAAAAAACAATTTTCGCAAATGGTGCAGTTATAGAATATAACTATTTGCGTTTATAACACATGTGTGTTTTATGCTTTATATATCTAAAACCGGTGAAATTAGATCCACTTTACGAGCAAGTATGTTGAAAATAAATATATACGGACAAATCGCACAGATTAAGGCCCCAAGGTAAGTTCGACACTTGTCTTATGGGATATTAACGATACTATATTTAAATTATACTGAGTACCTCCTACAAGGATCGGACAGGATTTTTGTTACATATTGTATATAAATAAACTTCCACATGTTAGCCACATGTACACGCTATCCTGCTCTTATCTAAGAGGGTAGACAAGACAAGACACAGAGCCGAGGGTTACAATACCCAATGGGCTTAGGTACCTAGATTGAAAATTTGACACCAGTGGGTCGGTACAAGTAGAAAGTAGTAAAGCATGTCGCTCAGCGCTAAACAGTGGCACGAAGTTTAGCGCTGAGCGACATGTTTTTTTTTTGTTTTAATGAGATGAACGTAACAAATTGTCACCAAAGAAAGACATGTGTATACAGTACGTTTCATTTTAAAAGCAAGTATAAAAATATTTAGGGAAGGAAAATAGCTGCCAAAATCTTAAAAGTAGTAAGTACGTATATCAAAGTAACTAGTCTAGAAATAGAGAAGACGATAGCAGACCTCTCAATGAACATTACCAAGAAAGTCACTAAGTGCAATTTTACACAGTAGCAAAGTACAAGTAAAAAATAAACGCTTGTTTTTAAACTGTCAGAAATCAATCTCGTGTAGAAGGGATACGCGCACGGGTACGGTACAAAGAGTGTAGCAGTATAAACACGGGTCAGATGCCCCTGGGAAAATTTTAGTTAAAAATATTGATAATGAAATCACCGTCTTAAGAGAAATATTTTCCTAAGCTATCACACATCTGAATGCGTCAGGATTTAAAAAAAATTTTTTTTTTTCAAATTATGAAAAAAAAAATTTTTTTTTCTTACAACATAATGTTTATTTTTTGATTTTTCTTACAAACATTAGATACACCAAAGAAGCAAAATAATAATAAGGCATTTTCGAAGTCTCTGCAGTGATTTATATATCAGAATATCACCAATTCAAAATTTTAAAATTCAAAATTTCACGTATTTCAAGAGACACTATTACGATTTTTTTTTACTATGCTCTACAACATATATTTTTTTCAAAATTTTATCCAGGTTAGAACAGTCTTTAAAAAGTATTATTACTATTCTGATATGAATATTTGAGCATCTGAGCAAGTAATTCTGCTTTGATTTTTAAATGTAATTTTTCATAATATAATAATAGTTAATCTTCATCACTGTTGGACAAAAATCAATATATTTTTAAATTATTTGATTATTTAAAAATATATTTATTCATGATAACAGTGCAAACATCTACATGAGAATCACTAATACTGAACTGTATAAGAGCCAACTTTGTAATAACATGATTTTGTATTAGCAAGCAAAAGAAAGATACGTTAAGACCATGGATTCAAGAAAACAGCAAAGTAAACAAACACGCATCAACATGTCGCATATTCGGGGCTACGACTAGATGCTCACTTGAAACAAATGTAACAATAAAGCGATAACTAGAAAAGCAACAATATACGTATAAATTAATTTCATATAAAATATATCCAAATAAAACAAAAACTAAAAGAATTTTTTTTAAACAAAGCCAAAATTCTCTCTTAATTTTCATGCCACTTGAGTAGAAATACGACTGAATGCATAAAATAGGTAAAAAATTATCATCAAGAGTTACAAAAAATTGTAAACATGATAAACAAAAAGCGCGTTTCAATTTCTTACTGTTATAATTATTGAATATCGTAATTATTAAAATTTTAAATTTAAATTGCATTAAAAAAATCAAAGCAGAATTACTTGCTCAGATGCTCAAATATTCATATCAGAATAGTAATAATATTTTTTTAAGACTGTTCTACCCTGGATAAAATTTTGAAAAAAAAATATATGTTGTAGAGCATAGTAAGGGCTATTTATAAAAAAAAAATCGTAATAGTGTCTCTTAAAATAAGAGAAATTTTGAATTTTAAAATTTTGAATTGGTGATATTCTGATATATAAATCACTGCAGAGACTTCGAAAATGCCTTATTCAATGCATCTTTGGTGTATCTAATGTTTGTAAGAAAAATCACAAATAAATATTAAGTTGTAAGAAAAAAAAATTTTTTTTTTACAAAATTTGAAAAAAATTTTTTTTGGAAACCTGACGCTTTCAGGTGTGTGATAGCTTAGGAAAATATTTCACTTAAGGCGGTGATATCATTATCAATATTTTTAACATAAATTTTCCCAGGGGCATCTGACCCGTGCTTATACTGCTACACTCTTTTTGACTCCTGCGCAAGCTAGGTTAGCGCTAGAATTTTGTGCCGCTTCCTGTAACACACTCTAAAGAAAGAAAGAAAGAAATTGTGTTGACTTCTCACTATTTCAGTCTTTTTGTGATGTACACAAAATAGAGCCATAGGTTTCAAGACGCAATGGACATTTTTATTTATTTTTATTCTAGCCATTTAGGTCCCATAGTTGGGCAAAGGCCTCCCCTTGTTGTTTCCAGCTATTTCGATCTTTAGCTACTTCTTTCCAATCCTTGTCGAAAGCAGACAGGTCGTTTACTCCATCTCATTTAGGCCTTCCCCTTGATCGTTTCCCGTCTTCTGGAATCCACATGGTCGCTATGTGAGCCCATCTGTCCAGCGCCATTCGGCAAACGTGACCCGCCCAGTCCCATTTCAATCTGGCACTCTTCCTTCCTACGTCGACCACTTTGGTGATGGAGCGCAGCATAGTGTTCCTGACACGGTCTACGTTTTACACTCAATATACTGCGCTCTATTGCCCTTTGGCAAACCTGCAGTTTGAGCTTTTGTTTTTTAGTCAGCGATCAAGTTTGAGCACCGTAGGTTAGGATGGATTCTAATATCGCCAAGAACTAGAAGTCGCACGTAGGATCGACAACGCGTGGAAAAGTTACTGGTCGATGAAGGAGCTATTTAAAGGCAGCCTTCCAACTTGCCTAAAGAGACGGCTCATGGACATGTGTATCTTGCAATGGACATAATACGAAAATAATTATTGTGTTGGCTGGTATATGAAAATTGTGTCAGCTACTAACTAAAGTAAATACTCGAGATAGCTTTAGTTATGTAGTAAATATGCTAAAAGAGTGGCAGACTGGGTCAGAAAAATGTATGTATCTTTGCGAAGTTTTACTAATTCGACAAACGGAAAAATATCTTTCCATTACTTTTGAATAATCTTAACTAATGGACAAAAAGATTATATCAGCAACATGCCTATTATACAAAGAATTTATTTTCGGACTGTTTCTAAGAAGAGGACAGCATTCGAGGAGAACGAGTTTTTTCAACCTAATTATATTTGTAAATATGTTAGGCTAGATACATATTTCAACAGAGGTGTGGCATTATAATTTGTCTGATCGTCGCAGTACAGGAAGTTCTACTTAGGGGTCATTTGTTGAAGTGGGTGTGGACATTACCCCCTCACACGCATACATTACATGACATTCGATTAACTAAACTGCATCTTTTTGGTCAACTTTCAGCGCCGGTAGCAATGTTTGTTAAGGGGCTACCTGAATATTTCAGTACTGCCCCCATTTGAAAGAAATCATTTGAAAAGAAACGAAGATATAGCATTTTTGCTAAAAGTGGTAGTTTTTCGCAAACATGCTTTAAAAAGCTTCACGTTCTCATTTTAAAATATATACAGTAGTTCATAAAATAGTTAGAAGGGTTATCTAGGGTTATATCAAACCAAAATTATATCTTTCTTTCTCTTCAAATGATTTATTTCAAATAGGGGTACCATTGGACCCCGAAAAATTCAGGTAGCCCCTTAAATAAATAAATAATAAATAAATAAATAGGGACAAATTACACTGATTGAGCTAGCCCCAAAGTAAGTTCGAGACTTGTGTTATGGGATACTAATTCAACGATACTATAATTTATAACAAATACATATATAGATAAACATCCAATACCCAGGACAATTTGAAAAAGGCCATTTTCCAACTTGCCCTGGCCGGGGATCGAACCCGGGACCTCTGGGTGGCGGACTAGCATGGTGACCACTACGCCACGGAGGTCGTCATTCAAATATTTATAGACAATCAATCAAATCACAAGTCTCCGACTTACTTTGAGGCTAGCTACTGAGCTAGCCCCAAAGTAAGTTTGAGACTTGTGTTAAAGAATTTTATAATAAATACATATATAGATAAACATCCAAGACCCAGGTCAATCTGAAAAAGATCATTTTCCATCTTGACCTGAACGGGGATCGAACCGGGTCCTCGAGTGTGAGTGCCTGGCATGATGAGGCCACAGAGGTTATATCTATTCTATGTTATTGTTCTTAGGTAATTCTAATGTAACAAAAATATATAGCAAGGCTGACAAGTTCATACATACAAATTATGTTACAGATTAAATTTTTGTTGATTAAACTATCAATGAAGAATTTGTGGTCTTAACACACATCCTTGAACTATAATGGCATTCGACATTAATGCAAATGACCCTGCCTAATGATCTGTATAAATAAATACATATTTTTAAATTATTTATACTGTATGCTTAATGCCAGTCTTGTGTTATTGAATTCCTTGAGGTAACCGAATTTGGATTTTTTGTAATATATTACATAATACTTAAGGTTACATCACGTGGAAGGATAAGGAGAGACCTTTGCCCAGCAGTTGGACTCAAGACCTACAAGGCTAACAAAAAAAAACATAATTTACCTTTGCTGTTGTTATTATTTAATTCGTTATTTTTCTCACAACTCAAATCAGAACACGTCAAAACAAACATTTTCTATGTGATTTGTATGAAATACAAGCAGATGAAGTCAAGTTTCTTGGAGTCAAGTGGCGCTCTTATTATCAGTTTTTATACAATAATAAATCTAAAAACAATTTAAAATGTTTATGTTCAAAGACAAGTGACATTATTTTGCGACGTTTTATTGTCCTATCAGGTACAAAATACTTCATTTTTAATCCATGAAAATGCCCAATTGAATCTTGGAAGTCTAATACAATCTTTGAATACAACGAAAATAAAAGAAAGATAAAGAAAAGGAAATATTTCCCGTCTATTTTCGGAATATCATGGCGAAGAAAACTTTAATTACTGACATAGTTTTTTGTCGCCAGCAGCAGAGGATTCGGTCGCGACGGCGAACGCAGCGGATACGGGGGACGCGATGGATTTCGCACCGCGGAGCGAGATGGCGGTGGCTTTAAGTATGTGAAAATTAATTTGCTCTTTAGATTATTTACTATAGTAGATTGCTGACATGCCAAGCTGCTGAGCTGCTGAGTTCCGGCCTAGAATAGGGGAGCACTCCATCTTTTCCTGTGGATGTGGTAAAATGCGACTAAGGGACTAACCATGAACATCCCGTGCTACAACTGCACTCCCAAGGAGGGTAGAAGGAAGGCTTCGGGCGGCGGCTGGTCGTAAACCATAGCCAAAACGGTAACTGTTCAGGCTGTATCATCTAGATTTTGCATAGTCTTCAGGAAGTTGGAGAAGAAAAAGCGGAAAATCGCACATCGGTCTCCTAAGTAGCACAGCTGATGATGCAACTGGGCACGCGCCAAGATGACTTTTTTATAGTAGAATCTAATATAACTCAAAACTTGTTTTTGTTTACCAGCCGGGAAGGCAGAGGATTTGGATCGCGCGGCTTTGGCGATCGTGACCGTGATCGCGACCGCGATCCTCCACCCAGAGAAGGTAAGTTGATTGAAACTCTCATTATTTTTCGAGTTGAATTGGCCATACTTATTATAATGAACCTGACCAATGTTGGCCACGACTGCTGCTTGATTTATTTGCCTTATTGAGGTCTTGCACTGTGTATTGTAGGGATATGTAAAGCTCTTGCTTTTTTTTTATTGCTAATGTTAATCAGGCAATTTTTATTATTATTATGCAATTAGTTTTGCTCACCACACGTATTTGTGCCCATTTGTAAAAAGACATTCTGCCAGTCAAAAATAGTAAAGAGTTTTGCAACATCTTTTTATCTGAACTTTCTGTAAAATATAAACACTGAGGAATAAATATGATATACTAGTTGTGCCCCCTGGAATTTCGGGATAAAAACTGTCCTATGTCCCCAGGTTTTAAATTAAATCTAAATCTAACAGTGTTTGGAGCGTGAAAAGGTATCGACGTAACGACAGACGAGAGATACTTTCGCCAGGCCTGTGTCACTACCCGTTAATGTTTCGATAATATTCCTACATTACTATGAGCGTGGCGACCACTCCGGAATGGGAGATTCATTGATATGAACCGCTTTTCCAGAGTAATAAGAATTAAACTTGCTTTCAATGGATTTCTAGGTATCTAAACGAAAATGTGCTGAGTTATGTCGCGAGCTAATTTGAACCAAATTGCTAACCACATTTTGTTTTTTATTTATTTTACTTCATACACAAATACAAGTGTAATGGCGGCCTTAAAGCCTAAGGCCTTATCTACCAGCCAACCAAACGGGTGATGTGGAGAATGTCAGGGTCAGGGGTAGTGCAAAACTTGAATAGGTTTATGGCGAAAAAAAAGACTATATGTAATTAGAGCAGATATTTCTTTGCTAAGTAAAACTTCTGTACATTCTTCCGTACTATAGTCAATTTGTTGAGGTATTGATTTATAAAGTGTATATTTTAATAAAAAGACGTCAAGATTGTTTACATTCTTTTAAATACCTAACCAAATGGACTACAGAAGTTATTCTGTGTTTTCGCATTTATAAAACGTTGTATGTATATAATGTGTAGACGCGAAGCCCCGCGAGCGGCCGAAGCTGAATCTACTGCCGCGCACGGTGCCGCGCGAGGCGGAGCCGCCCGGCAAGCCGGCCGACGGCGCGCCGGACGAGAAGCCCGACAAGCCCGCGCCCAAGCCCGTGGCCGCCGAGAAGGTGTTCGGCGCCGCCAAGCCCGTCGACACCGCCGCCAAGTCAGTATTAATTAAAAAATTTCATCATTTAAGCTCTAAAAGGAAGTTGTCTTTAACTCAAAATCCGGGTTGTAAGTTCGATTTACATCCTTAGGGAGGTAAGTAATTCTAATGCGGCTAGGCTGCAACTAAGGCTCCTATAATATGCATCAACTGAGTTTTATTTTTAAAATAAGCGCACGAATGCACACGAAGGTAACAAAATCTGTTATTAACACTATGAAAAATAGTGTTGTTTAAATAGTGTATAAGTGATCAATAACACCCTCGAACTATATGCGCTCAAATATTTCAGGTGTAATTGATAACTTACAACCCTCGTTTAACAATCTACTATTAACTCTTTTTTTCCGTGATATGTCTAGTAGGGTTTAGGGCATAAACAATGAGGGTTTTCAAAAATATATGACACCATGTGGTGACAATGACGTCAGGTCCAATCGACTGTTGTCATTGGACCATCAGTTAACACACTACTTGTATATTCTAACCCTCATATTCATAAAACTTAACAAACGTTTGCTAAACCTCTTTGAGTTAAAATGTGTTTTGTCTCGTTCTTACTATGTAAAATATTAAAAAAGAGGGAAAGGGACAAAAGATGTGATAACTAAAACAGGTTTAGCAAACGGCTGTTAATTTTTATGAATATGAGGGTAAATCTTTGAGTTAACAGGTTATTTTACATCCTTCAAATGTATCCATAACAGCAGCGTATTTGACTTGACTTTACTGTGCTGCCATCTTGTGTCCCATATTTACAAAAACCTATGAATAAGAACTTCAGAAAAAAATTTGAATGTAGCTTGCTTGAGGTAATTTATTTGGCACATTCAAATCCTGTCTCTTATTTCAACAAGTATAAAGAATGCACTTGTGATGATAACAATACATTTGAACAGTACATATGTATTCGACCTATACTGCGGTTTATACCCAAATCTCTTCACATGTTAAAATAAATGCACGCAGAGGATCAATCATGATTTATATCGTGATTGTGACCGAGGGTACTCATACACCTCTTTGTGCTATATAAACGGTCAACAGACACCGAACCGCGTGTTCATGCGCGGTGCGGTCGCTTTACACCGACAAATATAAAAACTAATTAAATACGCGTCAATTTAATTTAAAATATTATAATTTTTGGTGTCAAATATTGCCACTGTCACTGTTTAGTATTTACTGAAATGGTAATTCGCTACTTTAAAACAACTCAAATCAGATTTTTCTAAACTATGCTATTTAGCGAGAGATATCTCTCGTACTAGCAATACCGGTTCTGAGCGGCAGAAAAGAAAAGCAGCATAGAAAAGTGCTGCTCCGTGCTGCCAGATGTAGCCTAACCCTTATAATAAACTGAAATGCACCATGTAAACTTGCAGAAATATCTTTGTTATAGTTATTGATACCAATAAATTAATAACTTGGCCTGTTTCTGGTAGGGAGCGCGAGATCGAGGAGCGTCTGAGGAAGCAAGAAGAAGAAGCCAGACGCGGCACAGATGATAAAGAACGTTGGGGTCGCAGGGTAAGGCACAACCACATTTTGTACAAATCCTAGTTGGATAAAAAAAAAGATAAGTTTTTAAACAAAGTGAAAACGAATTGTTTTAAAGTCGATTTCATTATTTACAGAACGATCATTCCGGTGACCGTCGTGGCGGCGCGAGACGTGGTAAGTAAACCTTGCTTACCTAAGACTTCTTCAAATACTTATCAATTTATATGTGACATCTTAAAAATCAAGTTCATTTTATTACATTGCTATGGCAAACTTAAAATTTTCCTAAACTGGTATATAGGTACGCTGACTAATATACTGACCCAAAATAATAAAGGTACGAAGGATATCATACTACGGTCATATACTGAGACGCCCAATCCCACACCTACTTCGTGCAATTTACAAACGCAAAGAAGCCAAGCGGAAAGTTGGACGACCTATTTATACTTGGGAAGACTCCCTCAATCACGATATCTGCCACTACACACACAAAACAAAAGCAGAATGGATGGAAATAGCAGGAAATCGAACCCTCATTAAAAAAAGAAGCGGAAAGAATCTATGAAATATCAGAAACTGATACAGAAACTGAATTAGAATCGGAAGAAGAAATACCAAACCAACCAATCGCCCGAGATGGCCTACAAGCAACACCCCGAACAAATAGATGTCGCAAAAGACCCAGACCACCGACACCAATATCGCTAAGACAGTGATCAGTACACCAATCAGGGGCACTGGCCATACAAAGACGAAAATAAAATAAATGAAACCATGTGGATATCACTTACAAAAACGGGAGTGACGAAAGTGAAGGGGAGAAAAAAAAATTATTTACTTTTTTTTTCTCCAGCTTCAAGGCGCTGTATTTTTGCGAATTTTTATTACTTTGCTGAACTAAAAAATGTGGGGTCCTTGATTTTTGATAAGCCTCAGACAGAAATCAGGAGCCAGAACCCATTAGCCTAGAACAAAGAAGCAGGATTCAGAATCGAACTGCAAAAAAAAAATGTACATAGGAACCAGAAAAATCAGTAAACAGAAACAGAAATTCGACTGCGAAAAACAGAAAACCCAGAAGCCAGAAGTGAAGAGTGTCAAGACCAGTAAACTGAAGTCAGAAGTCAAATTCCAGAAGACAAACCAGAAAGCTGCACTATTACGACAGTGTCAACAAATCTCTAATCTTACGAAGAAGACCTGCAGAGCAACGCGACGGATACAAAACAACAAAGCAGTCTATTATCCTTCCAAGTATATATCACACACCAAGTATTATATCTATCCTCCCCATACTGATTTGATGCTGGTATTCGGTCGGTTCTTTCAACTCCCTCTCTCTCTCCTACTCCCTGACTGCGAATATCTCCTACACTCCTTTATCCCTATCTACGAGTCCAACTGGTTTCTCGAGCCATGAGAGTGGTATAACGAGGTTTGGCGTCGCCATGTTCTAGGGATTGAGGACGATATACATGCATCGGCTTTGGTCTGCAAGCGTGATGACGTACTCTCCAAGGTAAACCTCATTCATAAGCTCTTGCAGCGTAACTGCTGGCTGGGCGGACTCAGAACAGAACAGAACAGAACTGGTATATAGGTACGCTGACTGTTAACTTAAAAAAAAAAGTAACCGGTCGCCTAGCTAGTAAAAATAAAGCAACACAAATCTACATGGAAATCCTGATCTGAGCAAAGCAAAATCAGATCACTCATCCATAAAAAAATGATAGTGTACTAATATTGTCATCACATGGCTTGCAGATGATCGCGGCAGAGACTCGCGCAGCTACAACAGAGACCGGCGCGATTATTCCAAGGACGACAAAGATAGGCGCGACCAAAAGGAAGAGCGGGACAGGCGGGACTACTCCAAGGAGGACCGGGACAGGCGCGACCGGGACGACAAGGTTGGCATCCCTTGCTTAGCATATATGTGTATTGTAAAACAAATAGCTTTCACTTTTCGTCATAATTATCATCAACAATTTTTAGGTCAACTTTTAAGTTAGTGGACTTGAAATGGCGACGCAACCGAATGATTTTTTATGCGTTATGGGTGGTAAATAATAATCATATCTGGACTGTATTGTAGGAGAATTGAGTACTGCATAGGATTTGAAATAAATAACATAAATGGTTAATAAATAAATCTGTAATGTACAATTGTTCTAATTTTGCCGCTTGGTAGTCCACTATTGATAACCTATCAATAGACTGTCGGTATTTCAAATAAAACCGATACTATCGATAGTATTGCTTTTCATTACATATATTTCATAAAAGCAATACTATCGATAGTTTGTTCATCGTCAGTACTATCGATAGTATTCTTGATGAGATGATTAAAACAGTTATCGGTGGTATCGATACTATCAATAGGCTTATCGATAGTTTGGCATTTTTCGATTGAAACTATCGAATTTTTGGCAACACTAAATTGTTCATCAAATACACAATACAAACTTGTATATTCAGGATCGGCGCGACTACAGAGATGACCGGGGCAGACGCGACTACAGAGACGACAGACGTGACTCCGGAGACCGAGGTTCACGAGAGCGCCGCGACTCTCCTCGCCGGCAGTCGCGGGACAGGCGTGACTCGCCTCGCCGGGACTCGCGGGATAGACGTGACTCCCCTCGCCGTGACTCTCGGGACAGACGCGACTCCCCTCGCCGGGACCTGCGGGACAGACGCGATTCACGCGACAGAGACGACAGGGAACCATCGCCCGACAGACGGACCCGATCTTATGATAGAGATTCCAAAGATGGAAAGCCCAAATCACAGGAGAGGAACGGCAGAGCGCGTCCGAGTCGCTCGCGGGATAGGGACTCTGAAGACAAGCCCTTGCCTAAGCTGAAGGAACAAGAAAAACCGGTCAGTTGATTGTTTCTTGATGTTGAGGGCCCATTGCCTGCACAATTAGTTAGAAAGAGTAAATTTCAGTACAATTTCACAACAACTTTAGTACTAATACTTCTCTTAAAACTTCTTAATTTTTCAAAACTAAAAACCGACTTTGCCGTAAACTACACAACTGATTTTGATAAAGTTTTTATGAGACCACCTGACAATTATACCATTTTAAACAAAGTATTTTCTTATAAATTGGTCCAGGCGTTTTTAAATAATTGGTGAACATACATAAAAGAGGAGATCGCACCGAATTGATAACCTCCTTTTTGTAAGTTGGTTAAAAATTCAGTAAAAGTAAGTAAAATACAAGTATGCAGAATATATGTAATAGTATTTCTTTTTATGTTTCCAGAACTTCGTAGCGTCAAACAAATTTAGCTTCCTGGAGGACGCGGACGATGACGGCGGCTCCGACTAACACGTGCGGGGCCTCGCTGTGTGCTGAATATTACTGACTCGTGTGTAAAGTGTAAATTAACGAGTGCAAGTGTCGAGTGTCGCGATACCGCGGATCTCTGGGACGATCGTGCATTGTGCTATGTAATAGGACTCGATAAGTCGTTAGTGCGGTGTGGATATAAGTGTATATTAGGGTCGCTATATGCTCGAGCTGCTTCGACGGCGGCCCCAGCCTTTATTGGCGCTTCTCTATACAATTTTATATCGATTCACATGCCGTTTTGATTCCACAGACACAACTTACAGAAGCTACAGTGAAGGCTGGGGCTTGTGATTGTGACCATATTGTACTGATTGGTGTAAATTTTTCTATAGTTTGTTACATACAAGTGTTGTATGGACATTTGTAACAAAAGGCAACAGTGACAAATATTTTCAACTGGTTTTTGGTACAGGTGCCTATTTTATTTTTTGTGAATATTTCATTATTCTATTATTCTTTACTTTACTACCAACACTGAATCTTATTTTCTTTATTTTAGAATTTCTATGTTAAATATATAGTTGATTTAGATTTATTATTAGAATGTTAATTGTATTACATATTTAATATTTACACTGAAATTGTTGTGGTACGATTGAGGCGCTGCAAATAGTTTTACTTGCAAGTATACATACTGCCGCGGCTCGGCTGCCTGTATTGTACTGATATCAATTCTTGATAAATCCAGGAGTATCTTAGTACTACCAGTTAGGATCTGGTCACAAAGACTATTGAGATGATAAATATGACAAAACATAGCTAAACATCAAATTTGTTTTGTCCAAATTCTCTGTTTGGTAAACTACATTCTAATAATTGTGAATTATAAATAAATACCCTTTTTACAACAAGCATTTCTTATTATTTACCTCTACATCGCCACTCTGTATTTATTGACCTATCTTCTGCCAAAATTTATTAACGCCCCAATCAATATTAAACAATGAACACGACTGCCAACTTAGAAGTTTCGCCAAAGTTCATGGTAATATGCGCTTGCCTGGCAACCCAGAGCACTTTCAACGGAGCTTGTTCTCGAAGGCGCGCGGATGCCCAGCCATTTTACAAATACCTAGGTCTTAAAAACGTTTCATAAACTTTGATTAATTTATACCACTATGCTACCCTTTCGGGTGCTCGCCCACGTCAGACTTTGTAGTACCGATAGTCGGGCCGATTTTTTTTGTAGGAATTTCTTACCTACTTTTTGTAGGGACGTGTGCGTTGCACTATTGCAATCAGTGTGTTCTATTTTTCTCCTACAAAATATCCTGTCACCGATTATCAGATGTGGGCGGGCAGCCTTCACCGCGAACGTCTGATTTTTCGGAAAATGAATTTTCTTACTAAAAATACAAGAAGACCTTGGCATCTTTGAGCTAATCCCGAAATGGGCACGAAAATTACTGTCGGATAAATCCGACGTTCGCGATTTACATTTTCTCTACATTTTCTTTTATCTTTACTTAAATTTCGAGAGCGAAAGCCCTTTTACTACAGAAATTGAAATAAATGAACTTGCGTATCACAGGTCATTCTGCGAGATATTAAGCTTTTTCCTCGCGTAGTATGATGTATTTTCTTATACGAGTTGTAAGTAATTTAGTTTTTAGATGTCTAATGGATTTGTAGTTTGTAGAGTACATTTACCAAATATACTGTACAAACTACATTCATGATACTCAGCAAAACTACCTATAGGTACTACTATAAATTAACCGATCTGAGTTTAAGGCGTTTTAGGTTTCAGTGAAAGGATTTATCATATTTATTATATTGTTTGAAAACAAATATGTCTATGGTTAGAACCGTTAAAAAATGGTTGTGACGCAGTTCGTCACTTTCGCAAATGGTCATCGCTGAAAAATTGGTCACTTTCTCAGAATATCTCTTTCGCAAATCGTCACCTTCGCTCATTGTCATTTTCGCAATAAGTCACTTTCGCACTTTGTCATTTTCGCAACTGGTCATTCACAGCTTTTCTAACACATTTACTAAGATATAACTAGAAATGGGATATACGACTAAAACGGTTCGCCACAACTGTTATTGTGTTTCTAAATGTGTCAACATACCTCACAAACAGATGAATTTATTTTTATCCAACTGATTAAGACGGGTTACGTTTTTCACGCATATTTTGTAATGGATGGTTTGTAAATTTCATTATTACGCCGTATCATCTAAACGGCGCTGTATGGATTTTTGTACTTGCTTTACGATCTATGTCTTGTACATCTATTGTGTAGCATATATTGCGCAAAAATCCATATTACAATTGTATGCACAAGCATTATTACAATAGTACCTATGTAGTGCATGAAACCTTTAAAACTATTAAATATCAAATTCAAACAAACGTGTTTGCTATAATAAATGGAATAACCGTTAAAAACAACAAAGTTACAAGATATTGGATTGGAATTTACCACGATGATTAATTTTGTCAAACGAAATTAATAACTATATTATTACCATTATTCATTTTTATAATCATTAAACAAAACAAGTTATTTTTTATTTTCATTAGACTTAAGTGTTTGGCAGGCAGCAGAACTTATTAAGATTCATATTCTTTATACCACACAAATTTTCTATCCCATTTCCAACGAAATATCTTAGTAAATGTGGCAGAAAAGCTGTGAATGACCAGTTGCGAAAATGAAAAAGGTTTAAAGTACATAACACATTGCGAAAATAAAATGTGCGAAAATGACATTCTGCGAAAGTGATGAAATTTTTAGCGATGACCATTTGCGAAAGTGACGAACTGCGTCACAACACTCACAACCTAAAAAATGTGTATTAAGGGAAGGTATTAAATAAAAACCAGAAATATTCAAACAAGTATTTAATTCGATTTTGACGAAATCAACAATATTTATTTCAGTAGCATGCATTAAACCAAGTTGCCCTACATTTATCATAATTAAAGATACTTTTTTGTTTTTTAATGCAATAGCGTCAACGATGCACATCATGCATCAAAAATAAATGTTAACTAACGCAATTGCGCACAATATAACCCTAATTAGTTAATTTTATATTAAGATACTCAATCAATTGTTAAAATTACCGCAAGTAAAAATATCATAATAAAAATGAAAAATAACTTTAAAATCAATTGTCACACCGATGTCAATAAAATATGTAACGGTGCGAATTAATAAAAGCTTAATTCTAGATACACCAAGTCAAATCTAACATTATCAATTACATAAATAGGTATTCGTCAAATCCGTGAGTTTATTTATCAACAAAAGCATCCAACTATTTTTCAAAAGACAACGAGGTTTCTATATTTTCACGCATATACCGCTAGCAATATATTATAAATAAATAAATTACAACAACGCGGTGCGCGAAGCATAGATTTATGCATACGAATAGGAGACGCAAGGCGCTCACTTCAGGAACTCAAAACAAATGAACTAACCACGTCATTTTTGAGTCATAGCTGCCATTAGCGCATTTTTCAATTTAACAGTCATTTCTTCTAGAATATTAGCTCTAACTCTTAATTTCTTATTTTGTTCTTCCAATTCGTCAGCTAATTGTTCCATTTGTAATTCCTTGAGTTTCCTATTCATTCTAGATCTTTTGGATGCTTCGTTATTTTTGTCTCTTAATTCTCTATATTTCATCTCCTGCGTTGATATATTTGAGGCGTTATCGTCAACGCTGCCCGCCGACGAGACGATGCTTGTGCGACGATTTGGCGGGCGCCCTCGTCGCGCTTTGGTCTTTTCTAGCGCGTCCATTATAGCTTTGATTTTGTTGTCGGGCTTTTTTCTCTTCCTGTCCTTTTCTCTTCGTGATGTTGTTGTGGGTGTGTATGATGCATCAGAATCCTCGCTCTGGTGCCTTCGCTTTGTCGCTCGACGCCGGGGAAGTTCATCAGAGTCTGATTCGGCTTGAGATTCATAGGCAGGGGTAGAAGGTCTCGTCTCTATCGGCGACACGATCATTGGCTTCGTGTATTCGTTTGAGTTGATAGCTATTCCACCTGGTGACCATTCTCTTGTCTGCTTCTGAAATAATTCAAATTAAATATAATTAAAAATAGTTATATTTTTAATTATAATTCATTTGTTCATTTGTTTAAAAAAAATCGAACTCTTTCGGTAAATGTCATACCATAGAAATACGCATTTTGACTCCATAAAATACTTATTTGATTTCTCAAAATGATCGATCTTTATCCATGTTCCAAAGTAATGTTTGACCACAAATACCATTAGTGAATATAACGATGTAAAAAATCTTCTAATCTTCTTTCTGTACAATTTTCAAGATCTGTTTCTTATTAAATAGGGTACATGACTTCGCTAAAGAACTAAAGAGCTTCTTTTTTTATTTATACAAATTTATAAACTATTTTATAGGTACTGATTTTATGAGACACTTACCTCGTTCAAACGTGGAATCTCCTCCCTCTCCATTTGAACCACGCAGTTGACGACGTCGGGTGTGCTAATGTGCGGGCCTTGCGATCCCCGCGCCGCCGCTACGTCCAGAGATAGCCCCACGGGGTGAGTCCGTGCTCCTATCTCTTGTATAACTTTTCCTTTTAACCGATGGTCATGTGGATATTCTGGTAATACCACATTGCTATTTTCAACCTCTCGTGGTATAACTGGCATAAACTTCAAATCGTCCTGATTTAGTGAGTCTTCTAATGAAATAAAGGGCATCTGTGTCGTGTTTGATTGTTTTGAGTATTGTGTGTAAGGCCAGGCGTAACTATTTGTTACTGGCCATATGTTCTCAACTCCGCAACTCTCTGTACCTTCTATCACAACTGGCAAATCACTTATATTTAAAACTTCTTCGGTGGAGTCAATTGGTTTATTGAATTCTGGCAGATACAAGAATTCATCAAACTTTAGAAACCCGTCCACCGCTGTGGGTGAGAGCGAGTCATAAGGTGTATTTGCACCATAGAAGCTTGCATGAGCAAGCGAGGAAGCGGCGTCCCAACCTGGTGGTGAGAACGGTGTATTCGTTGTGTCAAATGTGTTAGCCCTTTCTTCGGTTTTCTTGATCGGCATATCTAAACAAAATAAATCAGAAAATAAGGATAGATAGAGTTTAATCTTAACTATGTAAGTATATTTAGATATTAAAATGCATTCAAAATAACTAAAATCTTACCAGTGGTCTGTGCTGGTTCGTCCCTGCCTTGAGCGGAGGACAAGCCCAGATCTTGGAAGAACTCGTAGTCCGATTCCGGAAACATTGTATTCTCGAATAACGGCTCCGGTTTCAAATATTCCTGGAAGCAGAGTTAAATAATGTAAATAAAAATTCATTTGGTGCGAGGTCACTATAAATAATCTTATAAGTATTATATAATTAATTATATGTACATATTACATTAATTACTCACGTGGGCCGGCTCCATCCTTACCTCTGAAAAGCTGGTTGTGGGCAGTGGCGAGGAGGGCATCATTCCTGGATTTTCGCCGGTAGTTACTCCGCCGGTTAGGCCGTTCATCTGCTGATTCTTGTTTGGCTTTAAACGATCTATTTCTACCACTTTCAAAAGACTGCGAGTCTTGTGACTCGTTTGCGAAAAAACCATGTCTTTTGGTGTTTGTATTGTATTGATTTCCGATATCGATTCCGCCGTCTCGACTCGGACAGGTGATCTTTTGAGCAACCATTTTGAATAGAACTACAAAAAGAAATGATACGACGTAACAATAATGTGCAGATTATATGAAGCAAAGGAAGGTTTGGAGAGAAAGGTCATAATTATGATGGCCAGTCGCCCGGGCCAAACAGACAAGTCCAACAGGCCTGGGCTACCGGCACGAAATACGAACATGCAGGTAGGGGGTGGAATGAAAAGTATGGCATGGAAATCTTTTCGATAAAAATGTTTTTTAGGAACAAAATGAATGACTATGGTGTAATATGTTGATGAGAATGTAAAATCGAAAGATATGCAAGAACATTATGATAATTTTAAAATACATAAGTATGCATGAATAAAAATATTCAGGTCTTTTTTTATATGTACAAGATAAATGAAGATTATTAAAAAATGAATGCAAATCAATTACGTATAAAAAAATGATTGATGCGTCGCATATATAATTATTGATGGAGCGGTAAACTAAATACATATTTAATATCTTCACAGCGACGTCACTGTTTATAGAGGTCAATTTATCAGTTGCCCTCTTATTTCGTTTGTCGTAATCATAATGTCACCTGCCCATAATGAACTGAATATACCATTCAAAAATCAATAATTGGAAACAAGTAGAAAAGACGAAATGTCATTTGTGAGTGACGTTTAGTTTCTCAATTGGTAGTAGATCAATTTAAAAGCCTTTCTACTTATTTTAAAACTTATTAATATATTAATCTAGTTAGTGATCTTATGTAACTTATGAATTATCATTAGTAGAATTAATGTAACCATTAATTATTGACTATTTGTAACTTATCTAATTTAGCTAAGACTGCAATAACTACTTAATTAAAACAAAGAAAATTAATTAATGTTAATAATGAGATGAGCATGCACTTAAGATTTTTGTAATGAATAAAAAAATATTTTTAATACATATAGTAAGCCCGTTATCTATTTTTGGAGGGCATACCTAATTAAAGTTATTATCTCTTTATAACAATGGATGGCAATATCTTAGATATTGATCAATATGAACATTTTCCACGTCTAACCATGCATCTTGTTGAAGAATGAATGATGAAAATGGAAGATAGCATGCAATGATGATGAGGAAAAAGGGACAATTTAATATTCATTGTAACTTGTAAGAATCTTGTTTATTAAAAATTTGAGAAGTTAAGATTATTTTTTGATTAGGTATTATTATCATAACTTTCTCAGGATCTATTTATACGAAAAGAAAAAATAATTTAATATTAAAAGTATTTGGCATAACTTTAATACAATAATTATTTTAATATTATCTATATTTTTCTTTTGTATAATTTTTCAATTTGCAAATCTTTTGACAAGATTCTAGAACATTGTAACGGATTTGTAATCAATTTATTATTGACTAACTCTATCCCAATTTTTGCTGTGGAAATTTAAAAAAAAAGATTATTTGATTTTCCAATCTTGTCCAACTTCTTGCTTGATATCCTGTGAACAGAAAGTTAGTTGGGAAGGGGGGCGAGTAAACGCAATTACTTACTTTTTTGAACTCTTCTTGAGCTCCTACTGAAATCTTATCACTTAGGCTCCCTGGGGATTAATTATTCCGGTTGTAGGCCTGTAACAAGCAAAAAACGTAACGTATGATTTGGGAAAAGTATAAAACCTCAAGATTTTAATAGTGGGCGTAAAATGCGTTAAACTGCGCAGTAGATAAGTGTCGTTTTCAGTGCTAAGAATGTAATCTTAACGATCGTAGAGTTTAACAAAAAACAAGTTATTAAACCCATAAATAGGTATGTTTGTTTGCTTTACAGATTTACATATCTTCTTCTTCATTTCCTCTATGCTCAGAATTTGAAGCAGTAAATCTCTTACGTGGAATGATTGCTGTCTCTATCTCGAGAACATTACGTAACTATTGCGTGACACTCAATTACCCACATACTATGAAAACTGGTCGGTTTCCAGCAAAAAACCAGTGTGTTTATGCATTTACAAAATACTTTAAGCTGAACTCTATACGCGTGCTACTCGTCTGCTTTTATGTGGATTAATCGCAAAGAGTCGTGATGGGTCTTGTGTACCGTTTACGACCGTAATGATATGGGTTAGGTATTTTATGTGTTGATGTCTGATTAGTGATTATCTACACTTGTGCATCTGATTATCATGTAGGTAGGTCTATATATGTTAATCCTAGAACGGCATAGCTGATTAAATCTGACAAGTACATACCTAGCTAAAACCTACCTAAATAAAACCTATTCAAAAATTACGTTCTTTATTTCTTTATGAATTAATAATACTAAGTCAAAGAGGTTTTTATCAATATTTAAGTCTATATAACAATAAGTTTGATATTATACTGTTGGATTGGATGGAAATGTTGGATTCAAGACATCAACTAAATAGGCGGTCGCTAAAAAAGTTGATAAAAAAGTACTTACCTGTATGTAGCTATGCAAGATATAATAGTAAGCATACATCTCTACTTATTACTTCTCTGTAGTAACAGGAAAACTTAATATTTGATCAAATAAAAATAAGAATAAGTAGGTAAATATGCTCAAGTATAGTTTCTCTTAACTTAAACTGCATATATTTCTGTTACAAATAGATACATACGTATATTAAAATAGGTAGAGGCGTAAAAAGTAAGGGCAAGTAGGTACAATGTCATCTAGTATGTAAAATATGATCATTTTTGAATCTATTAACATTAATTCAATGTTCTAAATCCGGATGACATTGAAAGTAGTTACCGGATCGTGCCATGATCACCGAAATCCGAAGCTTCGCGAACGGAGTGCGCGGCTAGCACACATGTCAAACAAACGTGACGAGATAAATATCAAAAACCAGTGTAAAAAGAAATCGGGCGCTACAGCCACACAATAGAGACGATGTTCGTATACATTTCGCTCGCTCCCCTCATTTAAGAGCTAGATGCGACTCGTCGCAAAGTGATCAAAGCATGCGCTTCAAAACATGTTAAAAATGTTCTGTATTATCTGTTTAGCTCAAAAATAATACTGGCACTTAAACGCAAATAATTATGAGAGCAAACTAATTGCGCTTTACTTACTTTACCGTAAATAATTTTTATTAATTTCTTTTAACATATCGTGAGGTAACATTATAGACTCACCCTGTCCAAAAAATATAACGCAGTGCCTCCAGGAGCAGTAGATCACTTTTAACACGAGTTAAAAGAGAATTGAAATAAATAATATACACTCTATAGAGCAGCCTGTCGTGACAACCTTTTTTAGCTTTAGAAAGTAAAACTTGTATTATTTCGAAATGCGCAAGTATACGTGCACACCGTGCGAGTACAGAAAATATTGTGCAATTTTCGTGGCGAAGTGCCGGATACGTTTTCCTCAATCCCCACCATGCGACGTGTGTGTTCTAAAAATAACTTTGCTGCGAAGCTATTGGCTGCCTCAAATGACGTCAACTTACACAGCCAATGGAATCTGAGTGATTACGACAATCACGAGACCTACGCAGCATTTCTATAGAGAACTACTGTACAAGTTCGAACTCGCTTGCCTCGCGTTGTTATGGAGGTTGTTATGTACAGGGGAATCACGCCGTTGAAAATGCCGCATGGTTTTCCTCTGATGACTCATGTACATACTTGCTAAAATGGCTAGTGTTTACAAATATTTTTCCAAACTGCTACCTCAGCATTGAAAGCACCAAATTAAAATAATGTTATCACAAGATATTGCGACCTAAGCAGTGCTGCAGTCGGTCATTTTGAAAAGCTTTTTAGTGTGGAGAACTAAGTATAGGACTTAATATCATTGAATAGGTACCCTGAATCTAAATCTTAACACTAAAGGTCTATTAAAATTACTGTTCAATAAATGATAAGAAACCTTTAGTAGGTACCTACTCAGGAACTAAAACGCTTGGCCAACAAATACTTAACGTAGAATCTTCGACACGAAGAAGCAGAAATACGTTGAGACTGTGTTAAAATAAAATATAGGCATGGAGAGCACAACATGAAATGATCGTAGACTTTGAAAATTAGTTGTTTACAAGCAAATTAATCTTAATATGTCTTGACAACAAATAAGTTGCAAACTTTCAAACAAGTAAACTGCATATTCCTATCTACTTGGACCTTGGAGATGAAATGAGTCATTCGCAAATGATTGATATTGAACTAGGTTGAACAACCTTTGCTACTGGTCAAAAGCAAGATAAAAATAACGTTGACAAGGTATAACAGCATCTAAAACGTTAACTATGTGTAATGAATATATACAGGTTCGTATGTAGTACATAGATTATAAGTACTTATCATTAAAAAACATAACTGTAAGGGGTCTTACAATTAGTCTGCCACTGGGGAGCCTTTTCACCTTTGGTTGGCTGCCTCGCTCGCACAATCAAACATTTTAGATTATTAAAAAATGTGACTCATTTGCAGAAAAGTGTTTCATAAACTTTTTAATATATTATATGTTAGATATTGTAGACATGTTTTTTTATTGTTTATGTGTGTATCGAGAATAAGGTCATCAAAATTTTCTTCGCACTTTTCTTCAAATAAGTCAATTTTTTTAATAAAATCTTCAAAAATGTTTAATTGTGCGAGCGAGACAGCAAACAAAGGTGAAAAGTCTCTGATTTTGTAACCCTAATTTAACTATGATACTGATTACCTAAAGGTTTTCTTTCTTTCTTTACTTTAGCCATATTCGCTACACACGAATAAAGATTTTAACCTTTAATAAAGAAGGAAATAAATAAAGCAATGCTTTATTCGGCAATCAAAACTATTAGGTACACCTTTTAAAGCTATTGAATATAACAATATAAATGGTTATCACGAAGCAGATAAGTATAAATCTGCTAAAATATAACTATTTGATTTCTTTTCGGTCTCGCCTGTTAAGTACAAGCGCTCTATCTATACATATAAGTATACATTGTGTAGGTACAATAAATGTTAAATAGAAAGCCTAACACCAATGCGTAGCGTAGATTACTTTATGCAAGTATGGAAAATTACAAGAGCACATGATAAACTCATCATAATGAAGATATTCGATAAGGCCATCGCTTCCATCGCCATAATAATATAACTCTTTAGTTATTATCATAATAGGGCTTCACGGGACGACCGTGGCCTTCACCGGCGCCACCTTTTCGCGGCAGACGTATCGACCTGTGAGCTCTAACGTCATAGGCGTCATAGCTAACCCACGAGGGCCCCCTCATAAGCGGGTCAATATAAGGACCTAGAATGGAAATCGGTTTGCTAGAATTGTCTTCAGTGGCCGCCATCTACATAATATTTTTTACATTTCTTGTATTTATCTCAATCAATACTACCTTTTTTAATTTTGATAAGATACGTTTAGTTTGATAAATTATCGCTTGATTCACTAAGTTGAAGACTGATGTCCCTAAAAGACGAGGAATACTCATGAAAGCATAATCATTCTTATCATAAATTGATACATTATTATAAAAAATGCAACTAGCCTTAATTAAATAAGTATTTTTGATTCAGGAGCAAAATCCAGGCTTATACGACGTTTGTTCCCAATGAGTAACACCCATAAGCTGATGCAATACATTATAAATACATAATATTCACGCCAGTCAAAATTCTTACATATTCTTATCATTATCATATTATCTATCGTCAATATCCTGTAAAGATGTGATCCTTTTGTTTACAAACAGGCCAAAAGTTCGGAAAGAATGTTCTTTTTTCCGAGAAGCCAAGACTTGTTTTGATGTCTTTCCTAGAACTGTTTACATCGTTGGCAATACTCCAAAATATCGCGTAAAATTATCGTAACATGGCCGTAGCCAGAGGGGAAAATTTTGGGGGTTCAAGTCAACCCCAAAACCTCCCCTTAAATCCCAGAGTCAACCAAACCAACATAGGTTTGTTCTTGATAAAGCCCTAGATAATCTTTCAAACTATTTTATGAACTACTGTTTATAGCTTAAAGTGAGAACGTGAAGCTTTTTTTGCGCATTTGCCAAAAGTGGCCGGTTTTGGCAAATGTGCGAAGATAAGCTTTACGTTCTCACTTTTAATTTCAAACAGTAGTTCATAAAATAGTTTGAAGGATTATCTAGGGCTTTAATAAGACGAAATTTTAAATGATATCTCCATTTCATTTCGAATAATTTATTTCAAATGGGGATAGCACTGGACCCCGAAAAATTAATGTATCTCTTTAACCGCATAGCTGCGAGATGCGGCTGCGCAGAGCTGAGCGCGAATGCATTGTTGGAACGAAGTTCCTTACGGCAGGCTTGGAGGAGATAGGGATTTTGCTGCGCGACCGAACTGAAAAAAATGTGATAGTAAAACCGTAAGGATGACCTCGTTAAATAAAACCATTAAATGAGACGTGCGCAGGCGCGACAGTCGTATACACAAGCGAGTAGTGTATAATACCTTTCTCTTCCTCCCTCTTTCTTTTCGTTCTCTCATCTCTTCTCTCTCTATTACCACTCCACCCCTCCAATGCATAGTATATACTCATGAATTCATGGACAAGCACGTGGCGAATACTCACATTATAGATACATTTTACTCGTGAGTAGCCACGTTTATTTCTACATTAGCCGAAAGAACTTCGTTCCTACCTGGTGTCCCACGACACCACATTTCTTTTTTTAATAGTTGTGTGTGATATCCCAGCATACAAGGAGTGGCGTAATGGTTAACACCTTAGACCGCCAATCCAGAGGTTCTAGGCTCGATTCCCAGCGACGGCAAGTTTGAAAATGGTATTTTTCAAATTATACTGGGTTTTGAAAGTTTATCTATATATCCCTTTACCTGTCCCTAGAAATAAAACAGTAGATAAACAGTTGACCTGGGACCAAATTCCTCCCAGTAACAGGTAAGGGGATAAGTATTTACTTTAAAATATAGTATCGTTGAGTTAGTATCCTATAACACAAGGTTTTGACGACCTCCGTGGCGTAGTGGTCACCATGCTAGTCCGCCACCCAGAGGTTCCGGGTTCGATTCCCGGTCAGGGCAAGTTGAAAAATGGCCTTTTTCAAATTGTCCTGGGTCTTGGATGTTTATCTATATATGTATTTGTTAAAAAGATATATAGTATCGTTGAGTTAGTATCCCATAACACAAGTCTCGAAATTACTGTGGGGCTAGCTCAATCAGTGTAATTTGCCAAAAAAAATATACTTTGGGGCTAGTTCAATCAGTATAATTTGTCCCTTTGAAAAAAACCTCTGGCTCGAACTCCCCAAAAGAAACACATTTTTGGCTACGGCCATGATCATAAGTTCATGGTAATATTAAATATATAGGTTATAAAATTGGTTAGTAGGTATAAGATGTTTTGGTAGTTAGAATATTCGATTCAAACGGAAGTAGATTAAGTATAAGTAATATCGATTTTCTTACCATCTTTCAGCCGGATATTGCTCTGAATTTACCTTAAGCTCTAAGACAGATAGCAATACTATAATAAAATTACTAGGTAGTTTTAATTTATTTCAGGTTTTAAGCATAGCTGGGGTATCTTTTGAAGTGATTCCACTTCCTTGAAAACTCACGTTAGCGTAGCTAACGGCTTTGGGAGCTTTCGCTTTGAGTAGGTAGGTAAGTAGTTATAATTTTTCGAGAACATTTCAACGATTTTTATCAGCACTGGCTTTTGCAATCTCAATATTTGGAACACTCAATTTAGACGCTCATTAAATTATAAAACAATGGACAAATCCAAATTGTTGTAAATGCAAATGTTACTTACTTTCATTCATCATTAATTTAACACTCCGAGAGGATAAGAAGCTGTAAATAAAGTAAGTAGAAGTAGTTTTAATTTTTTTTAAATTTACAACTACTTACTAATTCTTGCGTTTATCTTTGCATGTTTTCCACTATGGGTCATCCATAAATTATATAATTTCATGATGTTTTGAGCTTTTGAATTACAGTTGGTCACAATTTTGAGACCCCACGACCTAATCGTTACATATTTTGAGATTATTTACATCAATGTTTTATAAAATCATTAAAAAAATAGACGCGATAGAGCTAGAAATATTTTAAAGTTTTATTTATTTATATCTTCTTGTAAGAATCTTGTTACTGGTCTTTTCACCCCGGTTCTTTGAGAGGCTTGCGTGGGGATACAGATCCAACACGTAGAAGCCCTTTTGAGAAGTTGATGCTATGTGGCACATCCGCAAAAAACCCATTTTATTTTTTTATTATTATTATTAGTTTAAATGTGTTTTATCGCTTAGTTGTAGTTACCGTAGTAGTACCCATTGTCATACAATGTCACACTTCGACCCTCCGCCCCACGGAACAGAGAAATAAGTGTCCTATTTCTCTGTTCCGTGCTCCGCCCGACCCAGATCGTAATACTTAGATAACGATAATTTATTGCTAATCATGTGTTACAATATATTAAATTCAATTTTGTCGCATCATGTATACCATTACCAGTGTGAAAATTTTGCCAGAAAAATCAGATCCGCAAAATTTTACCTTTAAGCAAAGTAATCTTACCCTCCATCAAATTATGTAAGTTACCTATTTCCGTCTTCCGGGTCATTTTGAGTATTTCGTCAATCTCTACCTATAGTGAAGCTCTTGACTTGGCAAGCACATGAGTCATTTTGCGTATTCGTCAATCTCTACCCCTAATGAAGCTCTAGATATGTATACCATGTATATACGTAATTTATTTCTTCGGGAAACATTATTATAGCTCCTACTCATAGCTGTGAATAAATCACTGATTATTCTGTCAGTATATCTATCACGCACGTCATGTTGATTTTAGATTTAGTCAACTAATCCGATGAGATTGAGTTTTACGGCAAGACTCAAACTAGCATAATAAATGTTTTTTGTCAAAAAGGTGTTTGTTACCTACAAACTACAATTACAATGATTGATATAATGTATAGATAGGGTACTATATTGTATATATAGACAGTATGCACGTAAGTACCTACCTAGACACATTTGGAAAGAGTCTAAAATGTGTATAAAAAATAAGTAGGTTCTGAATTTGATCTATCACTCCAATATGCCGATATTGCCGATAATCAACATGCTGCCTTTGTTTCACCAGCCCTACCCAGGATGGGCTTGGGTATATACAACGTGGAAGGGGCATACCACTAATAAAACAAACCACGGGCTGTACTAGATCACTGTTATGTACTTAGTATAATGAAATTAAAATAACAGTCAAAAAACAAAAAAAAAACAATTCCCATACAAATTGCCCGAGCGACTGCACAATTTTGTATGGAAATGCCAAATTATTTTCTTGCTTTTTGACTGTTATTTTAATTTCATTATACTATAGTGATCTAGTGTAGCCCGTGGTTCGATTTATTACGGGTATGTCCCTTCCACTTTGTATTACCTACATGAACGTGAAACTTCTTTTTAATCACGCATCTATTGATAAGAAGATATAGTTTCAAAAACTGAAACTCAACTACTTACTTAAAAATTATTTCTGAAATTTACTTTTATCCAGTTAATGCAAGCACAGCAGGGAGCAACAGCTATGTATATACAATGTGTCCGGTCAGCGGTGTCGGAGACTTTGGGGGGATGAAATACGGTATTTTTTATCGACAAATCACCCCTCATAAGTAGTTTTTCTCCTACCATAATAAGATGGCAGCCATTTTGTTTTTTTTTTAATCGAAGCACGAGTTTTATACTAAATTAGCCATAGCTCCCTATGTAGAGGTCCTAGAAACACAAAATAAGTCTCATTCGAAAGCGAAACATGTAGACCATAAACTATTGGTAAAAAAATGCTAATTTTATTTATAAAAAGAACCAAAAAAATTGCTAAAAGAAAATAATTATGTAATTATTTTGCATTTCTTTTTACAATATTAGGTTTTAAAAAAAATCTAAGCTGTTGGCCTACATTTTTTTTATGTCTAAACGATAGAACAGTATGTCCCCTAAATAAAACAGCATACATCTTAGCCCTAAGTTACATAGTTCAGAAGCTATGATGGTTTGAATAGACCCCTTATTGTCTAATCCGGCAGTTGAGAAAGAAATAAAACAAAATACTTAGTCTTCACGACATTTATTTTGGCAATAAAAAAAAAACAATGTTTTAACCATTGTTGTAGAGACTAATTAGGACCTGGTGATGAAGATGATGATGATAACCATTGTTCGAAATGTCCTCCGTGGTGTTGCAGACATGCTGTTGCTCTTACTGCTACATGTTGCGTAGAGCGTCTTATCATCGCTTTGTCATTCTTTAATTCATTTACGACTTGAATAATTTTGTTAATTAGCTCCTCGCGTGTATTTGGCACGTCGACATAGACTTTCTGTTTCATTGTACCCCACAAGAAAAAATCAAGTGGGGTCAAGTCCGGTGAACGCGGTGGCCAAGCGATTGTTCCATTGCGTCCAATCCACGGCGTATAAAATTCATTTAAATGGCTTCGTACATTCGCAGCGAAGTGTGCCGGAGCTCCGTCCAGTTGTAGAGTCATGCCTATCCTATAAATCAGTAGTATTTCCATTAAAGCATCCAGAAAGTCGGTTTCCAAGAACTCTAGAAATCTAGGGCCATTCATTGTGCCTGGCAAAATTAGTGGGCCAATTAAAATATCATCAATCATTCCTGCCCACACATTTACTGAAAATGGTGTTGAAAACTGCTTGGTCTCACAGCATGAGGATTATCATGGAGCCAAAGATGCTCATTGCGATGGTTAATGTAAAGTATTTTGTTTTATTTCTTTCTCAACTGCCGGATTAGAAAATAAGGGGTCTATTCAAACCATCATAGCTTCTGAACTATGTATTTTAGGGCTAAGATGTATGCTGTTTTATTTAGGGGACATACTGTTCTATCGTTTAGACATAAAAAAAATGTAGGCCAACAGCTTATATTTTTTTTAAACCTAATATTGTAAAAAAAATGCAAAATAATTACATAATTATTTTCATTTAGCAATTTTTTTGGTTCTTTTTATAAATAAAATTAGCATTTTTTTTTACCAATAGTTTATGGTCTACATGTTTTGCTTTCGAATGAGACTTATTTTGTGTTTCTAGGACCTCTACATAGGGAGCTATGGCTAAATTAGTACAAAACTATGGAGGGTAAATGGAAGGAGAACTGTCTCTGTATGTAAAAAGTGTCCGCTGAAATGTGTTAAATTAGGGTGGCGCTACAGTAGCAACAGGGTAAATTTTAAATCAAGCGCCATAATTACTATTTTAGGTTATATTTTTCAAAATATATTGGACAACGTAAACAAGAAACGTTTATTAAATTTAACTTTTACTAGCTGACTAATTTAGCCACAAAAATTATTTAACCCAGTAATTCTGTGACTCGGCTAACTTCAATTTGTCACCAACGGCTACATTCATTCCATACCCTTTGCTGCAGCTAGCGCCACTCTTGGAGGATTTTTCAACTGTTATTTACTGCGTACAGCTGGACACTTTTTCAAATATCCCCCATATAAGATAGTTCTCCTTCCATTTACCCTCCATATACAAAACTCGTGCTTCGATTAAAAAGAAAAACAAAATGGCTGCCATTTTATTATGGTAGGAGAAAAACGACTTATGAGGGGTGATTTGTCGATAAAAAATACCGTATTTCATCCCCCCAAAGTCTCCGACACCGCTGACCAGACACATTGTATATGTTTACTACTTTTTAAGCCACACGGTGTGGTTAGATTTATTTTATTGTTTAGTAATTTACTTTTTTTGGTATCTAGAGGCCCTAGAGGGCGCCATATTGAATTTATTGTAACGTCACATAGCCTGAGTCTACCTACCCAGAGCACAGCCAGGACGCTTTCAACAATACCTCATTTGTTGAGGTTCCATGGATATCATAGAAGATATGAGGAACAGATGAATATATACATACAAATATACATATATACGTTGCGGCGGAACACGTAACCCTCCTTTTGGCTTCGCTGTCGTCGGGTAAAGATCTAAATTATTAGCTGTTTCTCCAGGAGTCCCTGATATACTTTTAAGTAAGAATTTTCCCGTATTCGGGTTTTAGTTTTTACCAATTACAAAAATGTTCTTTTATTCTGTGACATCGATCTGCCAAGTGGGATGATTTGAATTTCGCGCACTTTTAACCAAATCCTATTGGTGCGACGTGACGAGGGAAACAGCGCGGTACATTTAAATCACAGATTTAGAAACTTAATATTATGTAAGTTCAATTATTACCTATTTAATGTAATGACAGGTATATACCTATGTACGTTTATAAGGTACTTATACAAATAACATCGTAAAATTATATTAAGGTACTCACCACATTGTCATATGATTTCTTGTAATCACTGTCTTAAACTTTTTAATCTTGTCTTTTCTCATAAAATTATTTCTATGCAGCCAAACAACGTGATTTTGCAACAAGTTCTTTAGACAGACCTCGTAATGGACAACTTTATAGCACTTGTATATATTTTGGGTATTCCAGCTGCTCATGTTAAACTTCTGGTCTAACACCGAACTAGTAGGGATTTTAACCCTTTTTACTAAAAGTAAAACAAAATAACAAAAAGCGCGTTCGTCGGTGGTAAGTACGTATGTCTGGTGATAATTAGCAATTTGTGAAGTGCTTAGCACAAAAGACCGTGGGTATATAAGTTATTTTTCATTTATTTTTTCACTTTTAGAAATAAAACTGAGACCCAACTATGCACGACTTATGACCGAAATGATGCAAAAAGTAGATAGAAGTAGAGGTGGCGGATTTATGAAGGGGGAGGAGTTGGAAATGAGCACGTCAAATACCATTCCATTGTACGTAACTAAAAACTGAAATGAAGAGTGCACATGATCAAAACTATACATTCTATTTAGAACAAACTATCAAACATTACTAACTAACTTCGTCGGCAATTTATATAAATATATATATATATATATATATATATATATATATGTAGGTATGTAAAACTTTTACAGAATCTGTTGCATGGAAACAAAAAAGTTCCTATTTTAATACGTTGACTAAGAAAACTTCTGTGAGTATTGAAACGAAGTAGAGTCTACGTCACAGTGCGACACATACAGATAGGATGTCTCTTTTATACAACTTACGTGATCTCTATGCTATCTCTTTCTGCTGTAAAATATGTAAACAAAATGTTTCCTTGATTGATAAAGACACCTAGTGATTAAATACCAATATTTTTGTGTATATAAAAATATTTTAAAACATTCAGGAATTAAAAATTATAATAAAAGTAAGTATTTATTTATTAGGACGGTAAAACATGAATGATGCAATACCATTACGTTTGGCATCATACAGGGCGGCGCGGCGACGCAACGGCGATGATGAAGATAGCTTCGTCGCGTCGCTGACCTACCTTACCTACTGTACTTAGCTTACATTGTTTAAGAACTTCATTTACGATATTTTTTTGTTGAATTTATTTTCTTGTTTGATTGTAATTGCATTACTAGGTGAGATTAAACTTAGATAGAATAGATGCACTTTATGGCAATTTTAATCGTCTATAGTATATTTTAAAGGTTATTGCGTCTGTAGCACATACATAGGGTACATACCTAAAATGCAACAGAAATAAGTCCGTCATTTTTGTTCAACTTATTTGTGTTGCATGTAGGTACATGATATATCTAATATGCCCATAGATGTAAAATAAATCGAAGTCTGGTAAATGCCTCAAATATATGGATAATGCTGTCTCCATTACACACAGTCCGGTTTTAGGTTGAACGGACAGACAGTTTTCATGTTATTTTTTTTTAAAAAGAAAATGATTCCTCATTTACTGTGGGATGTGCGTGGGGCACCTAGGTGAAAATCCTACCTTCCTTTTTATGATGATTCTATCTCTATGTAGGCACACACAACCATTATACGGACTCCTAAGAGAGAGGAGCTGGTTTCTTGGTAGACCATTTTAATGTGATTCCTTTTCTCTTCTATGGTTGCGTCTGCGTCCACTTGAAGACTCGAAAAAAAGTAAATGAGTAGGTACTTATTTACTTATACCACCTACGTATTTAGCAAATTACTATAGATCTGTCTTTTTTGCGTATGTATAACCATATCTCATAAATATACGTATACAACTTGTTTTCATACGAATAAGTTGGTATTATAGTAGGTACATAATCAGAGTACCATTGAATGAAGCATCTATTTTTAACAAAAAAGAGCAGTTTTATAAATTTGACGCTCATCGTTACGTAGCTCTCGACGTTTTTTTTTTTGAGTGAGAGCATGATTCCTTGCGTTGTTGTTAGGTATGTTTTCTGGAAATCGGTTAAGCGGTTCAAAAGTTATGGGGGGAGGGGAGGTGAACACTTGAAAATCGGTTTCTTAATTTGCCTGGCAAATGTGATTTTTACTAGTAAAATATGTACTTAAAAAAGGTCTGTCCGGTTCATGAAGGTTGTGTAGCTTGTGTACGTTCTATTCGGTTTTTCCCATTCTCGAAAAATTATTATACAACGCACACAAATTTAAACACCTTTCCAAAATGTAATTAAAGTATTAACATAACTTTTTCACATAAGTCTAAATTCCTACGAAAAAAGAAAATAGTTTGATAACCAGATTACGGTTTGCTTAAAGTAGGTAGGCAGGTAATACATATAAGCTATTCACCCTATTATATGTAGATCGTAAAAGCTGATCAAGGAACTGTCTTGCCATGGTCTTGCTCGCTTGCTTGGTAAATAAAATGTTTCCATGAAGTATATCTTGGCAAAAAATACTGCCCGGTCACGAATTAGGCGTATCGCTATAGGTTGCAGCCTATAGCGATAGGGACAGCGTGTTGCGAGTTGCGACTTGTGACACTTGCGACCAAAGATATAGGAGGTATATAGATTTCGCGATGAAGGCTCCAAAATATACACTGTTTTGAATTGTAGCGGAAGGCATTTTGCCTTCCGCTACGTTTCTAGACACTGCTAAATAAAAAAGTCGCGAGATCAGAAGTCAATGTCATTAGATAATGTCATTTAAATTTTGTCGTATTAAACAGAGTGCATTTGAAATCGAATTGTATAATACGAAAAAATAAAAATAAAAAAATCATTTTCACATTATTATTTATAAGTAAGATGCCATCGAATTACATAGTACAGAGATGCAAATCCCGATGGAATAATAAAGAAAATTGTGACAAAACTATTATCTTTCACAGGTGAGTACATATTTTTCACTTGAAATCACAGATTATATAGGTACACATAATAAATATTTGTCTGAAAATTGAGTGCAATCCTTCCCATTTTATTAAAAATAGACAACATTAAGCTGTTCGTAATTATTAAAAATTTTTGACAATAAGGTTAGAATAAGCTTTTTGATAAAAAATATCGATACCACATAATTTATTTTTAATTTTGAAATTAATCATGAGAGAGAAAAAACTTGAGTGAAAGAATTGATGATCAACCGAACTTGTGAAGTTCGATCGAAATTATGGGAGCAGCATCATTTGAAATTGGCTGTGACAGACGGACAGGCAGACAGACGCACAAGTGATTCTATAAAGGTACCGTTTTTTTTTACGGAACCTATAATCATCACACATTAACATTTGTATGGAACACAAAATTTTCTCAAAGTATTTCGAATTCGCTAGTCAAGTAATTTGAAAAAAGATCTAATTCGCAAACCTTTTCGAGGAATAGCCTCAAGGAGAAGCTTTCTCTAATCAGATTTTAAAATAAGGTCTTAGTTATTAAGATATTTGCAAAACTCCAAATAACCTTCATTTTCAAGCAAGGTCAACTTATTTGAGGAAGTGAAGTCACGATGAAGATTGGCAATTTCCGCTTTCAGTACTGTACTGTCTAATGAAGTACATATAATTCCATGGTACTGTCACTGTCACTGTCATCTCCCTATAACAATATATGTCAAACGACTACAACCAACTCATGGAAATATATGTACTGTGAACCAACTTAACAAAAATAATTTAAACAGGTGACATTGACAGATGACCGTTGTCATTGTTTTTTTTTGTGCAGGCGTAGGAAAAATGTAAACTTTGATTGCTTTGTGTCGTCACTTTCGGTGCAAATTTTAAAATGACATAAAAAAATCCTGATAACACGTAGAATTTTTTTATTCAAATTACCTTCTTAAAATGGTCTATATTTTCTATTAAAACCAACTGCAAAAATTTTAATTATTTAGTTGACAAGCCAATTATCTTGTTATTTATATAGCTCTGACGGCCAATGCTGAGCACTACTTGAAGGGACCGTACCAACATTGCTACTATCAACCAACCCTCCTTTTGGCTTCGCCGCAATCGGGTAAATAATAATATAATAATAATAATAATCATTTATTTCGGTCATTGTACAACCATATTATTGTTAGTAAAAAGAAACTTAAAAACCTAGTGTTAGTAGTGCGTTCATTCAAAAAACATATTAAATATATAAATTAAATTAATCAGGATTACAAAAATATTCACAATTAGTACAATTACACACTAAATTAATTTAAGTATCTGGTGTGCACACCCCCGGGGATCCCCTTCACGTCACAATGCATACGCGTCCAGTGCCACTGGATTGGACAATCCGGCTTATCAGTGATTACTTTCAGAATACTGTTACGGCTCCCACGAATTCTGCGCCTCAAGGAAGCCGTTCTTTTGCGTAATATGGCAAAGAAGTCATCAGTACGTGCCTCAGCAAACATTTTTGATGCGCTACAGAATCGCGGGAGCCCCATCAGCATCCTGAAAGCATTATTATATTGTACACGAAGTACGTTGTAGGCCCTCTGCGTATATCCGACCCACAGGCTACAGGTGTAAAAAGACTGGCAATATGCCTTAAAAAAAAAATTTTTACCTCCTTTGTACATTTTGAAAACCTGCGGGCCAACATATTACATCGGACCGACAACGCCCTTCGTTCCCTCTCAATATCCTCATCATCAGACAAATCGTCGGTGAGAACATGCCCTAGGTACTTGAACTTGGATACCAAGTTCAGGCGTTTTTCGTTAAGGTACACAGGCGGAATTACACGGGGCTTCTTTGACCCTACCCTGAAAACCATGACTTCGCTCTTGCGCACATTGTACACCAGCCCATGTGACCTTGCGTACCTCTCACATACACCCAGCAATTCCTGCAAAGCGTCTGCAGAAGGAGCCAACAAAATCATATCATCAGCGTAGCTAATGCTGTTCATGGTTAGTCCATCAATGGAGCATCCGATACCTGTTTCACTGAGTTCCTCAATCAAAGATCAAACGTTGATTTATAATTATTTAGATAGTGATAAATAATTTGTTTATAATTTAAAAGTTTTTTATTACTGACTACTTGCTAACCCTATTACACGTGCACGAGGATTAGCATTTCTCAAAAGTATCGATGTCGATATTTTTCATGTCATACCTCCCTAGGGGTTCACAAACAGTGTACGCTTTTAATTTTGACGTTTAACGAAGTTTCATTCTTGCAATAGTAAATTCCCTTAATAGAGAAAGGGCACAAGATGGGTTTTATGCTAGATTATCTCTTTCTGAACCAAAATTTTTTTTTTACCATATGCTTCGGCCGCACTTTTGCCTATCGTCCCGAAGCAATTCGCGGCGAATCTTCGTGAGTTTTGTACACTAAAAAACTATCGCGATAAAGCGCTGGTCACACTAGCGGCTTCGTCATTTTTTACGAACTATCTGGCAATAAAGCCAAGAATGCGTCATCTACGTGTTTTAAATATGGACGACGACTTTCTTTTCTATAACATGTGTGCTAACAATTACATAATGCATTTATTGAAACCTAGAGAGAAAAAGCTAAAAATTTTAACACAATTTTATCGTTCCACTCCATTTTTACGCATAAACAACCGTGGCACTGTCGCACAGCACGCGTCCACACAAGTTGAAAAACAAATGTCAAAATGAACACAACGCAAGTGCGACCACGCACAGCGAATTGTTAGAGTGCATAAATCCTTTGATGTATCCCGCGCGATAACTAACACGAAGTCCGAATATTCGGGACGATACCCGATAACGGCCGGTCACATTTGCGTGTATCGTGTAATAGCAAGAAGCTTCGTGACGATAGGCGCAGGTCCGGCCCAAGCATTCGTTGCGACTGTTGCGACTGAATCAAATCTTACGTAGTATTTGAATTCTCTTTGGAATCAAATACTCGTATGTGGAAATGTATGAAGCATGCCACGATCAACGACAACGGCGACTTTTCAGGCTTATTTTTGCGCGACTTGACGCGCGTATTCCAGTTGCCAGGTCAGGTTTTGACTGTACCCGAGGCTTGATCTCATTTTACCCTAGATAGGATATTTTTAACCGACTTAAAAAAAGGAGGAGGTTATCAATTCAATCTGAAATTATATTACGTCTCTGGATACGTGTCCTTTAGAGCCTATCTTTATTTCTTCGTTTATTTATTCCTATCCTCTTACTTGGATGGGTGACCGCGTTTTTACAGGTTAAACAAACTCGGTTGTAGTCGCTTCTAGCAGGATGGACGATCGCGCTTTGACAAGTTAAGCAACATCGGGCGTGGTCACAATTAAGATGGATAATTAACCTTTCACAGGTTAAGCAATCCTAGGCATGGTCGAAACTTGGATGGGTGAGTGAGATTTTTTACCGATTTCCACTTCTAAGTTGGCAGCCCTTTTCATTTATGTTTTATGATAAGGGTCCTCAATAGTAAGTAAGTATGGATGAGTAGTTATTATAACAAAATATTCCATATATTATGGAGAAAACTTTTGAGTCCTACAATACAACTCGATGTAATAAGGGGTTTCCCATTTGAGTTTTTTTTTTTTTTATTATTTAAATGAGATACACATAACAAATTGTCACCAAAGTAAAACATTATATACATTTATGTTTAAACTTAATAGCAGGGCAACAATTCAAAACATGTGCATACAGTAAGTTTAAGTAATAAAACAGTTGAGAACTTAGTTTGAAACAAAAAAAACACAAAACGAACAAAATCGCGTGAATTCGTGACATGGCATAAGCACACGCACACGCGTATATTCGTTACTGGGCTGTTGAAACCATAGGGATGCTATTGATACTCCTAAAAAAATTCTTGTAGAAAGCAAAAACCTCGATGATATCGAGTGATGATGATGATGATCATGCATGGTATAATAAAACAAAATATTAAGTGCGATTTCTGAAACGCGAAGTTACCTAAACGAATGGTTTTCCCATACAAAAACCATACGTTTAGGTGACTCCACGTTTCAGAAATCGCACTTATTATCTTCCTGAGATCGACTATACTACGTCACGAATGTCACGAATGTTACACCATTTAGTCTTCGTACTATGATTGCGAAATTATTGTGGTTATACTATACCGTAAAACCGTAAAATGTGAAATTAGAAAGCACGTAGCGCGACATCTTTACGAATTTTAACAAACTAATAACTAAAAGTGATTTTGATATTTAGTCCGAAATAAAATTAATAGACAACGTCGTTCAAAACGAAAAATTCTCAATGTATGGAACTTTCACCCCCAAGATCATGATTATGATGATGTGAGAGAAGGCGAAGTATATTAGGATGATAATAATTCCTGTGCTGATGATAATTTATGAACGCAACCTCAGTTTTACGTTTCGTTTTGTGTTAAATTGTACAAAGACTAAAGATTTTGGTTTGCAAACCATATTTTTAAAAAGCGTGTACCGGTGATTTTCATGACGCGGCCTAAAGAGCAAAAAAGAAATGTGGTGTCGTGGGACACCAGGTAGGAACGAAGTTCCTTCGGCTAATGTAGAATCGACACAATTTGCAAAAGAAAAATCGTGCTCAAAGGAAGAGAAAGGTATTATACACTACTCGCTTGTGTATACGACTGTCGCGCCTATAGATGCTGGCGGGAAAAATTCCGAATCATTCCCGTTGAATACTTCGAAAGTATTCTGAAGTATTCCGAAACTTTGGGAATATTTCAACTGCCAAAAATAACGAGGAATATTGACCTAACTACCTATTTCGCGCTTGGAAGTTTTGAATTATCATCATCATCATCATATCAGCCACAGGAAGTCCACTGCTGGACATGGGATTTCCAAAACGACCGATCGGAAGCGGCCTGCATCCAGCGCCTCCCTGCAACCTTGCTCAGGTCATCTAACCAGCTAGCAGGAGAATTGTATATTTATTATCAAATATGCTAGGCCTGGTTTTGTTATTCCACAACTGATATTTATAAACGGGTTCGATCCCCGGTCAGGGCAAGTTGGAAAATGGCCTTTTTCAAATTCTCCCGGGTGTTGGGTGTTTATCTATATATGTATTTGTTATAAAATATAGTATCGTTGAGTTAGTATCCCATAACACAAGTCTCGAACTTACTTTGGGGCTAGCTCAAACTGTGATATTTGTCCATATACAATGTGTTTGAACATGAACTACCGATAATTTAAGGACGCGCGGTTGTTATCTATACGAACAACTTTAACCGAGGGAAAACTTACAAAATCGCATAAAAAAAAATGGCTAATCCATACATTTTGGCACGGTAGATATTTAATTTTGTATGAAGCTGCAGATTTTTTTTCAGATTTCGTAACTTTTCCCTTAGTAAAAGTTGTTTGTATAGATGACGACAGCATGTCCTTAAATTATCGGTAGTTCATGTCCAAACACATTGTATATGTATTTATTTATTATAAAAATAGCATTCGATTTCGAAATAAGTAGGTACCTACCTAAAACAAAAGAATAAAAATCCTGTTAATCGCAGGCTATAATATCTATTTATAAAAATATCAACATATAATCAATCCCATTAAAGTATAATAAAATAAACATTTATATTTTACTTACGTATGTGCCACTGAACAATAATTAATTTACCATAGCACAAACAAACACATTTATTCCCAATCCCATCGAATTATTCTGGCGAAATATTCGGAAACATTCAATTGCGGGGTACGAATCTTTCTCGCGCGGGGGAAAACTTCTCCGGGGAGCATCTCACCTTTACCGCACCCCGCACTCGCTCGTGGCAGTGGCAGCGGCGCGGCGGCGGCGGCCGGCGGCGATCGACGATCGCGTCGATCGATACAAAATATGATTTTCCAGCAAAATAAAATAAAAATGTTAATTAAATTTATTTTGAATAATTCTGATGTAAAGAAACTTTCCCAGAAGTATTCCGGAATTATTAATAATTTTTCAGAAGTTTTGCAACTAAAGTCGCGCCTGCGCACGTCTCATTTAACGGTTTTATTTAACGAGGTCATCCTTACGGTTTTACTATCACATTTTTTTCAGTTCGGTCGCGCAGCAGAATTCCTATCTCCTCCAAGCCTGCCGTAAGGAACTTCGTTCCAAAAAAATTATGCGGCCCATGCATGAATCAAAATTTCAAATATGTCGCCCTTGAAAACTTTAATTTTCTCAGCCCTATTTTGGGGAAAAAACTTATGGGAATAATTGTGATTTATTGGTCTAGCAACCCTGTAATCAATCTGTCACTGTCAGTTTTGTGGTAAAAGAAGATTAGAATCTGAAATAATTTTTTTATTGCAAGAAATACTTTAGTTTTCCATGTAAATCATTGCAAATTCAGTTTTTTGCAATGTAAATAGATCTACATAGTGTGTCAGTAAGTGATTATTTACTATGTGACTTAAGGAAAAATCTTTGGTTTCAGCTGTTATAGAAATGTCGTCATATTCCTCAGAGGACACAAATTCCAATTTTTTGTAAACATTTTTTTGCGGACTCGATTGACTTGAAACTTACATATCGAGTGTTAGATACAGGTATTAAAATAGGTATATATTTTTAGCTATGACCTTGATATTTATAGTGGGAAGGAGTGGAAGAAACTAAATAACGAGAACTAATTTCAATGTCATTATTGCATCGTATGTTTCCTGACAACCATATGTAAACTGCAAGCCAAACAGAACCTAGTTTACCTATCGAGGCACTACGTCAGCCTTTACATATTGTTACTATAACGAATTATAATTCATACTTTAATATGCTGTTGTATTGTATAATGTTTATTTGGGTACATTTATATGATTCTGAATCCTGATGTAAAATTGTTTATATTTTAAGGCAATATGACGCTAATAGATGGAGTTGGGGATGAAGTGGTACAGTTCGTGGGGGTATTGCTTGTGATCATTGTGTCTGCCTTAGCATGGTGGTCTACCAATGCTCGACCTGACCGGTACCACACTGTTTTGGTGATGAGATCTCGTGCGCATCATCCTGTCACTGTCAGCATTAGAACCAGTAAGTAACCAAAATTTTTATTATTAAAAAAATTAAATAAAGTAAACAGAATTTATTATAAATTAAATATAATATAATATTTAGTCTGCCTCTTGTGCTATACAAATTGTATTTTGTACATTAAAGGCTAAATAAAATATATAAAAATATATGTTTAGTAAACAAGTGTCCCATTAATTATAATGTTGCATGAAATACCTTTCAAAAGTTGTTATTTTTCATAGTAAAAAGAAAGAGTAAGTAATTTGCCAGGCAAATTAAAAAAAAACTGTCAAGCGTTCTCCCCTTATAACTTTTGAATAGCTGAACCGGATTTCATCAAACACATCTATAAACCACCGAAAGAAAACTAGCTTTCATATAAAAAACAGCATCAAAATCGGTCCATCCATTCATAAGAGACAATGCCACAGACAGACAAATGTTTATTTTTGCATTGGGGGTTCAAAAGAGTGTTTTATTATAATTATTATGAAGTATATGTGAGATCTTGTTTTAATATGTTTTATCACTATGCTAATGTTAAAAGGGTACAGTACACAGTAGGGTAAAGTTATGAAACAGTACAGTTTTGTTTGTGTATTATAGCCAACATTATTATGCAGTGATAAAGTACAGACTACCTCCGTGGCGTAGTGGTCATCGTGCTAGTCCGCCAGAGGTCCCGGGTTAGATCCCCGGTCAGGGCAAGTTGGAAAATGGCCTTTTTCGAATTGTACCAGGTCTTAAATGTTTATCTATATATGTAATTGTTATAAAATATAGTATCATTGAGTTAGCATCTCATAACACAAGTCTCGAACTTACTTTGGGGCAAGCTCAATCAGTATTATTTGTCCCTATGTATTACTATGTATTACTATTAGTAATACCCCACTTTACATGAGAGATGCATTCCAGGGAAAATCGCGTAGAGCAAATTTCGCATATGTCGCGGTCGTGAATTCAGGATCAAACAGCTTTTATTATGTACATTTTTTTACATTTAACCGCTTGTTAAAAGAAATTGTTACATTTTACGATAAAAAAATACATCAAAAGTGCTATATTTTGTTAAAGTAACAGTCTAATGTTTTCTGAGTGCCTTTTTTCTTTCGATCCAACAAAACTTTGGTTGTCTTTTTGGAGAAAATCAAAGTTTCGAGCGAATGTGCGACACCAACATGTCGCACATTCGCTCGAAACTTTGATTTTCTCCCTGTTTTTAACAATAATTCTCACAGTTGATTGTGATTGACCGAACAGACGTCCAACATCAGTAGCTTTGCCACCATTATCCAGTTTTCTAATGTCTTTTAACTTTAACTCCAAACTTAAGCTCTTACGTTCATGTTTCTTTTTAGGAGGCATTTTAAACAATCAAATATAAATTTGGTGACCAATCAGTGCACTCGCGTAAAGTGGGGCAATTTAGCGCGAATATTTGAAAAACGTGTTATAGCGAATCCGCGTTACACGGGGTTGCGTAAAGCGAGGTATTACTGTATTTAATATACAAAATCATTTTCAGGATCTAATATGTCTATAACTTCAAATACATCAGGAAATACTATAGAACAAGCTTCTACCTCGAGTGCCACTGGTATGTGACATAATATATCTGAATTTTTAATTACTAGTGCTTTCCTGTGGCGTTTTGGAAGATCTAATATAGTCAATGTTACACGCTGATAATGTAGCTATCTTAGATAAAATGAAGTTTTTGTAGACAAAAGATTTTTTTTAAATGAGGTCAATAGTTTTTTAGTTTAGCCATTACAAACAAGCAAATTTAATCAAATATTTTCTCTTTAAGGTTGAACTAGGCGATACTTTTTCTATACAAATTTCAGAGAAGATTTTCTCCATTCTTTTACATGGTACATTCAAAGTTTAACATATTATTGTTTGTCTCATTAAAAATTTTGTCGGTATGGATCCAGAATAGTAAAATATAAAGCCATTAAAAAATTATAGGCCATCAAAGATTCCTTTTTTTATTTTTACGCAAGGTTCGGCGTAAATAAGTAAAAAAAGAATTGTAAAATCTGCATAACAAAGTCCGCACTGACACAGCTTAGTTATCGAAGATTTGTGATTGATTAATGCAGTAGTTTTTGCATAAAACCCCTTAAACTCAAAGGACTTTACGTACTTTTTTACGCGCTTGGTTTACTATGAATAGGGAATATGCATAGAAAAATATGTGTCATCAAACAAATTTATCCATAAATATTTAAAAGTACTAACAGTGAAAACGGAATAAAAATTGGTTTAAAAATGAACGAGATATAACGATTTTACGAAAATATGTGTATTTCACTCGCAGAAACGCTATTTTCTATGGCAAATGTATAGATGATATGGACTTTGACGTCACCAGTCCATATCGGACTAATTAATTCTCTTTCTAATTGAAACTTTAAAGTATCACATCTCCGTCGCTGATTAACATATTTTATAAATTCTTTTACATTTGTTTACTGTGGTTAAAAAGGATTTAATTATGCAAATAAACAAAGTATGTGCATATTCTCTATTATCATGCATTTCACCTCACTGCTTGCAATGTTAGGTAAGACAGCATGCTTTCGGGCCGCGCCCACCTGTGAGTTCGAGCCCGCGGCTAGTTCAACCTTAATTTTATAATAAAGTTATAATGATAATTTAATCAACAATAATATTTCATTCATGATCGACATTACAATAAAATAACTGAAAACTAGTCAACATCTACAATTAATAATAGTAAGTTATTTATTTAAATAATATTTTTTACAGCCATCCCTTCAGAAAGCAATGAAGACACTCCGAGAGACAACTCCAGGGTGATTCCATTGCAAGAGATGGACAGCATAGTGGATGCCGACATGGCAATGCTAGACAATAACCGACTCCACTTTTACAGGAGAATGGACTGTAAGTTTATTGCATATTTATTTTACCTATACGGTTTTTACTTCATTATATGTTGTTCTAACTTACCTTCTCAGTGAAACATTTTTTTTATTTATTTGGTTAGCTAACTGGCTGAACAACACACAAGTTTGTATAAATACAAATTAGAGCATATAAGTTGCTAACCTACTTGGAGCGAACTCAGCAATTTTTAATATTGCAGTCAATGGGGCCTTTTTGACTTCCGACAAAAAGAGGGGTATTATAAGTTTCATGCCACTGTCTTTCTGTCTGTGGCATTGTAGCTGTCGGATGGATGATTTCGATGCAATTTTTTAAATGTGGATGCAAGTTTCTTTGCAGTGGTTCTTAGCTATGTTTGATGGAATTTCAGCTGTTCGAAAGTGATGGGGTGTAAATGCATGAAGGACAAAATACACATTGACTTGTTAAAAATAAAACCTTTATTTTACTAAGGAAAACTCTTTATTCACTGATGCTGAATTACAACAAGTTGGTATGTTAGTGATAACAGCATCAAAATCAACCTAGTAGTGTCTGAGTTATCAAGTACAGACAAGATGTATATTATGTTCCACAGGTTCCACTGCTATGCGAATCTTTTTTCAGCTAATTTATTTTGTCTCACGTCTTTCTGTTTGTCTCAATTCAGAAGCTACATTTTGAAACTTTTCAATTTGAAATTGTTTACCACAATCATCGTATCCAATTGGTTTGTTGTAGTTGTTAACTTTACAAGGTTATATAGTTTGTTTAACTGGAATTTTAATTTTATAAAATGATAAGCCACATACGAGTATGTATACAAAACAGAATGATTAATTTACTAATTAACATATTGTGCTGCTATATGGCACAAGCCTCTCACCTTACTGTTTGTGTTAACTACCAACATTATCACGCTGCTTTGACGCATTTGTGGCGGAAACAATGGAAAAATTAAAATTACCAAACAGTATAGTTATGTAGATTACAGTAGTTGTAGCAGTAATAAGCACAAAGTTAGATATGTGTAAAATATAATAAATTGAAAATAATATTCAATTTAAAAAATCATTGGTCGTTTAGAATTATCTGAAGTCGCATTTACACTAGACTATTCATTGTGTGCGATTTGATGTACATTGCCAGTCTTGTATTGAAAAATTTGAACATCCTTTTCCATACCATGTGTATGTGAAAATAGACACAGAAGGAAGGCTGGTATAATAGCGGCTAAATTGTGAGAGTAAGATAAAGTTTTACATTCATATAAATAGGTTTTATATACTATTGGGATAGGTGACGACCTCCGTGGCGTAGTGGTCACCATGCTAGTCCGCCACCTAGAGGTCCCAGGTTCGATCCCCGGTCAGGGCAAGTTGGAAAATGGCCTTTTTCATATTGTATTTGTTATAAAATATAGTATCATTGAGTTAGTATCCCATAACACAAGTCTCAAACTTACTTTGGGGCTAGCTCAATCAGTGTTATTTGTCCCTATATATTTATTTATTATTATTATTTATATATCTTCATATATTTTGTTGTTCACTGTCCTTATTGATTAATGATTATTAACTTCAGCTGGTCCTCATAATCAAAGTGCGTCGGAATCCACAAGCGACGAGAGTGAGACTCAAGAGGACACGGAGCCTGCCAGCAACGCTCAGATCCGAGAGATGGACAGTATTGTTAGTGCCATGGAGGCTGACGTCACTGCCGGCTGCGATTTCTTCGCGAGACCTAGTGGTGAGTCTATTGAACGAGCAAGAGAAGCTAGCGAAGTTCTCCAACTCTACTTGAACAATCTGGCGTTTGTATGTATGTTTGTTCAACGATAACTCGAGTATTTTTATGGTTCCGTACAAAAAATGAAAAAACGGAACCCTTTTGGATCACTCGTGCGTCTGTCTGTCCGTCCGTCTGTCACAGCCAATTAGCTCCGAATGTACTAGACTAAATCAGGTGAATTTTGGTAGGATCCTACCAAAATTCATTTGGGTCATAACCAGTGGTCGGATAATCGGATGCATATTTACCTAAAGTTAATTTTTGGCTAGGAAATTATGGAAGCGGCTTCTTAAGACATATTTTTTAAATTCAAATTCCGGGATTCAAAAAACTTCTCACTAATCGATCAAGTGCATTCCACATTAGCCAACACCTGAACGTAAGTAAATATACACCTTACCCGATTTGATTCTATAATCAAAACACAAAATTTTGTCGATTCTGGAATCCTGGGATTTTTCAGATACAAAAGTGCACTCCATAACTGCCAACATCTCAACTTTAGGTAAATATGCATCCGATTATCCGACCATTGGTCATAACCCAAACACAGATGTGCAAAGTAAATAAACATTTAAAAAAGAGGTCATTTTTGAGGGATAAAATAGGAAATAAAAAAAAAAGGTTTTGAAAAACATACTGTGTTATATATAAAATAAAAGGGCTCCTTATGAGGATCTCAAATATATTTTTGTTGTTATTATAAAATAAATCGTTTTGATTTTATTCATGAAAGAAGACAAAAATTGACCATTAGTCCAACCCCCCCCCCCCATGATCTCCGAAACTACTAAGCCTAAATTTTTTAAATAAAAATACAAAATATAGTTCATTTCTTGTAGATTACAGGAAAAATAAGAACATAATTTTTTTAAGGATGGTAGTTTTTGAGGGACAAATTAGGAAATTAAAAAAGAAGGTTTTGCAAACCTTATTATGTCATATATCAAATTTAAGGGCTCGTTAGGAGAATCTCAAATATATTTTTGTTATTATTGTAAAATATATAGTTTTGATTTTATTCATGAAAGAAGACGAAAATTGACTATTCCTACCTGTGCTCCGAAACAACTGAGCATAAAATTTGAAAAAAAAAATGCAAAATATAGTTCATTGCTTGTAGATTACAGGAAAAATAAAATAAGAATTCTATCATTTGAAAATAAAGTGGCGCAAACTCAATATAATACGTTCACTTACGGAAAATCTTTTGTATTGCACGGAACCCTCTCCACGCGAGTTCAACTCGCACTTGCCCGGTTATTTTGCGAAGCGTTCGGATCTTTATGAAATTTGGTAGGCGTGTAGGTAGCCCATATAATTTTTAAGTTCGAACATGAGCCAAATCGGTCAAGGAGTTGCCGAGATATGAGGTTCGCGAGTTCACAGGTCGGGGCGAACTACTACTGTTGACTGTTTGAATAAAGAGAGAGTTTCCTAGGGTATCATTAACAATGAAAGAGGATATGGAATCTCAGTGTGATTGAAGAACTCTATATTGTAGAACATGGACATAGTTCAGCGGATTAACTCTTCGAAATGGCAGTGGGCGAGGCACATAGCGCTATAAGCCGATAGTCATTGGGATAGGTTGGTTCTCAAATGGCGACCACGTACTGGCAACCACTGTGTAGAAAGCTGGTCAGATAACCCAAGGAAGGTCAATAGGGAAGGGGACTGGGGGAAAAATTAATTCTGTTTTACTGATAAGAAAATAAAAAGTAACAAAATAACCTGACTTGTCATAGATCCATCCATTTTAAACGTAATTTTAGATTTATTATTGAGAGTGGAGTGGAGTCTTAGTAATAGGATCCTGTTTTTACCCTTTGGGTACGGATCCCTAAAAGGTACATATATGCTGATGCAGGATGCAAGCAGCTTCTAGATTCTAGATATAAATTTTTGGACTTGAAAAAAAGAGGTTTTTGGACTTTTAGCTACTGTGTGATTTGACTTACTTTGTGCGATTCCGCCTCCGGTTAGTTCATGCAAACTATTGCCGGCCGGCGCCCACCCACTACTGTTAGTCCCAGCACACCTGCCACCAACAGCCCGTGTGCACCCGCCACCAACAGCTGATGCATGCTCCCTCCCATGTTGCTGCATCGAACTCCGTATCCGTATACGTGACACGTGTTTCGCCTCTCCTCGAGGCATTTTCAGGCACCAAACAAGTTGTTGATCATTCAGCGGTCAAGCTTTTAGCTATAATGATCATGATTTTGTTGGATAAAACATTTGGTATCACTTCAAGCTTAGTCACTCTTTATCTAATAACCTATGGATTATATTCCAGAATCCAACCCATGTGCAACTGTTAAAGTAAACAAGAGTGACAATAACGACGTGGGTGCTCCCTCCGTGTCTGATGTAAACACTCCCACTGAGGATAATCCTCCAACTGAGGAGGGAGCGGCAGCTTCTGGGGATGCGACTGATGGGGCCGACGAGACCGCCAGGAACAAGAGGAAGATACTCATCAAGCTGAAGTACCTTAATGATACTTTGAAGGAGGTTGAAGGTAGCCTTGATGAACTGCTAAAGGATTTCAAATGGTAATCTATTTACTTACCTTATTCCTTTGTGTACTTAAACTTAAACTATAATCCATTTAATAATTTGAAAGGTTATCTAGGGCTTACTCAAGACAACATTTTAACAGATATCTCAGTTTCCTTTTAAATAATTTATTTCAAATGGGGGAGCACTGTACCTCCAAAATAAATGTATGTATTCCCTTAAAACTAACATGAGACACACATTATTAGCATGAATTAAACGAGTTACTCAGTTAGAGAGTCAGATACTGGCCGACTTGTTTCGACCTCCTCCGGAGGTCTTCATCAAGGCGAATGTGACAGAGGACGCATGATGTGGCCATATATGGACATACTGGGACTCAGCGTGTCTTGAGGCGACATTGAATTGGGTATTTTCCTGGTTAAAAAATAATTTCTTTACCACTGTTAAGTAAAACGTCACAAAATTATGTCACTTTTCATTCATTGATCATAACTATTATCTATTTCTAACGTAATTTTAGAAATTATTATTGCAGAAAAACAGATTTTAAAATTACCGTTTGACTCCAAGAAACTATGACGTCATTAATCTATATTTCATACAAATTCCATAGAAAATGTTTGTTTCGACGTTTAGAAAAAAGTATCGGATTAGAGTTCTTGGAAAGTAGCGAATTCATGCTAATAAAACCAGGTTAACATAATTGACAAGTGACAATTGGCAAGTAATTTCATTATAGTACTAGAGTTTTTGGCGGGAAATCAAGGGGCTCAGTTGGAGTTTGCTTAAAATGGTTTTGCAAATTGATTCTATTGAACTTTATAATATGAATGCTCATGCTCACGGACAATATGTGAAATTGTTAAAGTGGACACTCATAGTGCGGCTGTAGTGGTATTTATTTGCGGACTGTGGTGGACGTCTTTAGGCGTCGTCCGCCACTCAATCGGCTATGGAAACCAGTGGACTCGTATAGATTTGTCGCCAAAAGCTCCCTTGAAGCAATTGAAAGACCTACACCAACCTTTGATTGCATAGTTAGTGTTAGGGTTAGAAAATAAAAAGTGATAAAATAAAGGTAGGCTCTAAAGGACTAGCAACCAGAGCCGCAAAATAATTATTTAAAAAATTATAGGTACTTTAATGATCTAGTATAGCCTGTGGGTCGATTTATTACGGGTATGTCCCTTCTACGTTGTATAACCCGGTTTTAAAGTTTGACGTGGGTGTGACGCAGGCGTCACTTCTCGTCGGAGCTGACGTCGCAGTGCCGCGTGCGGCTGATCTTCAACGGGCGCGTGCTGCTGGACGACGCGGCCACGCTGCGCGCCTGCGGCCTGCACCACCGCGCCGTCGTGCACTGCCTCGTGCACCCCAAGCGGCCGCCCACACAGGTCGGTACACCCAGCCGCACTATTAACAGGCATTTCACATATGGTTGGCTGTCTCGCTCGCATAATCAAACATTTTTAAAAATTATTAACCCTTTCACCGCGAGACTTTATATCAGTTGCCGTGCCCCCAGTGCGAGGGGTATGAAATCTAAAATAAATACCTACAGCCAAAAAGGGATGTGGATACTTAAGTTATGTGCAATACGAACGGTTTTTTTTGTCGCATATATTCGACGCTCGCGAAATGGACACGACAATGTTTGTCGGATAAATCCGACGTTCGCGGTCAAAGGGTTAAGAGTCATTTCACATTTGGTTGGCTGTCTCGCTCGCACAATCAAACATTTTAAAAAAATGTAACTCATTAGTAGAAAAGTGTTTTATTGACATTGGGTAGACATTTACTACGTCGAGACATTTACTACATAATTCTCGATACACACACACATAAACAATAAAAAAACTTGTCTAAAATATCTAACATATATTGAATGTTTATGAAACACTTTTCAACAAATGAGACACATTTTTAAAATCTTTGATTGAGCGCGCGAGGTTACTAACCAAATGTGAAATGCCTCTTAATATAAGTATTAACATACAGAACGGAATCTTCTAAGGTCCCGCCAAATATGCGTCCCCGTTCACCGTCCTCACACCTCTTCCCCGTTCTCGCCTTATCGAGGCGGCTGCAGGCGGCTCAACACCCTTCACATGACTCCGTTTTGTATGTAAAGTCATATATATGCTTGAAGAGTGTATTTTTTATAATGTAAAATATAAGGTAGCATTGAGGGACTTTTCAGGCCATGTTCCTTAAAAATCAAATAGATGGCGCTGTGCAACGCTGGTAGTATGATGATATGAACCTTAGCCTGGCCAACGAGAAACAAATAAAAAAAGATAATGACATTTTTATTTTATTAGTACTGTTGGCGACGGACGCGCTGCTTCTGAAAATAAAACTTAAAAACTTACAAATTAAACTAAAAAGTAAAATAAATTAAAACATAATTAGATTTGAAATTACACACATAAATACTTACCTTTTTGCTGCTTCTGTGAACCTGTAATTGAAAAATAATATTAATTAAAGAAGAATGTCGGATGTGCGAGGGAGATAAGATATACGTACCTGCGTATGTACTTACTGCTAGATGCAAACGTTTATTCGTATTAAAAAGCGGTCCCCACCGCTGTATCCTTTAGTCGCACTTTTGATTCGCAACAGGACACGTCTGTTTTTATGTCCTACGCGCACCGCGATTCGCCCCAAAAATAAACCGTTTTTCTATTCCAACCACTTCCTGATAGACGCCTAAGGAACCATCCCCTACATCGCTGGTCCATCGACCCGGATATCACGTCGTCAGGAAGCAATTGGCCGTCGAATATGTTCCACACGCCTAAGACGCCACGTAAGAAGCGAGTAGCTCGCAGCGCGCCTGAGCGCCCAGAATGTTCGACGCACGAGGTTGAAGAAACTGAAGAACGATTCCTAGTGAGTTTAAAGAACGACGCTGTTGAAAAGCCACCAAGTGATAACAGTTCCCAAAAATCTCCGAAAACCGCCAGGTCAGCGCATACGTCTTCGACCTTAGCACGCCAGCGGAAGCTTGAACTAGAAATGGCGAGAGCTAAAGCTAAGCTGGAGATGGAAGCAGCACAGGCAGAGGCCGATGCTGCCCAAAAAATGGCTGAAGTAGTGAAAAGAAAAGTTGAAATACAGTCCGAGCTATTGAAAAAAGAGCTAGATGCTGAATTAGAAAGTCTTAAGAAGTGTTCACGTTCGGTTTCTGGATCTGCAGTGTCGTGCACGGATAAAGTGAACGATTGGCTGGAGACAAGCGCGGGCCCATCCGGGCTGCCGCCGCCGCCGCCCTTGCAAAGGTCAGACCGGTCACCTTCACCTCCCGCTCGAGAGAATAAAGAGAGTGATGTAGACAAACTCGCGGCTGCAATTCACAAAGCCATCGCCACTACATCCCAGAAAGAGGGTAATCAGCAAATGTTGACGAGGCTAGCTACTTCCAAAGATCTTCCTATTTTTTCTGGCGATCCTTTAGAATTTTTGCACTTTAAAGAAGCGTTTGTAGAATCAACAAAGCTGTGCAAATATACCGACAATGAAAATATGTGGCGGCTACGTAAATGTCTCCGTGGAGAAGCCAAAGAATCTGCAGCTTCTCTGCTGATGAGCAGCACTACGCCTGAGCAGATAATGGGAATTCTGGAGTTAAGATTCGGACGGCCCGAAACTATTATGAATAAATTGGTGCTCCAACTTAAGAAAATTCCCCCACTATCTGATGCTTATCACCACAACATAGTCAGTTTTGCTTTAAAAATCAAAAATTATGTATTAGCAGTAAAAGCGGTCAAACAAAATGACTATTTGCAAAGCCCAGAAACGGCAACAACAATAATCGCCAAATTTCCAAATTCACTTGTATCCAAATGGACTGATTACGTCTTTATTCATCGAGACAGCCCTCTGCCAAAGTTAGAAAAATTATCAGACTTCTTATATTCGGAGGCCGTCAAGATAGCGGAATCGGGTGTGAGTCATATCTATAGTCAAAGTACGAGCAAACCAGATGACCGTAAAAGTAAGCCGCACGCAGTATTAATGACCGATACTACCGTCGCAGAAAATACGAAGTGCCCATTTTGTCACTCATATGGCCACCAGATATGTAACTGCCCTAAGTTCAAACGAGCACTACGAAAAGATCGATGGCGCTTTGCTCGAGCCACGAAACTATGCTTCAAGTGCCTGGGACCTAGGCACAGTGACTCAACGTCTTGCCAAGGCAGCAGTTGTGATGTCGACGAGTGTGGCCAGCCACACCACCGCCTACTACACTGGGTTACACCAAGAAAGATTAAGGAGCCCCAGAATGGGGAGGAGCCCAAGCCACAAGCTAATAACGATTCGTCGTCGTCGTGTACTCAACTTAGTGAAACAATAACGCATACGTTTTCAACGCAGTGTACAAAGGTTTTGCTAAAAATTGTACCATTGACTGTCCATGGACCCAAAGGAAGTATTCACGTGCACTGCCTATTAGATAGTGGATCCTCAGTGTCATTAATATCCGCGGATGTGGCAGATGAAATAGGTCTCCGTGGTAGGAAATTCGAAATGCGCGCGCGCAGCGCCTGGGACGGCTCCGAGTTAGTGTGTGATTCGGAAATCGTAAGCGCGGACATTACGAACGATACCGGTGACCGTTTTAACTTATCCGCGCGTAAAATAAAACAACTTAATTTGCCCGTGCAAAAACTGTCAGCTAAAGACATTAACTACGAACATATACGGAATATTAAAGACTTTAAGATCTGTGAGTGTGGTGCTCAAGCTAAAGTGTTAATCGGAGAGGATAATCATCATTTGATTACTCCCATTTTATGCGTCAGAGGTAAGAAGCAGCGCGAGCCATACCTAACAAAAACAGCTGTTGGCTGGTGCATCCACGGACCTGTGGTAAGTGATTTTACGCAGTCTAATCGTTTCGTCTCACTCGCGCACGATTGTTCGGAGCAGGAGGGAATAAACACTGCCTATGTTTATCATTTATTTACTGTAGAAAGTAAAAGTGAGCTAATGTCACAACCTGTGTCTCCTCTCTCATCCGAATGCCATATTTCGAGTGATACAGAATTGCATGATTTGGTTAAAAAGTCATTTGCATTAGATTCTATAGGTATATGTACTAAGCCGCGGCAAAGCACAAGTGATTTACGTGCTATTTCAATTTTGGATAGCACTGCCGTTTTAGTTGATAATCAGTGGACTGTCGGCTTGCCATGGCGTTATGATAATTTTGTTATGCCCGATTCTTACCCTAATGCCATTAAAAGATTAAAGTCTATCGAAAATAAAATGTTAGCTAATAACGATTATGCTTTACGTTATAAGGAAAGGATTCAGCATTTATTTTCTAATAATTATGCCCGTGAGTTGCGCGCCGATGATGAATGTTGCGAAGGTCGTGTATGGTATCTACCACATTTTGGAGTAGATAACCCCAAAAAGCGTAAACTGAGACTGGTTTTTGACTCTTCAAGCAAAAGTGGTAACGTGTGCCTTAATGACTTTTTATTGCCAGGTCCCGTTTTGTTGCAATCCTTACTGGGAATTATGTTCAGATTTAGGGAACACGCTGTAGGTACGATTGCTGATATTCAAGATATGTTTTTAAAACTTAAGGTACGGAACGAGGACTGTAATGTGTTTCGATTTTTGTGGGAAGGTAAAAAGTACGTTATGACGTCATTAATATTCGGCGCTTGTTGCTCACCGTTTATCGCCCAGTACATAAATCAAACTAAAAACACTGAGCGATTTAAATCGAGTCTGCCAGCTGCGGTAGATGCGATCCGAAGAAATTCTTACGTAGATGACTATATAGACAGCCATCCCGACACGGAAACAGCAAAGAAAATCATCAAAGATATTTTTTATATCAATAAACAAGGTGGTTTTTTAATGCGAAACTGGCTAAGTAATTGTCCTGAGGTGCTAATCGATACGCCAAAAGAGACCTTAAGTGACAAGGCGGTAAGGTTCAATGTTGAAAGTCAACCAGAACGCACACTTGGCTTGTTATGGTATCCAGCCAGTGACACATTGGGTTTTGATTTGTCTTTTAATCGCATACCAAGAGAGGTTTTAGAGTCTAAAAGAAAACCTACTAAACGTGAAATCCTACGCATTGTTATGTCAATATTTGACATACACGGATTCCTTGGCCCGTTCACCATGCAAGCTAAAATTATAATGCAAAATACTTGGAAAGCTAATATACAATGGGATCAAGAAATTAGTGATAACTTGTTTACTTCTTTTAACGATTGGCTAAGACAATTAAATTTGATAAGTAAAATACGAATTCCGAGATGGTACTTTAGTACGAATAATGAAGGTTGCACCACGCCTGGCTCCGTTGCAGCGGGTCGCCCGCTCCAATGTGCAGCGATTGTGAATGAGAACACGCTTCAACTTCACGTGTTCTGCGATGCATCGCCGTCCGGCTATGCGTCGGTAGGATATTTTCGTAAGCGAAACAGTAATGGATCCGTACAAATTTCTTTCATTGCTAGTAAAAGTCGAGTAGCGGGAAATCGTTACGTCAGCATTAGTAGGCTCGAACTTCAATCTGCGTTATTAGGTTGTAGATTGGCCGATACAATAAAATCAGAACATCGCATTAAACCAAACGAAACCTATTATTGGACAGATTCCACCACCGTACTTCATTGGATACGGAATGAAGATAAAAATTATAAAGTTTTTATTGCTAATCGTTTAGGCGAAATATGTGACCTTAGTAGAATTTCTGAATGGCGTTATGTACCAACGAAAACAAATCCCGCAGATCTTGCTACAAAGAAAAGTGACCATATCTTGAGCAACGGGTCCCTATGGTTTACTGGTCCGTCATTTTTGTATCAGGAACCGGAACACTGGCCTCGCGATCCTATAAAAAAAGAAAATATTAGCGATGAGGTGTTAGAAAAAATTCTTTCCGTTTTGAGTGATGATAGCGAACCTTTATACCTACCAGTCCCCGACTCGCGACGATTTTCAAGTTGGTTGCGTTTATTGCGTACTACTGGTATAGTTTTATTGTTTATTAAGAAATGTAGAAAGATAAATATCTGCAACTTTGATGCCGACTTACTGAAAGAAGCGGAAATATTATTAATTAGACATTCTCAAGCACAATCGTTTAGAGACGAAATATTAGCACTTAAGAAAAATTTACCTATTAAAAAAGATAGCCGTTTGCGTTCCTTGACCCCATTTTTGGACGGCTACGGACTTCTTCGCGTTGGTGGACGTATTGGCGCTGCTAAAGGAGTTGAAGAAGAAGTGAAGAATCCTGTAATTTCGGACGGAAAGGATCACATGTCACGTCTCCGTGTTAAAGACTACCACGTACGTGCACATCACGGTTTACTGAAATGGTAGTGAACGAACTACGCCAAAAGTATTGGGTTTTGAACCTAAGGCCTACCGTTCGCACTGTGGCTTCACAATGCCTGATTTGTCGAATGCGGAGGCGGCCCCTGTACCGCCGCGTCTAGGTGATCTACCTGAAGGTCGCATGGCGCACCATCAGAGGCCCTTCACAATATGTGGAACCGACTTATTTGGCCCAGCAGAAGTTACAGTGGGACGACAAAGGCACAAAAGATATGGTGTACTCTTTACCTGTTTGACCGTACGCGCGGTTCATATCGAGGTAGTGGCATCCTTGACTGCTGACTCATTGATTATGGCCCTAAGAAGGATGGCCGCTCGGCGTGGATGGCCACAAGTGATATGGTCCGATAACGGGACAAACATGAGAGGAGCGGACACAGAGCTCAAGAAGTCCTTCATGGAGCTTGACCAAGCCGCACTAGCTACCCAAGCGCTTAATAAAAACGTATCTTGGCGTTTTATAAGTCCAGCTTCACCACATATGGGCGGAGCTTGGGAACGCCTCATAAGAAGCGTAAAAACCGCGTTGAAGGTAGTGCTGAAGGAAAGGGCCCCTAAAGAGGAAACGCTCATTACTCTTCTTGCCGAAGTTGAAAACATAATCAACAGTCGGCCTTTAACTCACGTGTCTGTAGATCCGCGCAGCAATTAGGCACTGACTCCTAATCATTTTTTAATAGGAAGTTCATCAAACTTACCTGTTCCTGGTGTATTTGACGATGGAGACCTGTACCTCAGACGTCAGTGGCGCACTGCTCAGCGGTTGACTGACCTATTCTGGCAGCGTTGGCTGAAAGAAGTCTTGCCAGCACTCATCCCACGTAGCAAATGGTCCCAAGAAGGATTGCAACTCAAAGTGGGTGACCTCGTTCTAGTTGTAGATCCATCATCGCCTCGCAACACATGGCCAAAGGGCATTGTTCAAAAAGTGTACCCTGGTTCCGACGGTCGTGTGAGAGTGATAGATATTAGGACTAGTACAACTGTGATGAAGCGTCCCGTGACTCGTGTGGCATTACTTAGCACAGGTCATGATGAGTGTCGCACTAGCGACACTGGGGGGGAAAGTGTTGGCGACGGACGCGCTGCTTCTGAAAATAAAACTTAAAAACTTACAAATTAAACTAAAAAGTAAAATAAATTAAAACATAATTAGATTTGAAATTACACACATAAATACTTACCTTTTTGCTGCTTCTGTGAACCTGTAATTGAAAAATAATATTAATTAAAGAAGAATGTCGGATGTGCGAGGGAGATAAGATATACGTACCTGCGTATGTACTTACTGCTAGATGCAAACGTTTATTCGTATTAAAAAGCGGTCCCCACCGTTGTATCCTTTAGTCGCACTTTTGATTCGCAACAGGACACGTCTGTTTTTATGTCCTACGCGCACCGCGATTCGCCCCAAAAATAAACCGTTTTTCTATTCCAACCACTTCCTGATAGACGCCTAAGGAACCATCCCCTACAAGTACTCTACCTTTGAATATTAATGGATAAACTGGACTATTACAACTTCGTGCCTTCTTTTTACTACAGTAATGCACACATTTTCGAGCATGTTTGAGAAAAAAGTGTGTTGTGTTGCAGCAACACGGCGAGCTGCCGTCGGCCGCCGCGGCCGCGACGCACGAGCTGGTGTCGGAGGGCGCGGCGCCCGAGCGGCCCTGGGACCTCGAGAACATCCTCATGACACTCGTCTCCGTCGCGCTTACCGTTGTCTGGTTCTTCAGGTATTTATAAACATGTCACAGGATTAGAATGGGAAGCTTTTGAAAAATTAACAATATGAACGTTTAAAAAACTAACATCCGGCTACAGGAGCCATATACAACTAACAATGTATATATTTTTGAAATGTGTTTTTTACTCTCACTTTTTTGTATGTAACATTCGTTTCATACATTTTTTGCATACAAATTGTAGCCTATTACCCAAGACAATAATGACGAATCAATTGACATATCATTTGTGCAAATTGACATCCATACCCACATACATACATTCATACATACAAACATACATACATAGACTTGGGTAAAAATATTAACCTTGTCCACAACGGGCACGTGAATTGAAAATCTTGTGGTTGGTGAACTTAGAAGTTATAGTACTATAACATAAGGAGAAATATAAATTTTTATAACATTAAAAATAGTGATGACATCTATTATTATTTTATTGATCATTTTACCATTCGTATAGCAAAAGTTTTTTTTATTTTTACTCAAAGAGACAGTATCCACTGTCGTAAGAAAATTTCTCCGTATCGTAATGGTCAAATAATTATTTTATAACAATATTTCAAGCCCATAGCTCCGATGCCTGAACTGATTAGAATCTTACGTCATTCAGAGTGATAGGACATTTTAAATCAAAACCTATACCATCATTATAATGTCAACTGTATATTTGCACTTAGGTTACCATTCATATTATTAAACAAACAAATCAAATTAAATAATAATTAAATTAAACTAAGCTAAAAGCTATACTTTAAATTTAAACTAATACTAAAAATAAAACCATCAATTTATATAAAACAATCGTTTCCAAGTCGCCACCGTCAACAGGCAATGTCCCGAAGTGTAGTCGTTTTTAGGGTTCCGTACCCACTGGGTAAAAACGGGACCCTATTACTAAAACTTCGCTGTCAGTCCGTCCGTCTTTCTGTCTGTCTGCCACCAGTATGAACCGTGATGGATCAAATCATAAAATCATAATAAAAAAAAATCTTTAAGTAACACAACAAACGTTATTTTTATAATTTTTTTACGGAACCCTTCGTGCTCGAGTCCGACACGCACTTGTCCGGTTATTTATTTATTGTAGGTTTTTAATTTTTTGCATAAAAATGTTTCGTTATAAGGTATAAAATGTCCTGTTGTTAAGTATAAAATGTCCTGTTATTAGGTAAATAATGTCATGTTATTAGGTATAAAATGTCCTGTTATTTGGTATAAAATGTCCGGCAGATGCGAGTACAGCAACATGTTCACGGCTTCAGCGTCGGTGGCGCTATTCGGGCTGACGGTGTTCTACAGTGTTGCCATCTTCGGGCTGTACCTCTCCGACACATTCCACTTCGACCGGCGCGCGCCGCACGCGCAGCCCGTGCCCGACAACTAGGACGGAATGCACGCAGTGACGTCATCAATAAACTCCTTCAAGCCCAAGTAAGGAAACGCACGTGATACGATTGCGTCTCTAGCAAATAAAATTGAGCAATCAATTATGTTCTCCTTTACTAGTCCGTGCGACATTTTAGCGTGACAGCAACGCCTGTAGTCCTGCCACGCTACCAGGGCTATCGATAGTTTGACTATCGTTTGTTGACCTTGAATAATAGTCATAATATCGATTCGATACTATCGATAGACCTATCGATATTGTCTTGACTATCGATAGTTGGCCTTGAAAAAGTCATAATATCGTTAGGCCTATCGATTCGATACTATCGACAGGCTTATCGATATTTTGACTACTTTTCAAGGACACAATACTATCGATAGTCAATATCTGCAACACTAGTGATGGCTACTTTGCCAAGCTACTTAGGTATCAAATTTACAGTCAAGTTTTAGATTTTGTTAATTCGTAAATCCGAACATTCGTGCTTATCCTGAAATATACAATGAATTGAGGGTAAAAGCGGTATGGTGGAGCAAAGCACATTGTCACATACTCTAAAGGTTACCAAATAAGTTAGTAAGCCTTGCCATATTGTGGAAAATCAGAACTCAATTTAACATGGGCCCGCCCATAACACAGATTAAAAAACAACCGAAGGCGCCATTCTTTCAGGTCAACTTACTTAGTAACCTTTATATAAGATTGCGGCTTTGAACGGGATGTTACGTTAAGAAAGAGATTTGTGAATATTTATTGAGTTTATGATGCCGGTAATCCTCAACTCCCTTGACATATTCATCAATCATCTTTAACATTGGAAAATTATGTGCGCTAGAATAAGTGGGGCGGGGCGTGACCACGTTTGCATTCTGATCAGTGACGGGTTAACCCTTAATCAAATTAAGCAATTGCGTAGGGCATCACGTCTTGGGGGCACCAGAAAAAGCATAAAATTAAATCCGTCTTTAGGGCACCACTTCTTACTTTCACGTGACCAAAAACCACACCAAAAAAAAGATTCTTGGACTAATTCGAAAATTCGCGCGTTTTAAGTTGACATAGAGTCCGACCTAGAGTCATAAACCCGCTCCCGCTTGCCCACTCGCCCGCTAGTGCATTCGGCAATTCGAATACAACGGAATTGCGATCAGCCAATCACAAACCACCCCTTCCCCGGGGCCCCCCGGCTGGCGTCCCCGCAATGTGTCAACCAAATGTTTTGTTTACTGAGTAATTGAAATAGTGATTATATTCTCTTTGGCTCGTAATTGTGCCGTAGGCCGAGTCACCATACGCTATGTGTTTCTTTTTTTTTTTCATTTTTGGAAATCCAAGATGGCCGCCGAAAGTCAACTGCTTCTGATTTGGCTGAAAATTGATATCAATATGTATTTTGAGCCGAAAATTCCAAATTTTAAATATTTTATTGGAATCCAAGATGGCGTCTGAATTTTAGAAAATTAAAATTATTTCGTTCATAACGTCTCACTGGGACTTCTTAGGGGTCTGAAATTTTGTATGCTGATCTAAGATGGCCGCCCACAAATTTTTTCATGTCCTCAACTGACAGCAGTCATTTTCTGAACTGGTAACATTTTTTAGTCTACCTAAATAGCTCCACGAAAAACCGAAGAGCTAGGGGGGTCCACAGGCGTGGATTGCAAAGGGCAACAAGGCCAACAAGTAGTCTTAATCAGTCACTGATTCTGAGACAGACATACGCTGTATGAATGATAGATAACGTGAAAACGCTCTTGTAAGTCATATGTCGCTTCTATTGACATTTTTATTATGAACACAAAATTAGGGTCAGAAGAATAATAGAGAAAAAGTAAGGAGATATAAGAAAGAGACAAGTAAAGGTTTGTGGTTAACTGTGTAAATTATAGATCTGCCGCGTGACTGAGGTATATTCGGTCAGTAGTTTTGGCTAATGGTAGTTTAGTCCTATCATTGCCATCGTATTCTTTTTTAATGTAGTATGTAGCTAAAATTATTTTTGTTAACATTTATAAATTGTAAATTAGGTACTTATATTTTTTTATTTTTTATTATGTTATGAAGAGTTCTCTGGTTAATTACGTTATAATATGCCATGAGTTTTCGTTATGTAAATTATGATAATGGGAACGATGGGACTAACCTACGAAGTCATTGATGGTAGTGTTGCAAGCAATAGTATAAAATGTCGATAGTCTAGCGATACTATCGTGGCTTTGAAAAACAATAACAATATCTATAGAACTATCCATAGTATTGATAGTTTTTAATTGGTAATATCGGTAGTATCGATAAAGGTACTATTTGTATGATGATAAAGGTACTATCTATAGTAATTTAGCTATCGATAATTTTGCACACAAAAAGGAGTCACTGTGGTATCAATTAAAAACTATCGATACTATCGATAGTATCTAAATTCAATAGTATGGATACTATCGATAGTTTTCTCTTCCAGCAATAGTATTGCAAACTATTGACAATCGATACTATCGATAGTCCTATCGATATTGTGACTGTTTTTCGAGGCCAACTATTGATAGTTATACAACGCTAATTGATGGCGATAATGTTTGTTATTTATTTATTCTGTATACACTAAACCTTACACCAACAATATGAAATAAACGTGTCGGCGACATGTCCGCGGCTCGCGTACGCGCTCAGACTTGCCCGAATACGCTGATCTGTAGGAGTTCTGACACGTCTGTTAGCACGGAACGGAATTTTCAAGTTCTGCTATCCTTTTCTGTAGCTCAGAACCGTCATTTGCTTGAGCGAGAGAGAGCGACGAAACGCATCAGCATGGCCGGTTCCGTGGCGTTACGTCGCTCTTTCTCGCTCTACCAAATGACGGTTCTGAGCGACAGAAAAGGATAGCAGCATAAGAATGTGCTGTTGCTGCCAGATGTAGCCCAATCCTAGAAGAGAAAAAGATCCTGATATCGAGCCGGCGACATGCCGCCGACAAAGTTTTCAAAGTTGCAATGAGTCAACCTAGCCCGCCGACAAAAAGTTGCCGACATATGTCGGCGGGTCGGCGGCTTTACTGAGCATTGCGCTTAATGTGTATGTTTTCTTGTTTTATCTTAAACGGTGATGCTTGTTGATATCACCAGGCGCTGAAAAGGTATTTTCGCACGATGTATCACCATACATATTATATTATAATACGCAGACAAAAAAATAATGTAGTAATTTAAAAACTAAAATAAATATAACTATAAGAAAAGAAACTGAAGTTTTTCTTTTTGTAATGTTTTAAAACAATAAATGACAAAGAACCCAAACACCTCTTTTTATGGTCAGCGAGTCTTAGTTAAACAGTTTGCTTGCTCTATTCAGCTCCTGTAACTAATGGTCCACGACTCCACGGCAGAGGTCGATCATTTTGTAAATGCTCTTTTCGCCTACATATGTATTCGCAAGCACAAAATACTTTAAAGGTAAATACTTGCAATATCCTTTCTTGTTCATTTCAAAGTATATTTTTGTACGAACTGTTAGTTGATATTCATTCATGTTATTTTTCATCATTGACTTCAAAAATGGATAACAAAGTTTTCTTCGCTTGGTCTCAGCGATTGTAAATAATATAGTTAATATTCATTCATGTTATTTTTCATCATTGACTTCAAAAACGGATAACAAAGTTTTCTTCGCTTGGTCTCAGCGATTGTAAATAATATTGATAAGAATCGTATCTACTATGTATAAAAGAGGATTAATATTTATTTAGGTGTAAGTGCCGATTGATTTAAGTAACGATTTCGTATTTTTTGTCATCCTCATTCATTTTTATTATCCATTACTGCTTTGTATTTGTATCTAAGCTTAATTTTCATTATATACGAGTACCTTCTACTTAACAAATTACCTAAATGATAGTCATTGGTTTCTGTAAATTTTTTATTGTTATTTACTTTGTAAGATTATAATAGAAATAAAAAGTTTCCAGTAAATTAGTCTTTTTATACACCTCAGATTACCAAATTATAAGACTACTAGTGTGCAGGTACTTTTAAATTGTCTACATAACTTGGTACACATTTAGATCTCAATTCTTGTGACGGGAAGTCAACAGTACCGTAGCAAAATATTGATCTTGGCTCCCATTTTCATATTTATTATTTTATTTGCCAGGAGGCAAACCCCGCAACGGGCGGGCAACTCATTTCAACGAACACTTTTTCGGGATGATAAATATATAATGATATAAAAACCCATGTCAAATTACAGCTTTTTAGTACGTCAGTGAGTAGAACCGCGGACCGCGGACGGACAGACAGACATGGCGAAACTATATGGGATCCTTGTTTACTACGGAACCCTTAAAACTGTATCGATAGCATTGATTGAACATCAGTAGTCTATCAAAAAACTATCTATTGACAAATTTTCCCGAAGTCAACTATCGATAGTCCTGCCTGCATCCAGATTTAGAATAGTGACTATTCTATATGATAAAATATAGGTACAACTATTCAGTAAATTGTACCATAGTATACTCTGTGGTTGTACTTATTTGCGAATGCGTAACCCCAGCAAAATATTGCGCCTTAGAGAAATGAGATTATTACAGATACTTGGTTCATAGTAAGCCTCAATATGTTCAAATATAGCAAAATTCGTTCATGTTGTATTTTCGAAGTTATTCGAGAAAAACTGATTTTGCTGGAGTAACGTTACCCCAGCAAGATGTTTTTCAAAAAAAGCGTTTAACCTAGCATCAAGTATATGAAAAGACAGCTCTTACTGAGTTGTAAATGCATACCGATAGCAAAATTTGTTCATCTTATACTTTTTGAGATATTCAAGATTTTGCTGGGGTAACGTTTTGCAATTTTCCATATCTCGAAAACTGTTAGTAGCAGAATTTTGAAAAAAATAGCTACTGTTTATAGGCCTTAGTATGTTCAAATTTGTTTAAATATAAGTATTCCGATTCATCAACAAATATCGAAGTAACTTATTATTTAAAAAAATCGGAAAATCCCGGTTTACTCTTAAACTAGTACATTTACTAACAAATAAAAAGCAGTTACATATACGTATGATATACCCTTCTAACGTGTAAAAATTTGGATGAATAAACATTGCGCGATATGAAGATATAAAGGAATTTGATCAAATTCCTAGTGGTGTAACTTTGGCCATCGAATACGCAGTTCTCTCTGAACACAAATAGATAAACTATAGTAAACATATGTGTTCATTTTGTTACAAAAGATGCCTGAAAATTTCGGCTTCAAATCTCGGATGGAATAAAAGTTATTAAACAAACAAGAAAATATCATCAATTCTCCTACAAACCGACTAAATAACGGAGGCTACGAAAAAGGGGCCGTTTCATACTTGAGCGTAACCATCTCAAAAAAATGGTATAATAGTATTTTTTTGCTAGTACAGTCGCATACAAAAAGGTTCTTGCGTTTGGTGGATAAAGAAAATACATAAGCATGATTATTTTTATACAAATTACTGTTTTACAATAATAGTATGCTATATAAATCAAACTAGGAAAATCATAGATAAATTGAGTATTATTAAACAAGTGTACTTTTATCACTAATTTTAGACTTAAATAATTAAATGCTTTTCAGTACAAGCTCAAACACATTTACAAAAGTTACGCATTCCTTATTTGCCGATAATTAATTATCATATAGTTGTACTTGTACCTATTTATTTTATATCTTATCAAAAGTCTGCCTGCACGCTAGGGGTGTGACCGCAAATCGACCCATTTGCATCTCGTCCCATTCGCAACTCGTCCTATTCTCTATCTTTTTCGCAATTCGTCCTATTTGCAACTTGTACCTTTCTTTTTGTCCTCTTTTAACAAAAGTATCCCGCCCATTCCTACATATCGTTATTTATGATGGTTTAATTATTAGCTTTAATCTTGAATTATTGGTACTTAATCACCCCCTGAGCTAAGGCATGCATTCAAATTTACACCCTGGTATATTTTTGTCAATTAATATCTACATCTGAATTAATGATTAAAGAAATTGATAGACGCATAGCTAATAATGGTCTCTAAACGAAATCATGAAAATCAAAGATATGCCGATGAAGGAAAAACGGAAAGTATATAATATGTGCATTCTCCCATGCTTGAAATATGGTTGTCAAATATGGTCACTAAATGAAAAACTAACAAATAAAATCAAAGTGTGTCAAAACAATATAAAAAGAAGTGTACTTGGAGTAAGGAAAAAAAATGAGATTAAAAGAAATACAAGGAATAACTAAATTTAATAATTGGTGAATAACTAAATTTAACAAGTGCGTGTCGGGCCACGCGCAGTGTAGGGTTCCGTAGTTACGAATGCCAAATTTGAGTTCATGCCACTAAAAACGTCTAAAAATTATTTTCTATTGAATTTGTATGAAATTTTCCTTTTCGGAGTACATTTTAAGTTAATCGCCTATAACTTTTTAATTTGTAAACCCTACTTAGCTCTGATAGTTTTCCTTTAAATTTCGTTATATTTACTATAGCTGTGAATTTTTTCACGTGCCCATATGTAACTGTTAAGCAGATTTTAAAAACAAATATTTTTGAAACGGATCCCTAAATCAAAAAACGGTGTTTACAAGCTCATAATATTTTTAAAAGACCTATTCAACGATACCCCACATGATTATGCGGAAAAAGTAGTAAAATAAAAAAATTGCTTTCAATATTTTATTTTACCACTTTTTCCGCATAATTAATATACATACCTATACCAAATTACAGCTTTCTAGTACTTATAGTCGCTGAGTAAAACCGCGGACAGACAGACAGACAGACATGGCGCAACTATAAGGGTTTCTTGTTTACAACGGAACCCTAAAAATGCAAAAAGGACATACAAAACATTAAAATGGAGATGACTGGACAAATGTTGCGGAGAAAAAAAAGAGAAAAATGGACGAGAATAATATCAGAGTGGGACCCAAGAGATAGAAAAAGAAGTCAGGGGTGACAAACAACACGATGGGAGGATGACATTAAAAAAGTCGCGGGTCCAGCATGGAGCAGACTGGCAAAAGAGAGAGAGATATGGAAATCATTGGAGGAGGCCTTTGTCAAAGGACAAGCTGTTGCAAAAACTGATGTACTGTACTGAACAAACCCTTAAACTTTCAAAAAAACTAAACAGCAATAAAGGCTATTTTATTAATTTTACATATCTTTATCGATACTACGAGTTGTAAAACATAAATGGGACGAGTTGCAAATGGAACGAGATACGAATAAGACGAGTTGCGAAAGGGATGAGTTTCGAATGTGTGACGAGTTGCGAATGGAACGATTTACATTACACCCGTCTGACCCATCCCTACACTACTTTTGCGTCCCTAGGTGATTGGTTTGAGAAATGGCAATTTTTTCTTTGTCATTTGGTTTGACCATGTACCTATAACTTCATGCAATCAAATGACCTACACCAAGCTTTGATTGTATAGTTAGGTGAGGAAAAAGAAATTGGCGCCCGCGCCATTGGTTAACTAAACACTGGCAAAATAAGCTTCCACGAAGTTTAATCGCCAACAAGAAAAAAAAATAACTTCATGGGTTACTGACATAACGGTGCAGATATTAGGTTTTTGACAAAGAGCTCTGCCGGTTGCTGTGCCAGTCGCCATGGCTGGTGTGGATGTTGCGAAGTATTTATGTAGGTAAATGTCAAAAATACAGTATTTTAGAAATAAAATCCAGGTTCATAAAAAAATAATATTTATTTCTATGAAAAACTACATATATCACACTTTCTGACGAATCTTGCAAAACATGAGAGTACCTGTAAACAAAAACCGATGTTTTAAAAATATTCTCAACAATTTTAAAACAAGTACTTACATAATTATTACTGGGTAATTTTGGTACAAATTATAAATGTGTCTTGCCGGATTGAGGTCTACCTTGAATAGATCATGATGACCTCACCTAGGCAAGATTTAATATTTCCAAATTCTTCTTTCTCGTTAACACATTCTCTAACAAGCTATCGTATTGAATTTGGATGGAGGTTCACTAATTAAATATAGCCACCAAGTGAATTTCCTTTCTTCATCAAATACTCTAAATCAGTCTTTCCCAAAGTGGGCGATAAGGCCCCCTTGTGGGCGCTGGAGGCTTTAAGGGGGGCGGTAACGGGCCCAGAATAAAGTTGGGGGGCGCTGATGTGATTTAAGCAATGAGTGATTTATAACTTCAGCTATTTCATATTTTAAATTTCACTGAAATTAAAATCCTCTTACTACACAACATCCATTTATTAGTTCATATTTATATCCTTTTTTATTGTACAAATATAAACTAAAAATGTTATTAATATTTATTATTTTTATGTGTTCACAACGCTATTTATATCGTTAAAGAAATCAAACACTGAAAAAATTTCGTGTTTTAAAGTTTCGCAGGTGAGGTTACGTTACCCACTCCCAATACTCTTTATTATTGTAAAATTGTATTATTATTGCAATTTTTTTATTTAATATTAATAATGTTGATTATTGTTATTTTTTATAAAAGATACTCTAATGTACTGGTGTATGTATTATTATTGCTCTCTCGTTTAGAATATAGGTTGAATTAAACTACAGGCAAGACAAATATGTGATTCAGGTTTTTATGGTGAAAAAAATGGGGGCGCTACAAAATAACAGATTTTTTAAAGTGGGCGTTTGACAAAATAAGTTTGGGAACCTCTGCTCTAAATACTATACATATATGCAATCATTTTGTATAGATATTCATAAAGATTTTATTATTCAGCCACTCGATGTGTCCCACTGCTGAGCAAAGGCCTAAGCCCTAAAATTAAAAAAAAAAGTAGAAAAAAAAGAAAAATTGAAAAGATATAATTATTTACCTCATTAATTTTGTTCTTGTTACACTCGTGCCACAAGCTTCTGCAAAGAAATATATAATAATATTTAAGAAATGCCTTGGGGCGCTCAATCTTAATTAGTTACTCTAGTATAAGATCAGCCATCCAAGGAAGTTTAAAATGCGTGGTAATCAGGGTTGCGCATATCATAAAGCTTTGTATCATCATTAAAAAATTAAGTTAATATATAAACGAAACAAAATGAAAAACAATTACCTTTCCTTGATGGAACTCTTGAGCAGCAAAATTAATGGAACTGTAACATAAAAAGAACAAATGAATATTTATCACAATATATTTACAACAGTCAAAACCCCTTACGCCATGCCTACATACCTTCAACAACTTCCATATAGGTTTTTAATGATTGTAATGAAAGAGAAATTTGCGAATTTTTGTTTATTCCATTGGCTTTCCATTTGACAATAAAGAAAATCGAATAGAAAGTCAATGACATGTAGCACCCTATGTTTATCGCTTGCGACGCAGATGTAGGGTGTTGCGCCTGATCCAGGCGGCGCGGCGGGAGCCTCCCTTGGTCTGAGAGTAGCGGTGCCCCTTGCCGAGGCCTCGCGAGCTGCGGCCGGCGGACGTCAGCCCGCGCATCTCACGGTGCTTGTGAACGGCATTCACGATCCAGTTGATCTTAGGGTCGCGACGGATGGCCTGTTGAACAATCGCTTAGTTAGGCTTGAACTTGGTGAATTAAATTGGGATTATTGCATAAAAAATATCAGATAAACCGGTAGGTGAAGTTTCAGCAAAACCTTTCAGATTGGTGCATGACAAAAAATTCATCATTTAAATAAGCTCTGCTTCTCTACTTTATTCAGGTTGTCTTGATTGAAAAGAACTTAATTCGAAAATAATCACCTTGTGTGAGGGATCAACCAGAATAACTTCGAAGTATTTGTAGGATGAGTCCTGGGCTACCCAGTATGAGTTGAGTACACGCAGACCTCCACAGCGGCGCCCGACACGCTCCTGAAAAATTAAATTTGATATAATTTTTTTTAATATCTAGTGTATGTAGGTATTTGCCACTTCAAATCTTACTATTACTTCTTACCTCAGCAATGGACTGCAAGTTACGTGTAGGTTTCAGCTGGTTCACACCATGGCTTTTAGGTTTGCCATAGGTGGCACCCTTGGCGACTGGACGCTTGCGGCCACCACGGCGCACGCGGATTCTGAAGACAACATAACCTGCAAAGACAAAAAACTGTGAGACCAACCATCAGGAAACAACACCATGCCACAATCTTAAGACTGTCATATTAACCTTGCTTGGCGCGGTATCCCAGTCTCCTTGCTTTGTCGGGCCTAGTAGGCCTGGGGGCGCGATGCATACGAGTCAACTGGCGGTACTGCCATACTCTAACACGCAAGAGGAATCGCATCACATCGCTTAATTTTTTTCGGTACAGTTCCTGAATATATCTGTACGCGCCCATCTTGGTAAGCCTGTGGCAGACCTAGCAACAAAATCAAGACAAGTTGATCAGAAGTCACATCATCGGTCTGGCCACAAATAGAGCGATTGTTGACCCAACACACTGAACATACTGAAATTTATATTGAAATATTATTAATAATAACATACAAGCACTATATTCTTTTGAAGCGATCACTAAAATATAAATAGCAATCGAAGATAATTATAATTTTTAAGGATTTAATATAAACATACGTCTCACGATCTCCACAGGTAAACCGGAAAAGAAAACTGGAGTGACACTGACAGTTATACCAGTACTGCCAGTAAATCTTGTATTTCTTTTATAACATTGCCAGTATTACTCGTCCACAATTACTCAGCGGCCTAAGAAAAAAAGGAGTAAAAAAAGAAGTAATATTCTTAAACATTTATTTTTCTTCTTGTATCCCTCCTATGGAAAAGCATTTGGCGTATTATTTGGAAGGACGAGCTTATGAATAAGATTTGGGGAATGTAGAGAACACATTATAAGTAAATATATGAACCTTAATCAGAATTGAGCAAAATTTATTCGAATAACGAACAAATATCTGAATGTTATTCGTTATTCACGAATAATTATTCGCAAATAAGTTTGTCACGAATATTTTTTTATTAGAATAATTATCTAGATAATTTTTTATTAGAATAATGCTTAACTTTGGCCTTAATGTGGATTCTGATTTCCTAGAAACAGATTGCCCTGACGCTGAGCGACGCTGCCATAATTCTGCTGTAGATAGTGATGGTCGGTGGGTAAATACCTAATCTACCCGTTTGGGTATATACCCGGTAGATTGGGTAAATACTCGTATCTACCCGTTTGGTAGATTGAATTATATGAGTAATTACTTCGAAATCGTGTCGGAAAGTGTATGCAAACGCTGTAATATGCTTAAAACGCAGGTAGACGTTAAATATGATACTAAAATATATGAAACTACCATACTACTCATACATTGAAAGTAGGATTTTTTGACTTATTATAATTTTTGCTGTGCAACGGCATATTTATGTGTTAAAATAGATAAAAAGAAATTAAATGCGATGTCAACATACTCTTATAAGCCTTACCTTCACACATAATATGAAGAAGTATTTTTTGACTGCTCATTCAAGGGCCAAAACTACTGCTTTCAGAGCTAGTTCCCAAACAAAAGTTATTCGTATTAACGAGTTCTTCGAACCTCTATCAACTTGTCATAACATTTCCCACCAAATAGCATGCCGGGTATTTATCCGAATCTATCCGTTGTATGGGAACATACAAATTGACAGGTCTATGTTTACATTTAATGGTGGCAAAGATTTAAAGATCTAATTATATGTTAAAATAAGCAAACCGACACCTAATGCGATGTCAATATATAAGCACCCCCATACATATAGGGGAAAATATTGTTTGATTGGTCTTCCGATATATAAAACTACTGATTTCGGGGTTGGTCCCGAAACAAAAGATATTCGTATTGATGAGTTCTTCGGTCTTACATCATTTTGTTGTAACATTTTCCATAAAATAGTATGCCTGGTATTTACCCGAATCTACCCGTTAGATGAGATCATACGAATTGACAGGTATAAGCTTACATTTTTCGCTGGCAAATGTTTGTTGAACTAATAATATGCTAAATAAGCAAATGTCATAATAATATAATATATAAACATTCATAAAATAAAGAGAGTAGTCATATTTGACTGCTCATCCAAGAGCCAAAACTATTGCTTTCGGGGTTGGTCCCAGAACAAAAGGTTTACTTTTTGACGAGTATTTTGATTCCACATCAATTTATTATAACATCTAGCCCAAAAAACGATGCCGGGTTAATACCCGTCAATTCCTATGTTCCCGGGTAGATTGGGGTAATCCCCAATCTACCCGGAAACATAGGAATTGACAGGTTTAAGTTTTCATTTTTTGTTGGTAAATGTTTGTAGACCTAATTGCAAGTAAAAATTTATAAACAGACATTAAATGCGATATCAATATATGAGCACCGTCAAACATATAGGTAGAGTAGATTTTTTTAGCTGCTCATCCAAACGTCAAAACTACTGCTTTCGGTATAAGTCCCGGATCAAAATATATTTGTATTGACGAGTTCTACCCGTTATATAAGAATATACGAATTGACAAGTCTAAGTTTACATTGTTTGCTGGCAAATGTTTGTAGACCTAGTTATATGTTACATAACCAAACAGACGTCAAATGCGATGTCAATATATGAACACCCTCAAACATATAGGTAGAGTAGATTTTTTCGACCAATCATCCAAGAGCCAAAACTACTGCTTTTGGTATAAGTCCCGAAACAAAAGATATTTATATTGACGAGTTCTTTGATCCCCCGTCATCTTAATATAACATTTCTTTCAAATAGCAAGTGGAGTATTTATTCTAATTGATGCGGACAGCAATAAATAGTAAATGATTTATATAAATAAATAAAGTCGATTTTAATTAGCTGTAGGGAAAATATTGTATTAGTTAGGTTGTTTTATTAAAAGCATTACCGCAACGAGAACAAAGACAGAGGTATAGTTTGCGAACAAAAAGACATTACCGTAACGAGAACATCAAGTAGTTTTTTTGTCATAACTCGAGAAATAATAAAGATATCTTGATGATTCAAACGAAAATATGTACAGAACCTTAAATTGTATATAGGAAAAATATTAAATTGTAAAGAATTGAACGACATCATGTAAAAAACCGTAAAAAACTTACAATTTGCACTAGAAAGAGATGCACTTACGAGTAAAAAGGAGATAGCATGATTAGTGCCGTGTGCAAAAATTCAAGGAATCTGATTGGTCCAAGTTTTCAATAAATATGAACACGGTTTGTATGACGGCGTTCAGTTCTCTCTCGACAGTGCAGTAGAAAATAAGAAAAAGTGTACAGCAGAAATAAAATAGCGGTCAACGGTGCTCGGTGGTTTTATTACAGTCACCAATAGCTGGTCCTTCGAGCCGGATCTTTCGAGAACGCAGCAGCCATGGTGGTCACACGGAGCCAAAGCGGAGAAGAAACACGTGGCCGAGTTTTCGACGATCCACCCAGGTCGCCGAGCACCAACGAACCTGGTGCGGTCACTGGGCGTAGCATCCCGGAAACCACCGCCGCCGCCGCCACTGCGCGGAGCGCGCCGCTCGCGCCCGCTGCCACCGCCGGCGCCGCCGCCGCCGCCGCCGCCGCCGCTGCTACTGCACGGGGTGCGCCGCCCGCATCCCTCGCCGCCGCGTCAGCAGTAGTACACGCGCCGACCGCCGTTCCCACCACTACGTATTCGTTGACCGCAGTACACACAACCGCGCCGCGCCCCACAGCTGCGCCCTACACTGGTGCAGTGCCGCGTTCGCGACGTTCGCCTGACCGGTCAGTGCGCTCGGGTCAATCGCATCGATCATCCGCTAGTGCAGCCATGCGCATTAAGCAAGCCGAACTAGCAGCAGTTGAGAAGCTCGCCGAAATAAGAAGACGGGAACTACATTTAGAAGCAGAGATTATACAAAAGAAGCTCGCGTTTGAAATTGCTACGATTCAAGACGAAGAAGAAAATGATATCGTCAGTACCCACGATCAGAATATCAACAAGGTCAACCAGTGGCTGAGACATCAAGTACCTACGGATCCAGAGCCTACATATACTGAGGAGCCATCAGCCACGGTCCAGCCCGCTGTCGCTACCATCGCCGTCGATACTGCTGCCGCAACCGCAGAACTACCAGTGCCTACGCCCCGTGTTCACTCACACACAATACGGGGGGAGCAGCCAGAAGAATTCGATTGGCACACACCAAGGCAGCGACACTATGAACGACAGCGATCGCCTACACCACATCGAAGCCGAAGTAACGCAAGAGGAATCGAGCAATTAGCCGAAGCAATATCGAAGATGGCCCGCACCAGAGTACCTCCGAAGCAAGTGATCGACCTGCCGACATTTACGGGAGCACCAGGAGAATGGCTACCGTTTAAAGCAGCCATGAGGGACTCTGCAGCCATTTACAACTTCACAAACGTAGAAAACATGGCGAGACTTCGGAATAGCCTCAGGGGTGAAGCGAGGGAAGCTGTTCGAGCGCTACTGCATACAACAAGCGATCCAGACATCATAATGAAAACTTTGGAGCAGTGTTTTGGCCGGCCTGAAATAATAATTGACCAGGCGCTCGAAGATATCAAGAAACTGCCGCGACCGGGAGCCAGCGCTACTGAACTGAACCATTTCGCAGTCAAATTGCAGAACATCGTGCAAGTACTCAACAGTTTGGATCAAAGAGGCTACTTGTACAACCCAATGCTGTCCAGGGAAGTGATCGACAAGTTGAGCCCGCACCTTCGATCAAAATGGTGCGATTACGCAGAAGAACACTTCAATAGTGAAGAGCCGCAGATCATTTCTCTTTCAAAGTTCCTGATGAAAGAGGCGGACCGGACACTGAGACATGCATATGCACCAAGTACAATTGCTGGGAGAACCACGAAGACTGCACCTGCAACGAAGCCCAAGGAATATGGAAAGAATAAAGCAGCTACCTTTGCCGCCACGACCGATCCTGCTGAAGAGGAGCGATGCTTATACTGTGGAGCCGCACACAAGATTCCACAGTGTGAGCAATTCAAATCTTTGAAAGCTGAAGAACGTTGGAAGTGGGCAAAAGAGAAAAGGATCTGCTTTAAATGCATCAGCAAGAACCATCGTCGCTTCAGTTGCAAAGCGAAGCCGTGTGGTGTCAATGGATGTAAACGACCACACCACGCCATGCTGCACACCGAGTTAACTGTATCGCCGCCTCCCTCAGACGCTACGCCTACGAACGACGGCACTGGTGCTCACAGTAAGAACGAGTGCAATTCAGCGTACGGCAGTGATACTGAAGATGTGTCCAGTCACAGTAGTAGGCCCTGGCGGAGAAGAAGAAACCTACGCCTTATTGGACGAAGGGTCAACTGCGACACTAATTGATGCAGACCTAGCACGCAAGATCGACGCTCGCGGGACTGTATCACCACTCCATATACACGGGGTGAACTCGACGCGCCAAGAACGAGAAAGCCATCGAGTGAAGATTATTATCAAGACAAAGAATCAACAGTGGGAGATCGCAGCGCGCACTGTAGAGGGACTGACATTAACGAAGCAATCAGTTCCAGCAAGCCTACTGCAATGTAGACATCTAAAGGATCTTCCAATAGAAGAGTTGACATATGACTCTGCGACACCGCGTCTTCTAATAGGAACGGACAACTGGGACCTGATAGTGACCCGAGAGTTGAGGACGGGTAGAAGGCATGAACCTGCAGCTTCGAAGACTCAACTAGGCTGGGTGGTCCATGGAGTCGCGTCGCGAAGTCTACACAGAAATGAAGCATCAATCCTGCACTTATCTACGAAGGACGAGACAGATCAGCAACTACATAAAGAAGTTGAAGATCACTTTAAGATTGATGCTTTGGGAATATCAACGACAGTCAAAGTATCACCTGCCAATCATAGAGCAACAAAAATATTCGAAGACACCGTATTTGAAAGAAACGGACACTATGAAGTTGGGCTTACCTGGAGAGAAGATCATCCTAAGATGCCTTCCAGTTACGAACAAGCTTTGCGAAGATTGAAAACAATAGAGAAAAGAATGGATCGAGACTCAGACTTTGCAGAGCAGTACAGCGCCCAAGTTGAAAACCTCATCACAAAGGGATATGCTGAAGAATGCAACGGGAGTGAGAAAACGCTGCCACACAGTTGGTTTTTGCCACACTTCGCAGTGACTAACCCAAACAAGCCAGGGAAGATACGTTTGGTTTTTGATGCTGCTGCAGTCGCCAATGGTACGAGCCTTAATTACATGCTGTTAGAAGGCCCAGACCTACTTCGCTCATTGCTGGGTATTCTATTCAAATTCCGCGAGTATCCAATAGCCATCACAGCCGACATTGAGGAGATGTTTCTACGAATCAAAATACGAGAAGAAGACCAAGCAGCTCAAATGTTTTTGTGGCGCGGCAGCGAGAGGAAGAAACCACCAAAGGAGATGAAAATGACGTCGATGATTTTTGGAGCGTCATGTTCACCATTTCTTGCGCACAGCGTACGCAATCACAATGCGCAGGTGCACGCAAACTCACATCCTGCAGCCTTCAAAGCAATAACGGAGAGTCATTACATGGATGACTATGTCAATAGTTACAAGTCCATCGAAGAAACGGTGCAAACAATTCAAGAAGTTGTAGAGGTACACGCCAAGGCAAGCTTCAAGTTGCGCAGCTGGAACTCTAACAAAGAAGAAGCTCTCATCAACGTGCCGACAGAACTACGAGCAAAGTGTAACACACAATTAGGGCACGACAATAAGACTCTTGGACTAGTCTGGGACCCTCACGAAGATACATTAGGATTCAACACCAACATGCCGAGAGTACCGAAAGATGTGCGCAACCGAGAGCGAACGCCGACGAAACGAGAAGCGTTAAGTGCCGTCATGTCAGTCTACGACCCGTTGGGATTGCTGAGTTGCTTCACCATAAGCGCTAAGATCTTCTTGCAAAACCTGTGGCGACTCCATATCGCGTGGGATGAATCTCTACCAGAAGACTACGCAAAAGGCCTGACAACTTGGTTCGAGCAACTTAAGAAAATAACAACACTCAGACTGACGCGATGCTACGGCTCTGAAGAAAACATGAAAAGAAGACAACTTCACATCTTTTGCGATGCGAGCCAAGACGCGTACGCCGCAGCTGCTTACTGGCGTCTAGAATATGAAGACGGCTCAATTCACGTCGTACTCGTCCGATTAAAGCACAGAGTATACCAAGGCTGGAGTTGCAAGCAGCTCTCATTGGCACAAGATTGGCTGACACAATCCAACAAGAGCACCGATGGAATACAGATGACGTTATCTTCTGGTCAGACTCAAGAACAGTCCTACATTGGATAAGAAAGAACGCCAGACGATACACTCCTTTCGTTGCACACCGACTTGGCGAAATAGCAGAACGGACAGAACCAAAACAGTGGAGATGGGTACCAACTGATGTCAACCCAGCAGATGTAGCCACCCGAATCAATTATGTGCCTACTGACGCTCAAGATTGGTGGTTCAAAGGCCCTGCCTTCCTGAAGCAAAAAGAAGACTTCTGGCCCGAAGAATCAACCACCTATGAAGATGAAGATGTTGAAGTAATCAATCACGTCAACTTTGAACGCCTACGACGACCTATACCCAGCATAGACAGATTCTCCAATTATCTACGCTTACTCCGAGCCACGGCGACAGTACTTTTATTCATCGATAAATGTCGACGTCGGGAACGAACGATGACCACAGCACACCTGAATCGAGCTGAAAAGTTACTGTTGGCGCACGCTCAAGAGGAAAGCTTCTTGGAAGAATTAACGCAATTACGCAAAGGGAAACCGATTGCCCGTTCAAGTCGACTGGCGAAACTTGATCCGGAGATTGACGACGATGGGTTACTTCGATTAAGAGGAAGAGCAAACGCAGCTGAGTTGCCATCACATACGAAAAAACCTGTCATATTAGATGGAAAACATCCACTAACGAAGTTGATCGTGCTACAAGAGCATATAAAAGCGGGCCACGCTGGACGAGAATGCGTGGTCAACGAACTACGACAACGCTATTGGGTCTTACGCTTGCGGCCTACAGTACGAACGGTGGCTCGAATGTGCGCCTACTGCAAAGTTCAAAAGGCGAATCCTTGTACACCAATCTGCGGGGACTTACCGGCTGCTCGTCTAGACATGTACCGTCGACCCTTTTCCAACTGTGGACTGGATTACTTCGGCCCCATGATTGTGACCATAGGAAGACGGCGAGAAAAGAGATGGGGAGCTCTCTTTACCTGTCTCACGACTAGAGCTGTACATCTGGAATTAGTAGGCAGCTTGACGACCGACTCCGCTATAATGGCCCTGAGGAGGATGGCAGCAAGAAGAGGATGGCCTGCGATTATGTACAGCGACAACGCCACAAACTTTAAAGGAGCAGATGTTGAACTGCGAGTCGCTTACACTGAATGGGCTCCAGCGTTACAAGAGTACGGCCTAAAACACAACATGGAATGGCGCTATATACCTCCGGGAGCTCCAAACCAGGGGGGAGCTTGGGAGCGTTTAGTACGATCAGTAAAAGTAGCGCTCAGTGCAGTTCTCCATGAAAAAACGCCAAAGGAAGAAGTGTTGCAAACCGTGATGGCAGAGGCGGAGCACAGCATTAACTCGCGGCCTCTTACACACGTGTCCGTCGAACCAGAAGACCCCGAAGCTCTGACCCCTAACTATTTTCTGCTAGGGTCATCATCCGGCCTACCATACACTGGGCCTTGCGACGTAGCTGATCGACGCGTGTGGCGAGCCAGCCAAGCGCTCGCTGACGAATTCTGGAGGCGCTGGGTACGTGAATATCTTCCCACACTAGTAGCTCGTGGAGACTCCAGAAACGACAAGCAGCGACCGTTGCAGCCGGGAGACTTGGTCATCGTGGTAGACCCGACACTACCCCGCAACACATGGCCTCGAGGCATCGTGGAGAAGACCTATCCGGGACCAGACGGAGAGGTGCGCTCAGCAGACGTTCGCACTCGTGGAGGAATCTTCAGAAGACCCACCTCGAAGTTGGCTGTCCTCACCGTGATGGAGGCTAGGCAGAGACTTCGCCGGGGGGAGGATGATGCGGACAGCAATAAATAGTAAATGATTTATATAAATAAATAAAGTCGATTTTAATTAGCTGTAGGGAAAATATTGTATTAGTTAGGTTGTTTTATTAAAAGCATTACCGCAACGAGAACAAAGACAGAGGTATAGTTTGCGAACAAAAAGACATTACCGTAACGAGAACATCAAGTAGTTTTTTTGTCATAACTCGAGAAATAATAAAGATATCTTGATGATTCAAACGAAAATATGTACAGAACCTTAAATTGTATATAGGAAAAATATTAAATTGTAAAGAATTGAACGACATCATGTAAAAAACCGTAAAAAACTTACAATTTGCACTAGAAAGAGATGCACTTACGAGTAAAAAGGAGATAGCATGATTAGTGCCGTGTGCAAAAATTCAAGGAATCTGATTGGTCCAAGTTTTCAATAAATATGAACACGGTTTGTATGACGGCGTTCAGTTCTCTCTCGACAGTGCAGTAGAAAATAAGAAAAAGTGTACAGCAGAAATAAAATAGCGGTCAACGGTGCTCGGTGGTTTTATTACAGTCACCAATACTAATCTACCCGTTATATGGGAACATACGAGTTGACAGGTCTAAGTTTTCTGTTTTTGCTGGCAAATGTTTAAATTATCTGTTAAAATAAGCAACCAGACATCAAATGCGATGTCAATATATGAGCACCCTCATACATAAATAGGGAGTAGGCTTTTTTGACTGTCCATCCAAGACCCAAAACTACTGATTTCGGGGTTGGTCCCCGAATAAAAGATATTCGTATTGACGAGTTTTTTGATCTCCTATCAACTTGTTATACCATTTCCCTCTGAATAGCATGCCGGGTATTTACCCCAATCTACCCGTTGTACCGGAACAATACGAATTGACATGTCTAAGTTTTCATTTTTTGCTGGCAATACATATATATACATTCATTGATTTATACATTATATTACCATTCCACACATTTCTCCATATAATTGGAGGACATGAACTAGTTTTTTAATAAATAATCCAATCTACCCACCCAAACGGGTATTTACCCCGGTGCAAGCTTACCGCTTCTTCTGGACTTGCGCTTTGGAGGCGGCAGTAAACTTAGTTGTAAGTAAATGATCTGACGTCAATAACTAACTATTAAGAAATCGAAAGAAAAAAGAAATGATAATTATCAAGTGATCCAAAGATAAATAAATGATTTTTGACTTTTGACTTTGACTTTTGCAAGTCAGGTAAATACCCAAGCGTGGGTAAATACCCGGGTAAATTTCCATCTCTAGCTGTAGACCGACTACATGACAATATTACTCCTATCCACAACTATGTCGAGATCGGAGATCTCATAGCCTAGGGGAGCGGTCGCATAGCAGACGATCGATCTTACGGCCGAATCCTACGCGCCGTATTTTTTGTTTTTCAAAGATTCAAATGTTTATTCAGTAATTAGACCTTTACAGGCACTTTTACACGTCAATAAGTATAATCTATGTTACGTGTAAAGTATATTAATATTTAATTTATTCTTAAAGAAAAGCTACCGATACCAGCGCTTCGTAACGACCACTGCTGAGAAGAAACGCCGAAAGAAACTAATTTTCACAGTATTGCTCGCCTACTCGCCAAAAGGGCTTTGTCATATTATTATTATTGTCTTTTATTCAGGGGCGTAGCTACCGCCGTATCTGCCGTATCAATTATACGGGGCCCCCGGGCTACGGGGGCCCTCAACGTGCGTAAGCAATAATTAATAAAAACTTCCCATTTTTTGTTTATTTCAGAAAGGACAAAATCAAAAAAAGAAATTTGTTTTTCCCGTGTAAAACGTGCGTAAAAAATATGGTTTGGAATTTTTTTGGAAAAATTTAGAGATAAATGATTATGATGGATAAATATTTATTTTAATTTTATGCAAACCTTTTATCTTTTGTGAGAAATCTTTATCCGTGCTAAGGGTTCTCAAAAAAAAAAATTATACGGGGCCCCGCCAAGGCACGCTACGCCACTGCTTTTATTTAATAAATACTTATAATATAATACAATGTTGACACATTATAACATGTAATGCGAACAAGTAAACAAACATAAATTGCGTAGTAATAAAAATAAAAAAATATTAAATAGTCAAAAAAGCGAAGCCATTTCAACAAAATTGTTTCTCTTTTTTTGTTGGTCCACAGATCAACTGTAAACTTTTTCGTTTTCGTGAACTACAAGTAATCTCATAGAGCAACACGGAACTTCAAGAGTAATCTTTATGAACGGTTTCATCATGTAATTTTTATGAATAATGTACTGGTAACACTGACTTATGCCGCCATCTTGAAAGCGTAACTGTTGTCATGTTTACGTTGTGTGTGAAAGGTGAAATTTGTAGTTTTTGACGAAATAATTGGTAAATTTTATCATTTGATACAATTTAATATTTAATTTTTCGTTATATATCAATTATGTTAGTGTTTTTTGTTCTAAGCGTATCATCTTACTGTTTTATTGCATTCCATAGAATAGGCGCCAAATTATTCGATGGTTGTTACCGTTTTTTGGTTTAGCAAACAATTGGTTTGCTTTTGTTTTCTCATCAATGCGCTACTGAACAAAGTGGTTATCAGTGTTTGTGAAATTCTATTTGTGGCCATCAATCTACTTAAAAATATTTTGATTTTCAGAAAAAAATTGATGTGACTTCTGGCCGGAATTCTGTAGTCTGGCACAATGTTTTACGCACATTTTGTGCTGGCCAAGAAAGGCCCATTGGCCAAGATTTGGCTGGCAGCACATTGGGACAAGAAATTAACTAAGGCTCATGTCTTTGAAACAAATATTGAGAAGTCTGTTGATGGTATCTTGAAACCTAAGGTGAAGATGGCTCTGCGGACATCTGGCCATCTGTTGCTGGGAGTCGTGAGGATCTACTCCAGGAAAGCCAAGTATTTACTTCAAGACTGCAATGAAGCATTTGTCAAGATCAAGGTAAGGCTATTTGATAGTATATCATGTGAAAGGTATGTCCTAAACATGTTTTGATTTATTTGTAAATAGAATTTTTGTTATAGAAGTAATAAAAATCAAACTTTTTATTGTGAATGAAATTGAACATGTTGTCTAATCATGCTAAACATTAACTAAGTACAATATCTATTTTAGATGGCTTTCCGGCCAGGGATGGTGGACTTGCCGGAGGAGCACAGAGAAGCTGCCATGAATGCTATCACCCTCCCTGAGGTGTTTCATGACTTTGACACAGCTATGCCTGAATTGAAGTAAGTTCAAAGATTTTAGTGTTAGATTTCCTATCATGTTTTATATACCAAGGATAGGATCCAATGTAAAATTGATATGGTGATGATTGAGATGATTTCATTCTTAAATAACTGTAAGGAAAAAAAAAAAAACAAAATATCGGCCTCTGCAGCTTCTCCCATTAAACACAGATTGTAGAAAATGATTGATTAAGGTAATACTTGCAAACATTGATCTGTCTATTTTTCTATTTTCTATTATTGTTTTTTTTCATGTTCTTTATAAAAGCAATATGGCCTTGGATGGTATTTATTTACCTAGATACAGGGCTGCATAAATCAACAAATTGCATTTACTAAAAAAAATCTTGTTTTTTCTAAACAAGTGTTTGGTCATAATAGTGAAAGATTGTATTACACTATGCCTATTTTATCAGATTTTATTACTATATTAGTAGAATTAAAAAGGTGTACTCACATTGCCACTGTCTGGACTATGATAGACGATTGAAGGAAAAGAGGCAGACCAAGGACAAGGTGATTGTTGATACTGTTTGATAGCAATTGGGAAAGAAAAGTGAATAATAGAAGTGTTTGGAAACATAGAGAGGAGACTTTTGCCCAGCAGTGGCACATAATTCAATTCAAGCAAACTCCCTCTTGTTATGCCACTTTGCAGAACTGCATTCTATAATTATTCATTTGTTGTTCAAGCTGTACGGCTTTGGAACTCCTTACCAGGCAGTATCCGGAAAGTAGAATCTCGTCTTATGTTTAAGAGAGCAGTGCGTGCACATTATCTCCAAAAACTGTCAGCAGCTATTTAAGTAGTATTTATGTAGTTTATGTATGGTTTCTTTTTTAACAATTATGAATATTTTTGTGTAGGTTTATCTTCGATATATATATATTTAGTTAGTTCTGTTGTACTTACCCCAAAAAATTACTTTCTCATCATCACCAGTTGGTTAACTGGTAGAAAAGGCCCCTGGACTTAAGTCCGCCGTTTACATGTATTTTAATGAAGTTAAATAAATAAACAGCAATTAAAAAAAAAACAAGCTGCTGAATTCTTAAGCTGGAAAAGTTATAATAAGAGTGCCAGCTCCAATATTTGGTCAATAATATAAGATCATTGTCCAAATATTGGAGCTGGCACTCTTTTTGCGTCAGGCTATTTTGATTAATTTAGGCATTTTTTGCATCAAAATTATCAAATGATTTAACATTCGAAGACAATAATATTCTCCAATGATTACAGCGAAGTAGACATTGAGGCTCAGTTCTCCCTTAACCAATCCCGGGCTGAGGAGATCACCATGCGCGAGGACTATGGCTCCCTGAACTTGGTCACTCATGACGATGGCTTTGGAGATATGGGTTTTGATACTGACAACCCTGATATCATGAGAGAAGCTATCGGCACTGAAGGAGCTTTAGAGCAGGTAATTTGAAGAAAATCTTTTATATGTATGCTGTATACATATTTCATACACAACTGTCTGACAACTTTGTTGTTCACATTGTTTATTGTAGTACAACTTAGTTAAGTTCTGTGCCAATTTGTGTGACTTATCTTTATCCATCTACTTGTTCTTTTTTTTGTATTGAGTCTTAGCATTATTTTTCAAAAAAATTAATGCAGTCACTATTTGAAAAATTCACTACCTATATGGTATTGTTTGCTACAGAGTAACCTGCTATTTGGCGATGGATCCTCTATCGCCATTCAACTGGGTAAGGAAGCTGGTGTGCCCAGCACCAGTTCAGGAGTGCCCACATTGGCCACTCCTGCTCATGAACGCAGGATGGAGGCTGCCCCACATGGACCCATGGACGATGGCTTTGGCGGAACTATTGGCGATGTGCCGGACTTCGGACGTAAGTAAACTTGATCAAAAAAACCAGTCAAGTGTGAGTTGAACTCGAGTGGAGAGGGTTCCTTACAATGCCAAAGTCACATAATTTTATTATATCACATTTGAAATACTTGCAGTAAGACGCGAGTTACTACTACTAGCGCTATCTAGTGGTGTTTTAGTGACCTATTTTCTATAAGTGAACATATGTCAATGAATATTACATTGAGTTGACAACTTTATTTTCAGCTGATAGAATTCTTATAGGTTTTATTGTAATCTACAAGCAATGAATTTTCGACTTCTTTCATGAATAAAATCGAAACTATTTATTTTACAATAATAACAAAAATATATTTGAGATCCTCATAACAAGCCCTTTCATTTGATATACAATGTGTCCGGTCAGCGGTGTCGGAGACTTTGGGGGGATGAAATACGGTATTTTTTATCGACAAATCACCCCTCATAAGTAGTTTTTCTCCTACCATAATAAGATGGCAGCCATTTTGTTTTTTTTTTTAATCGAAGCACGAGTTTTATACTAAACTAGCCATAGCTCCCTATGTAGAGGTCCTAGAAACACAAAATAAGTCTCATTCAAAAGCGAAACATGTAGACCATAAACTATTGGTAAAAAAATGCTAATTTTATTTATAAAAAGAACCAAAAAAATTGCTAAAAGAAAATAATTATGTAATTATTTTGCATTTTTTACAATATTAGGTTTAAAAAAAAAATCTAAGCTGTTGGCCTACATTTTTTTTATGTCTAAACGATAGAACAGTATGTCCCCTAAATAAAACAGCATACATCTTAGCCCTAAGTTACATAGTTCAGAAGCTATGATGGTTTGAATAGACCCCTTATTGTCTAATCCGGCAGTTGAGAAAGAAATAAAACAAAATACTTAGTCTTCACGACATTTATTTTGGCAATAAAAAAAAACAATGTTTTAACCATTGTTGTAGAGACCAATTAGGTCCTGGCGATGAAGATGATGATGATAACCATTGTTCGAAATGTCCTCCGTGGTGTTGCAGACATGCTGTTGCTCTTACTGCTACATGTTGCGTAGAGCGTCTTATCATCGCTTTGTCATTCTTTAATTCATTTCCGACTTGAATAATTTTGTTAATTAGCTCCTCGCGTGTATTTGGCACGTCGACATAGACTTTCTGTTTCATTGTAACCCACAAGAAAAAATCAAGTGGGGTCAAGTCCGGTGAACGCGGTGGCCAAGCGATTGTTCCACCGCGTCCAATCCACGGCGTATAAAATTCATTTAAATGGCTTCGTACATTCGCAGCGAAGTGTGCCGGAGCTCCGTCCAGTTGTAGAGTCATGCCTATCCTATAAATCAGTAGTATTTCCATTAAAGCATCCAGAAAGTCGGTTTCCAAGAACTCTAGAAATCTAGGGCCATTCAGCGTGCCTGGCAAAATTAGTGGGCCAATTAAAATATCATCAATCATTCCTGCCCACACATTTACTGAAAATTGGTGTTGAAACTGCTTGGTCTCACAGCATGAGGATTATCATGGAGCCAAAGATGCTCATTGCGATGGTTAATGTAAAGTATTTTGTTTTATTTCTTTCTCAACTGCCGGATTAGACAATAAGGGGTCTATTCAAACCATCATAGCTTCTGAACTATGTATTTTAGGGCTAAGATGTATGCTGTTTTATTTAGGGGACATACTGTTCTATCGTTTAGACATAAAAAAAATGTTGGCCAACAGCTTAGATTTTTTTTTAAACCTAATATTGTAAAAAAAATGCAAAATAATTACATAATTATTTTCTTTTAGCAATTTTTTTGGTTCTTTTTATAAATAAAATTAGCATTTTTTTTACCAATAGTGGTCTACATGTTTCGCTTTCGAATGAGACTTATTTTGTGTTTCTAGGACCTCTACATAGGGAGCTATGGCTAATTTAGTACTAAACTCGTGCTTCGATTAAAAAGAAAAACAAAATGGCTGCCATTTTATTATGGTAGGAGAAAAACTACTTATGAGGGGTGATTTGTCGATAAAAAATACCGTATTTCATCCCCCCAAAGTCTCCGACACCGCTGACCAGACACATTGTATATGGCAGGGTATGGTTTGCAAAACGTTTATAATTAAATTTCCTTATTGGCTCCCTGAAAATTACCCTATTTACTTTGCAAATCTGTGTTTGGGTCATAGGATTACACCATCCTACAAAATTTCACCTAAATTGATCCAGTAGATTCGGAGCAAATTGGCTGTGACAGACAGACAGACGGACAGATAGACGTACAAGTGATCCTATAAGGGTTCCTTTTTTCATTTTTTGTACAGAACCCTAAAACTAATAGTGATTTCTTAGATTTCTGAGACTTAAAACTTGATAAATAATCTAAAACTTGTTTGATTTACTGTTTAATTGGAAACTACAAATTTTATTAGAATTTGCATCAGCTTGTCTTGAGACAACAAATGTCAAAAAAGGTGTAATTATCAGTTTGTTGTGCTCAGACATTTGCTCCTCTAGAGCCATACATTGTCTTTTACGCAATTTCTATCCCATCAACCGCCACAGTTGCATATATACTATCGGCTATACCAATGTCCATGGTGCCACAGTTGTGTATTTACTACAAAATTATACTAGAACATATGTGTCTGGCGCTAGGGCACTTAACACTTGGCGGTCAAAAGGATAAATACTTGTAGGATTTTATATATTTTTCTGTTTGTCAGATGCGGGAGGTTTGTTCGAGGGTGACCTGTTCGGTGATGTGTCGGCGGGTGCGGGGACCAGCGCGGCCAACGCTGGCTTGGCTGGTGCAGAGGCGCAGCCGCAGTCTCTGCAGGTATTATCACTATCATTATTATACATACACAGAACCAGCATCATTGCTTATCAAAATAATACAAACAAATGTAGATTGTGTTATCATTTTTAACCCCCGAAATTCTTCTTCTTCAAAAAGAGATTAACGTATCTGTCTGTGTATCTTTGTATCTGTCTGTGGTATCGTAGCTCCTAAACGGATGAACCGAAATTCGTTTAGTATTTTTTTGTGTCATAAATAATTTATCGCGAGTGTTCTTAGCCATGTTTCATGAAAATCTGTTCAGCCGTTTGAAGATCATCAGCTCTTTTCTAGTTGATGAAGGGATCTGGCTAACTTCCTTATGTCCAATCGATTTGAAATTTGGTACCGTGTTACTTCAATGGTATTAAAAGGATATGGTAACCATGACCTAAAATCAGCCTAATAGTTGATTTATTTGTAAGTTGTGCCCATTCCGCGAGTGTCAGATATTTTCGACAAAAACATAATGTTCGTATTGCACATACTTAAGTATCCACATCCGTTTTTCGTTGTAGGTTAAATACCTACCTTTTAGATTTGCTACCCCTTGCGCTGGGGGCACGACCACTGATTTAAAGTCTCGCGGTAAAAGGGTTACATTTTACTTTTTATTAAAGAAGATTTTTACAACTACTTACCAAGGTCTACTACTATGCCACTTTTTTTATAACAATTTAATCTATGATTAAAATTACTATACATCTCGATTTGACTTTGTAAAATGACCATACGTCCGTTTTGACAAGGGACTGTCCCTTTTCTGTTATCTGTCACATTGTCCAAAACAAAGCTCTGTGTTGAGTTTATTTTCGTTGTAAACCCGCTATTAGCGTATACACTCTGACTTTTCAATGGTTTTAGAAAAAAAATGTATACGCAATCCAAATTTGTGTATGACAAAAGATAAAAAAGTTACGAAAATGATTTTCGATCGAGAACACGTAGTTACGCCCGTCCAAAACTGCCGCGTGACCCCTACTACAAATTATATCACGATTATAATGTCAAGTTCTAATCAACATTTTTTGTTTCAGTATTTTTATTTTGACTAGCTAATAAGGTCTTACTAACGATCATTATGAGCCTTTGGCTTCAAAACCAATGAAAAGTCACTAATTTTTAAGTTAAAAAATAAATGGTCAATTTATCCACGGTGTCTTTAAAAAAAATGGTCATTTTATCTATGGTGTCTTTTAAATAGGTTCATTTATGTTGGTTTCCGTGTAGGCCGAGATAGATGCGGCGGGCGTGAGCGGCGGCGACGACGGCGTCGCCGCGGCCGACGCGCCGGACTCGGACGACGACATGGGAGACCACTACGACGCCGGCAACTCACCGCAGCATAGGTACCACACATTTATCTTCTATTAAGTCCTACTAGCTGGTTGACAGCGGAGTCTTAGTAATAGGGTTCCGTTTCTATCCTTTGGGTACGGAACCCTGAAAATGCATTTTGCTTGGGCGAGTCAGCTTCAAGCAAGGTCAAGCTTATTTGAGGAAGTGACGTCGACGGCCACGAAGTTTTGAGTAAAGTTGGCAATTTCCGCTTTTAGTTATGTACCGTGACTGTCATATCTCTACAATAATATATGTCAATGACAACATCCAACAACGAAAATAATTTAAACAGGTGACATTTTTTGATGAGAGTTGTCAGTGTTTTTTTTTGTGTAGGCATAGGAAAAATGTAAACTTTCATAGCTGAGTGTCGTCACTTCCAGTGTAAAGTTTAGGATTATATAAAAAAATCTTGATTTTTTAAATATTTTTTTTTCCTATCTATCTGTTATATATATGACAAGTCAAATCAGACACTTATTTCTAAACGGCAAAACAAACATTTTCTTTGGATGTATGAAGTACAAAAGTGTGACGACACGCCTTTTTGGAGTCAAACGGCGCTCTTAACATCAGTTTTTCTGCATTAATAAATCTAAAATCATGCTGAAAATGAATATGATCAATAAGTGACACTATTTTGTGCCATATTCTTCTATTAACAGTATCAAAAATTTATTTACCTAGGAAACTTCCTAATTCTGTGAGCATGGCCTAACATAAGCAATGTGTTGACTGGAAGAGATTGCCATGCGATAAGTCCGCCTTTGTATCATAATTCTGTCTTCTTTTTTTTTCTGTTAATTGTTTTTCCTTTTGTTTATGTATGTAGGGTAAATGGAAGGAGAACTATCTTATATGGGGGATATTTGAAAAAGTGTCCAGCTGTACGCAGTAAATAACAGTTGAAAAATCCTCCAAGAGTGGCGCTAGCTGCAGCAAAGGGTATGGAATGAATGTAGCCGTTGGTGACAAATTGAAGTTAGCCGAGTCACAGAATTACTGGGTTAAATAATTTTTGTGGCTAAATTAGTCAGCTAGTAAAAGTTAAATTTAATAAACGTTTCTTGTTTACGTTGTCCAATATATTTTGAAAAATATAACCTAAAATAGTAATTATGGCGCTTGATTTAAAATTTACCCTGTTGCTACTGTAGCGCCACCCTAATTTAACACATTTCAGCGGACACTTTTTACATACAGAGACAGTTCTCCTTCCATTTACCCTCCATATGTTTATGGTGCAATAAAGAGTATTTGTATTGTATTGTGTGCGTTCCCAGCTGGGGAGGGTCCCCGGCGCGGGACGCGGCGCTGCTGCTGCAGCCGCCGGCGCCCGACCTCATGCCGCCGCCCGCCGCGCCAAGACCGCCCTCCGTGCGGCCCATGGTAACCTACACCTCTTCTAATATTACATCGATTTACCTCAATATATTCAAGTTTTTTACGTTACAGACAGTGGCGGATTTTCACATTAGACGCCAGTAGGCTATTCATATTTTGCCGCTCTTAAGCTGCGTTCTATCATAATAAAAGCTGCTGCTGCGAAATATCATAATAAAAGAACTCCTCTACCTTCTCGATAGCCACGATGTACGAAAGGGAGGGGCAGGGGGGGTGCAGTTGGCCTCAGCTGCCCTGCGAAATGTACCGCCAGTAGGTATTCATATTAAGCAGCGTTCACTGAAATATCATAAAGAAGCATCTTTTTATATTCTCGATCGAAGAGGGTGCAATTGGCCTTAAATTTGCCGCCCGCCCAAATGTTAGGCTTAAGCCTACTCAGCCTATTGGTAAATCCGCCACTGGTTACAAACACTCGTCAGAACAGTCACTTTCATAAATGAGCATGTAATTTTTTTTAAAGATTAAAATTAAGGGAATACAGCAATTTTTCGGGGTCCAGTTCCTCAATATGAATAATCCTTCAAACTATTTTAATGATCTACTGTTTACAGTTTAAGACGAAGTGGTAGCCAAAGTGGCGCCCTCATTTGAAATAAATTGTTTAAAACTTAATAAGGTGATAATTAAAAATTTGATTTGTATCAATGTCTAGAAAGACCTTTTAACTATTTTATGAATACTCTTTGAAAGTAATATTGGTAGTCCATCTAGTTTTAAAACTGTTTTTCGCCAAAAGTGGCCACTTTTGGCGAAAAACTAGACAAACTATTAGTAATAATTTCAAAGGTTATTCATTAAATAGTTAAAAGGCCTTACCAGACAGTGATACAAATCAAATTTTTAATTATCACCTTATTTAGTTTTAAACAATTTATTTCAAATAAGGGCGCCACTTTAGCTACCACTTCGTCTTAAGTGAGAACGTGAAGCTTTTCTACGCACATTATATACGCGAAAAGCTGCACGTAGTTCATACAATAATTTGAAGAGTTATCTATGGCTTGGTCAACACAAAATTTTAAATGATTTCTCCGTTTCCTTTTAAATAATTTATTTCAAATGGAAGTAGCACTGGAACCCTAAAAATTCAGGTACCCCTTGACTCTTATATTCTAACGCAATAAATGTAAAGCAAACTATTCTATATATCTAATGTGTTTTATAACATATAGGTTTTTCGTCAAGTCTCTGATCAGTCATTACTATCTCAACAACAAATTAATGGATCTGCTATGACGGCGCCACCCAACGTTTTTTAATCTATGATATATTGTCACGTAAATTTAATCCCTAATATCCACTACTGTACAATACATACACGCATACAGTAAAAAAACCGAAAGAAAAATCGAAATTTACCCGGGCGGCAATACATTTTTGCAAGGAAATTTCGAATGTTTTTTTTTTTTGCTTTTAATGTTACTCGTATTTTAATTTCAATAGACTATAGTGATCTAGTATATATATCCCGTAGTTCGATTTATTACGGGCACAGGTTTAATATAAGTATTACATACAGAACGGAATCTCCTAAGGTCCCGCGCACTATGCGTTCCCGTTCCCCGTTGTCGCCATATCGAGGCTGCAGGCGCCTGCAGCCGCCTGCTCAACACGCTCCACACGGTGTGAACGGGGAAGAAGTGCAAGGCAGGGGACGGGGACGCATATTGCGCGGGATCTTACGAGTTTCCGTTCTGTATGTAATTCTCATATTAATTCTGTGTTAAGGGCATGTCCCTTCTTACACGTTGCATAAAATGTACAGGAAGTGGACGGCATGCCGGAAGCGGAGTCGCGGCCGGCGTCGCCCGCGCCGGCCGCGGCCGCGCCCGCCGAACCCGCCGCCGACAACACCACCCTGCTGCACAACGAAGAGGAGTCCTTCGCGTTGGCACCGGTCGACGCCACTGTGCTCAAAGGTACGTCACTGTGCTCAAAGATACGCCACTGTACTCAAAAGTACGCCAAGGTGCTCAAAGGTACGCCAGTGTGCTGAAAGGTACGCCACTGTGTTTAAAGGTACGCCACTGTGCTCAAAGGTACGCTACTGTGCTCAAAGGTACGCCACTGTGCTCAAAGGTACGCCACTGTGCTCAAAGGTACGCCACTGTGCTCAAAGGTACGCCACTGTGCCCAAAGGTACACTACGTGCTCTTTGGTCGATCTATTTATTACCTTTGGGTGCTTTTACTACTGGTTAGTTCACGCAATTCATTCATGCTGGTCTAGGAGTAAGTGGTAGGTAATGTATGACTCGACTTTTATTAAAATTTATTGCACTTAAAATCTTAAGATTTCAGAACAAAAGGTATAACTGGATCCTAAGTATTGTCTACCAGTTCACCTTTGGGACGTAGCAAAAAAAAATGGTAGATGAGGTGCAAAATTAAAGAAGTATATCGACAGAAATAACTTAAGATGTATTTAATTACATAAACTTTACAAACAATATTCGATATAAATATTACATAACATTTAGTAATAAATGCAAATAATAAACTTACATGTATATAAATACGTATAATTAACATACTTATACTATAATTGCAGCATTGCTTTTTCGCGGTCTTCCGAAAAGGAGATCTTTGTTCACCGATTATTTGAAGCTGCCTGGACCAATTTGAAAAATTCTTCTTTTGTTTGAAAGGGTATACTTGTCAGGTGGTCTCATAGAAATGTTATCAAAATTGGTTGAATAGTTTGGGGCGAAGTCGGAAAACAGCTTATATCAGAAAATAATCAATACTCGTTTCACACCAAAATATTTTTTCCCTCAGGCATAACAAAAACGAAACGAAAGCGTAAGCTAATCGTTGACGAAGTGAAAAACATATCGGGTGAAGAGATGAAGAACCAGCTAAGCAACACATCTGACATCGTGACTACCTTGGACCTCGCGCCACCGACCAGACGACTCATGCACTGGAAGGAGACCGGTGGTGTGGAGAAGCTGTTCACCTTGCCTGCCAGGCCGATACCTTCTAGAGTATTATTCAAGGTACGTACCAACAATGACATATCTTATACTAGCTTTTACCCGTGACATTGTCTGTGTAAATTTAGTATTTTGCAATAAAGTCTGCTTTTGTATGGCAAAATAGGATTTCGCGTACAAAGTTCCACTCCCCTTATCATACCCTTAATGGATTACTTTTGGGATACATATTAAACATTATATATCCTTCCCCCAGATCTCAAAATATATTCATACCAAATTTCATCTAAATCGGTTACTTTCGCATTTTTATATTGGTAAGGAAGTAGGTAAGGATTGTGACTATGTTGTTCCCATAGCATGGCACGTAAATACACCCAGATAAAGTTTAGCTTGCCTGTCAGGCCGATATCCTTAATGTTCAAGGTAATAACAACATTCTGCACATTGTGACTATCCTTTGGTCCTACCCCCTTGTTGTTACCGTGAATAAAACTAGATAAACTTTGTCGCGCGATAGCTCCATCCTGGTCGTCGTTATTAAGTAGAGCAGGAAAGTAATGATTCGATAAACTCTCGACGATTTTGATAAAGATAAAAATGATTGTTAAAATCCTATTTCCCATAATACTATTCAGATCAAACTTCGCAATCAAGTTGCGTAAATACAAACACAACTATAATTATAGATTTAGGTTAAGCTTGAAGATGCAATATAAACTGTAGAAGATATTTACCGTCATAAATTAAAAGGGGGTTCGCTCAGTTAGGATTTATACATTTTTCAGAAATACCAACGCAACATGACTCTGCGTACGGAAGCTGAAGAAGCTGCAGAGGGCGGGGCGCGCTCGCCCGAACCGGAGCCCGTGCGGCGAGGGGGACGCAAACGACGACACGAGGAGGTACCTAAACTTTTCTTTTACGTTGATTAAATCTGTTCTTTGCGTCATCATCATCATTCCACCTACTGCTGAGCATAGGCCACTCTTCGTAGACGCCGTCTACCGCGGTCCTGTGCTACTCTCATTTAAGTGCGTCTTTTTAATTTTAATTCATGTCGTCAACCTATCGCATAGGCGGACGATCAACGCTTCTCTCAACTATTCTGGTAGGCCACCAGTCAGTCTATGCCTTGTCTCCTCCTTCTGTGGCTAATGCCTTGTGATTTCCTTCCTCTGGATGACGTTAGAGAAAACTACATAAGTCTAAAACCCTTTTCGTAAAACTGCATTCCCAAAGTCGGGTTGGGACGGGCGGCGGCCAGTAGTAAAACTACAGCCAAGTCGTTTAAACTGAACCAGCAATTTCTTCTCGATTTCACATGGTCTTTCTTCGACATCCTTGAGTGACCATGAACTACTGTGTGGCTCGGCTTAAGAGGATACATGGATTTTTCGAGTTCCAATGCTGCCCATGTGAATTAAATCATTTGAAAGGAAACGAAGATATCATTTAAAATTGTGTCTTGATCAAGCCCTAGATAACCTTTTAAACTATTTTATGAACTACTTTTTAGGAGAAAATGTGAAGCTGTTATGCGAACATTTGCGAAAAACGGCCGTTTTTGGCTAATGTGCGTAGAAAAGCTTCACGTTCTCTCTTTAAACTATACTAAACAGTAGTTTATATCACAATTTTTAATCATATCTCCATTTGTTCGTTTGTTTGTAATAACTTTATTGTTCTATGAAAACACACAATTACATAAAATAACAACATAAAGAGTAAATTGAGAACGGCGGACTTATCCCATAATGGAATCTCTGCAAAGGATTTATTTCAAACGGGGACTTAATTAAATTAAGTGGAACACTATTATTTATAAAGCTATTTCTTTTTAATCGGCTAACAGCTAAGAATTAAATTAAGTGGAACACTATTAATAAAGCTATTTCTTTTTAATCGGCTAACAGCTAAGTTGTTTAAACTGTACCGGCAAATTCTTTTTCATATCTTATGGTCTTTGGCATCTTTGGGTGACCATGGACTACTACTGTGTGGCGCGGCTGGGTTCGGCGGTTAATACCTACAAAGTCAAAAGTCTATGTCGGCCAAAGCCTTTGAACCAAAATGGCGGTCGTCGGCGCATTATTTTGTACCTGCGCCGATAACCGCCATTTTGGTTCAACCTACGTGCCGGGAGTTTGTACAGAAATGCTTTGAAGTCCGCCATTTTTGTTCAACTTATTTGTGTCGCATTGTACTTATATGTAATTCCAACATATATGGACATTATCGGTATAACAGTAGGACTAATATTGTGGTAATGTTTCAGTCTATGGCGCCGCCAGAGACGCCGGCGCCGACACCGGCGCCTGAGCTGGAGCCTCCCACGCCGGTACCGCAGGAGTACGAGCCTTCAGTCGGTAAGTCTTCTCACCTGACCTTATTTCACATCATAAAGGTTTGGACATTGTTAGTCAGGGACAGTAAGGGTTTTTTGTATAAGAAGGCCGAGGCAGTTCAATAAACTGATGCCATTGCCAACAGATGGTCTTGAAAATTTTTCAAATTCCAAAAAATAACCCCTCTACACCAAAAATCGAGATGGCTCCCCTCTTATTATTCTTGATCTTTTAGATCCATATTTGAGTCATAAGGATCAATTAAGTCAAAGGAAATCTCTTGATCATTAATTGCCGTATTTTATTGCGTAAGACCAGCTCCAACTGACACAAGCGCTGCGCACACTTAATATTGTAGCCAATAAAATCGACTTGTTTAATACTACTCTGAATGAATTCACACAGGTATCATTAATGATAATTTGTTATGGTAATGTACTATCGCATTAGGTGTCAACTTGTAATAATGATATGTACCGTTATATTGATAAATAAATAAATACAAAAAACTAATTGGCAAAATTTTGAAAACAGGACCTTACATTTCAATGCTGCCGCTTTTTATTTGAATTTCATTTATTCATTCAATAAATAAGGTGCATGGCACATCATTCAGAGGCACATATTCGTAAACTACAGATTTTTTGTGAGAAACTAACTTTTCCTAGAAAACATCTGTAACTGTATGAAGAAATATAAAATAGACGTGCGCATGCGGCACCGAAGTGCTGTTTTCGCAGACTAAAATGCTACGGAGCCGGCCTTTACATTGAAACTGATAGGTATCATAATATCGTCTAATTGAAAGCTACGTATTAAGTTGTCTTTGAAGAATTATTCTGACTATAAGGCATTTTATTACTATTACTAATTTACAAATCCTTCTCATTCTGGTGGAATTTGGAATTACCACTTGTTCAATGGCTTGCTTTCATTACATTTTTTCATTAAAATCAAATGTGTGTTTGTAAATATGTATACTATACTGCATACGCATATACAATGCGACACAAATAAGTTGAACAAAAATGGCGGACTTCAAAGCATAAATGGCGGTTATCGGCGCAGGTACAAATAATGCGCCGACGACCTCCATTTCGGTTCAATTTACGTGTCAGGAATTTGTACAAAAATGCTTTAAAGTCCGCCATTTTTGTTCAACTTATTTGTGTCGCATTGTACACAGGTATAATACCACGGAACAGAGAAATAGGTGGAAATGCCTTGGGCCTAAATTAGTTAAGAAACAAGCGTCGCCAAACTCACACAAATAAACCAATAATCACATATTGCACACATACGAAAAATTCGTTTGATTGGTCGAATATATTTATTTCAATATTGGCCTAAGTCAATAGACCCTACATTTTAAAAACGACATTAAGTCTCAAGCATAAGGTTTATTTTGCTACGGTTCAAAAAGTACTTACGACGTTTTGCTATTTACTATCTAACTCAAATTAATAAGTCTGATAATTGCGCCATCTATCGTCGAGAAGCAGAATTTTTTCGTCACTTGAATCCCAAGCTACGAAATAATTCTGCTACTTGCCGACAGGTGCGCTACTCGAATAGTGATGTCCATATTATTTAATATTGATTAACAGTATCGATATCATTTAACGCAAAGGCATTTTTTTTAAATTTTCTTATCTTTATTTAACACTAACTTCCACTCGCAACTTCGTCTGCGTAACTTTCTTATTTATAATATTAGTATGGATGTGCAGATTAAATCGTGGGCGAAGCCAGTCTCAAATAATTAAAGATCTATTATTTTGAGAACATGAAAAATCCGTCTTTATCCCTGTAGCGATCTTAATCCCAAATGGAATGGAACATACAGAGCATTTTGAGTCTTGCGGTTTTAAGCTGAAATCGCCTAGGGCCGCAAGATCCAAAGGCTACTTTTGTCGTGACGGCGGGCGAGAAAGTGGGAAAGGGAATCAAAATAGTGATGGGTTGCTACCCGCATGGTCGAAATGGCAGAGGAATTTCTCTTCTGCCATTTTGCCCATTCTCTCGATCGGCTTTTAAAATCTGCGCGGGAATGCGGGAAGTTGGTACATTCTATTTATTTTCTTTTGTCCCTTTCACCCAAACCAGCATGGTGAGCTTAAAATACAGAGAATTGTGTCAATAACTTTGTAGATCCATTACTAGTATTACAGTGATATTCAACTAAATCCGTCTGTCTGTTACTTCTTCACGCTTCAACTACTTAACCAATTTAATTGAAATTGAATATGTAGGTTTATTGTTTAAGAGTCCTGGAAAAGGACATTGGACAAAATAAGATTCACCAAACCAAGTTCCATCACTCTTTTTTGGGGATATAAATCCCCAAAAAAGAGTAATGGAACTTGGCATGGTGAATCTTATTTTGCCATACAAATGGAGACTTTTTCAAATTACTTATATTACATTAACGAAGTCCTGGGTTAAAGCTAGTTACATATAAATTTGGGAGCAGCAGGAGCTAGAGCAGAAAAAAATTGACATAAAGGACAACCTTTATAAGAAAATTAAATTATTATATATAAGTAAATTAGATATAAATTATTTCTTCATAACGCTCCAAACATTATGGTGCTTGATTTAGTTGGCATCCAGTTAACCCTACCCGTTGCATCTATCCACTTTTCTTTTACATTTGGGCCTAAAAATAATTCGAAAGGTTAGACAATTTTTTTTTTATTGCAATAAAAATACTAGAAAATGTTCATGTTTATAATAAGTCTATATATTACTTAAAATCGTTGCGTTATTCTATTAAATTATACCTAAAATTTTTCTTCTTACTGCTATTTTTATAAACTAAAACACTACAACACGGGATATTTAGCGAAAAAAATGTTGGTCGGGCGGACAAAACGATCTCAACACGTAGCTAGAATACGACTGATGTACGGAGTCGGTCGATCTTGTGTAGTTTTACCGGATTATGACACGCGCGCCACGCCCACTTGGCACTTCCACCTATTTCTCTGTTCCGTGTATAATACCTATAATTCAAATATATCTTCTATTAACATACTGTCATGGAGTCAAGATCAGGTTCTCTCTTTCTATAACAAAATACTATTCATATCTTCACTTTCTTTTTCAACTTTAAATAAAAACAAATGAACAGTCGTAGAAAAAGTTGTATATAAGTGTATGACGACCCCCTTAAACCCTTTCACCGCGAACATGGGATTTATCTGACAAACATTGTCGTGCCCATTCCGCGAGCCTCGGAATATTTCCGACAAAAAAAATGCCCGTTTTGCACATAACTGAAGTATCCACATCCCTTTTCGGTTGTAGGTATTTATTTTAGTTTTACTACCCCTCGCGCAGGGGGCACGACCACTGATTTAAAGTCTCGCGGTGAAAGGGTTAATTTATAACTTTATGTTATTTTAAGCATTTATTGTTAAAATGGTTACAGTAATACATAATCGGCGAAAATGTTAAATGTCTAGCTATAACGATCCAAGAGATAGAGCCCTGTGACAGATGGACGGACGGACAGACAGACAGACCTCGGCGGCGCCATAAAGATAATTTGTTTTCCGTCCAAACATTTTCTCGACTGAACTTGTACTTTACAACAACTTCATTGCTAACGCACTAACTAACCCTGCACGGCTAGACACGGAGCAAGTGCCGGAGGGCTTCCAGACGCCGCGCTCGGACGTCGACGAGCCGCCGCACACGCCAGGTATGAACATCTAATATTCATTCTTCAAAATTTCATGCTAACTGGTGATGGTTTTCACTTCTTTTTATATACTTAATCAAAGTCCCTCAGGAGGATGGCATAGTCACACCAAGTGAACTGAAGCTTCTCGGTGAAATAATAGGTTTAAAAAAAAAAATTTCATATGGCCATTTGATTTTATGATTCGGGTGATCAAGAGTCGAAAAGGTCTTTACAAAGTTTTGAAATATTTCCAATCCCAGGTTTAATAATTAAATAAAAACACGAGACATTGATTAAAGGAAAAGACAAAGTGTGTCAAGATTCATTAACGGAAGAAAAACGCGTCTAACCTAGAGTAAAGAAAATTGAGCGCCTCGTTCTTCGTCAAAAGTACACACTCACATTTAAATAACTTGATCACATTTTTTATGCAATACGGATGAATATTCACAATAAATGTAATATATAACATACCAAATTATTTGTAAATAACAGTATTGCCCCGCGAACCATTCCGGGCAACAAGTTTAAAGTGGTATTTTCCGTAATATAGGAGGCATGCTGAGCTCGCTCGGCCCGCCCTTAACGCCTGGAGTGCTGGGATCGCTCACGCCGGGCTCCCTGCTGCAAGGGGGCCTTACACCTGCCGGCTTGCAACATGGATCTATGACGCCGGGTAAGACTTCAAAATCAAAATAATTTATTCATTGATAGAATTTTTTCATACTGAATTGCGATCGAGAAATTCTTTTAAGTTAGAAATCCGCTCTCATAACAGTGTGTAAGTATACAGGGTTACTTTTAAAACACCAGCAACCTTTTTGGAGTAAGTTCAGGCCATGTTAATGAACTACTTTCCATAAAAACAATTATCGAAAAACGAAACAAGAATTTCGACTTTTCATACAAAATCCATTTGGCTGAGCGCTAATTTGTATGAAAAGTCGAAATTTTTGTTTCGTTTTTTTTAATTGACAAAATACAATGTTGTCAGGTGGTTTACAACATGGCGGTATGACGCCAGCAGGTCTCCAACACGGGGATCAACCAATGGACCTCGGCGGTATGACCCCCGCAGGTCTACACCACGGAGGTGAGTTGACTTATGTTTCCTATTCAAACTTATTGTAGCTGTGATAGTGCAATCAACCGAGAAATTGAGGTTTTGTTTCATTTATATATCTATTAATTCTTCTACAGGCATGACGCCGGGCGGCATGACCCCTGGCCTCGGGTTAGACGGTGGCATGACACCAGGCGGGCTCGGACACGGCGGCTTAACACCAGGTAATTATTAGTAAAAATCTAAATTGCCACAGCCACAAATCTCTTCTGCTCACATAATAAGGCCTTATTAATTTGGATCGTGTTATTTATCCCCAGTTGGTTTAGACCACGGTGGCATGACGCCTGCGGGTCTCGCACACGGTGGCATGACGCCTGCGGGTCTCGCACACGGTGGCATGACGCCTGCGGGTCTCGCGCACGGCGGTATGACTCCCGCGGGACTACAACACGGCGGCCTGACGCCCGCCGGTCTGGGACATGGCGGCATGACGCCTGCGGGGCTGGTTCATGGCGGCATGACTCCTGCCGGGTTGGCGCATGGTGGCATGACACCGTCTGGTAAGTTTTTATTCTTATCAAAATATCATAAAATTCTTTGATTTAATTTATCATGGTTTTACTCTCACATTCTTGTGTACGTTGTGCACGCTTGTGTTTGCTTCACATTCGCACCGCGAACACCCGTGAAAGCCGCGAACCGCGAGTGTGGACGGCTTTCGCGCCCGTTCACGAGCTTCGCGCCTGTTCACGCATCGTTTCCCGTTCAGTGTTGGTATTTGCGCCCGCGTCAAAGCGTTTGCGGGGTGCGAATCTTCCGTAAACGCGAACGCATCCACACTCGCGCATGATAACAGTAACGCGCGAGACTCGATGCCGTAAGATTATGTTATTTCTTTACAGAGAACGATGCGTCAATATGAGCGTAACATCTCATCGTCTTCTCCATTTCTTTTTAATTTTTGAGCCATATCACAAAGCCTCACTGTGATAGTAGTAATGATTCAGCTTGAACTAAACCACATAATTAATATAAGTATTACATACAGAACGGAATCTCCTAACGTTCCGAGCAATATGCGTCCCCGTTCCCCGTCCTCGCACCTCTTCCCCGTTTTCGCTTTGTCGAGGCGGCTCCAGGCGCCTGCAGCCGCCCGTTCTGTATGTAATACTTATATTAATTCTGTGACCATCTGTGAACAATAGCGAGTGTAAAGTGACATTGTGTATCGTGTCGTCTTGGCGGAAAAATTACGACGTGAATCACTCAGAAGTCTGGAGCCCGCAAAAGTAATTCCTATAAAAATGTATAGGATATAAGAAATTGAAATGATAAATTGTACTTGCAGGTGTCCAGCACGGCGCGATGCTGCACCCCGGCATGGAGCAGCTGCCCATGCTGCCGCAGCTGGGCGGGGAGCCGGTGTCGCTGCTGGCGCGCGCGCACGCGCCGCCCGCGCCGCACGACCTGCCGCACAACGTGCCCATGGAGCCGCTGCTGCACGCACTCGACGACCACCCCGACTATCAGGTTTGTCTGCTTCTATTGGGAACATGCACGTATTTTTCATATTTGCTTCATCATATCAGCCACAGGAAGTCCACTGCTGGATATAGGCCTAATCCATGGATTTCCAAAACGACCGATCGGAAGCGGCCAGCATCCAGCGCTTTCCTGCAACCTTGCTCAGGTCATCTGACTATCTAGCAGGTGGGTGTGCGCTGCGCTTGCCAGTACGTGGCCGCCATTCGAAAATTCTTCCCCATCGGTTCTTAGAATAGAATAGAATATGGTTTATTAGCGAAATATGTACAGTTACAATTTTACAAATTGGCACATTCATTATAATCTAAATTCTTCGCGGCAATGTGCCCCGCCCACTGCCACTTCAATGAGCTAATCCGCTTGGCTACAGTGAACTTCGTTCTCCTACGATTCTCCCTATTTCTGATTCGATCGCGTAGATAGTCCTTTCCATAGCCCGTTGAGCGACCTTGAGCCTTCTTGAGACCCAATAGAAAAGGACCACGTTTCAGAGCCATAAAAGATATTTGCTTAGTAAAATTCTTAAACAAATATGAAAGAATTTATAAAATATGTGTGGTCTAACTTTGAAAGACCGGATAAGAAATGATTGTGAGAGGTGTGGGGTTAAAGAGAATGTAGTGACAAAAATTGAGAAAGGAATATTAAGGTGGTTTGGACATGTTGAGAGGATGGATGAAAGAAGACGAACTAAAAATATTTATCGTGCGGATGTGGGTGCGAGAACCGGACCGAGTCGACCTCGACGAACGTTCTGCGACCAAATTGCAGATGTTCTGAAGAAAGGTGAAGTAAGGAGTACCTACAACCGGAGGGCATGTATGGAAAGGGTAATGACTGTTGACGAAGCAAAAGAGGTTTGCAAGTTTCGTAGCAAGTGGAAATCTATAGTCTCTGCATTCTGCATGGCAAACAAGCGTGAAAATATATATGTATGTATATTATAAAATATTTTATTTGATGAACATGTGATACTTTAAATTTTCAATTAGAGAGAGAAGTCCGATATGGACTGGTGACGCCAAAGTCCATGTTACTATACATTTGCCATAGAAAATGGCATTTTTTGCGAATGATATAGAATTCGTTTTCAACCAGTTTTTATTCTGTTTTTACTGTTAGTATTTTTCTTTTGAATATTTATGGATAAACTGGTTCGATAACACATATTCTTTAATGCATATTCTCTATTGGGTACTTTCCTGGGTCTTTTTCTAATCCGCTATTTTCCAAGAAGTCAAATCAGATACTTTTTACTAAACGTCAAAACAAACATTTTGTATGGGATTTGTATGAAATGCAGGCAGATGGTGTCATAGTTTCTTGGTGTCAAATAGCGCTCTGATCAAAGATATAGGAGGTATATAGATTCCGCGATGAAGGTTCCAAAATATACACTGTTTTGAATAGTACCGGAGGGCATTTTGCCTTCCGCTACGTTTCTAGACACTGCTAAATAAAAAAGTCGCGAGATCAGAAGTCAATGTCATTAGATAATGTCATTTAAATTTTGTCGTATTAAACAGAGTGCATTTGAAATCGAATTGTATAATACGTAAAAATAAAAATATAAAAGTCATTTCTACATTATTATTTATAAGTAAGATGCCATCGCTGGAATAATAAAGAAAATTGTGACAAAACTATTAGCTTTCACAGGTGAGCACATATTTTTTACTTGAAATCACAGATTTTTATAAGTACACAATACATTTTAGTCTGGAAATTGAGTGCAATCCTTCCCATTTTATTATAAATAGACAACATAGTAATTTATTCTTATATTTCTTATTGTTTAAGTATTTCGAAAGCTGTTCGTAATTATTGAAATTTTTGACAATAGGGTTAGAAAAATCTGGTCGAAAAAAAATATCGATACCACATAATCTATTTTTAATTTCGAAATTAATCATGAGAGAGAAAAAACTTGAATGAAAGAATTGATGATCAACCGAACTTGTAAAGTTCGATCGAAATTATGGGAGCAGCATCATTGAAATTGGCTGTGCTGTGAGAGACGGATAGATAGACAGACGCACAAGTGATTCTATAAAGGTTCCGTTTTTTAATTTTCTTTACGGAACCCAAAATCATCACACATTAACATTTGTACGGAACACAAAAATTCCTCAAAGTATTTTGAATTGTCTTGTTATTTATTTAGCTCTGACGGCCAATGTTGATCACTGCTTGAAGGGGCCGTACCAACATTGCTACTATCAACCCACCGTCCTTTTGGCTTCGCCGCAATCGGGTTAAGAATTTAAGATCAAACGTTGATTAATAATTATTTAGATAGTGAAAAATAATTTGTTTATAATTTAAAAGTTTTTTATTACTGACTACTTGCTAACCCTATTACCCGTGCACGAGGATTAGTATTTCTCAAAAGTATCGATGTCGATATTTTTCATGTCTTAACTCCATCGGGGTTCACAAACAGTGTACGCTTTCAATTTTGACGTTTAACGAAGTCTCATTCTTGCAACAGTAAATTTCCTCCACAGAGAAAGGGACACCAGATGGGTTTTATGCCAGATTATCTCTTTCTGAAACTAAAAATTTTTTTTTGCTCTTTGGCTCTGATTATCAGTTTTTTTTTCTGCAATAATAAATCTAAAATCACGTTAAAACCGATATGTTCAAAGACAATATAATAATAATAAGTGTTATTTGTCCCTATATATTTACAAGTGACATTATTTGCGACTTTTTATTTTCTTATCAGTACAAAATAATTTATTTTTAACCCAGGAAAATACCCAATTGAGTGCATACTTTCCTGGGTCTTTTTCCAATTATTTGATAGAATTAAAAAAATAAAATGTCACAAATAATGTCACTTATCATGATCATACCCATTTAAAATTTTGGATTTATTATTGCAGAAAACTATTATAAAGAGCGTATTTTGACTCCAAGAAACTACGACGTCAATAGTCTGTATTTCTCACAAATCCCAAAGAGAATGTTGGTTTTGACGTTTAGAAAAAAGTATCTGATTTGAGTTGTTGGAAAATAGCGAAGATCATTTCAGTCGCATAAGGTCCACTGTTGGACGTAAGTTTTTCCAAGGATTTCAAAATGACCGTTCGGCCACAAACAAAAAACACTGGTCCAGTGTTTTTTAGCGACCTTGTTCAGATCGTCTGACTAGCTTGGAGGTGGGTTACCTCACTTTACTTGCCAATACGTGGTCGCCTTTCGAAAACCTTTTAGTCCCATCGGCCTTCGGTTGAGAGATAACTTGCAGCAGAATCCTCTGTTCAACGACTACTACGATTACCAACTCTATCTTCTATGATAACCAATCCGGGCGCCGTGCGCAACGTGAAGATTATGGGCAAAATACACTATCGGGAGATGCCTTTAGTCCACCAGTGAACTTCAATAGGATAGTAAAGAAAATCACACAAAAATTTTAAAGGCGAAATATTGTAAGTGTGTGTGTGATTACTTCTTCACGCGCAAACGGCGAGACCAATATTGATAAAATTTGGTATGCAGGAAGCTGACACCATGAATAAACACATAGGCTATTTTAGGCGCGGGTTTAACACCGCGGGGCGCAGCTACAAAAAAATATAAGGTGGAGAACAGTTCTAACAAGTATCTTTATTTTGTTTCAGAATGGCTTGCAAATGACAAATTTAGGCTACGACGATGGTCATGGTCATCAAAGTCCGCAACACGACTACGACTTACCGCCTACACCAGAAAATGTAAGGATTGATTGTATAGCTTTAGCGGTTTACGAATCAAAACATCGCGGAACAAACACTTGTAAAAGGGGTCTCTACTCTTGAACAAGATTGGCTGCCTCAAATTTTCGTTACCCCCCAGTTACAGTACTTTCGGTGTCTCCACACTTACTGTACTTTTGGTTATGGATTTTATCTTATGATCTTTACAGTTCGATTTCCAAAAAAGCCAGCATCTGTGTACTTATTTTGCGAGGTGCGCGCACGTAAGAGCACGGGAGAGCGCGGCTTGTTAGGCGATTGACACACTGCTCCACATCCCGCTGCGTAGCGCGGGGCTGCCACACAAAAACGACGCGCGTAGACGCGGTGTTAGTGTGTAAATTGAGATACTTGCATACAGTCCGGCCCCGCGCTACACAGCAGGGTGCGGAGCAGTGTGCGAATCTTTAGCGGGCGGAGACTTGGCTGGAGTCGGGCTCCCCGCGCCGTAAAAACCTGCTAAAACCTAAATTCGCTACTGCAACGCGACTTGTGACTAACTTTCCGCCATTCTAGTCATTTGAATCGAACTGTACTACAAATCTTTCTCGTATAGGTAGTTTCAGTAGAAAGATAAAAGAACAATTTTTAAACAATTTTAAATTAATTTTTCAGGCCGAAGAAGGCGAGCGTGAAGCCGGCGAGACAGACGAGCAGTTTGAGGAGCGCGTGCTGAACAGACGAGCGGCGCAACTGTTCGCCGTCATGCGACCGAAGCTGGCCGCCGGACTGCAACTAGGCTTCGACGATTTGGCGCCCAGACATAACAACAGAAAGCAGGTAAGCATGTTCTATAACTTGAGTTGAGGCTTTTGGTTATTACCTTTTGAATCCTCTGAATGTTAATTCATCGTGAACGAAACGTTTCGTGCCAATTTCGCGAGCGTCGGATATTTCCCGTTTACCCGTTTTCGCACGGGAGGTATATAAATTTTAAATCAGCCTTAATTTTTTTTTAAATCAGCATATTTTTGTTACAGGTGGCACAGAAATTCTACAGTTTATTAGTTCTGAAAAAGCATCAAGTGTTGAAAGTAGTGCAGGATGAGACATATGGACCTATTACTATCTCACGGGGCAGCCAGTTCGAAACTGAAGCTATCTAATCTTAATATTATTTATATTAGCGTATAATTCACCTGTTTTGTGAGCATAGTGATCAATACTGTAGTCCTGAACTCAAGAGTGACAACTGTCGAGAACGCCGTTATCCGCATTTCTTCGAATGCAGCGTCTTGACTTATACAGTTTTGGTACAACTGTGCTTGTGAAACATGCAGAGATGATATCAACTTAGTTTATAAAGTGAGAGTATGCGAAAGTTATGTTATAATTTAGATATTTGTCCCTTTGTAGACGTACATTAAGTAATTAAATTGCCTTTTTATTTTAATCTATATTATGATCTGCAATGAAACAAATATCTAACGGGACTAGGTCGAGCCAAAAATATTGTGTAAGTTGACCTTTTGACTCGAGTTTTTGGAAACTTTCATATTTATCCTCTGGACCAAATAATATTACGAGTGATGATCTCATAAAATACAGATTGCATTGCTGCCTGCTGGCGTTCATAGTTTCTAGAACTCGATTCAAAAGTGGACGCAGTCGGTACAGATGTTATGTTCGGTTGGAGTAACTTGTAGGAAATGCCTTATTTTGTTTTGCGGTAGGTTAAGGGGATCATATACGTGCTGTTTCAAACCGTAGGTTTTGCCTTACCCCACCAAAATCTGATTGCAGTACAATAAACCAGAATGCAGCAGTGATTGTTACTCCCAAATGTGAAGTTCTATAGTTATTGTATAAACGTTAGACTAAGTTTCTTGTTTAAAGTTTTCAGTGGTAATAGGAAAATAGTATTGCTTTATTGTTGATTTTCCATTTTGTATCCCAAATTATATAAGCGAGTAACTGATAGGAAAATAAATTATGTAATGATTTATACATATTTATAAACATCGTTCTCAAGGAACTGTAGACATCCAATCGTATTATTTCGTTGCGACTTGTCAAATTTAGGTTTATTTGATGAATCAAGTAAAATTTCTGGCTTTTTACAAGCAACAGTATTGCATCGTAAAATTATGCTAGATATGTGATAAAATAGTTATATTTATCACATTTCGTTTAGTTAGCTGACTTAAGAAAAGTAAATATATGGTACAAGAGTTATTTAAAGTGTTAGTAATATCTTTGACACCAAATAAGAAAGTACTAACGTTATCGTTAATAATAAGAAAGGGCAGAAGATTATGAATATTTACTACATTTTTTACGTGACAGGTGGCGGTGTGAGAATGACTGGTTTTTACGTTTCTTTGAGAAAATTTTGTTTTAAAATTGTGTGTTAAGTAAAAGCCCAAAGTGAATACATGCCAAACAGCATGACCAAACAGTCGCTTGGATGTATTCATTTTGATGTAAACCGAGTCAATATTGTGGAATATTCGAAAATTAAGCATTGAGAATGCCTGGATCTGTTTGGTAAAATTAGGACATGACATTTTGTATAACAAAATTTAAGAGATTTCTTCTATCTAGACTTTACCTTGATGGAAGCATTCCCTTAGATGCTTTTATTTCATTTAACCATATATGCAATAAATTTGTTGAGAATACGCTTTTTATTTTATTTTTAATCTTGTAGTCAATATGGTAATGCCTCTATTGACTACCTTTAACATGAGCGTCAAGATAGAACCACACCTCTGGTCGCCCTAGTCAAAGAACCTTGTTGTGAATTGTTGGGAAAGATCCATAGAGCAACATGGAACTTCACGGAAATCACTACTTGTATATTCATCTTTGGAAAAGATGAATGAGATAGTTTTAAAAACTAAATCCAGACTACAGAAAAATTCTTACTAAGATTAATAAGGCCGTTTCCTTTTTCCCACAGCATGTTATTTTTTTTAGTTCATTCCTTTTGCCTGTAGACGGCATTCTGGCTTGGGAGAACCGCACTTTTTCTGTTTCGTGGGAGAACCGCGCCAGATCGTAAAAGCCGATAGAGGAAATGGGCGAGATAGAAATCATGTCCATAGGAGATGCGGCTAGCAGCCCATCATAACTATTTTGTTTCCTCTTTTTCCTATCTTAACGCCCACCATTACGCTAAGCTTGGCCTTTGTCTGTTCAATGTAAAGCCCTAGGTACAGGATTAAAAGTGGACAATTGGTGATTGTATCTATAGAAGGCGCCACCGTGACGTAACATACATAGCCTTTTATTTTAACCTAGCGGACAGGCCAAGACTTACCTGATTTCGATAGGTACCTCATATGTACCTATCACAAAGACATCTTTAAAGATAATAGGGAACAGATGAACATACAAAATACGTAGTGGTGAGTCTCTAAAGCTTCGCCGTAGCCCAGTAAAAATTATAAACATGGAACATCTTGTGACTGTTGAGGTGTTGAGAGGTACACACCTACACACACAGCTATTAGAGCAAGAGCCCATGAGGGCCAGACCTTCCTATCGTCCGTAAGTATGAAAGTTCTTCCATGTGTGTCCCCAACACAGGTAAGAATGATCCCCACCCATGAAAGCTGGATCGTGGTTCCTTTGGCAGGTAACAGGTAACAAAATATGATTTATTAAGTTACCAAGCTCAATTTTTTTGTATTTTATGCGTAACAGCATTAAAACTCACGAAGCTCATTGCCAGACATATAATATAGTTATAACCCTCCGCCGGACACCCCTAAACTATAATTCTCTGTAATTATACTTACCTTATATTAGGAAAGCTGAATTTTTTAAATGTTATTCAGAGAATTATTAAACTGAGTTTCTCAGTAGCCAGACAGTTTTTTGGGTTCTATAATCATGCCAGACGCATTAAGTGTCTAATAGTTGTAAGAGTGGGACATGCAACAACTGGTGCGAGTGAGACAGAGCGCTCGGTTCATTGCGATCTTTTACTGCGCATCAGCTGTCGGAATGTTTATGCTCATAGCAAACGTTGCGTTTAGACCTGTGTCAATCACGATTGATCAAATCGTTTTGATTCGATCGCAACCTTTATACGATTGATCGAATCACGGATCTTTGACAGATGCGATCATTGGACCCGATTACAAAGCAAACCAAATTGCACCTTATTGTCATATAGTTACAGTAATAATTTGCTTGCTTACTAAATGATCGAGTCTTTTACGTAAAGTGAATGAGACGTAACAAAAAAAACGTGTCTATCTATGTCGTTTATTTTCAAATAAACGACAGAGATTCACGTTCGTTCGCTCGCACTCACTCTCGTTAGTAAAATAAACCGGTTTGTTTGGGTCGTGATCGTGATTTTTTTCTCTCTTTATTTTAAGGGCTTTTATCTTAATAGACATGTCAGCCCTATCGTACCCTTAACTAAGGAATTTACGTCTGAGGTATGAAAATTTCCTGTCACCGTGATCTGCCGAATTTTATTTTTTCAAAATAGGTTGTATTGGTGACCTATGCATATGACCATGCATGGACATAAGTTGTACAGCAATAATAACCTGCATAGCAGATCATAGTTCATTTGTACGACTGACAAAATGACGTGTCGGTCGTACAAATAATAAATATATAGGAACAAATAACACTGATTGAGCTAGCACCAAGGTAAGTTCGAGACTTGTGTTATGGGATACTAACTCAACGATACTATATTTTATAACAAATACATACATATATAGATAAACATTCAAGACCCAAGATAATTTGAAAAAGGCCATTTTCAAACTTGCCCTGACCGGGGATCGAACCTGGGACCTCTGGGTGGCGGACTAGCAAGGTGACCACTACGCCACGGGGGTCGTCAAAATGAACTGTGACTCTGTGACCCAAATGATCGAGGAGATTGAGTCATTTTACCCCGATCACTATACAAGTGGGTCACGATCGACCCGGGTTACGATAAATGATCGATTGGCACAGGTCTAGTTGCGTTGATTATTTTAATACTTTATAAAATAAATGTGATTTAATAATAATAAAGTGTAATCATGAGTGACAAAGACTCAAATTCAGTTTGTTTTGTCTTTGAGAAAAGTGATGATGATTTAATAAAAATTTCCGTGGAAACTTTGAAAAAATGTCAAGACTATTTTAAAATTAGGAAAAATACACAACTTCTGATATTTTTATATAATTTTTACTGATTATAGATAAAAAAAAATATTATTCAGACTAATAATTTTATTTAATTAAATTTCGTGATAAATTATTAAAAAAAAATCACTAAACGATTTGGTATAAGCGATAGTATATGTTTAGCCAAAAGATTGCAATGAACTGAGCGCTCTGTCTTACTCGCACCAGTTGTTGCATATGAGGCGTCTAGCAGGATTATAAAACCCAAAAAACTGTTTGGCTACTGAGAAAACTCAGTTTAATAATTCTCTGAATAACATTTACAAAATTCAGCTTTCCTAATATAAGGTAAGTATTATTACAGAGAATTATAGTTTAGAGGTGTCCGGCGGTGGGTTGTAACTATATTATATGTCTGGCAATGAGCATCGTGAGTTTTAATGCTGTTACGAATAAAATACAAAAAAATTGAGCTTGATAACTTAATAAATTGTAGATAACATTTTATACACCTTTGTTACCTGCCAAAGGAACCACGATCCAGGTTTCATGAGTGGGGATCATTCTTAACTGTGTTGGGGACACATGGAAGAACTTTCATACTTAAGGACAATAGGAAGGTCTGGCCCTCATGGGCTCTTAGACTATATTGTTCTGCAGTCAGTCTAACTTGTTTGTGATGAAATTTAATTCCCGCCAAGCTGACATCTAAAGTTGATTATCCCACAAAAGTGGTCTCGATTTTTTTGCTCGTTTAGCAATTTCCACATCTTTTACGCTTGTTACCTAAGTATCTATTACCTCTACGCTCGCTTTTTAAAATCCTTGAATGTCATTGATGATAACAAATATTTTCCTTCGAGAATAAAAGCATTCCAGTAGACACTTCGATGCAAACGGGAACGAAATGAAGAAAATTGATATGCTAAAAACTTTACACACACATCTTGGACTGTGTTTGTTATAATGTTATGCATAAAAATAGAGCGCCTAAATTAGAAACGAAATGGGTGCTATGAGAATAAACGCTTACAGAAATTGGTTTGTATCATTTAATCGCCCTAAAATGTACATTACAGATGCCGACATTCTCGAAAAGTTATGCATTCATTGTAAAAGTCGATGACAATACACACGCAAATATACGGTTCACTGGCAAACAATATCATCATCGGCTTTTAACAATTATTGCTATAATGATAACATGATTCCAAACAACAGTCTACAATATAATCAGGATTAGAAATAACTGTGGCTTTAGTTCAATGTTTACGTACAACATTTTATTTGCAGATTTTCATTATTATACTACATAATTAAATAAATTGCTTCCTGATGACGCACTGGTGTAACATACACAATCAGTCCTTGCATCACTATGAGGGTGAGGTTTCCACACATCGATTCCAAGGCCGTCCACTCCAGGTAGTATACACTGAAACCTCATCATGTGGGATGGCAGTAGTGTTCTTAAAAGTAATTAGTTTAGAAAGCGAACAATAACAGGAACGCCATCATAAGACAGAAGAGACCCATAGCCTCGGACAGGGCGAAGCCCAAGATGGCATATGAGAAAAGCTGCTGTTTGAGAGAGGGGTTCCTGGCATAGCCGATGATGAGGGAGCCAAAGACTGTTCCGATACCCGCTCCTGCAAACATATAACATGTTTTAAAATACTGCTACTAAATTATACAATTAGTTAAGGCAGAAATTTCTTCATTTAAATTATCATTCATTTCTCATATCGAGGGTTGTGATCCAGTGTCCCTGGTATATTTGAAAAGTATGTGCTGTTGCAGCCATTTTAGTACTGAGATTGGTCTCCACTCTTCTCTCCATGGTATATAGAATATTTGACACATCCATCACGCAGACTTTCAGTATTATTATATTATATTATAATGCAGTCAAAAGCTTGCATTACTTAATATAATTTTTTATGAATTTAGTTCAGTTCAACTTAACCAGGATTTTATCTGAAGGTAGATTTAGCTGTGTGATAATGTGAAACTTATTAAAAATAAAATGAAAGTTATAACTACTAGGTATGAAAAAGCAGCTCACCTGACACCCTTCAGTTAGTGTTAATATTTGCATCATGCAACATATAAAATTAAAGATGTCCACAAATGCGTAATATACACTGTACAATCTCCCATCAAAAATATAGTATGTCTAAAAAGCAAATAACATTAGGAATGCAATCATGAGACAAAACAGCCCCATCGCTTCAGACAATGCAAATCCCAGGATGGCATATGAAAATATCTGTTGCTTGAGTGAGGGATTGCGTGCATAGCCAATTATTAAGCATCCGAACACAACTCCAATACCAATACCTGGAGGGAACACAAGCTTTGTTAGGGTAAAGTTAGCAAGCAAACAAAAGTGTTAAATTCTACAATTTTTTGTGATCTCTTGATGCAAAATATTTTTAAATTGGAAGATTTCTTTTATGAACAATCTTACTTCATTGGTGGCTCATGAAATACAAAATTAGGACATTAACACAGGGTATGCATAACATTAAACAAAATAGTAATGTGTAAAAATAGGACATGAAACTACTTGTGAACAAATCTTATCAAAATTTAATATTCTTATCTCAAGCATATATATGATTGAGGAACTGTTTTAAAAGTTATGCAACCAATAAGAAGTTGGTAGTACTTCAAATCTCCCATTCCAGTTAAAAAAAACTTCAGATGTAAGTGCAGACAACACAAGACATGCCCAAGCAGTGTTAACAAAAAATCAATAAGTTATGTAAGCCTACCGGATCCAGCAACACCCACTGTCGCTGCACCAGCACCAATGAATTTGGCTGCGGAGTCAATGTCCTTTGTGACAGATGTGGTCTGGAAGCTGCGCACTGCTGACAGCTGTGGGGCTACAGGCACAATCTGTGTCTGTGAGGGGACTGCTGCTAGTGGCCTGACCAGGGCTGTGTTGCAGAAGATCTGGAAAATTCAATAGAAAATATAAATTTATAAATGTATAAATTTATAAATGTATCACACAAGTAAAGACGTACCTATTGACTTGCTATCTAGGTTATAACCAGAAAATCAATACTGTGCAGATGTGAATCCAGGATTTGTAACTGTAATCTTATCACTGATGTGAAGTTAATACCTAATGCATTTTAAGTACCTATAAGTAACCTTTATTGATCTGCACTGATTGTGTTGTTATATAATGTCCAGGTTGAAGGCAAGAAATTTACAACAAAAGTGCAATAGTTCACTGTAAAGATCCTGGAACTGTAATTAGCTACTGTGAAATTGCAAGTAGAAGTATACCGGCACGCTAACTTAGGGAGTAACAAGGTCAAGTTATCAAAATGTCAAAGTTACAGGACCATGCCCTGTAAGGACTAAATAATGCTAAGTTAAATTATAAATTGTTAACTGGCTAAATAGTTAAAACAGATGAGAATCCAATAAGAATAATGTACTTACGGCAGACCTGGCTGCAGGGGCGATCAATCTGGCGGCAGACAGCATTTTTGTGTAATTTATAGGTACGGCGAGCGACAACTGAAAAAAAACCGATCACAAGTCAGTAACAGATGCAGAGGCCCGTAAAGCTGGAGGAATACTGAATGAAGAAGTCTAGATCTCTTGACAGATTGACCGACGAACCGCAGGTTACGTAATTTACGTGACTACGTAACACTGACTGGGATCTGTCTAATCAACATGTACACACACAATTGCCGGTTCAGGAAGATTCTAATGGAATATTTCAGGAACTGGTTAGGCGTATATTACCACGGAATTAGATAAATTGGAGATCGGAAAATGGCCGAAGGGCTAGCGGTGACTGAAGACAGTTAGGAATTTCTTGTCAACTTACGAACTCACTAATAAATATTCACACTGACACACACTTTAGGCCCGTCTGTAACCTAATTTTCACTTCGTTTTTGATGATGGCTTGCGATTTGAACACTTTTTCACGATTAGTTTTATTCACGAAATTTTGCCGCACTTACCAAAGAACACCGAGAAGGAGGAGACCGGCCTTTGGAATGTTCAATTTGTCAGTAGTGAAGTGAAACAGAACACAAATCCAAGCATTCTATTGGCTGATACCACAGAGAGTTCCGCTCGGTGCAGCCAACTATTGATCAATCTGCGCGAGTGACAGCTACATTAAATACTTTTTAAGAGGATATAATTTTCCTATTGTCATATAAACAAAAAAGAATATTTGTAAAAACAACAATAATATTTTGCCGGTACTTGTTTTTAATCAAGTCAATTTTAAGCTATTTTTCACATCAATGATAAAATTATGGTATAAAATTAGTATAGTTTTGTAATTGACTAGTGTGTTACCCTTGTTCGACATGGCGGTCTTCATGATAAACATCTGTAAATTTAATGGCTGCGGCATAACATTTCCACGATTATCGGACTTAATTGAACACATCGAAGCCGTGCATATCGGTAAGTATCAAGTTTTCCCCATTCTATTCGTCTATAATCCTTATTTTGTGCTTGTAGTAAAATCCATAAACCACCCCATAGTACCTCTTATCAGTACCGTAATGTTGTCAACATTGAAATGTATTTTGGTACAAATTCAATATTTTGCGGGAAAATAAGATATTTATAATATAGTGATTACGGCGTTATTTACGTTTATTGTTGTCAGAAATATTTTATTGTCTTGCGAGAATGAGCATGTTGTAGTTAAAATTGCAGATTGTAAACAAACTATTTGCCGATGAACAGCTGATCGGTAGTAGTAAGGTAAGAACATATTATAATTTGTGGTAGTAGTGTTATCGCCTATCGATAGTATCGTTAGCCAAAAGTTTGCAATACCTACTATTGATGACAACCAAAACTATCGATATTATCGAACATCCATCAATATTGTCGAAATTGGTCGTTTTTCGATTTTTTATATATTTTACTTTGTTATAAAAACTAGCTGCGCCCCGCGGTGTTACCCGCGGTATATATAAAAACTAGCTTATGTGTTAATCCCGGGTGTTAGCTTCCTGCATACCAAATTTTATCAAAATTGGTCCATGCGTTTGCGTGTGAAGAAGTGTCAAACATACACACTCACAAACGTTCACCTTTATAATATTATTATGATAGCGTGATGTAACAGGCGGACTTAAGGCCTAAGGAATTTTCCACCAATCAACCTACAGGTGGTGGTTAGTGTACCAATGTTCTACTTTGCAAAGCGGAGTTTCTAGGTTGGGGCTCGCGTCCACCCCTAACATGGTGGCCCTGACTGGCGCAGTTGTCACAGGAGTCGGACGGAGCCCCTGCATGGCATTTTGCGGTGGCGCCCTATACCTGCCCCTTTTTTCACGTTCCGTATATATTTTTGATTTGGCTTTATTTTACGACCGGCTGCTTGTCTGACGTAAACCCTCCCTGGGAATGCTATCGTAGCACGAGCTTGTAGTGCTGATTTTTTTTCCTTCAGGCGCCTCTTACGACAACCACAGGAAGAGATGGAGTGGTCCTATTCTAACCCGAAACCACACGGTGACTGTGTATAACGTGTAACTAGTAATTATTTTGTGGTACAACCCAAGTGCCCATTTCCGAAGGCCGGGGAAATACCTTAGGTACCTGCCTGCACATCGAGCTTACGGAATCTTCCCCAAATACAGAACTAAGCATAAACATTTTGTAGGTGTGATGTTATATCAACTTATATTTTTGTATACCTACCTAATCTAAAGAGATTTTTGTTCGTCGATGGATTAACCCTTTCACCGCGAACGTCGGATTTATCCGACAAACATTGTCGTGCCCATTCCGGGAGCGTCGGATATTTCTGACAAAAAAAACGCTCGTATTGCACATAACTTAAGTATCCACATCCCTTTTTGGTTGTAGGTATTTATTTAAGATTTAAAACCCCTCGCGCTGGGGGCACGGCAACTGATATATAGTCTCGCGGTGAAAGGGTTAAGGCTAATCGCAATTTCAGATTATGATCCAGCTGTAGTAGAACAGAAAGAGGCATCCCAGCCAGCATGCATTCCCCTGAGCTACGTGTTGCGCTTCTTCACCGAGGAGTCGCGGCGCGAGCTTCAAAACATGCCGCCAGCGCCCGACGTCCGCCGCCGCCTACTATCAGCTCCAAACACACCTTCCGTTCGCAGTAGTACACCAACTGGTAGGGGATTTTATTTATTCTACGATCAATACCTGTTTGTTTATGGAACGAAGTTCCTTTTCGAACGGTCCGGACTTGGCAGAGTAGATAAAAAAGATTAGGTAAAAAAGTATTCGATTTTTCCGCCACGAATTAAAGTGAAAGTGAATATTACAAGTTTTACTATCTCGTCGATAGCTCAGTTAGAAGAACATATGCCTGATATTCTCGGTTCAAACCCAGTACACGCCAATATTTTTTATTGAATCTTATTGTTTAATTTATTATTATTCTCTATATTCAATTTCAAACATAAGTTTTTTATAATATATCTATAAGAAATAAACTAATAAAAAATGTTATAAATAAAAAACTGTTAAATTTTTCCGTCATAAATTAATAATTTACTACGAAAGTAACTTCGTTCCAACCGAGTATTGCATGAGACGGCACGACATTCCTTTTTCGTGTGTGTAAGTGGCCAACACTGATGTCAGGTTTTTCAAGCTGCCTTAAGGCATCTGACATAGATTGACGACTGCTATACAATGATGAAAGCCGCGACCAACGGCTTTTACGTGCCTTCCGAAGCACGGAGGAGCTTGAGAATATTTAATTTCTATTATGATCGACAATAAATAAAAATAGAATAAAAGAATTATATCAAAATTATTTTAAAGAAAAAGCTACGGATCATAGTGTTTCGCAACGATCACTGCTGAGAAGAAACTGAAAGAAATTCAAATAGAGTATTAGTCGCCTACTCGCTAGAAGGGCAGTTCACAAAGATATTATGACAAATACAATTTTATCAAATTATAACATATAAAGTTTGCGAACGGGTGCCAAATCCAATAAGTAATTTCGTTCACGAGTTGGCGCGTGAATCAGTTAATATACAACGTGGAAGGGACATACCCGTAATAAATTGAACCACGCGCTGTACTAGATCACTATAGTATAATGAAATTAAAATAATAGACAAACATAAAAAAATTGGCATTTCCATACAAAAGTGTGCAGCCGCCCGGGCAATTTGTATGAGAACGTCAAAATGTTTTTTGGTTTTTATTTTAATTTCATTATGCTCTAGTGTAGCCTGTGGTTCAATTTATTACGGGTATGTCCCTTCCACGTTGCATAATCCTCGCGGCCCTTGCGCTAGCAGCAGTGGACCAATATAGGCTTTATAGAAGAGATAGCCTGGTGCAAGAGTGCAAGATTCCACAATAGGCCATACTTTCATACACAGTATTTTTGTCATGATTTTCAGGCAGCGAAATGGATGAGGACGAGCTGATGAGCCCGTCGGAGGATAGCAATGATTCTTGGACCACCGTTGAAGAGTATAGTTCAGAATATATACTGCGATATGGCGTCAAGTACGTTCTTATACTTTTAGTCTTGAAGATACACACATATACCACATGACATATAATTAAGGTCTAACAAAATATACTGAAACAATTTAAAGGGTGAGTTCAGTCCATGCTACTGAACTACTTTTCCCAAAAAACACATCAAAATACGAAAAGTAATTTTTTGCCTCATAAAAGTTGACCGATAGCAGATCCTAGTTTGTGTGGAAAGCCAAAAAAATTTTTTCAATTTTTCGTCATCTTCCTTGGGGAAAGTTGTTTCCTCTTACTGACTGAATTCACCCTTAAAAATTAAAAAAGTTACTATATTATATTTTGTTAAGATCTTATATACAAATAATGATATCACCAAATGAGATATCTATGTCATGTATCTACATGATGAGTATTGATGAGGCAATAGGTACTTCAGAAAAATGGTTTTCTGTTGGTGGAAATTCACATTAAAGGGCTACCTGAATTTTCCAGGGCTGCACCCCGGAAAAATGCTGCCCCTATTTGGAATAAATTATGTAAAAGGAAACGGAGACATCATTTAAAATTTTGTTTTGACCAGGAAATTCAGGGAAATATGAAAATCCATTCCCTTTATCTCGCCATTATCGACATCTGCAAGAAGTCCTTTGCTGGCCTTATGGCCACGAAAACCTATTCAGGGAATTCCGATCGAAAACGGTCTTCGTTCCCAGCACAGGACGTCTGACCACCTAGTAGGTGTTGCTGCTCTGTTTGCCGTCCTTACTGCCCCAACAACTTATCATACGAGTGATGCTTACTAGATTAAGCAAGATTTATTTTTTTAAGAAGTTGGTACCTAAAATTAAAATAAATTCATTTTAGAATGAATGCCAGCGCGACTTCGGGAGCCCTAGGACCTGCTGCGCAGGAAAAACCCTTCGCGTGTCCAGTACCAGGTTGCAAGAAACGGTACAAGAACGTCAATGGCATCAAATACCATTCCAAAAACGGACACAAAAAGGATGGGAAGTAAGTGTATATGACATGCTTTTTGAGTGAGTCTATTATTCGATTCATAACTTTTTTCAACACCAAACGAACCGCCTATTTAGAACTAAGTAAATATCAGTATGATTCCACATTATCAAATAATGTTCGTTCGAAATCAGAATCTATGACGTCTCTTGAGCCTTTCGGCAGAGGGATGCGCTTCCAAACGCGCCACAACCACATTTAATGAGCGCACGTACTGTGTATACTTATGTGTTCGATTCATATTTGTGGGATGAGTAAAGTAGACTTTTCCCAATTATTTAGTATTCTATGCTGGTGGCGAGAAATTCTAGCCTGTACTGGCTGTATCTAAATATTCATGTTTACTAGCCAATACAGTACTCAGTATTGCACTAGTAAACTGACCTAAACCACAGAATAAGTACTAGTACTTACGTACAGAAGTCTTACTCAGAAAAGAAATTCAAAGAAATATTTACTTAAAGTGGTTAGCGCTATGGTTTAATTTAGTCAGAACTCGCGTCAGAACTCCTCACTTCTTCGTTTAGATACCTAGACATCCATTTCAAGCCAATTTCATTCTCATTACTCTGTACAAACGATTCATGTAACTGAATTTTCCCCTCCGGGGTGGTCGCCGCTCGCATAGTAATAATGTAGGTATATTTTCGATACCTAAATGGGGAGTGACACAGGCCTGCCTAAACAGTACATGCTGTGACAATATATGCTACGACTAACTATGACTAGTCGTAGCATATATATATGCAAAATGACCTCATACAAGACGAATACCGTTGACCCTGAACATCACCTACTCATTAATAATTAATTTGCATAAAGTGCTTAAATATGATTTGCGAAAACCAAGCTGCAAAAACGAATATTTTTATGTACCTCTCGTATTGGCACTAAATAAAATGTTTATTTTCGTAGAAAATACCCAATGCTACCGATGCTTGAACAATATAATAAGAAGTTGAAGAAACGTTTGTCTGCACAAGAATATTTCTGGAAAAAATGGGTATTCAATGAGTATAAAACTCGTTTAATGTTGTGTACAATGTGTACATGTAATTTAATCATTAGTAAATATTGTTCATCGTTATTGTTTCGGTACGACTACAGTTTCCTTATTTAGAGATATTAAGCGTTGTCGATTCGTAGAATCACTTATTGGATAGTGCATAACCATTATCATAAAATTACCATCATTAGTGTAGTATTTAGATTTGATTTTTAACCGACTGCAAAAAAGAAGGATGTTATCAATTCGTTGGAATTTTTTGTTTTAAATATATTTTTACCGATTACTCGAATACGCCTGGACCAATATGGAATATTATTTTTTGTGTTTACTACTCGTCAGGCGGTTTCTTAGAAAATATTATCAAAATCGGTTGTGTAGTTTAGTTTTGAAGTCGGTTTATAGTTTTGAAATATTATTACTTACTTGTCTCTGGCGTGAGATAAGTAAATTTAAAATAACATGCCTCAACTCCCAGTAGTCGTAGATGCCTAGATGGGAATGGTTGGATTAAGACGCCCAGTTGCCCCCAATGGTGGCGAATGGGAAAACTTCAATATCCGTCTCTGCGGTGACTAAGAGCAAAATTTCTTTTTCCTAGTCCAAATTATGTTATATGCGTATCTATGGTCACCTAGGGATGCTTAGCTTAGTAAAGAAGGATTTGGATGTGATTACAACTGTTTACCTTAAGTGAACCCTGCTTAGGAATACAATTGGGTAGATGAGTGGGTCATAAATAAGTTATAAGGTACAGTTAATAAAATAAAACGTCACAAAATAGTGTCACTTTACATCGATCATATATATTTTCAATAAGATTTTAGATTTATTAAAGAAGAAATAATGATATTAGGAGCGTTAATTGACTCAGAAAGTATGACGTGACGGTTTCATCCAATATCCATACAAAAAAATACAAAAAAATTGTTTCGACTTTTAGTAAAAAGATTTGATTTGACGTGTTGTCATCTAGCGGTTAGGCGCCTCTTACGGCATCCTCAAGAAGAGTATTCCTACTAGGCCACTAACCACGTAACATACGGTAAATCTCGACTCAATTGACTTTTCAGGGTAAAAAAGGCCTACAAATGCCAATGCGGCAAAAGCTACAAAACAGCACAAGGGCTTAAGAGCCACTCGATATCGCAGCACATGGCCAGCAGCCAGCCGGGCGCGGGCCGCGTGCCCGGCCTCGTGGTCACCGCGTCGCCCGCGCACCGCCCGCTCAACGTCATCGACACCATCGACGGTAATAAACTAGTCCGCATCTACGATAGCATCAAAACGAAGGACCTGCCCTCGTTCACCATCCCGAAGCATAACCTCACTAGTCTTAACATAGTTAGCGCCAACCAAAGCCGCCACTCGGGCCTCCTCACGCCCAACTCGACGCCCGGCTCGAGCCCCGTCGACAAGATGAAGTTCACCCCCAAGGTGACCGTGCAGAACGCTGCGCCTCTCACGCCGCTTACCCCCTCGTATGGCAGCGAAATATCTAATTGAACCGCTTGGAGCTTGTAACTGGCATTGCAGAGGCTGTCGAAACGAATTTAAACTCATTAGTCTAGTTATGAAAGGACAGTTCCTAAAAATTAAAAAAAAAAGAACTTAATTTTCATCTAACGTTTGTTATTCATTTTTTTATATTTTATCTCATTATATGAAGGTGTTAGTCTATGCTGTATTGCGTGCTTGTTTTTAGTTTGTTTAGTAATTGTTAATTGCACAAGTCATTTCCATATCCACCTTCACATAACGAGGAACTGATTTTTTTTCAAAGAGAATAGTTTGTTTGTGTTAACGTTTTGTTTCCTTTTATATGGTATTTTATTTGAATAGTTTAATAAGCGTATAATTATTGTTAATTTAATTAGCTTCAAACGCTGAGCTAATACGGAAGTTTTGATATTCGGAAGCAAACTGATCTAATTCTATTATTATGTAGGTAAGTCTTAATGGGGTTTAAACTCGATAAGTGTGATTATTTTAATAAAAAGTTTGATTACATAATAATGCCAAATGAATGAGTGTAATGACAAGGTAATGCCAAATATTTAATTCATCCTTATTTACTTTATATTGTTTAAACCCCATTGTCACCTTGAGCTTCGAAAAAAAATATGTTAAAGTAATATTTTCTGATGGTCAACTTCTGTCTTTACTGATTAAGACCCGAAGTGTATGTGACTTCTCAAACATTTCTGAAATGTGAAGATTGTTATAAAAACCTTTGAAAAGGGAGTAATGTAAGTAATATTTGATGTAGTCATTTATCTCTTTGTGCCATCATTTACAACATGGTTGTACTTAACATATGCAGTCATTTTATTTATATGAAAAAAAAAACAAAAAACTTAAAATTGTTAGATTTTAAAGCCTACAAAACCAGCATTTGTTCTAGGTATCATTTGAAGTTAGGATAAATGACATACTCGTAAATGTGATATAATATTTAGAAAAAGTAAAAAAAAATGCTTATAAGCGTACACTTATTTAAAATATCTAGTTTTAAGGTCGTAAGGCGAGTGCATGATGTAACAATGTGTACTGTCGGTGTGGTGCCTTTTTCTTTTTTTTTGCCAAAAGGCGGCACGCACTAGTCAAAACTTTCACGTAACTTGATATTCAAAGACATGGAGATTTAAAAGACAATACGATTAAGGTTCGGAATGTATCGTCAATTTGATGTCCTCATTTATAAATAATACCCGCGTATGTTATAATTTAAAAATGTTACCGATGTCATAATTAAAAAAAAAAATGCTTAAAAGTGATCGATATTAAAATTTCATCAATCGTTAGTTGATGTGGATTTACATTTGTTGGTAAATTATATTACTTATTTGTTGTGGTCCATACAACGAGTAGCTATTTTCTTCAATTGGTTTTTATGTTTGATACATCACCAGAGGTCGGAATTAGGTAGAGTTGTTTATGTACTTGCATCGAAATGTTGATATCAATATGGATCTTCCCGGGATTTCTAATGGACAATCCCATGTTGCCAACAATATTACAAATAAATAATCATAAAAATCTCAGAGATAGATAAGACAAATGAAACAAAGATAATTACATACAATTTTTATTACTATTTACATTAATATTTTTATTAGTTTTAACATATTGGCAACGTCGCGCGTGCTGTGGATTAAATTGTGTAGAAGTTAATAACTTTTTACTTAAGAAATCAAGGGATTTTTTTACTCTTTAAAATTAGTACCGGGATTTGAGGCATATCCACTTTATTCTTTCGCTATATGATATCAGTGTAATTACATAAATAACTCTACCTAATTCCGACCTCTGTACATCACCATTTTGAGGAGTTCAGTGGCTCGGTGGGAAAACGTAGGTTCTAGTAATACCTTCTCTCACCGAACCACCGAGCTTCTCAATTCAAATATAGTTTCGCAAGTTGTGTACCCCCGGGCGTGACGGGACTTGAATGGGTGACCACAAGAGGCATAAAAAAATCTCGAGCTCCTTTGTTTTGGATGGCACGTGAAGCCGCTCAATCATCGTCGTCAAGCTTTGTCAGATGCCTTTAGGCAGCTAGAAAAAATTGAAACCAATGTTGGCCACACGAGAAAAAAAAAATATTTTGATAGGTTTCCGATTTGTTCATATTGTCATTTTCGTACCTTATTAAATCAAATTAATGGTTTTGACTATGAGTGTCCCAAATGTTCGTTTAGTCCCGATAAGTAGCACCCTTTAAGTACCACTGTTACTCAAGGGGAAAAACTTCCCGATGAGTTCCAGAGTTACTCATAGACACAGTGGTACTCATTGAGAAAAATGTTAGTTGCAATGAGGAACACTAGAACTCATCAGTTTCAGGAAGTTTTTACCCTTGAGTAACAGTGGTGCTCAAGAGGGTGTTACTAGTGATGTACAAGACTCGAGTGTTCCGAGTCCTCTTACTAAGGACTCGGAGTCGTTTACAGGGCTCGACTCTTTTAACGGAAGGCTAGACGACTGCGAGCTTAAGTGAGCCTCGGAGCGTGAGATTAGAGCTCGAGTCTCTTCCCGCACCCAAGCCTTATTTGCGCCCGCGTCTTTTCACTCGACTGCAAAGAGGGAGAGTTATGTTTTTCGAGTGTGTTTAAAAGCAATGATTTTTCATCAATAAAACTAATCTGTCAATAAGAAATAAAATATGATTAATTACGATACTTACTATCGTAATATGATATACGATAGTAGTTAAAATAATGTTTGCTTGCATACCTTGAAAACTAAAATTCATTTAAAATCACGCCTCAAGTCCTTGTAAGCTTTCCAAAACAGCTGACGTTCATTTTGAGACTCGAGTTCTTTTAAAAGAACTCGAGGACTGGAGTCTTGTACATCACTCGGCGTTACTCACCGGGAACAAACGCAAATGTTGGGCTTAACTGGCGCAGGCGCAATATAACTGTAGCGTGTGTTAAAAATGTGAAATTACTGACATGTTTCCTGTTGAATTGTGGTGTTTATTTTGTGTGGTAATTTGTAATGCCTGCGCCGGCTCAGCCAAGGCGTGTTAGCTGCGTTAACTATAAGATCTAAAGTAAATTTCCTCGATATTATAATTATGTACTCACCGACTAACTTCCAAAAAGAACCTCCGTTTCTTATATCATTCAGCATCGCTGTCTTTTAACTATATAAAGAGCTTATTCGTATTTATCTTCCGAGTCATCATACATTTGATGTATTTCCACTGCATGATTTCATTAGTTACATTGATTTTATCTCTAATCATACCATGTTTTGTCAATGTACGAGTATGTATGCACGGCAAATTTCAAGTTCTCTTTCTTTTTTTGAATGTAAGGGAAAGCATCACAATATGACTAACTTTTATAGTTCTAAATTGTCAAATTGAGAAACATTGTCAAGGTGCGGGAAAAACTTATGGTAACTTTGTAACTAAACAGATATTGTGCAGAAATTATAAATTTAAAGGATGAGGTGCTAGTAAACAAGGGATTTGGCAAGTAGGTCTTGAGAACTAGATTCTTAGTTATAGATAAAGTTGGTTCTTAACGAGAAATATATCTTACGGTCATAGAATAACGGTTACGGTGCTTAACGGGTAAAAGTGTGATATTTGGATTAAAATGTACGTTAGTGCGACTACCAAAGAGGAATGATATTTGTGATATAAACCGATGTTCGGCTAAAGGCCTTAGAAAACTGGGTTATTAGGCGTTTCGCATCCCGAGCGATTCGGACCGCGGTGGGAATCGCCAAGTACTGTTTCTGAATGAAATCATTTCCACCGCAGGGGTTGGAGCGAATGACCCGACGTATCTTTTGGAATAGGTCGATTCAGACCACGTGGCGAAACGACCCAATGTTCTTTTCGTAGGTCTGGTTGAGTTGTACTCTAAGGGATGTTCAATAAAAACTATTTGAATTAAATTGAAAAAGAGAACTGTTTTGTTCCCTACTGCGTCCGAATCGACCTAATACAATGATTTTTTTGGCGATTCGACCGCAGCGCAAAAAGACAAATTTTAAACGAGCTCTTGGGCGATTCAAACCACAGTACAAAAAGACCTATTCTAAAAGAACTTTTGGGCGATTTGCGTAGCGTTCCGAACGTGTGAACGGTGTGAAACGCCTAATGACCCAGAAAATTGTAGTTTGTAAACGCTGCGAGGCAGGAACTCGACAAATTTATACGCCGCGCTATATCCACTTGCTAGTGCAGGCCTGTATAGATTTTTAAGACTATTCATCGGCCAATGCAGAGAGTAGATCACAAACGCTTACTACTCATAATGTTTCCTTGAGAGAAAAAACGCATACTATTTGTATGCAGTTTGGAATACATTTCCATCAGGTTGGTCGATAACATTTTCTAGAAGTCACAAAAATATTATTATTAAATCATATATTGGAGTAAAAAAATAACATCAACTAATAAGTCCCGATATGGGCTTAACAATTAATTTCGAAGTCAGTTTTGAAGTAAACAATTAGGTATTATACGTACATGTTAAATGTCGCCAGATGCGAGGAATAAACAGATAAATCTACAATATTGAAACAGATGTTTAATTAAATAAATATTTATAATATTGCCGTCCTGAAACTATTTTGGTTAAATTGAAGATTTATCTAATTTAAAATCAGCACTTTCTTATGCCAAATTTATTGCATCACTTATTTTACCAACGCGTTAAAACTTAACATAGATACCCGACTTTTAAGTGTGTAATCGTGATACTCAAGAATTTTGCGTTAGAAAGGGAAATTTGTTGTTGAAATGTGTATTAATTTATGAATATTAAGTATTTAATTTGAACCTTATAAATGTTTTGTATTGTTAAGTTAATTTGTTTTATGGTACTGCTCATTTTATATTTATTTCATGTTTGGACATATTTATTCATTAATTTAAGACTGATAGTTGAAAATATTGAGTGTCTTCAGGTGTACTTTATTAGGTATATATATAATTTTATAAAGACATTATAACGTGCTCATAAATGTTGTAATCTTCTCATGTTCTGTCAACTGTTTGGTAATTCGTATTTGATAGCTTTAAATGTATGTGGCTAATTGGCATAGTTTCATTACTAAAATTGTTGATAAACATGATTTATAGTGTGCGACACTGTTGTTCCAAGTTTATTTACTGATGTTTTGTCAAAATTCATTGTTGTCTAGTCTAAAAATGACATTGAATTATTTCTACACTTCTCTAGATCTGTGGTTATTGTCAATTAATATAAATGACCAATTTTCAAATTGTTGTAAAGCGATAAAGTTTGGAGGAGTTTTAGGAAATTGATACCTATTCGTTACGTTGTGTCGAGCGCTGCGATACGGTTTCAAAGGTTTGACATTGCATCACGTTGTTTATTCATGTTTTCTACAATATCCTGTTACAAATGGATGATACGCGATCCATAAACGGTTGTGAGTAACATAGGTAGCTCTGGATATTAATTAAAAATACCCATCGCTTATAGGCTTCAGTGCCTTCAGCGCAATATATGCTTGTGCCTAAGCGTAAAAACCATAAGGAAACATTTTTAATCTACATTTTGAGTCATGCAGCACTTGAGCCTATAGGCGAGTTCAAGAAGTAATTGTACACACCATATAATAATAATTGTACCTTACCAAAAACTAACGAGTCTATTTGATACGTAACGGATGATATTTAAATTTATTAGATCAGAATTACAGACATACTCTACCAAAAGCCAAATGTATGTTCTATTTAGATTGAATTTGTTTTGATTTGTTGATAAAAGTAATTCATTTTTCACTGTGTATAGCCTATGAAAGATGGGACATGGACTTTAAAAATAAAACTCTCTGATCACGATTCACGATAATAATTATACAAGTGTTGCCCACACATTTGTCCAATTTTAGCCTTTCGACTCGCTAAAGAAGATAAATTGTACAAATTGGACATAATTATTTACGTAAAATTCTAAAATTAGCTAATTCAAATGACTGTCTCATCTTTCGTGGCGTAAATAAAATGGGACAAATGTTAATAATCGCGGCGAGTTATAAGGCACAATTTCCCATTTCATTTTACCATCAGTGTAAAAGGTCAACAATTAAGCTAATGGAGTTCGGCAGAAAAAATAGGAACCAACATGGCACTGCCCATAATGCAGGCAGGTTCAGAACGTTCGTTTCAGGGTCATTAACTTAGTTGTAGACCTACAATGCGGGATGTATCGCTCGGAACTTTTCGTCTTAATGATACGCACCTTTGTCATGTTTTCTGCGTAATCGTCACGTTGTATCCATAAATGTGGTAAACAATGTAAAATACATTGATAAATAGGCTTTATATATATGGTGTAAAGTGCAAATTTGCATACCCTGTGTAGACTGCGTGTTTACAATAATATTGATGTTTGTGTCATGATCATTTCCATGTCAATAATAAAAATACAACCATACACTTTCGCCTTTTATTTATTGATTCACCGATTACAAAATATTACAGCCATAAAGCCGGGATCCCACTAATGCAAGTCGCTAGAACCGTCGTTATACCAACGATATAAAAATTAATCAGTGGTTCTCAAAAGGGCGTAGTCCCGTGAAAGAAAGAATCTAACTAGTGAGAAGGAGGCGTAAAAGAGTATGAAATGTTAGGCTAAAAGCAACTGAATAAACTGTGTTGAGTATCTATCGGTATTTCATTAAGGGGCTACCTGAATTTTCCGGGGTCCAGTGCTGATTTGAAATAAATCACATGAAAGGAAACGGAGATATAATTTAAAATTTTGTCTTGATCAAACCCTAGATAATCCTTGAAACTATTTACTCGATTCCACAAAGAAAATTATTTTTGGGTATCTATAGGAAATATCTAAATAAGGTATAATTGAGATTTTTTAGCCAAAATAATTTGTGCGCATTGTTTTTGAAAAAAAAAAACTATATTAGGCACCTTTCAAGATGAGTGCAAGTGGAGCCTCAGCTTTATGTCTGTGGTACATTAGATTCAGTACTTAAAAGTAGACAAATAATACTTAAAATAAGTGTAGGAGTTGTTTTTCGAATCACAATATATTCTAATTATTACAATATCCATAGTAATTAAGTTTATACACATGTCATACATATATAAATAGAAAATGAGTGATATACGACTAGCATATAACAATGTACAAATGAACAATATTTTTCCTAAGCGATTATTTACTTTCTTATGGGTAACTGTTCAAGTAAAGAGGCTATTTTCTCATGTTTCGTAGTTTCTTTTAGAGGACATTTGCTTTGGACGAAAATGAGCGCGTTTCTATCTTTTTGTTCGAACGCCACTTGTGCAGCGTCTTCGTAGAATCTGTAAATAATGCAATAATTTAAATCGAACTGTATTAACAAAAAACCGATATTTTGTACGTCTTTTAGGGTGTTGTTTTATTTTTTCAACTTTTTAGTAATAAGAGAACCATGACTCTAGAATTCACAGTAAAAGAGGCGCTTAGAAGAGTTTAAGCATAATGAGCGGTATTATACACGAGTGTGCAGGTGATGTTTTTTATAGTATTACACGAGTGTGTTAATACAGAGTTATGTGCAGTTTCATACACTATTTTATCTAATCTCATATTGGGATTGAAACTACTAAATAAAAGCATATAAATGGCGCCCAAAACCCGAAATTGCGGCATATATTTATAAAAACTTCTAGCAGCAACGCGGGACACGCGTCACGGTCGCATTTAAGAGCACGTTCTTTTTTTTGAAAATAGAGCAGTGAAATTAATCGGTACTGATTAGTACCAACTTGTATTTGAGCCTTGTCTGATCTCTTCGTAAAGCGTAAGTGACTTTAACAAACTGAAACGACATGCATGTAAACGTCTACGCGCGTTACTTCGTGTGACGTAATGTCCGTAACTTCGGTAATTTAACATTATATTTTAACAACTAAAAAGTAAAGTACTCACCCAGCCTTGACATAGTATTTGACCTTGATGTCATCCCTGCACCGAGGCAGGTATTTCAGCGCCTCATCGTTCTTGTTGTACTTGAGGCACGCGTCGACGAAAGGCTCATACCCGACTGGCGATTTCTTTGATTTGGAGAACCGGTCTAACTCGGGCCAGTCGTCTTTCTCTGCTAGTGTGAGTATGCGCAGCCACCAGTACCTAATTAATTAAATAAACAAGAAAATCAATAAAACACATCCATGCACACAGAAATGCAGGTCATTTCCGGTATATCTATAAAACATATCGTAATATCGCTCACATTCATAAAAAATTACAACCATTTGCTAAACTTAATTTAGCTAAAACATGTTTTGTCCTTTTCCCTCTTGTCAATATTTGACATTGAAAGAATAAGACCAACAATATTTTAAATATTTTAACTAGTTTGTAAATTTTTATGTATAAGAGGGTAGTACATGATTTCTACAACAATGGATAAACGTAAACTGTAAACTGAATAGTTTACGAGAAATCGCATCTCCCGCCATGTTGTATTTATAGTTTCATTCCCTTTTTTTACCCTTATAAAAAAGAGGGGTGTTATAAGTTTGACGTGTGTGTATCTGTCTGTGGCATCGTAGTGTATAAAAGAATGGGCCGATTTTGATGCGGTTTTTTGTTTGAACGCTGACTTGATCGAGATGGATGGATGGTAGCTATACTTGATGGAAATCAGTTCAGCAGTTTAAAACTATGGAGGGTGAACCCTTGAAGGTCGAAAGTTCTTTTCCTGGCCTGGAAAACAAAGCCAGGTAAATTAAAAAAAAAACTTATTTTTAAGTGTAATGTATGAACAGACTGCCTAACGACTAAACTATAAAACGAACGACGAGAATTTTCCTACCTTTTGTCCGGCATCTTGTACTCCGAGCGCAGTTTGTCAGCCAGTTTCACCTCACCCTGTTCTAGAAGTTTCTTCACAGTGTCATGTACGGATAAACCGACGAAACTCTGTCCGTATGTCTCCTGCAGGCTGGACTGCTGCTTGCACAGTTTGCGGGCGTCTTCGCATATTTGAGCACCTGTGGAAAAAACCAACCACCTTCTATAAAAAGTTGGGATCTTGAAATAAGATTAATGGATAGCATAAGTAGGAATAGGCACATGTTTGTACAAAAGGTTAAAGTAAAAATATCTAAAACGCTAAAACATTTGCGTCGCCAAGCACGGTCGTATATTACTCGTCGTAGTTCGACTGCGACAAGTGAAACCATTGACAAGTGCCATTTTTGAATCACGGCGTCACCAAAACGAATAGTTTTTCATACAAAAAAACGTTCTTTTAGTGACTCCGCGTTTAATAAATGGCACCACAGGCTAGTCGCACATAGTACATGGCGGTGCGCGGGCACAGCGCGGCTTCAAGCCGACCGGTCGGTGTACTCGGTGAGACGTCACTTCGCCTAAACTGCCACCCTTTGATAAAACTGACTCTATATAAAATGTGTTGTTTGACGAGGTGTTGGACGACGACCCAGAGGTTCCGGGTTCGATCCCCGGTCAGGGCTAGTTGGAAAATGGCCTTTTACAAATTATCCTGGGTCTTGGGTGTTTATATACGTATTTGTCATAAAGTATAGTATCGTTGAGTTAGTATTCCATAACACAAGTCTCGAACTTACTTTGGGACTAGCTCAATCTGTGTAATTTGTCCCTATATATTTTTTTATTTTATATATTTATGTTTAAAAATAGCAATGGACGATTTCGATAGTTTCAAAACTATAATGATGAAAAAAATTAGTAGAACACTGTAATGATCATTTTGTGTTGTTTGTCGACTTCGAAATGATCCCCACTTTAGCTACCATAACAGCCTCAGACAGCTCACCTAGATCGTTTTTCCCCTTCTTGTAACAGTCCCTGGCGGAAATGAGCGAGGCCTCCACGCTGCCCGGGTTGGTCTGCTCGATGGCGTCCCGGATGTGCGTGGCGGCCTGTCCGTGGAAGTCGTCCTCCTGCACGTACACCTTGCGCAGCGCCTCGCGGTTGTGGCACGCGCAGTACTTGATGTACAGCGCGTGCGCCAGCGGGAAGCTGCGGATTGTTAGCTGTGGGGAAAACGTGAATTTACGTCTCGATCATTCTTTATTAGAGGGCTATGCCCGGTGGTGATCTGCGTGATCGAGAAAATTCGTGGAAGAACAAAGGTCACTGACATAGCCCAGCGGATTAAGTCTTTGAATGGCAATGGGCGGAACACATAGCGCGTCGAACCGATGGCTGATGGCGACCACGCACTGGCAAGCGGAGCCTAGGACATGCAAGGTGGTCAGACTACCTGAGCAGGGTGGTTGGAAAACACTGGATGTAGGCCGGTTTACATCGGGTCGTTTTGGAAATCCTTGGAAGGCATATGTCCACTAGTAGACGTTATGCGGCTGTCTTTCTTTATTTCAACAGAGGAGCTCTGTGGCCCGGCGGGAGTACGCATTTTTATGTTTGCGACACCAGGCGCAGTCCGTACTTGGATGGGTAACCACACTTGGCATTAAAAAATTCTCGAGCTCCACTGTGCTTCTGAAGGTACGTTCAGTCGTTGGTCCCGGCTGTTGTCATTGTATGGCAGTTTTCAAAATAATTTGAGATGCCTTGAGGCAAACATTAATTAACAAAAACATCTGACAGCAGTAACGTGTTGGCCACTTAAACATCCGTGAGACGTCCTCCAACCTGTGTGGCCAGTATGGAGAGTGTAGGCCAAATCCTCTGCTTGCTTTGCTCAAATATAGCTCTGGTAGTTAAGAGCATCGTACTTCTGCAATGGAGACTAAACATAAGATATACGTTTAAAAAACTAATACCCGACGATGGGAGATTTAAAAATGTATATATCTTAAATAGCCCACTAGACTACTCGTTATAATACATTTATTGAATACAAATTGTAACCTAATGACGAATTGATTGACATCTCATTGGTCAAAATTGAATAAGCGATTCGGATGGTACGGTGGAATACACATAAATATTCCACATACATACATACAAAGACTGCAAAAATCATTACACTTCCTCTTGGCTTTGCCGTAGTCTGATAAAGAACCCACTGATGAAAACATACCTCAAATTCGTGTTTCCCCATCTTCTCTTTGAGGTGCAGCAGCACTATGTAGACGAGGTCGGTGTCACCGCTGGCGGTAGCTTTGAGCAACGCAGTCGATCCTTCGCCCAGTTGCAGCAGCAACGGTACCTGCAGCTTACTGCGCGTTTCGTATTCCAAAATCTGAAATATATATATATATAAAAGATCCTCAAACGGTTGGTAATCTGCTTTTTCTTCTTCCTTTTTTATAGTTATTTAATTTTATTTTGACATATTTGTAATCGGTATTTGACTTATAAAAATAGAATTAATTCTAATTAAATTTCGACACTGAAACTGTTATAATTTAAAATGTTAATAAATAATTTATCAATAATAATTGACCAAGTGCGTGTCGGGCCACGCGCAGTGTAGGGTTCCGTAGTTACGAATGCCCACTTTGAGTTCATGCCACTAAAAACGTCTAAAAACTAATTTTGTATTGAATTTGTGTAAAATTTTCATTTTGCGAGTACATTTTATAAGTTGATCGTCTATAACTTTTTAAATTGTAAACCCTACTTAGCTCTGATATTTTTCCTATAAATTTCGTTATATATAATATAGCTGTGAATTTTTTCACGTGTTATATATAACCGTTTAGTAGATAGAGGGTTGGGGGGGAGGGGAACATTTGACCCTAACAAAAATTTGCAATATAAAACCCAATATTTCAGAAACGGATTCCTAAATCGAAAAATGAGGTTCACAAGCTCACAATATTTTTTAAAGGCCTATTCAACGATATATGACATGACCGGTTAGTCAAGAAAAAAAAAATGCCTTTTCACTTTACTTGTCAGGGAGCTACGAGGGTCAAACTGAAAGCTCTTAAATAATGAAAAACTGAGCACACTAGCAAGTTATTCCTTTTATTATATCTTTTCAAAATAGTGTCCTTTCACGTCAATACATCTCTGCATCCGATGGAACCACTGCGAAAAGCACTTTGCCCACTCGTCTTTAGGGGTCTCTTCGACGGCGTTTTGAAACGCAGCCACTGCTTTCTTGGCGTCCATAAAACGTTTTCCTCGAAGTTTTTCTTTTATTTTCGGGAATAAATAAAAATCGCAAGGTGCGAGGTCAGGGCTATATGGCGGGTGACCTAGTAATTCCACGTTTTATGTCGCCAAATAGTCGATCGTTCGCCCGGCGGTGTGCGACGAGGCGTTATCGTGGTGAGGGAAGATCCTATTGCGAGGTCGTTTCTCCCGAACTTTTTCCAAGACAAGTGGCAAACAATTGTTAGTATACCACTCTGCAGTAACTGTTTTTCTATCCTCTAAAACAATTGTCGCGTAATGACCGGTCCTTCCGAAGAACGAGGCCACCATATTTTTTCCCACGCTTCGACTTCTTTTCACTTTAGTTGGCAACTCCTCGGAAGGAAACACCCACTGAGCAGACTGTCTTTTGGTTTCGGGATCATAACAGTAAATCCAGCGTTCGTCACCCGTAAGTATGTCAAACACAGCATTTGAGTCACCTCCGTTAAATCTTTGAACCATTTCACGGCACCAATCAACACAACGGATTTTTTGGGCCTCGGTTAAATCGTGAGGTATCCACCGGGCACAAAGCTTCCTTACCGCTAAATGTTCATGCAGGATTTTGTGCACTTGGCTCATACCGATGCCTAAACTTGCTCGAATCTGCTGATAGGTCACTCTTTTATCAGTCTCTATCATACGCCGCACAAAACTGATGTTATCTTCGGTCGTCGCCGTAGAAGGCCGTCCCTCACGTTTGAACTCATTAAACTAGTGGCACGAGATGGGGCTTCATCGTGAAAGGCCAATCGAAGTCTATCATAACTTTCTTGTTGACTTAAATGACAACGAAAGTCATAAAAAATCATTGCACGAAAATTTTCTCGCGTTACATTCGTGCTGACGTGACACAGACAATTTTCAGTTTGCCACCAAATCGTCAAACAAATTAATAAAATACATACTCAATAATATTGGCAGAGTTCCATTTTCAAAATTTAAACTTATTTTTTTATTATACTGTTTACAAGTGGGCAGTTCTAAAGACTTTCAGTATCGCCTTCGCACCAAAAAAATTTTTTTTTCACTATATTATTTTACCACTTTTTCTGCCTAATTAATATACATATCCATGCCAAATCACAGCTTTCTAATACTATTAGTCGCTGAGTAAAACCGCGGACGGACAGACAGACAGACATGGCGAAACTATAAGGGTTCCTTGTTGACTAGGGAACCCTTAAAAAGATAATGACAATGTTGTTAATATAATATTACAAGATTTAATAATAAAATGTACAATATTTGTGACGTAGCAATTTCGGCAGAAATTTGCATAAAAATGTATAGTTATGTGCGAGTTGAAAATAAATGGCTTTATTATTATTTTTATACATTTATTTAGACCAGTTTTATTTTACTTTAGTCATTCGGATGACCAACAGCTACAGTTACAATATAGGTTACAAAGTAATCAACAAGAAGCCAATTTACTCTGATTATAAGTATATTCAGCAAAAACTGGCCATTTTGAATTTGACGAGCACACTTGTTGTGATTTCTTAAAATTTTTGGATCTCTTTTGACACATTGTATGGTTTTTCTTACTCGCTAGAGCTTTCCTTCCTTTCTCGGTCGCCTTCGTAGTGCTGTTACAATACAATGCCAGGCGCATTGAGCAGTTTCTCGCAAATTTCTCAAGCTAAAATATAACATAGATTAACACCCATATTCCAAAATTAAATCGTACTTAGATACAGAGCCTTCCTTCTTTTCTCGGCCACATTAATATTAATGTTGGAGTACGAAATGCCAGGTACATTGCGCAGTTTCTCGCCAACTTCTCAAGCTATTATATAGCATAGATAAACGCTTGTAACTCTTACTTTGATAGCTAGAGCCTTCCTTCCTTTCTCAGCCGCCTTCATAGCGATGTTGGAGTACGAAATGCCTGGCACATTGCGCAGTTTCTCGCCGATTTCTCGCGCAGCGCTCTCGTTGTCTACGTGCTGTTGTGTCACCTAGAAGATAAAACGTTTTATGTCGGGTGTTAATAACAGTTATTACAAAAAACTCCATCAGAAGGAGGAAATTTATTCATTAATTCATAACAACTTCTGTTACATGGACGGAAGTTTAAGGGTCCTATCACACAGAGAGCGGTCACGCGGTCAAGCGGTCTGCGTTCGCGTTCCGCGTTCGAGCGTCCAATTGCTCACGAACCCCGCTGTTGAACGGTCGACGCGGTACCACTAGTATCACCATGATTTTTGACGATAGTTCATCGGAAGACGAATTATTGATTTTGTGGTCATTATCAGCATCAAGACGGAAAAGAAAATACTGGGTGCGCCCAGTAAATAAGGACAGAGAACATGATGGAGAATTTCATAGACTTTTTTCTAAATGGGTTAATGATGAAGAAATTTTTTATAATTCTTTTCGGATGACACTTGATTCCTTCAATGAACTGTATGACAAAATTAAACATGACTTAGATAAACAAGATACTAACTGGAGGAAAGCCATTTCAGCAAAAGAAAGATTGGTGGTATGTTTGAGGTAAGTTACTTTATTCCTTAAACAAATAATTGTATATTCTTAAGAATATTCATTATTATCATTATTAATTACTTCAGCAGCTTCTTCATAACACCGTCTAAGCTCAGAAAATTCAGATATATTTTGGTCTTGATTTACTTCATTTGACTGAACATGTTGTGTGTCATGTAATAATTCATCCATTTCGTGTGATGACAATTCAGGCAGATCTTGTAAGTTTTCAACATCTTGTACCATACTGTCTTCGGATAAATACATGTTAGTTGATGGTGAATTGACTGGAGTTATATTTATATTATCCTGGAGTTGCATTTCGTATTTTGCAAATAATGTTGCCATATCTAATTTGAGCATACTTTGCATGCGAGCTGGCATTTTTCTCATAGAAGTCGCATAACTTTGAAATAAATAATCAATATCATCAAGTTTTCTCTTGTTAAGTTTCTTCTCGTGTAAATATTTTAACAGTTGTTGTTGTGGATCTGAATCAGCTTTTTGTGTTACGTTTTTATTTTTGGCAGAATTTCTAGAGTAACTACTATTACTAGAACCGGGACGGGAGAGGTTTTCAGAGACAGAATTTCGCAAATCAACACTGTTACTTGGGCTTGATTGGTTGGTTGAGTCGACAGAATTTCGCAAATCAACACTGTTACTTGGGCTTGATTGGTTGGTTGAGTCAGAAACTTGTGAAGTGCTGTCTCTATTTCCACTGTTAATATTACTATCAGTTTCATTCAGAGCAATGGTGTCATCTAGAAAGCGAAGCTGATCTGCCCAAGGCCAATTTTTGTATTTTTTATATGCAGATCCAGAAGCAGTTTCTGTTGACTTTTTGAACTTCTTATAATTATCTCTTAAGCTTTTCCATTTAGTAGCCCATTGTTTACCTGTAAAAATATATGCACGATCAATTCGGATTTGCACATTTATAACAAACTTATTAATAATATTTCATAAAATATATTAATAATATTTTTTGTACTTGTTTCAGGTATCTTGCCACTGGAGATTACTCATCCACAATAGGCAATTCATATTGTATGGGAAAATCTACTGTTACAACAATAATCAAGGAAACATGTAGTGCAATTTGGAAAAATCTACAGCCAACATACATGCCATTCCCGTCTGAAGAAATGTGGAAGCAGTCTGTCATCGGATTTCATGAAAGATGGAGATTTCCAAATTGTCTAGGCAGTATAGATGGCAAACATGTAACAATAAAATGCCCATCCAACACGGGGTCTTTGCATTATTGTCATAAACAAAAATTCTCAACAGTATTGCTGGCAGTGGTTGACTCTGATTATAAATTTATTATGATTGACGTAGGCAGTTATGGCAAAGACAGTGACAGCACTATTTTTCAAAATTCTGTCTTTTACAAGAAGTTGATTGACAATGAGCTTAATATACCACCACCAAAGCCATTGCCAGGGATGGAAGTACCTGTGCCTCACATATTTCTTGGAGATGGTGGTTTCAAGTTAGAAAATTTTTTAATGAGACCATTTCCTACTGACATAGTAATTAGAGACCATAGAAAAGCAAATTACAATCGCAGACTTTGTGGTGCACGGCGTATAGTAGAGAGTGCATTCGGAATATTGGCTCAGAAATGGAGGGTTTTTATGAATGAAATTGAACTAAACACAGAAACAACAAACGAAGTAATAAAAGCTGCGTGTTGCTTACACAACTACCTCAGAATTAAGGGGGACAACAAAGTGGTAGATGAGGATATGATTCGTCGTTACTATATTAATGCCCGATCTTTTAATGATTTCGCACCAAATGCCCAGAGAAGTAATATGACAGCATATGAAGTTCGTGAACATTTTATTTCATATTTTAATTAACATTAATATAGTAAAGATCGGATATTCTAGTGCATATTTACGTAAACTTCGAGGAAGTGCGTAACATTGAGGGGCCATACCACTTTTTACCTAATATTCACATAAACAAATCCAATTTAGTTTTATATTACGTAACTAATACAAAACATTTTAATTTGACATAATTTTAGTACGGAACTCAAAAAAAATAAAATATTCTTCCAATAATATAATTTGTACCTAAGTTGAAGTTTAGGTAAGTATGCACTGGAATACCCGATCTCTGATAATAAGTGCCAAACTGCTTCATTATGTACCTACCCACAAATTGTAGGTATTTATGTATGTATCATAAATATGGTATTACAAGAAGTATAATATGCATTACAGTCTCTTCAGTGTTGGCAGCTATTTTTTTTCATTCATAACTTTAATAATCTGTGGACCGACTTTCATTGTTGACTGGAATAACGATGTAATAAAAATATATATTGTGACTGAGGTTTTATTTTTATTCTTCATAACCTAGCTAGTAAAAATACATTTCTATATTCCTTAAAAAATGTAGTTTCTGAACGAGTGGCAAAAAATACATGTTCCCCAAAACACTATTTTATGACTTACCATTTTCATTTCCCATTTCTCTGGCAATTTCCAACCATGCTTCGGCTACTATTCCTCGGTTTTTGTAATGGTTATCCTTCGCATCGTATAAAAAACGCTTTTCACGTACTAACATAATTAGCTTTTCGGTCTCCATCTTCTTTCCAATTTGGTCGCCGAAACAGCAGTGAACGCGCGAACGCGTGCGTTCCACTTGACCGACGCGGTCAGAATGCCTCCTGTGTGAGTATATCTATGTAACGTAATATAATACAAAGAACGCAAAACTGACCGCTTGAACGCTTGACCGCGTGACCGCTCTCTGTCTGATAAAACCCTAAAAATTATTCGAGCATATTTAAAATTCATTAACAATTTTTTATTTCGATTTTTTTAAACATTTTTTAAAAAAAATGTAATCCCATCTATGGAATCAACTGAAGTTGTATCTCTAGAAGAAAAAGGCTTTATTCAGAAGTAATAGTAAATGTACCTTGTAGCATGCCCAATGGGAGAGCACTCTAGTGCGGGTGTCCTTGAGCTGTAGATAGGAGGCGATGTGTCCCGCGAGGCAGTGCAGGCGCCGCCATATCAGCCGGTCCAACAGGACGCGCTCTTTTAGGTGCTCCACTCTGTTCGTGGCTAAGGAAATTTTCAAGCAGGCGAAAGTAATAAAGTGAGTATCACTTTTAAGAAGTAAAATTTCTTTCTTCGATTTGTGTACACGTCACGGGAGGGACCAAAAGGCCTTTCATTATCAATAATTTTTGTGATCTGACGACCTCTGTGGCCTAGTGGATATCATACCACGTTGTCACACTGGAGGTCCCGGGTTCGATCCCCGGTTAGGTCAAGATGGAAAATGATATTTTTCAAATCGACCTGAGCCTTGGGTGTTTATCTATATATGTATTTGTTATAAAATATAGTATCGTTGTGTTAGTATCCCATAACAGAAGTCTCGAATTTACTTTAGGGCTAGCTCAATCTGTGTGTGTATTATTTATTGACTGGAACGATTCTCATTTTTTCGTAACTGTAATATATTTGAGGCCTTTGTTAGGTGGTCCTAATAGTTAGCTCGCTAAGACCGAAAAGAGGTAAGTACAAGTAGCGACACGTAAGGTTTGCGCTAATTGCACTTAGCGCAAAACTTACGTGTCGCTACTGGGGGGTTTAGTATTAATTAAAAGACAATAATAATAATATGACAAAGCTCTTCTGGCGAGTAGGCGACTATTACTGTGAAAATGTGTTTCTTTCGGCGTTTGTTCTCGGCAGTGGACGTTACGAAGAGCTGGTATCGGTAGCTTTTCTTTAAAAATAAATTCAATTTTAATATACTTTACACGTAACGTAAATTATACCTATTGACGTGTAAAAGTGCCTGTAAAGGTCTATTTACTGAATAAACATGTGAATCTTTGGGTTACTGCGCATGTGTACACTACTATTTTTTGACTTTTGTGCAGTAACGGTCAGCGCTAGAGTGTCGTGCTTCTAGTTGTACAATAAATACCATGTACAGTAAATACCACAGCAGATTTAACGCTTATTTTCAACAAGTCAATCACTTTTTTCTAAACGTCAAAACAAACATTTTGTATGGGATTTGTATGAAATACCACGTCGTGTAGCGCTCTTTATGGCCGTTCTTCTACATTTATAAATCTAAAATCACGTTCAAAACAGATATGATCAAGGACAAGTGAAGTACTCGTATTTTGTGACGTTTAATTATCATAACAAAATAATTTATTTATGACCTATTGGAACCTAAGAATCTGACTTCGAAATAAAGTTAAAAGCAACTAAAAGGATACTGTTTGTAGGTGAGCGGTATGGCCACCTTGCGGTCCCGCACCGCGTTGAGCACGCGCAGCCAGCGACACGTCTTCACGTAGTGCTCCGTCAGCACCGGGTCTATGATGAAGCCCTTGCCGAACTGCGCCGCCTGGATACACAACGAAAAGTTCAGTCAGTGCCACAGAATATAAGTATTACTTATAGAACGGAATCTCCTCAGGTCCCACGTAATATGCGTCCCCGTTCTCCGTCCTCGCTCCTCTCCCCCTCTCCGTGTGGAGAATGTTGAGTGGGCGCCTGCAGCCGCCGGGGGGGTCTCCGGCTATGTCACTCACCGAACGAACCATAGAAGCGGTGACGCTACTCGTTCGTAAATATCAAGAAAGAAGTAAATCGTTTCAGGCATTACTTATGACGGACTGAATAAACTCATATTCTTTAAGGGCAGTCATAAAAAGTCAAAAGTAATATATATATCATTGGATACTCGTGTTTGTATAACTTGATATTTTTTCTTTTGATTTAAAAATAGGTAGTTGAACTTCTGCAAAGTTTACTGCCGTTTCCTAAGCGCATGCAGTACCGCCGTGTCGAGGCGGCTGCAGGCATCTGCAACCGCCCGCTCAAAACCTTCCACACGGCGCGAACGGGCCTTAAGTACTATATTAAACTAAAACGAATGTTTACATCTCATCATTATCATTTCAGCTACAGGAAGTCCACTGATGGACATAGGCCTTCCCCAAGATTTTCCAAAATAGCAGATTAAAAGCGGCCTGCATAAACCGTTTTCCTGCAACCTTGCTCAGGTCGTCCCACTACCTAGTAGGTGGGTGTCCTACGCTGCGATTGCCGGTACGTGGACGTCATTCGAGAACCGTTCTACCAAATGTGTACATCTATCTCCATATAAAATACGTACCCTTTGTTTTCGTTTTTCGTGTGTGTAAGTGGTCAACACTGGTGTCAGATTTTTCAGGCTGCCTAAAGGCATCGACATAGCTTGCCGACTGCCATACAATGATGACAGCTGGGACCAACGGCTTATACGTGCCTTCCGCAGCACGGAGGAGCTCGAGAAATTTTTGTCACTTGTGGTCACCCATCCAAGTGCGGGTGATGTCCGGTGTCGCTTAACTTGGAAAGTGCTAGTAATGCGTACCCCGGCCGGGCCATTGAGCTCCTCTGATGAGCTTTATATCTTACCCTGATGAGCATCTTCTGAATGTCAGGGTTGAATTCGTAGGCGGCCACGTCGATGCAGTTCTGCACGGCGTTCGCGAGGTTCGGCTTCACCAGCTTGATGTACTCGTCCGCTTTGTGGCTGCGTTTCTGACAACACGTCACATAAATTAATCAAGGCATGACATTTTCCTTCGTTTACAATTTCAGTGACGCTTTTGTGTCTAAGCTTCGTGCTATTACACGATACACGCAAATATGACCAGCCGTTATCGGGTATCGTCCCGAATATTTCGGCTGCGTCTTCGTTATCGCGCGGTACGTCAAAGGGTTTTAGCGCGCTAACATTTTGATTTGCGTGGTCGGAATGCGTAAAAATGGAGTAGATCGATAAAATAGTAATGGAGTAGAGCGATAAAATGGTGTTAGAATTTTTAGGCTTTTCCTTCTTTGTTTCTTTTTAGGTTTCAATAAATGCATTGTCATTGTTAGCACACATGTAAAAGTAAAGAAAGTCGTCCTCTATACTTAAATGCCTAGATGACGCTATCTTGGATAATTGCACGATATTTCGTGAGAAATAACGAAGCCGCTAATATGACCATAACTTTATCGCGAGAACTTTTTAGTGTACAAAACGTACGAAGCTTCGCCGCGCATTACTTCGGTACGATAGACGCAAGTGCGGCCCTAGCAATAAAGTGTCCTGCAAGTTGTTAAGAAAGTGTATTATCGGTGCTAGCTGCGAGCCAAAAGTGCTAAAACTGTTGAAACCTCAAAATATTACTCTTAAAAACAGTGCATTTTTGTGTCCACTCTTTCCATTTGGTTGAATTGTTGATTGTTGATCCACATTTTAGCTTAACCTTTTGAGCGATATTGACCACTATAGTTGCAAATCGGTCGCATATCTGAGACGCCATTGACAACTCAAGTGGTCAAAATTGTTGTAAATTATTTTTATTCAAGCGCTAGCATGCAAAAGGTTAAAATTGTATGTAATGCGACATCTTGGGAAAAATACATTTTTCAATATTTACGGACATTCGGTCACTATCCAGCCTTCGTTTTGGCCGATATGGCCAGGCCGTACATTCGGCATCTGGTGTCAGCCCAAAGAAGTATCTATTGCATCTCTACTTAAATTAGGTATTCAAATTACGAAGCGAAATTACTTGAAACTGTTTCGACGCCTCGACCAAATACGCTCCAGGCGCGGTACTTTTAATGCTGAATATCTTCTCTGCTTCCGGGGGCACCCTCTGAATCAGCTCGTGCGTCAGCTCCGATACCACGCGGACGCAGTCCATCTCCGGAATGATGTGGAACGGCCCGTCGTACGGGTACGGGACCGAGTTGCCGTTGAACCCGTATATGCACATCATATCGTCCCAATGGCCGACTATCGCTTGGGAACCGCACCTGCGAAAACAGAAAGATTGTCCTGAAACTTTATTTATGACTGGACGATGGGACAGTTTTTACTTTTCAGTTTATCCAGCTATTAGCAAGGCTAATTATCCACTAGCTCCGCAGACTAAGGATGCTAGCTCTATTTAACCACCCTAAAATATGACCCAAAACTGATTTCTTAGACAGTAGAAAAGCGTTAACAGTTAACATTTAGACGGTTAACTAGATTATCCAAAAATAAAGGAGCCATATTTCTTTTTTTTTACCAAAGTACATAGTAAAAAATCACCAAGATACAGCGTTTCGTTGTTTCGGAGTGGGGTGATTTACGTCGCCTTTGTTTAAAAATTGTAGCTGATCGTCGTCAAGCGAAATTTAAATGCACTGTATCTTTCGTCATTATTTGCTAATCAGAGAAAAAAAAAGTATACCATACTTTTTATTAGTCTATCTAAAATGTGCCAAAAAAAAAAATTCAGTCCACATCCGTATTTGTCTCCAAATAGCGATTGTCGCATCATTATCGCATATAGTATGGCGGCTGACTCTTGTCTCTCGCTTTCGTAGACGTCGTGGTACGAGGCGCGCAGTTTTTGTCAACCGCGGCCCGAATACAGTTAATATGTTTTATACAGTTAATATTCATAACTGTTTAAAATTTTATAAATAAAATTGTGTAAGTTTTTAAATAATTAGCGGGCTACAATTTGTAATGAGTTAAGAAGCCCTGACTTTATCAACTCTCCGTGACAACTCACTGTTCAGATTCCTTTTTTCCACCATCATACCAAAAGAAGCCTTTGGGTATAACCGCTTTAGAAACTGTCCACCACGTTAGGGATACAGACGTGACATTGTATCTGTATCTGTATACGCACCAAACTAACTCCTTCGGCTGCTTTATGTACCCGGTGTCGATTTCGCAGTACTTGTTATTGAAACACGAAGATCCGATCCAGAGGAAGCCAGAGTCTGTGAACAGCGCGACGTGGCGGCCATTTTGTGACGGCACTATGGTCAGAATCTGGGTGTATGGATTTGTGATATCAGGTGTCTGAAAATAAAAGTAAAAAACTGCTTACTCTGGAATGTGTCAATGATTGGTTGAACCATTATAACCATCAATTTTAGTCCAAAAGATTGTTTAAATTAAATTTAAGGGTAAAACAGTTAGCTTATCCTTATATTAGCAGAATTAAATTGACGCAGCTCTCTACATTCATCAGCGGACGACGTTTAAGCGTTAGCATTCCAAAGCGTGTGTAATGCCATCTTATATTACAGTAGATTTGAGTATGCAACTTTGAAACGATACATACGGACTGTCGAACATGTAAATCCCTTGAACAATGACCACTCTAATGTTACATTGAAACGACACACAAGCTGTTGCTCCGGTGCTCCCGTTGCACAGGCTTGTTAAAGTATCCCTAAACCACAGTGGTGTGTTCCCCCCCCCCCCTCGTCACTACAGACTAGAATAATTAATAATACGTTCTACTCTAATCAAGCGTTAAGGCCGCCGTCGGGCCCCCCAACATGATTAATCCGATCTTGGGGGCCTTCAGCCATGCAAGGGGCCTAAAGGCCCCGCCATGCTATCCGCCATATATATATAAATCAGCCCCGGGGTCATTCATATTTTCTTCATTTACGTTAACAACAGTTAGAGTAATTACCACGAGTACAGCCCTGGTCTCACCGAGCTGGCACCGGAACACTTCCTTGTTTCGGCACACAAGGAAGCTGATGACGAACGACGTGCGCATCCACGTGCTCAGGACGCACCAACAAGTGATCGGCTCATTGGCTCCTGGGTATAAAAAACAACACAAGTTATTAACAAACTAGTCATACATCATACATACAAAAGCTTCTTGACTTATTTGATCTTAATTAATAATGATCCTTTGTATTTGTTGCCTTGACTGACTTTGGAGCAGATTTCAATGTAGATTTCTTAAATCTAAATCTAAAATTTGAGATTTGAGTAATGTCAAGATACTGCTATGATTTATCAAATTAAATAAAATCATTTTATTTCAGATATCAAAATGTGAAAAGTCAGTGGCAAAAGTATGTAACTAAATATACGCATTAGGAAACTCTTTTGTTTGATTCTATACTTTTACTGCTGATTGTACATTGTAGGCCCATATTAATATATACCATAAAGTCTATCACACATAATATTTAATTATACAACTTAATTCGGCACATGTTGAAGCTGCAACGTGTTGTGCGATATCGGGGTTTCAGGTATCGGTCCGCAAAAACGACGACTAGGTATTGTATATCGTCTATATACATATTGGCCGAACTTTGTGGTAACACTGTTCAGTCAATATATGCATTTATGCTAGTTTTAATTTCATGTTGCTTACTTGGAATGTCTGGAAGAGATCTGACTTTAGGTTCGGCCACATTGTTGATCACAAACATTCGGTTGGTGGTGGTCATCACAGCCAGACCTACGTGAGGATTTGTGAACAGCTGTGCTTTAGCCACCTGGAAATTACAAGTTATTTATAAAACAGTAGATGCTATCACACTTCTGAATTTAATTTATCAATCAACAAATGAGACAAGAACAGATACAGAATATTAAAATTTTGCAAATGAATTCATACATCTTAATAGTTTGTTGCATAATGTTTTGAACAACTGTCGGAAATCTCATACTGTTGTCACAGAGTTAGTAGTCAGGATAGCCCCAGTGATGGGACAGAGCCGTAGTTGATTAGCATAGGTTGAGTTGCAAAGTAAGTTGATATTGCTGAGTTGATGAAAGCTTTATATTTTTATCAATTAAGCCACTCTGTGGTTAACACTTAAAAAATTTCGTGCCCATTTCGTGAGCGTCGGATATTTCCAACAAAAAAACCACTTCTCATATTGCACATAACCTAAGTATCCTCATCCCTTTTTGGTTGTAGGTATTTATTTTCGATTCACTATGCCTCACGCTGGCACGAAATCTGATATAAAGTCTCGCGGTGAAAGGGTTAACTAGTTATGGACTTTGCCGTCGGTTCAGTCCGAAGAGACATTTTACCTTGGTATCTCTAACTTCCTGCCCCAAATTGAAGGTCTTCTGGTAGGCTCCAAACATGTCATAGATGAGGACATCTCCACTTTCCTGTATACATAGCAGCTGCTCACTGTCTGACCAGCCCATGTGTACCAAGACTCCACTATTCCACTGAAATTTGATAAAATATACTAAATATGCATTGATATCTTTTATTGGCCGTGTGGTGTCAGCAGAGTAGAATATGATTTCTTACTACCCCTTTACTCTCCAACAAATGTCGTAAGAAATCTTGCAATCACCAAGTCATCTGCTCAGAGTGGAGACTATGGGCAAGTCCTTCCATTATTGGGAGATGCTATTGGCCTACTATTTAGTTACATTGATCACTTAACCGAAGATGCAGAAAACCTGAAGTAGATATAAGGAATTCTTAGAACTTTCAAATAAAGACTGAATAGGGTAAACTTCCAGTCATTGGATGCTAAGAGTCATTGGACAGAACACAATAAAACCATATTCATTAAGGAACACTGCAGCTATAGAGTATAAAAAGACATCAGCTGCAGTACACAACACAATAAAACTTCAATAACTGTCAATGACTGTTAGCGTTCAATGACTCGAAGTTTACCTACTTAAATACGAAATATCCAGAAAGCATTCATAAAAAAAGGAATGACTTTAGATAAAGTAATGACGACCTCCGTGGTGTAGTGGTCACCATGTTAGTCCGCCACCCAGAGGTTCTGGGTTTGATCCCCGGTCAGGGCAAGTTGGGAAATGGGCTTTTTCAAATTGTCCTGGTTCTTGGGTGTTTATCTATATATGTATTTGTTATAAAGTATAGTATCGTTGAGTTAGTATCCCATCCCAGTCTTGAACTTACTTTGGGGCTAGCTCAATCAGTGTAATTTGTCCCTATATATATATTTATTTATTTATAAGAAAGAGATACTTAAATGGAATGGAGTTCCTGCAAACTAGAAACTACTATCATAGTAATGAACATAATTAATAATTACCAGGATCTTAGAAATGATACTTCCAACACAGTTGTATATGGTTATGACAGGCTTTGCAGTAGTCACGATGCGAACAAACTGCTTCCTGTCACGGACCATAGCTATTGGTCCGCCATATGGGGCTCCGGCAACAACCATGTTTTCTAGGCCTTCATCCATCGCCCATTCCATAGTGTACAGGTCAAATTTCCTGTAAGAAAGAAATACTATTAGCAATTAAAATAGTAAATTGAACTTGAAAACAGATTATAAATATTAACTACATAGTTGCACACAAAGAATTATACATCACTAATCTACATACTTATACATAGTTTGCTATAAGCTGCTAGGTGGCTGCTTCAGTGACCAAGGTTGCATCTATGGCCACAACTGGTCTGGTCTTGTTTATTTAGAGCAAGAGATGTCTTGATTTGTTTGTAAATCTGATAAAATTAAAGAGGGATGAAGCAAATTTCGAGCAGAAGGGCAATGCAATGGAGACTTTGTCAAAATGCAAACCTGTAATAGGAGTCCAGTTGAAACCAATCTGCAGTTACCAGCGCCGACATGATGTGTTTTTATATTAATTTTCACAAATAGTCCCAAAGTTGATAAGAATCAGTATTTTCCTCCCACACTTGGTTACTTCTAAAATTCTGAAGTATTACTAGTGGAATCCATGTAGTTTTACAATTAGTATATTTCATCAATTATGTAACGAACCCCGACACTTTGTGTAACTTGTTTTAATAATAATAAATAAAATTCATGAAAATCAACAACACCACAACAAACACAAAGCACAAAATTAAAAATACGTCAATGTCATGTCAGATTGAGTCAGATAATCGACGTTGACAGTAGTTGACTGACAGGTACATTCCGATCGACGTAAATCGTAAATCGACGTAATAAATAACCAAACAAATTTTTTTTACTCTTTTTACATACCTATAATTGAAAGCCTACATGACATGTGACTGACCGCAAAAAAGGAGTGTAACATTTCGGGATAAAGACCCTCAAATATTATACTCCTTTTTTTAAAAAGTTATAGGTAGCTGTATGAATGAATTTTAGTAGACCACATACAGGAGGTTGGCGTCAATAATGTCATATTTTTATTAGAAAAAGTGAAAAAAGAACTAACCTGCCGATTGATTTATTTTTGGTTATAAACGGTTTATGGTACACTCATGAACCAGGGTTTCAAATATTTGTACTTAATTAAAAGGGATATTGTATAACGAAATTACGAAACCCATTGCATAATGATATGATAACACAGACCACATAACCTAAAGACCACGCTTTCATGGACTTTATTACTAAAACGAAATCGCCAAAAGTTGGCGGGGTGCGGGGCAAGGTCCGATAGTTTTCATTGGCTCGCTCAAGGTCACGCCTAGATTGACGATAGCAGGTACATATCACCGGTAACTCCATAGTGATGGTGACTTTGTCTTGCTATCGATAAACACCGTTGAGTTTACGATAAAATGAAAAAAATAAAAATAAATGTTTATTTCTATTATATAGTAACATCATCAGCAAAAAAATAAGGTCGATGCACAAATACTAATTCTTGTTATAATATAATTAAAACACACGTGAAATAAAGTTATTGCAATCGTCTAAACACGGTTTGTGATTTATTTAACATAATCTTCATAGGTTTACCTATACGAAGTTCTGACGGACTAAATAAACTCACATTATATTTATCGGCAAGCGCACAGCGACAGACAACCTCAGCAAGGTTGCAAGAAAATTATGGATGCAAGCCGCTTCCAATCGATCGTTTTCAAAATACTTTGGGAAAACCTATGTCTAGCAGTGGACTTCCTATGGCTGATGTGATGATGATATATACTATGCATAAAAATATACAAAACTACATACTTTTTTAATAGGGCGGTCTTGTACACTTGTTGTCTTGTTTGTAGGTTGAGTAGTCTGTGAATGATAATGATCAAATGAATTGTTTGCTTTCCTACGTACCGCATTGTTCATTTTTAAAGAGAATATAAATATTCTGTGAATATTTCAAGCGTTATTAATATCGAGCAAATAAATAACGTTTGTTGTATGGGAGCCCCCCTTAAATATATATTTTATTCTGTTTTTATTATTTGTTGTTATAGCGGCAACAGAAATACGTAATCGGTTAAAATTTTACCAGTATAGCTAGCACGGTTCATGAGATACAGCCTGGTGGTGACAGACAGACAGACGGACGGGCGGACGTTTTTACCCTTTGAGTATGGAACCATATAAACCCCCGACGACACCATTTAGTGATGAGTGGCGTAAACATTTCCAATCGATTTTATGTGGGATTGAGTGCCATCTATTATTTGCCAAGTAAATAAAAAACCCCGAATTTCAAGCGTTAACGCTTGAAATTGATATTTAAATGGCTGAACCAATTTTTATCAAACATAGCTAAGAACCATCGCAAGGGAACTTGCTTTCACGTAAAAAAAGAAGCATCGAAATCCGTCCATCCGTTCGAGAGCTACGAATGCTACGATGCCACAGCAGACACACAAACCGACGGACAGAAATTAGCGTCAAACTTATAAAACCTCTCTTTTTTTTCAGCGTCGAAAAATCATGCGCATAATAAATTTCAAGGTATGAAATTTATTATGCGCATGATTTGTTTTGTAAACTAAATGTCACCTACCTACCATACCACATCCACCATACCACATCCACCATACCACATCCACAAGTGTTGTAGTGTGATATTTATGCATACTTCTTTGCTAGGGCTCCGTACAAAAAATTAAAAAACGGAACCCTTATAGGATCACTTGTGCGTCTGTCTGTCCGTCTGTCACAGCCAATTTGCTCCAAATCTACTAGACCAAATCAGGTGAAATTTGGTAGGATGGTGTAATCCTATAACCCAAATACAGATGTGAAAAGTATTTTTTTTTAAATAACGGTTAATTTCGAGTTACAAATTAGGAAATTAAAAAAGAAGTTTTACAAACCTTTCTGTGTCATATATCAAATGAAAAAGCTCGTTATGAGGATCTCGAATATATTTTTGTTATTATTGTAAAATAAAAAGTTTTGATTTTATTCATGAAAGAAGACAAAAAATGACCATTTCCCTGATCTCCGAAACTACTGAGCCTAAAATTTGAAAAAAAAAATATTATTCAAGTTCATTGCTTGTAGATAACGGGAAAAATAATATAAGAATTATACAATTGAAAAGAAAGTGGTAAACTTAATATAATACGTTCACTTTCGACCATGGATGGAAAATAGTTATTAGTTCTTCACAAAGAAATAGTAGTAAATTCAAAATTCACATTCAGTAAGCGTACCTATTGTTAAACATACCTACTACGAATAAATAAATACATTTAACTTTGGCATTGATCGGAACCCTCTCCACGCGAGTTTAACTCGCACTTGGCCGGGTTTTTAATATACCTACACTACATATTAATTTTACTCTACTATATACTTAGATAGGTATTTAGTTACGCTTAGTGTGGAGAAAACGTAAAGATTTTCTCTGTTGTACAAAACTGAGATATCATGCAGTAATTAAATACTCCACGGTCTACGTAACGACTAACAAGTACCTACTTAGAATATATAGATAATCTAAAGTAAGAAAATACTATAAGATATGGTGTAATATTAGATGCATTTGTGCAAAAATGTCAGATCTTAATACTAATTGAACTAGTAAAATCGTTCCTATTTTACTGCATGACATCTACAGCTGGACATAGGCGACCAACATCGAGCATTCTAGCAATCTTGGTCAGGTCGTCAGGCAGGCCACTTTTGGTACAGAAATTGGCTTTGTAAGCAAGTATTAGGTACTGGGTACACTGCTGATTTTATATGCTTGTTGGTTACGTGTGTGTTTTTAAAGCCTGTCCAAATAAATAGATTTTTAATACCAAAGAGTCGGTTTGTTATTTGTAATCAATCAGAATGTTGTAACATTGTAACTCAAGCAATATAGATAGTGTAGGTGCTTTTAAAAATATGCGATCCAAGTCATCCAGGTGACAGGTCTCTTGATACAGGATCAGGAATGACCTAATCGCCACATAATAGCAAGGGCTTAGGTGATAACGAGAATCAGCATTGGCAGGTTAGTTAATCGCCTATCTTTAAGCTGCACAACTGGTTCTGTCAACGTTCAAGAAAATGAATAAAACAAAAAATATCTGATCTCCACCACTCAAGCTTATTTGCCATATATTTTGCTACGGCCTTCAGTAGGTACTAAAGCAGTTAACAGAAACGAGATCCTAAGGTCACAAATCGTAGAGCACAAAGTCACAAAGTACTTATGCGTTACATAAGTATATTTTATGGGCTAAGAATATCCACATAATATTCGCTTGGATGACTTCAAGCCACCAGTTTCTCACGCCTGGTCTCCTGCCAGTCGACTATTAAGTAGTGTAAGGAATTTTGCATCCATAATGACATGTAGCCGTCTCTTTCTCCCGATATGTCGTCAAGCGTGAAAGAAAGAAAACCGCGAAAGCGTGGCTACCATTATTTCCACTAATTGCTTACTCGCAAGATAAATAATTCGATGTCCGTATGTTGCTTTCTGTTTTGATCAGCCCGTGCTAAATTTGTAATCGGAGGTGGTGTGAGCCTCTCATAATCAGTAAAGCTTTTGTTGCAAACCGAACTCTATGTATATAGATACTCCAACAGCTGTTACGCTTGATGTGTAGACGACTGTATTGGTCATGTCATGGCTTGGAAATACAGGGCCGAAATTATGTATACAATTGTGGAGTATGACACCCTGGGGACTTGACCTGTGGACTTGATCTTCCTTGAATAATACTTTTCCTTTTGACAAGCATGGATATTATGCTGTTTATTATTTATGAAGTTTATCATTTGACAGATATACTTAGACGGAGGTATATAGCTATGTACATTATACATGAGAGAATTAATTTCATACCTTTAAGTTCTTGCAATAACATATGTACTCGTTTGTGACATTTATATAGGTACATCATACATACTTAGGACATACCCATTTAACACCTTACCTGTTACTGGGAGGAATTCCTCCCAGGTCAAATATTTATCTATTGTTTTATTTATAGGGACAGGTAAAGGGTTATATAGGTACATCATATACATGCAAAATAGGTAAAATCCATCTTGGTACCTATATAATTTGTTAAATTGTAATTAAAAGGAATTCGAAGACACTTGTCTTCGAATACCTTTAAATTAAAATTAAATATCTAATAAATAAATATGTAAAAGCACAGAAGAATTGTAATGTACTTAATATGTAGGAATCTGAAGGTTTCTCTTCCTACACAAAGATTTCCGATTCGTGACGTAGCAAAGCTCCTTTTTTAATTTCGTCGCCACCTCCGTTTCAAATCAAAACGTCAACAGGAGAAATATTGTCCCTTGATGACTCGAATCAAGAAAGAAACCAAAATAAGTTGAGCCATCAATCTTTCGTGACAGTTCTACAAAAAATAATACTACTGCGAGACTATTATATCCTTCTTTTATATTAAATAAAAGGTGTCAGAGGCACCCGTGCCGCCAAATCCATCACTGCTGACGTAGAAGAAGAAATAAGCAACAATAACACAAACTTTTTAACTTTTTGCGTGTGTAAGTAGCGTTCATATTTTGATTGAGGATCTAACAAGTTGTGGAGTTTAATAAAGAATTCTGGGAATTCAGCAGCTTTCAGTAAACTTCAGCAAGTGCCTGAACTACGCAATGGTTCTTTCCCTCTTTCAGTAAAACTTTTCAATTATTAAAAGGTTTTTTTTTTTTGACCAATTTTTAGTTTATTTCTGGTTCTTCTCAGTAGTAGTCGTACCGAAACGCTAGTAAGAGGAGCTCGGTGGCCCGGCGGGAGTATAGAAAGTAATTCGCATGTAAAGCGTACACGGGCATGGTCGGCACCTGGATGGATGACCACGAGTGGCATAAGAAAACATTGAGCTCCTTCACGCTTCGTTAGGCACTTATAAGCCCTTAGTCCTGGCTGTCATTGTCTTACATCAGTGTTGGTCATTTACAAACACGAAAAACAAAAAGAAAACAGCAAGTAAGCAGATACTTAAAAAATTATATGATGTGAGAAGAATTTGCTACTTAACTACAAGGTTGCATTATCACGTCTTTATCCCTTTAGGAGTAGATACTATAGATAGATCCAAGGTTTGATAGATATCAAGACTACATACATTAGTTTAAAAAAAATAGAAATTAGAAATGCTATGGCTAATGAATGAGGTATCTCGTGAAACATAACATTGCGGAGTTTACAGTAAGTGATCTCGAGAGATTTTTGACAAACTTGTGAAGACATTTGATTGAGTGTTTAGCGAGGCAAGTTTTGATGAGCCTCACATCATGATTAGGAAGATAATTATTATAATGATCGATGCAGTTACTAAATAAGCCACTGAGTTAAAGACTATTTAAAGTCTTCTTTCTTCGATCTTTGATATACCAATTAAAAGATTAAAAGTCAGAAATCAAAAGATTTTGAAAGAACTCTTTGTTTTCTCCATTAACATAAAATAGCTCTTAATTAGGCGGTTATATAACACGTTTATTTCATTTTTAGTTTATTTTAATTTAACCCTAGGTATTTATGTAAAGAGCGAAGCCATAGAGTTTCTTCAAAAGATGAAAGAAAAAGGACTGTAAATCGGATAACGAAACCATAAAAGTAGATAAGATGATAACCCAACTCTAATATCCAAAGTAATTATTAGATATAAATAAAAAATAAAATAATAAAGAATGAAGCTTTTCATTCTTTCTTTCCTTTCTTATAATAAGGGTGAGCTAAAAAAATTTTGCCACATTTCTTAAGCTCACAGATATTTTCACTAAGCTTAGGGAAAACAGGTAAAATGTTTATTCATACATACATGAAAGCACTGTGTAATATCGAAACGATTAGGATCTGTCAGACATTTCCAGACTATAAAATATTCCTTTGAGCTTTAATATGAAAAGGTAATAAAATTTCCATTTCAGTCAGTGTTATTCTTATAAAACAATAACCACCTCAGTTATTCCAACATTTCCAACCTAGTCAGAGCGGAGTGGTGAAAATTTCGTCGGTACTGTTACTTTATAAGAGATCCGGAAAGAAAATAAGATTAAGGGGAACCTTTGAGAGTTTTGTGTGGAGCATTCGTAAGGGCCCTTGGGAGCAGCAGTCTCGTTAACTCACAACTTTAGAGACATGGGAGGCTTGTTAGGTACTGCTGATAAATCCATATTGAAGTTACGGAGGCCTAATATTTGTATCCGTTTGTACCGTCTTGTATTTAATAAAGGTACTGTCTATAGGTAATATTCCAATAGGCGATTTTATTAAAATAATTTTGGAAAATTGTATTAGATATAGGTATCTTTCAAATATAAAGCCAAAATTCCGGCCTATAACGTGCGTTAAAATTATTTTTAGGTACCGTAGGAGTAGTTTTTATTGGATTAGTCCTGTATTAGTTATTAATTATGCATATGTCTTTAGAAAAACAAATTGTCGCGGGAACTCTTACCACATTCTATTGGCAAAAGCTGCTTTTTTATCGCATAAGAAAAAATATCAGCTAATGATACGAAGTGACTGCTTTATAAATAGACGCTGTGAACAGATAATACACCATGAATCCACCAACAAAAAAGATCACAATGACTTTTACCGTTGTGCATTTTTTGCGACTAACATGTCACTTTTAGGCCTTACCGTGGTTCAAGGTTCGCATTTAATGCCACAATTCCGAAAGCAATTGTTAGATCTGTGCCAACAATAACAAAGGAGAGTCATGACATCGATATTAAGTAACAAAATAACTTGGAAATGTCAGAGCCGGCAAGGCTGGTCTAGTTCGGGCTCTCTCCCTCTCCGCGGTTGCAACGGTACCGCTCGCGTCTCGGCACCGGCGCCCGCGCAGTCGCTCCAACTGCTGAGGTCTCTGCCCTCCTCCGGACAACGCGCACGGAGCACGCGTCACTGCGCCCGCGCACACAACATTCCTCAACACAAAAACTTCGATTTCCTCCAACTTGCAACCCTCGAATTTCTTAATCGCGATAACTCCAGAGAATCTCAGAACTTTAAATGTGTCCCATTACGGCACGCAGCGGTGTGTAAGGAAACTTTTATCAATACAGCCTTTTACAAGCTCCCAAGTTTTCAGGAGTTAAATGTGATTTGTGAAATGTGCCGAATTATGGAGATTTTATGTTTGCATATCGACGAGGTGATTTTTTGTCGTGCTTGAGCGCTAAGTGGAAGTTTGTGTGAATTATTAAGAGAAACACTTCGCTGGAAGGTTCAAAGGTAAGGAAACCAACGTTTTGAATTTTAAACAGCCTCTTTTCAATATGACTAAACGTTTCAGGTTCTCGTTAAAGTGTATTTAATCCTACTTCTTACGAATGAACCTAGGTTGTTTTTTTTTGTATAACATTACCTTTCAGAACTAGGCAGTGAAGAAGAAAAGCTTTTATCTGAAAAACCCAAATGGAGTTAAAAGCGTTTGGTTTTTATATTATTTACTTATTTTATAAAATAACTAGCTGGGCGACCGACTATAGGTATATATACAAGAATTCCTCGTTTAAAGTATAGGACGAGTTGGGGGAAAATTATGTTTTTAGCCTCGTCTCTCCTAAATATCGAGTTGCATCAAAATCGTTAGAGTCGTTTCGTCGTAGGTATATTTTAACTTAGGTATTTATGAATAACCTAGCTAACAATGTTTCCTTACAATGGAGCTCTATATCTATTAGGAAATTTGTTCCTTGCATCACTAGTCACTATCATTTCGGAACACGGTGAGTGGACTTACTTAAACCAAATTGCATTATACCTACTTAAATAGGCTTTACATCTAAAGTTATGTCAAAAACGATCTGTGATAACCAAATAAAGATGAATTCACATTGATTAAGATATTTTTAAAACTATTAAATTCAAATACTTCCACACTTCTAGAAACAATTGTTCTTATAATTGATATTGTTATAGCACAAATTTAGGGCACATAGGAGTACAGCTAGTGAGATGGCTTTGTATTTATACCTACCTATTTCATTCTCGCATCTTAATAAAAATAAAAACTATGTATTTGTCTTCAAAATTTATGATAATAAACATGTGATGTCAATGACGAATTTAACAAAACAATTAATATGAGTACCTAATAAAGAGATTGATGACATCCGGGGCGTAGTGGTCACCATGCTAGTCCGCCATCTAAAGGTTCCGGGTTCGATCCCCGGTCAGGGCAAGTAGGGAAATGGCCTTTTTCAAATTGTCCTAGGTCTTGGGTGTTTATCTATACTTATATGTATTTGTTATAAAGTATAGTATCGTTGAGTTAGTATCCCATAACATAAGTCTCAAACTCACTTTGGGGCTAGCGTAATTTGAAAGTGTAATTTGTCCCTATCTCAGAGTCTCTTAGTACTTATTTCAATTTTTGGATGTCTAATTATCCGAAAAGCCTTTACTAACTTGGTTAGATAACCAGCCAAGGTTCATTGTTTAGATAAGCATCTAACAAGCATACCAGAAAGGCAAAAAGGTTGTCTCGCACACTTATAAGGCCAACACTTGTTTAATTTGTTACATCAAAAGTTACGATGTAAGATATTCGACGAAAGAAACTACATATTATGTATTATGCATTCGTTTATCAGTGTAGATCAGAGGTTCCCAAACTTATTTTGTCAAACGCCCACGTTAAAAAATCAGTTATTTTGTAGCGCCCCCCATTTTTTTCACCATAAAAACCTGAATCACATATTTGTCTTGCCTGTAGTTTAATTCAACCTATATTCTAAACTAGACTTTTTTACAAGAGAGAGCAATAATAATACATACACCAGTACATTAGAGTATCTTTTATAAAAAATAACAATAATCAACATTGTTAATTTTAAATAAAAAATAGCAATAATAATACAATTTTACAATAATAAAGAGTATCGGAAGTGGGGACCTCACCTGCGAAACTTTAAAACACGAAATTTTTTCAGTGTTTGATTCCTTTAACGATATAAATAGCGTTGTGAACGCATTTAAAATAATAAATATTAATTACATTTTTTAGTTTATATTTGAACAATAAAAAAGGATATAAATATGAACTAATAAACGGATGTTGTGTAGTAAGAGGATTTTAATTTCAGTTAATTTTAAAATATGAAATAGCTGAAGTTATAAATCACTCATTGCTTAAATTACATCAGCGCCCCCCAACTTTATTCTGGGCCCGTTACCTACCCCCTTAAAGCCTCCAGCGCCCACAAGGGGGCGTTATCGCCCACTTTGGGAAAGACTGGTGTAGATAGATAAAATATTTATTCGAAGGACAAAAAACCATAATCACATGAAAAAAATATAAAAAGTACAAATAAAATTCAGTGAGGTATTTATCACACAAAATGGTCTTCAACTCAGCATGTGCTAGGTTTTGGGTTAGCAAAGCCCCAGCGCTGGTTATCCGTTGGAGCCATAACTGGTGCTTTCAGGGACATTCGCACGTCTAGTGTACGTAGTACTGTATGTTCATAAAGATGTAGTTACCTATATGAAATAGTTTTCTTAGTATGAAAAGTTTCATATTAAATAGTTCTAAGTTAGAACTATTTAATATGTTTTAAGGCGTCGCCTAGATATAAGCAAAAGCATTCCAGAAATATTGCCATGTACATTGATTATAATTATTATTTGAAATGTTATATTGACATGGAAATATATGAAATACTTATTGAATTCCGATTTTGTAAGACTCATCATCTCAATACGCGATATGAACAGGTTGATATATGTAACTATTTAAGTAAATGGTAAGCTGTTGAAATGAAAAAAGTTACAAGACAATCTCATTTTTTATTTTATAAGGAACACATAAATCAGGGCCAGGCCTAGTCCAGCAGTGGACTTCCTGTGGCTGATATGTTGAAGATGATGATATAAATCAGGTCCTATAAACTGTTTTTTTTTTCATCCTAATCTAACATTAACTCCGTAAGCTTATATTATTCTTCTTTTTGTCTTCATGTCATTAAAGAGCTTTTTTTTTTCGGTGGAGTTAAGTGCAGATGCCTCCCTTCCTCCTTCCTTCCTTCATTCTCTCTGCCATCTGTTTAATGTCCTAGAAACCATTAAAAACAGTAAGAAAATAAAGGGAGAAAAGGAACACCGAGTAAGCTTATGCTATCCGTCCGCTTCAGTTATACAATATGTTCCAAAAATCCTGCCCGATCCTTGTAGGAGCAACTCAGACAATCAATATGATCAAATTTTCCTATGGGACCAATGCTTGAAACTCGAAAAAAAATCGACATTTTCATACAAAAGTGTTCGGCCGGCACGGCAATTTGTAACATACGGAAATTCTGTACTTATTTAATAACATATGTATTGATGTGAGAATATACTTCCTATAATACTTAAATCATGTTTTATGCAATAGACTGCTGTGGTGCAGTGGTCGCCTCCTATTATGTAGCCTCACAGTCCATTAGCTATGCTATAGAAGCCGCATTTCATCAATGCAAAGGTAAAAGGCCCTCCTTCTGCAAGGCGGCCATTCGACACGCTTCTAAAGTTGCTGGCGCATTGCAGCTGCTTGACAATGCTTTACAGAGATAAGACCGTGGAAAATATTGCTATTTTTATTATTTTGAGATTTCATTATAGTCCATAATTTGTGTTGAAATACGGTACAGTCTGAAACAAATCAAGAAAAAAAAACGATCTATATAGTTTGGAAGATTCTTAAAAAACGCATGTTTTACATTTATGAGGTATTTAGTTACATAGAAGATGTAGTTTGCTTGTATAAGAGTGTAACTCAATTTTATAACCATGCACTTAAAAATACGTGTTGTATAAATTTGAATAATTAAATGCATAAAATAAAGCACTAGTATACCTACATGCTTTTAAAACAGAGACGTTACTTTATTTCATAAGTTAAGGGGATACCTAAGTTTTCTGGGATCCAGTGCTGCCCCCATTTGAAATAAATTATTTGAAATTGAAATAAATTATAAACTGAAGACAAAATTTTAAATGATATCTCGGTTTCCTTTCAAATGATTTATTTCAAATAGGGACAGCACTGGACCCCGGAAAATTTAGGTAGCTCCTAAAAAGCTTATTGCATAAATATGAGTAGGTATTAAATAGATGGAATTAAGTAGTAGCTGCTTTGTGTAAGAGAGATGTAGGTACCTTACTAGATTTCATAACGACTCATAAATAACTAGGTAGGTTCCTAGGTAATTATTATTATGTACCTTTGCCTAAATAGTAGTTTAATAAATTAACTTAAATATAATTTTCTTATTTTGTTCTTGATTTCATATTGTATTGTTATTTTGTGATTATAATTAATTTGTAGAGTCAACGCGTTGTAAAACGCTATGTCCAGAATGGAAAGTCATATAGCTACTGCTATGTACAAAAACAATACCTCATTTATAACCTTCACGGTCGGATACCTCCAGTCGGTGTAGTTCCGTCAGATGGTGCGAGATGAAGCATTTCCTTATAGTATGGTCACACGAAGTTTGATTAACTGAAAACAAAAAAATATTTTTAACTACGCAGTGTTCTAGGTACCTAACTATAATGAGAACAATAAAACAGATAATAATTATATTTTTTTTGACAAAAATCTTTGGCATGTTTATTTTTATGCGAAAGAAGACAGAATCAACCACCATAGCAAGATTAGCCTCCCCGTGAAAAACGGCAGTCAGTACATACAAGTCTCGATCCATATTTCACTCACTCTTTTAATTCGTCCGTTATCTAAGTACATGAATGGAGAATTATCTTGACTCTCATACCAACTTTGAATATTTCAATAAAATATACTTACGGCGTTAAGTCCACGAGTTACAAAAAAAAACTGTGAACTAAAGCTCTAGTAACGAATGTTCAAATAATTTCCATACAACCTCTGCGCGTTTGCATAAATGTAGAACGAGAACGATGACCCAGTGCCGCTGAGTGATAAAGTCCTGTTAGGACAATATGTATTTAAAAATTAAGGTCGCATGTGTTTCATTATGAATAAGTGTAATAATTAGACAATTTAAATGATCAGTATATATAATTTGAAGTCAAGGGTCATAGTCATAAGTTCCACTTCTTTTTCATTTAACGAAAAGGCAAATAGCAAAGTATAAAAACCAAAAAATAAAAAAAAAACATTGAAACAATTTTAGTGGGTCCTCTAACAATGAAGTCAGGTCTACTTTCAGTGTGTATTTTTAATTTAGAATGAAGTTTGGTAAAAGTAGATTAAAACGCCGAGAATATGATAAATTCATAATACACAGAATGACTAAGAAAGTTTGTAAGAGTATGTGTGAACACGCACATATTTTTTTTATGAGAAAATTGTTGAATTTATCTCCATAATAGTGACATTAGACACAAAGTCGTAACGCCACGCCTCAGTAAAAGTGGTTTAATACAAGCAATAAGTGTTACCAGTCGTGTGGAGAGTTGAAATATTATAGGGTGTGAACACAGTGCTCACGTAGTTCAAGTAAATGGGCGAGCCGAGTGGCGTAGCAGTAATCATATGCTAGATGGTTTCAGCTGTAGCTGCAGTTTTTCAAAAACATATAGACTTTATTTTTATATCTGTTACGTGGCTCGTGATTATGAGAAATGTTATTTGTCTATTAAAGTTTGAAAATACGTCCCTATCTCAAAAGTAAGTCCGTTAGTCCCCTTGGACAGTTAACTGAACCAATGTGGACTTGGCTGAGGAGGAAAGTGACCGTAACCCAAGATCTTTGCTTTTACTAGCTTTCTTCATTAATTAAAAGACTTGATGCAATCTCATCCTCCATGAAATGAAGATATCATTTTTAAGGTCAATTTAATTTGCTATATATAGAGGTTAATAAAAGTAATTCAGGAGTGCTGCAAGAAGAATGAAATTAAGGTGAGATACCTTTTATTAGCACTTCAAATCCAACTTTAAATTTCTTTTGTAGACGCTCTTGCGTTCGAGTCGATTTCTTCTGAAAAATATATTATAAATATAACATGTCTAGTAAGGGACATGCGTGATAAATCGAACCACGGGCTATATTAGATTCAATAGAATAAAAATTAAAATAACAGTCAAAAAGCAAACAAAAAATTCAACATTGCCATACAAATTGCCAGGGCAGCTGCACGCGTTTGTATGAAAATGCCGATTTTCTGTTATTTTTATTTTAATATACTATAGTGATCTAGTACAGCCCGTGGTTCGATTTATTATGCATAATTAGGATGTTCCTTACTATTAATTTTGCGATTCCACCTCAATTAATCACACTATATATGATAATCCAAACAAACCTAAAGATCTTCGTCTTATAAGTATCCTACCCTATTTATCGAAGTTACTGGAAAGTGCAATGTACATACAACTGTCACTTTGTGGAATCTCATAATATCTTACTACTTTATCAATCTGGTTTTCGAAAGGGTATGGGTACCGTTACTGCACTGTTGGACGTCGTAGATAATACTCTGTCTGAACAAGATCAGGGAAATGGTACTTGTCTAGTATTGTTGGATTTTTCTCATGCTTTTGATACCATAATAATTCCACTACTACTTTCTAAGTTATCTTATTACGGTGTAGATGAAGATTCCTTAGCATGGTTTACTACTTATCTCCAAGATCGATCCCAGAGAGTCAAAATTACTAAGTATTTTCTGACATTAAATCTATAAATCGTGGAGTTCCACAGGGATCAATTGTTGGTCCTTTGTTTTTCATTATATACGGCGCAGATCTTGTCCGCTCTATTAAAAATTGCAAATACCATCTATATGCTGATGAGGTCCAGTTATAAATTTCAGCCAAGCCTTGAGGACTTTAAAAACGCAGAATCAAAGATAAATGAGGACTTAGAAGGTGTCGCCCAATGGGCAGAGAGATTTGGGCATGTACTTAACCCAGATAAATCTAAATTTATTATACTGGGTTAATATAAAACTCAAATTAAAAAGATCCTTAGTATAGATCCTAAAATTTAAGTCTGTAATAGAAGCATTGCACGTACAAAAGAAGCAAAAAATGTAGGAATACTTCTTGATAGCCAATTACGATTCGAAAAACACGTTGAAAGTTTGTTTAGGTCGTGTTTCTACCGCCTCAAAATGTTATATCGTATCCGGCATTTTCTGAGCGAGAAAAATCGAATAATGCTCTATGAATCTTTGATTCTGTCTCGTTTGAACTATGCAGATCTAATCTATGGACCTCGTTTGTTGTAAAAACGAGCCGTCTCGTCCAAAGGGTTCAAAATGTGTGCTGTCGTTTTTGCTACGTTATACCTCCTAGAAGTCGAATCACCCCTTACTAAAACGCAGCCTCAACTTTAAAACTTACTGCTCGAAGACACCTACACCTAGCATCTCTTCTTTTTGAGATAATTAAATTTAAAAAGCCCTTTTACCTGAACTCTAAACTAAATTTTTCGCCTTTTCACAACAGGTATGGCACTAGATCCAAGCGTGATATTTTAGCAGGTCATTAACATAAAACAGCAGCTTTTGCCGGCAGTTTCCGATATCTATCAACCAAATGTTGGAACAACATTCCTCCTCCGATAAGGTTGTTATCGTCCAAATATTCATTCAAGCGAAAATTTAAACAATTTTTTTGAATAAACAAATTGTAGGTCTACCACGAGGTTGGTCGGTAGCGGATTTTGCTGTGTAGAAGATCAGCTGTTCTGATAACACATGCCCACATACATACATAACACAAATACTGTCCACCACACATCAATCACACATTTCAATTACACATCACATCACTCATCTCAACACCATTTCACCAGCATTGTTTTTTTGTGCTTTTATAACTTTTTAGCTTGTATATAATTCTAATTTTATATGTTTTTTGTTTCATTATATTTGAATTGTTTTGTTATGTTTCGGCTACACTGTACTGTAAATTTATTATTATTTTTGGTACCAGAGTCGATCACTTCAGGTCATAGCAGAAAACCAGCGCTTTACTTGCATCTGTAAGTAAAGGTTTACGCTGAACTTTATGACTTTTTGAATTGCTGCTCACACAGACTATTGTTTTATATAATAATGTCTGTATTTTTATGTTTTTTTGTTTGTCTTAATGGCTTGCGTGTGTTTAGTTATATTCAATAAAGATTATTCTATTCTATTCTAAATAACTTAGTTGAATATGTAAAAGAGCTAAAGCTGGTTCTAGTAGTAAGTTTTATTACTCTTCCTTCTGACTCGTTAATCGATTAAAGTGATGATCGAGTGAGTTATCATCGCACATCTCATTTATTCCAATGAACCGGTCACAGACACCGTTAAAATTGATCGCACTTAGCGTAATTACACACATTCGAGTAGGAGGGCTGATTATAATATAAAAGTAGCTTTATGATATTGGCAATAGAGGTGAAAATTGTTTGATAAAGGTGCGATTATAGTACACGGGAAATATGCTGTAAGTAGGCCATAATGTAAGTTTACGTCTAAGTGGGTTATTAATGGTAATGTTAAAGAGTGAGCTTTTTAGGGCAAGCAGGTGCATTTGATGGTAATATAAAATACGTTAGAACCAGATATGAAGTGGTAGCTAAATACTTTTACGTGTATTAAGACTTGATTTAGTACGCTTACCATCGGACTAAGTATAAAGTTAATTGCCAAATATGGAATATGGTGCGGATGTAACTATTGCATAAAACAGTCCAGTCGTCAATCTAACACAAAAATGCGTAGGTGACTCATATGTTGCTATTATTATATTCTAAAACAGGTTTTGGTAAGTTCTATAAATATCACGTCTTTCTCCCTAAGTAGACAGAGCCCAGGCCGCAAGACCTACAGGCCACTTTTAGCGTGATGGTGGGCGAGAAGGTGGAAAATAGGAAATGAAAATAGTGATGCGTTGCTGACTGCATCACCTATTAATTCTACCGATCTGAATGGGAAGAGAAACAGCTGGAAAGTACGTACATCCTAAGATTTTTCTTTGCCAGACCAGACCATTGCTTACTTTTTTCATCAGCAGCCAAACGCACTGGTGTTTGTTTCAAACTCATAATTAATTATGTCTCTACGTCCGTAAGGAAATATAGTAGAACCGAGTACGATATTGTTTAACCTAATTTAAGTTGCAAGACTAATGACTGAAAATAGTTAACTGGAAGTGAAATTTGTTTGTTTGGGTGTTGTTGTTCAACTAATCTTGTTTAGTTCGTCTTCGTAAGTCAACAAAATGGCTAAGCTGCTGTCGACAGATTACAAACTTTGGAATCTGTTTTCTCTTAGCCCTGTTATAAACTGTGAAGTTGTTTTAATGTTTAATGAAAAGGTATCATTTTCCCTGAACACTTTTCCTTTTCAAAACAGTTTCATATTTACAAATTCTAATTTACCTTTATTATCATCATCTTCAATCTCCTCTCACAGGCCTACTGGAACAGATCTCTTTTGAGATTAGTAGTGCCTTTGTACAACTTTTATTTGATGTATTCTCTGTATAAATGTTCCGTGTACATAATTTGGTAAATAAATAAAATATCTAAATAAATCAATGTATTTAAAAACTATGTTCTGTCGGTGGAATATTTTCCGTGCCTCCCGCGATCTTCAGCCAAATGATTGACTTACCTATACGACACGAGTTTATTCTCTCTCTCTCTCTCTTTTCCCAGTTGCGTCCTCACCTGCAATGCTGAGAAGCCCGGGGTTCGCTTTCCGACTGTTTCTTCTCCACTCCGCATGGTTTTGAGCATTCTTGGTTGTAAGACGATTAGTATGCATATCATTCTTGACAACGTCAAGCCAGCACTTCTTGGGTCTACCTCAACTGCTGGGCCCCGACGCAGGCGGCATGGCTATACATTTGTTTCCCACGTAACCTGCCGGCTTCCGTAGGATGTGACCGTACCGATGGATTTGTAGACCTGTCCTTTCAACCTAACCGATTTTTTGGGGTCACAAATGACACCATTCACCTCCCAGCCACTTTGCCCATGCGGCAGATCCGGGCCTTGACGTCGGCATCTATGTCTCCGGACGCGTGAAGTACAGATCCCAAGTATTTAAACTGGTCCTTACGCTTGACCAAGTCGACACGTCTTTATTATCATAAGATATTTATAATAGTTGCTTTGTTTCGATTTTTCACGACTGTTCACGTCAAGTCCTCACTAAACAGCTAAGTCTTTTGCTGCTTTCTGGCGCTAGAACAGAAGAAGCGGCAAAAAACTGCACTGCAGCATTTTCTCTAAGGATGTCAAGTATTTAAAAAAAATATACATAGAGAGTGAAGTTAGGTGTCTAGTTTTTATTAAATATCTTTTTCTATTTTTAAACTCTGACGCAAAAAGAGGGTTATATTAGTTTGACGTGTCTGTGTATCTATGTGTCTGTCAGTATCATCGTAGCTCCTAACTGAATGAACGGCTTGTGATCACAACTTTTTTTACTTATATTTTAAATCTTTTCTTTTGATGCCTTTTTTTGTTTCAATGCTGACGTAATTGACGTGGTTCTTAGCTACAGTTGGGTCGGGGTAACTTAAAACTTTCAATTTTATTTCTTGTTAATACAAGCCTTTATTAAATAGCGGCCAACCCGTCTTACTTTTAATACAAGCGCTCGTACGTGATCATGGCATTGTAATTGATATTTCTTGAAAACTTTTGAACTAACAGGTATCCTGTTCGCTATTTCTAGGTTGCTTTCGAAATAAAAATAAAAATTTCAAAAAACAAATTCAACAGTATAAGCCTTCAAAAATTTGCTTCTTTTGCACAAATTTTAGCTGAAAGTCGAGTCATAAAGTACTCACAAATTCTAAACGTAAATAAAATATAAACGTAAATAAAATATTTCGATATAAATCTCGAAAATGAAATGAAAATTTTAAATAAAAATCATTTCTTTCCCACACTTGTAAGGCTTACTGGAAAACACGTATTACCTGGAACAAGTTTGATGAAATTTCTGCACCTTACGAATATTAACATATTTGTTCAATGATTAGTTAAAAATAATTCTTATTTCGTTCAATTGAATGCAAACCGAACCGTCAGGCCAGGCCCTATCTCTCTCTTTTGCTTTGCCTCTTTTTCTAGCATTGCCCTGGATAAAACAAAAAGCTTTTCAAACGATGCTCGCGTGACGATAGAGCGGCCGGGAAGGGCCCTCTTAACTTGCAATGTTTGTGGGACCAAAAGGTAGCCATAGGAATTCAACACAGATATATTTTAGTCTCACAAAAAAACAAAAAAAAAAATATTTCACTCCCACCCTTTTAGAACGACTTGCTGCTATTATATTATTCAAAGAGTAGTGGTCTTTCGAGTTAGAATACTGTATGTTCGACCATACTGCGATCAATCACTGTTCTATTCGGGATAGTGAAAATCTATAATTAAAATTACCACCAAGCTTTTACAAATTATGACTCAGGTTATATAAAGTTGTATTGACTTCAGCATTACGTATTTCTACTTTCTAAATCTTTGTAGTTAGATTGGCTACGCATGATTTGCAAACTGTGCGTGAACTAAGATTGTTAGCTGAACTATTCGATATTATGCAACTATAGAATTTTGGACTATTTATAGGGATGTCATTTTCCACATAATCTATGTATAATGATTTTTCAAAAGATTCTTGAAAAAAAGAGAAATAGAGAGAGGCACGAGCTTGATGCTTATTGCAAGCATTGGACCTCGTAGGCTCTCGGTTGAGAGATTTGGTGTGGTGACATTGCAGGGCAAGGGCCTAGTTCTTTTTTAAAAGTAAGTGTAGGCAATATACTGACTATACTTATTGTTAAAGAGGAGGCCTTTGCCATTTTTAATACCTATAGTCAGACTACATAACAGATCTGACAAGATATACGTTTCATTTGATACCAAACCCGAAGTCGAAACCAAAGAGCAAAAAAAAATTTTTACGTCCTATTACTTTGGTCGAACCATTTATTTTGACACGTACTTTTTTTTATAAGTACACATACACCATTAAAAAAAATAGGTCTATGGCATACGCACTGTAGCCCATGTCACCCGGATAATAATAACGAATCGATTGATATATCATTTGTTACATTTGAATAAGCGGTTCGGATGATAATAAATTAATACAATATTATGTAACAAAAACCCTGTCCGATCCTTGTAGGACTTACTCAGATCGTCAATATGAACAACTTTTCCTATAGGACCTGCTTAAAACTCGAAAAAAATCGACATTTTCATATAAAAGTGTTCGGCCGGCCCGGCAATTTTTGTGGAAATGACGATTTTTTCTCGAGTTTCAAGCTTTGGTTAATAGGAAATGTTCATATTGACGGTCTGAGTTGCTCCTACAAGAATCGGACAGGGTTTTTGTTACATATTGTATATAGGGACAAATAATACTGATTGAGCTAGCCCCAAAGTAGGTTCGAGACTGTGTTATGGGATACTAACTCAACGATACTATATTTTATAACAAATACATATATAGATAAACATCTAAGACTGTATTTACATTTTAGAAGCATGTAAATTTGTACGCAAATATCCCCAGTTTTACACAAAAATTGTAGACTTACCAAGACGATATCCCACACGACAAAAAAATAAACTAGTGACACCCGCTTCCAAGCTAGAACTTTTTAAGTCTGGCCCGCGCTATGACGATAAAAATTTATAATGCCCTACCCGACAGCCTAAGAAATGAAAAAAAAGTTCCTTATTTATAAAAAAAATTGAAATTAATTCTAGTAAATAAACGTATTACAAACTAGACGAGTATTTTAACGATAAATTTTTTAATTAAAATTGACAATTCAAAAATTCCTACTTAACAAATAAACTTTGACATCACATTTAAACTTATAACTTAAAAATAATTTACAAATAATAAATATCCCGCAATCTTGCTAATAAATACTAAAAATAATAATAATATACTTATACTATTAAATAATATTTTGTAAACATTTATATTTATAAGTTAACTGCATCTGTCGCTTGCCGTTCCACTTTTTGTTTTGCGATACCCGACAGGGTTCATAGTGTACCTATTATAGAAGACAGTGTCTTTTAATAGTTAGAACTGTTGTACTTTATGAAATGCAATAAATGATTTAAATTGAATTGAATTGAAAGACCCAGGACAATTTCAAAAAGGCTATTTTCGACTTAGCCCTGACTGGGGATCGAACCCGAGACCTCTGGGTGGCTCAGATGTTACGGTGAAACACACATAGATATCCACATACATACATACTTACATACATAGACTGCTAACCTTTTCTCTGGGATTTGCCGTGGTCGGGTAAAAATAGGAATACCTACCTAGACAGTGGAAAAGTTGATCATATGTATTGTCCGTCTGAGAAGTGTCTATCTTACATTTATACCCGATATGAGTCTTTTATGTAGACTGCTAAAATCCTATTTTTCCATAAATCTTGGACTTTGTTTGAGTGACGTAAAAACCATCTTGGTTTTTGTTTAATTTGAAGCAGGTTTGAGCCGCCGCAAATTAGGGCTCAAGAAAATCTCTATTAGCCTTACGAGCCAGTGTTTTCGCCAAGTTTGTCATTCGTAAGTTCTTGGGAACGAGTAAATATCATTTAATGTTTTAGGTGTTCAATAACATAAGATCACGTCTTTATCCCTTATGGATGTTTATCTTTTTATGTATTCGTTACAAAATATAGCATCGTTGAGTTAGTATCCCTTAACACAAGTCTCGAACTTACTTTGGGGCTAGCTCAATCAGTGTGATTTGTCCGTATATGGTTATGGGGTAGATAGAGTCAAGTGTCGCCAGAGCAAAGGCAACGTGTAGTAAGATGCTTAGCATTTTCCAACAGATTTTCATGTGTTCGTGAGTATAAATTATACCTACCTCAAGCCAAAGGCATTATTTAGCAATTGGGAATAGGACCAAAAACTTTACACACTTACCCAGATAAGTACTTAAATTAAATTGCCACTGGCTCAAAAGTTATAATAACTTGGAGCTTTTACTTAATACTGGCAACAATTGATCCTTGTAATTTCTTCCAAAGTTCTGTTTCTCAGCAATTTCGTAATTGTTGTGTTTGATTGATATTTCATTACACTTGTCATCAACTTGTTCATAGCTTACTTGATTGAGTCGCCTATTCATTCCAATTCTATTCATTGACCTTGCACTTTATTTAAAACAGGTAGTTGTAATGTACATACCAGAATCAAACAACTCTCATTTTTAATTAACATAATGGACAAGTACTTATAGATTTAAAAAAAATTACAACTTAAATTGCAATTAAAAAATTTAAATCAATCTGAATACAATGCCAAGTCAAATTAGGTTTTTGATTAGTTTAAATAATGAGTGTGAACGAACATACATAAGTTTATAAAAAAACTGGATGAGATGTTGCGAAAGCTCGTGAGAGTTTAACCGTTGACCGTGACCCTAGTGTGGTAACACATTGCTTCTTGCTACACCTATTGTAATGTGATATGAATCTAATTTTCACATATAATTACATGTTTTCTATCACATATATTGGTAATTACGATATCGTATTTGGTGTATATTCTAGTAGTCCTTCTAGACTAGATTCTACAAAAAACAAAGACGTTGGGAGCTCTGACAGACGTTTGCTTTGTACCTTTTCTGTTTTTTTTTTCTCTCTGGGGTGAGTGGTTGTTGTGTTGCGACTTTATATGGTCTAAGGATGTGACCTAACTAATCATTGCATGTTCAGGTACTTAACTAATGAGAAAGATTGAGAAAATAGCCTTCAATGAAAAAATGTAAAGTGGTCGCCGCCCTCGGAAAGCGCGTGTTGCTCATAGTTGAATAATTGAAAATAGTTTAGCTGCCTAAATAACTAGGTTTAAGCATTATATTCTGTAATGAACAGAATTTTAATTATGACCAAAGACTGTTAACTTCAGCGATTTTGATAATATTGAAAAGTTAGCTAAGCACTCAATTATCTTGGATTAATCGTTTAGCTTTATTAAAAAAGGTCTTTTTATTTTAAACAAGTCCTAAATGTGGTTATTGCTTTTCAATAACGCTTAACACCTATTTCTTCATACTTTTCATATTTGCTTTTGGTATCGACAGGTTGTGAATCGTTTATGTAAATGGTCCTTTGCACCTTTGCATCACGAGCAGGTAGGTACATACACTAACTATCACGTGAAGGTTGAAAAGGATTTCTATGGGGATTGCATAATAAAAACTACAAGAAATACTGTTTTCTTCAGGCGGTTTCAAGTAAAATTTCATGAAGTGGCAGTTCCGTGTTCCGGAAGGCGCGTTAAACCGTTGGTACTGTCTGTCATTATCGTATGGCAGTTGTCAAGCTATGTCAGACACTTTAGGCAGCTTGAAAATGTCTGACATCAGTGTTGGCCATTTACACATACGAAAAACAAAACAACGCAGTAAAATTCGCTTAGTATTCTTTCTGTTTGCTTTCCATCTTGACTGAGCAGGGATACACATATAATTTTCATAATTAGTGGTTACGTTATGCGGTATATAAAAGCATATACCGCTTTGTCCCAGTGATAACGACTGTCTGGCAACTAAGAATCCTACAGTAAAAGCGAATGTTTATTCTTTAACCGTTATTTTCTGATGGTAAATTAAGTATTCCCGTTAGGTAATGATAACTCTATGAACATAACACGAAGAAAGTAAGTTAAGCGAAAAAGGTCTGCCAAGATTAGTGATGTGCTGCCGAGAACTTTTTTGTTCTCGGAAATTTCTTTTCTTGAAAATTTCGGAAATTATCAACATTTATCGAGTATTTTAGTTGAAAATTTTTCTTATGAAATTTCTTGCGAGAAATTTCATGGAATTTTCATGTGTGCGGTGAGGATCGTACAAGTGGAGGTCCATATCTCTGCCTGCTTACCCCTGTAGGAAACAGGCGAGATAAATTGTATGTATGTATTGACTAACTATACGTACAATGAAAGTTAACTGACACGGAAAAATTCACATAGGAAAAAAATAGACGTTTCATTTTGATCTGTATTATGTCAATAAGGCGATCATCTCTCACTATTTTGATATCCATTTCCACCTGTACGCCCATTGATACGCTGAAAGCGGTCTTCGGGTCTTATAACTCTAGACCTTGGCCCCAGATTGTCTATTCCATAGAGATAAAGACTATCACGCAGTCGCAGGGCCTCCTTAAAAGCCGATTCCCATCGAGTTCCCTTATGGGTTTCTAATATATACTTACCCATTTTTTAAACTAACAACAATTATTATAACCTACGTATATCGGCGCACCGCGCATTACAATGTCCATTTACTATTCTTAATCCGTAAACTAGCACCATGATTAGATTCTATACACCCAAAAATTCAATATACGAAAATTTTCGCTGGTTATTCAAATACACTACAATGATACATAATTAATTATTTTCATAGTTTTATAGCTGTACTAGCACAAAGACTCATCCAACGCCACTGCATAACGTCACTAATGAAACAGACAGAGCATTTTGGTTCTTGCGGCCCAGGACCGCGATACTCAACGGCCTTTTAGCGTGATGGTAGGCGAGAAGGTGGAAAGGAGACTATACATATATGGTGTTGTTCTCTCGATCGGCTTCTATAATCTGCGCGGAATTGAAGCAGCTGGTACATTCTAATTCTCTTTTTTCTTTTCTCGCAGACAAGCATGGAAGGAGTTTAAGACTAGAGTAAGACGTATATTATATGTGTGAAAACTTTCACTTCCCAATACCAATCGTAAAGAGTTTTGTTAATTGGATTACCAATATGCAGTTAGCAATTGAATCTGCATAATTACAGCTGGTTACACATCCAGGTCGCCGCTAATGGAGCATTGGTGAATATCAGAGCGGGCGAAAGTGTAGCGCAGTAGTGTGTGTAGTTTATGGGTAGCCACAGGGCCCGGTTGTGTCCGGACATCATAGAGTTACTAATTCCGGAAAAAGTATATATTTATTTAACCCTATTACCAAAAATTTAAAAGTGGACTTCGCTCGCTTCGCTGGCCTTTTCAATAGGTGGTGCTGATAATGGCAAATTTGGACGATAATATTACATAACCATATATAAAGATATTATTAAAATGTAATAAAAACTTTAAATTAGATGGGTGGTGTTCGGCTTAGATTAAGACCACTTTTTTCTTGTGGATGCCGTTAGAGGTTAGAACGAAGCACTCACAACTAGTTTAAGAACTGTATTCCTAAGTGACGTCCCGCAGCGGCTAGTCGTAAAATTGGGCAAACTCAAAAGTGGCCAGTAAACGTTTGGGTAGACAATGTTAATAATATAAATCGAATGACATCTCAAGAGCTGGTCTCTTTTATCTCAAACTAAAAAAAATGTATAGGTTCTATAATAATAACCTTTGTTTTATTACGATATCGCCATAAATCAATGCTGCAATATCTCTCGTTCCCGGAACATTGTAAAAGTATTTAAAATTTAAAACTCCCCCGGCGAGGTCGGTTGCCATCGCCGTTGTCGCAGATGCCATACGCCAAAACTCCCCTTTGCATAATTAATATGTCGTCATATTTAATTTCGAACAACCTGTGTAAAGAGCTGACACTTCGCAAGTTTCCCCTTAAACAAGGATCTTAGAACCAAACTGACTGCGACAAAAATTCGCTTGTCAAGTAATAAAAAAAAACGAAAATCACAAACCTTTTCGAGGAATAGCCTCTACGAGAAGCTTTCCCTAATCAGATTTTAAAATGGTCTTACTTATTTAGATATTTGCAAAAATCCAAATGACCTACATTTTCAAGCAAAGTCTAGCTTATTTTAGGAAGTGAAATCACGATGAAGATTGGCAATTTCCGCTTTCAGTACTGTACTGTCACTGTCATCTCGTACAACAATATATGTCAAAGGACTACAACCAACATAACAAATGTAATTTAAACAGGTGACATTGGCAGATGACCGTTGTCATTGTTTTTTTTTGTACAGGCATAGGAAAAATGTAAACTTCGATTGCTGTGTGTCGTCACTTCCAGCGTAAAGTTTAAAATTATATAAAAATATCCTAATAACACTTAGATTTTTTTTGTTCAAATTATCTTCTTAAAATTGTCTATATTTTTGATTCAACCAATCTACAAAACTTTATATTATTTAGTTGACAAGCTAATTGATCAGAAACTCCACTAGTAAGTTGTAGTCTAGTAAATAATAAAGTAGTAGGGGCAGGCGGTTTTTTTTAAATATTTACTTAACTTACCATTCGGTTGTACCAAGCAGATTGGAGTGGGGGAATAAGAATGTCATTCTATGGAAGACACCATACACATGTTCGGTGATCACGCGATTTTTTTCTACATGGAAGACAAGTAATTTCACGATACGTATGAAGACGAGTGCTTACATTATTTATTAGCGTGCTGCAATCGTCTCTCCTTGTTTTTTTTAGGGTTCCGTACCTAAACTTTAAAAACCCTATTACTAAGACTCCGCTCTCTGTCTGTCTGTCTGTCCGTCTGTCTGTCACCAGGTTGTGTCTCATGAACCGTGATAGCTAGACAGTTAAAATTTTCACAGATGACGTATTTATACTGCCGCTATAACAACAAATATTAAAAATATAATTAAAATAAATATTTAATTAGGGCTCTCATACAACAAACGTGATTTTTATAGATAATTGTACGGAACCCTTCGTGCGCGAGTCAGACTCGCTCTTGGCCGGCTTTTCAGGGCAACCTTAAGAAAAACCAGCCAAGTGCGAGTCTGACCATATACCAGTTTCTATTCAATTCAATTTAAATATATATTTATTATCATAGGATATTTATTAATATCTCTTAATAATCGTCACTTAGTTTTGATATTTGGAAAAAACGCAAACTCAAAGCAGGAAGAAAGGAAAGGAAAATTAAAATTAATATACGTTAGCTCCATTTGATCCTAAGGTTCTCTCTGAATTTCTTGCTCACAATTTCTTACAATAAGGAACTTTGTAACAAACACTTCACCGTCGATTTTAAAGTTGCGTACACATTATTATATCAAGTTTCTGCTCCACAGCCTTTGAAGATGCTAAAGATACAGGTAAATAGGTATTTTAAAAGCAAAAGCACAGAGCCTTTGAACGCTCTTTGTGTGAAGTTTGTAAGAAAACTCTAAAATCTTTTTATTTATGGCGAAACTGAAATTCAAAATAAAATAATGCTTTTTTGGCTATCGATAAATCGAAAGAAAGAAATGTAAAAATAACCAGCCAAATGTATCGAGTAATACACGAAAAAGAAATGTCGTCCTCACGTTTTGTGTACCCTGGTTTTTTTTTGTCGGCGTGACTTTTATATAAGCAAAATTTCTACAGTTTCTAAGCTAAATCACATACAGATGGACATAGCAAAATTCCTAGTCTGGACCACGAAATCCTAAAAATGTAGAATTGACCACCTTAATCTTCTTCTTTTCTAATTATTATGTTATTAATAAACTGCTCATCAGTATCTACAATGCAAAAGAAAAAAATGCAACACACCCGAACTTGGAATATCCTCCACTCATAGACCATTAATAGATATTAAGCCGAGACCTCGTAGGAGCAACCCAGACGTTTCTATACCATTGTAAGGCAGTTCGACATAATTTACGAGATGTTCCACACATTCAGTGGCCTCGTAAAAACTTCATTGCGAAAACCAAATGCGATAGAATCTGGAACGAGACTGCCACTTATGCTTCGAAATCTTCACGAAAAGAAAAGGCCTTTGAAAATTATATTCTTGATTTGCCACTTGAGTTTTCTCGAGTTTTTGCGGGACAAAATTAGTAGCTAATAAAGTACTTTTAGAAAAGAAATCTGTTTTTAAATTGTTTCATTTTTTATTTTAAGAATACTTATTCTTTATGGGTTAAGGAACATATTTTAAATTTTTTCAACTCCTGTACTGTTTTGTCTTTTAAATAGTCACGAATATTAATGATAAGAACGTTGATAATTTATGATTTCAGGAAAGTCTATTTATAGTCTATTCCACATAACAGCACATGTGTCGTAATTTAGCCAAAAAGTTACGCCTAGCCATAACCTAGAAACTTTTTTTCTTTAGATAAACCATACTGAAACCGTTTTTGAGCATAGTCACTAGGAAGACGTCAATTTAAAAAAAATAAGTTTCCCATATGTATGCATTATATGTACCAAACATTTTGTACATTATTTACTAAATATATCTGTATATATATATACATATATATATATATATATATATATATATATATATATATATATATATATATTTAGTAATATATACAGATTAGTTTAGTAGTATATACAGATATATTTGGTAAATAATATATATATACTATTAAATAAAAGCTAACGTCTGACTGAGGGCTGTAGGGATCGTAGCATAGAGATCCATAGTCTGTCTATTCCTGTGGGAGTCAAGTACCTGTATATTATTATGAAAAGCGCTTTTGGTGGCCTGACTAAAATGTTCTATAATGCCTACCACTTAAGTAATTGAAAATAAATATTATATTACCTATATAGTAGCAAAATTACCTACGCTGTTTGGTGAACGGTCAAAAAAGTTACACATTATCATATTTATTATTTTATACAAATGTATTTGTACGACTTATGAATTTAGTTAAAAAGAGATACTTTCGAATAAATAACAGATAATGCAAATTATTTACGCTTAGAATTACGTCTGCTTACCTAACAATAGTTACAGCACAGTGTGACAAAACATCGACATAACTAATCGAATAAAAACGAAATATATTACCATGTTTTAGAAAATTTAAGTTTATCTTTTTAAAGAAACGCTGTCATCCTATAGAAATCTGGTAAGTAGCTATTCCTAAGTAGTGTCCCCGCTATTCTTTGCTTAGCTTGAATCTACCCTAAATTTGTTTAAAAAAGTATATTAGCCCGAAGTCTATAAGAGCTAATTTGCGGACCAAAGTACAGTGGCTTCCAAAAAGCTGAAATCTGCTAAGTATCTTTGTAACACCATCTCTTTACATTTCTCTTACGGGTCACGTGCTCGTCTATGCCGCATATCTTCACCGGCGTTAATGCCTTTTTTCATGCCTGCAGCAATTTAACCAGGAATACGTAAAGCGGCATTCCCGATAATTCGCCTCTTTTTCCGACGTCGGTCATTATTGGATTTTCTTTCCATGTTCCCTGAACGGGTTTTAAAGACGGGAACGTGTGGATGGCTAAAATTATGTTACAGATCGTATCCGTAACGCTGTTCAACAAAATCTTATCGTAGATGATACCTGCAGTAATGTGAATATGAGTTTTATTTATTTAAACTTTATCGCACAATTAATAAACCGGACCTAATGCCATATGGCATTCACTCCTGGTTAGCCATTCGACCCAGCGGAAAATATGTGTGGATGGCGTGATGAAATTCATGAAAAAGTAAACAAAATATAAATAACTACATAAGTACATACATATACAAGAATAAACGATCAAACATATAATATATATCAACATACCTACATAAAATACAATATACATATCAATACATATATATACATACATATTAATGTATTATAAATACAAATGAATACATATATTTAATGTACCAAATCATCTTTTTTTAAACGACTTCAAAAAGAAGGAGGTCATTAATTCGAATGTATACAACGTGGGAGGGACATACCCGTTATAAATCGAACCACGGGCTATACTAGATCACTATAGCATAATGAAATAAGTAAAACACCATAAACACAAAAAGAATTTACGAAATGTCATTTTTTTTTGGTTTTTTGGTTGTTATTTTAATTTCATTATACTATAGTGATCTAGTATAGCCTGTTGTTCGATTTATTACGGATATATCCTGTTGTTGTATGTTTTTTTTATTAATGTTCCCCGATTACTCGAAGACGCCTCGACCGATTAGGAAAATTTTGTTTGAAAGGGCGAGGTGGTCCAGTAGAAATTTTATCAAAATCGATTGTGTAGATTGATTTATAAGTCGGTTGTAAGTTTTGAAAAATTATACTTTTATCACAATCATGGAAATTTTCCACACTCATATTTGAATCTTTTTGAATCGACAGGCGGGACCAAGGACAAGCAATCTGGCGGCTTGCCCAGTAAGACAATCCTATTTGGTTCCAAAATGGAAGTAACACTGACAGTGGCCTAGGTTCTATGAATGATAAGAATAGTCGGAAGATTCGGCCCATATTTTTTTATTCAACAATAATGTGAAAAGGTGATAAGTATAAAAGATAAATGTTTATAAAATTAAACACTACGCGAAAATTATTACTGAAAAGTATGATAGTACAGTTGCAGCTATAAATTTTACTAAATATTTTATAAATTTGCAACAAGTTCTTTCATTTGATAACCACTAAAGTCTGTTCGTGGAGAAATGAAGTCAAGGCTTCTTAAATCATTTAAAATTGCAGCCCACCAATTATTAAAAAACTAAAAAAATTTTCCTTAAACAATTATGCACTGTGAAACAGAAAAAAAAAACACAACACCTTAAGGTTTCACTTGAATTAAGAACGGAATGTCAATATATGGCCGCCGCTTCAGTCACCCGTTTGGGCCGCGGTTGACAACAACTACGTTTGCGTCGTACCACGCAAACGGCGAAAGCGGGAGATAAGCGTCGGCCGCTATATAGTTGTCGCTATTCGGAGACGAATTGATATATTTATCAAGTCTCAGCGAACAAACTTTAAACAGTTTGATCGCAGTAGTTAGGTAAAAACCTCAATATAAAAAAACATATTGCTATGTTGAAATCCCCATTATAGCTAATTTTATTCGAAAATGAGCACGTTTAGTTGCGAGCCTTAATTAAAATAATTAAAAATAAAGCCGAGATTTTATCGGGGACCCTCGTTGTGGACGTCGTTATTTGTAATCGTTTTGTACCCTCACTCTCACCTTTCGGTATTTTGAGAATCTTTAGATTGCTTTTAAAACAATTGTTTTTCCATTAAGTATTTCGTTTTCATTGGAAATTTGATAATATCCATACTTATGTATTTACAACACAGACATGGATGTTTTCTAGTTCTGTGATTTACAAAGCTGTTTATTAGCTATTTCACAAATTCACAGGAACCTCGCATTTTTCGAGATAAAAGGTATCTTGGTAAAGGGTTACACGCCAAATTTCGTTCCGACCCGTTCACCCGTTTGGGCTTAAAAGCGAAACAAACATTCATAAATACATAATTACATACCTACATCCGTAATGAGTTTCGAATTTATTCATTAAATTTTGCATTTACAAAATTAGTAAAATCTGTAAGTAACTTAATGTTATATGCACTTAAAGTGGAACTGAGCAGGGCACCGGGCTCGACGGAGTGATGGCAGGTGTAGCAGGGCTTTAACCGAATGGTGGCCCAGAGCAGGTGAAAGAAGCGTCGGACGTTCAGCAATGAAATGGGTTGACGCCTGCTTCCTAAGGCATGCGAAGGGGCAACAACTGCACACAGATCAATCATGTCAATTTTGTTGAGAAACGAACTCTACTCGGACGTAATACGGTGTGTGGCTGTTACACTTGATGTGTGACCGAGTATACTAAATACTTTGCTGGAACCTGGTTTACGTTTTGGCTAAAAATGGTTAGAAGAGCATAAAATAGAATTTGTTCTTCTTCACGCAACAGCGAACATTTTAAGACAATGCTTTACGAAATAGTGCCATTGTTGTATTGCTTAACCTTAGTTTCCGTTTCCAGTTCGGTTCCTTAGTCACATTGTACAGGGAACTACAAGTTACATAACAATCATATGTTTGTTATTTGGTATATATTAAAATAAAGTTTTTAGAAACTCTTATCAAGTTCACACACGCGGGATAAGAAGCCACAAAAATGCAAAATAAACATTTTTAAAGCACGAATTAGATCTTTTACAATAGTACAGTATCAGTAGAGTTAAATAGTCCGGAAATGATTAGGATTATGTTTGAAAATTAATAGTACAAGACGGGGTTCAGTCTTCAACTTTATCGGGTATTGTTTGTGCTTGAAATCGAACGTCAATATTTTTATACCGCTCTCGTCATTGTTAGCGTTTACCTAGCGTTTACGTAAACTCTCTGTGAACAAGTGAGAAGTAAGAAACTATATTGTGAGCGACAACGTGAAGTTCCATGCGTAACTTTATTAAATTTTATTGTGGGTTTAAAAATCGTAGCTGATCGTGACGTCACGCGACATTTAAATGCGCTATATCTTCGTCATTATTTGCTACCCAGATAAAATAAAAAAATACGGATACCTAACTTTTTAATAAAAAAATAGACCACATCCATATTAAACTATAATTAGTGTGGCGAGAACTGTGGCTGCGTTCCATGTTGGATCGCTACGTTGATTATTTGAGTGAAAAAACAGGGACATTTCAAGTTGAAATCTCCAAGCAAATATGTTTTATATTTATTAAGACCTCGAGCACCCTTTATAAGATTTCTGTTTAGCTAAGGCAAAGGTGTCTCATTTGGTTTCGCCTCGTGTCTCCCCTTGACATCTAGCGGCTTTATTTTGACACAATTATCTCCTGAGTGTGTGGGGTAATGACGTTATCAAATTTTATTTTGTTTTTATGCTTATTCTCCGTAGGAAAGATAAGAAGGCGCGAATAGGGCGTCGGGAATATGAATGCGTATTTTTTTAAACGAGGTGTGATTATTACTTTTTTTGGGTTGAGTAGACTTTACTGAAATCTTTATTTTTTACAAGATTTTGCCATCACTGTTACTGTTTTTTTGAAAGTATTTGTACAGCTCGAAAATATCAAAGTATCCAGTGCTCTCTGAATAAATTTGTGTATTTGTTACGTGTATAATAAAAAGGACTTCCTTATTTTTTTTTCGTGTTAGTATAACTCGAATAACACATCGAATCCCAAATTGAACCCCTAGTTCCTCATAATCAGTACGCCTATGGCAGGAAATACTTGCAATCTAAGCTCAAACAAATGCTCAGCCTAAAATGGAAATTTATCCTGATACCTAAGGTAGGTAATACTTCAACGAAGCCGTATTAAAAGAGGCTTAGATAAATTTGTATGGGAATAAGGAAAACCCTCCAAAAATTATAATATACAGCCCCTAAGACCACGCAATCTTAACGAAAGAAGGATAGGCGTGTTTAAAGAAACGCTCCGAGAAAGTAAAACGGGCCCTAATATTCTAATGTTTTACGACTCCGTCATACCATAATCTCATCTGGAGCAATATAAATCGTGACCACCCCGCCACCCGCGCCCCGCGCCCCGACGCCCTCTGAATAACCTAATGCCGTTTTTACATTCTCCTCATCAAATTAAGAGTCGACCCAAAGAAATATACGGCGTAGCAATCTAACTAAGTATCACGCTTTTCGGGGCACTTGCCCGGAAAATCTCATATTATTTTCCTAGGAATCATTCCTTTTCCCCGCTCCGTGGGCACAAAAGCAAAGCGGACAATAACAGCGAATGGTGCTCTTTGTGCTGAGACAATGGTAGGTATAAAATCGCGGAATCACAGATCTCGGTTTCATTTGCGAGATTCAATTAATTTAAGTAAGATGTTTTGCTTTGGCTCCGTAATTGATATGGCAATATTAAATTTTGCTTTCTCTCAATGTAAATATTTTTAGGCTTCTTCAAAACAACACACAGACCGCTTTATTTAATAAACTCGTTATAATTTCGCATTGTGATAGATAAGAAGACATTATGTTTTCTCGTGAAAGTGATTTTATTTGATGTAAGTCGAGCGATATTAAAATAACCGTAGCGAAATACGTATAAAAGGGAATTTGTTTGTTGAATTTTATTTCTTTGCAATGTTTATTAATATTAAACTTGCCTGTGGCTTAGCTAGGTTGGTTGGATGTAATGGATCCTTTAGGTATTTAGAAAGATTAAGCTCATATCGATGTATTTCATAAAACATTAATTCGTTTGGGGATTATGATATAAGTACTAGTAAATAGTTCGCCCCAAACTGTGAACTCGCGACCCTAATATCTCAGCAACCCCTTAACCAATTTGGATCATCTGTGAACTTAACTAAATTTCAAGAAGATCCGTTCAAAGATACTCAAGTTATCGTCGAACCAGCATACATACATACAAACGCCGGATTCTTCAAGTAGACTTGGAGAATTTGGTCTGCTTCGCTCGCTGGTTCAATAAACATAATAACTAGGTAATGACACCTAAACTTTATACTTTCCATGCAAGTAATTGAGTTTATCGCATGCATGATTGCTCGTTACACTCGTAACTTTACTTGGAAAGCAACGGAAATCCTAGTTCTCCTTTCTAGAACTCTTATTTTCAAAAATACCCTATTTATCCTTGTAATTACTAGTAACTTACCGAGTAGGCTGCATGCAGCTGCATAGCGAGTCGTCAACCCTCCATGCATGGTCTTGCCATGCGAATACTGGTTATGTTTAATTATAGCCTGACTCCTGTGCTTATAACCTCACATGAAAGTGGCTACAAGCGTCGAATCATCAGCTTAGAGTAATTATGGCATGGCGGGTTAAAATTATCAGCTTTTGTTCGAGTTAATACGTGTAATCAGCGAAAATTACGCGACTCGAAATATTGATCAATAAAAACGATAAATCACAATTCAGGCAATTTTTAATTTAATGTATTTGTGCTTATTTTCGGTTATTATCATTACTATAGATACGTTTCAATTATGCTTTATATTACTAACCTCATTTATTTCGAAATAGGGAAACTATGATTAATGTGTGTTAGGTTAGTAAAATTTTTTTTTATTATTTTAAAGAAAAGCCGCCCTTTTTTAAAAGTATATTTGTACTTTGAACCATACATTTTGATTAAAGAAATCAGAAATCAGAACAGACAGACGTTAGTGTCAAACTTATAACACCCCTCCTTTTCCGTCGGTGTTAATAACAGTATTTTATGCAACAGTTGCATAAGACGGTTCAAATAATGCAAAAAAGCTTTGGCGAGCATCATAAGGAGATCGAGCATTTTATGACGTACTTTTACAACGTTGTATATACTTTTTCTACGACTATATTTATTAAATAAAATACTAAAATAAACAAAGAAAAATATGAAAATAATTGACATATATACTAGGTAGTAATGGTAAACTTTTTTTTGTTAAATTGACGTTTACTTCATATAGTGACTATATTTATAGAAAAGATTTTCCTATTCTGACGGTAAATAATTTATTTCGGAAAGTTTTATTTTTAATACGAACTGCATGAATTCAGTTATTTTTAAGTTGGTAGTGGTGCTATTTTTGTTAAGTTAGTGTTGATCGAGTAAAACCTTAACCTAAGTGCATCTACACAAGTACTATTGTGCAAAGACCTAAAGACAAAAAAATCTAGGTCTAAGGCTAGGAGTATCTTTTTGGCGAAATAACGACACTGTGCTATTATATTAGGAATAAAGTATAAAACTTTCTGAACTCATATTATCCATGTTCTTATAATAATGTGCGGGACCATTTAAAAGACAGATAACAGTACAGGAGTAGAAAAAAATATTAACAACTATCTAACTTATTAATAATAAGCCAGATATAATCTGGCCGATATGTACGGTACGCTTCAGAAATGGAGTCATCATTTTTCATACAACTAGTATGAGAAATTATGACTCCATTTTTGAAGCCTGAGTGTACATTACATATCGATGTCATAACTGCATAGTAATCATATCTTAGCCCCAGATATGTCACCCTATTACCAATGCAGTCGTGTCGTGTAGCGAATGTAAGCATATTTGCACCAAGGCGTACTAGTTCGGTCTCATGTAGGCGGTTCAACCTTGGTATATGTATTAAAACATACATAAAATATCTGCTTTTGAACCTTATTGCTAATACATTTATGGTCCATTAACTAGATGATATGTTGCAGTACAAAAAGTTAACGAAACTTGTCACGGATACACACGAAATATAAGGAAATTCGTGTTATTCGTTTATATTCAGATGTGCTGAGGAATGTTGATTCATAATGTTAACTAAAGGTCAGAGAGCGAGATATTATCCCTATTCGATTTAGATTGCTTAGACATTAACGAAATCTAAGCGGAGGGTTTCTTTTGTTTCTAAATCTTTAAATTTTTGGGAGCGAACTTCATTGGGCTAGCCTGTGTTATTAAGGGGATACCTGAATTTTCCGAGGTCCAGTGCTGCCCCCATTTGAAATAAATCATTTAAATGGAAACGGAGACATCATTTCAAATTTTGTCTTGACCAGGCACTAGATAACCATTAAAACTATTTTGTGAACTACTGTTTACAGTTTAAAGTGAGAACGTGAAGCTTTTTTACGCACAATTGCGAAAAACGGCCACTTTTGGCGTATGTGCGTAGAAAAGCTTCACGTTCTCACTTTAAACTGAAAACAGTAGTCCATAAAATAGTTTGTAGGGTTATCTAGTGCCTGGTTAAGAGAAAATTTTAAATGATGTCTCTGTTTCCTATCAAATTATTTATTTCAAACAAGAGCAGCACTGGACCCCGGAAAATTCAGGTAATTAATCATGTTATCTGCCAAAAATTTTTTTTTTAACAATGTAATCACATAGATACCTCCTTATAAAATTAATAGGAAAAATCAATATTTTTGAACAAGGTTATAATAGTATTTTATGCAACAGTTGTATAAGAAGGTCCATTAAATGCGAGTGGCGCAGGTTACGATTCGAGCCTTGGCGAGCATCGTAAGGAGACGCCATCGAGCATTTTTTGACATACTTATACAACGTTGCACACAATACTTTTTCTACGACTACATTTACTAAAATAAATCCAAAAATAAACAAAGAAAAGTATGGAATACTACCATATGTTTGCTAGATACTAGGTATCTATGGAAGACTTAATTTTTTTGATTGACGTCTTCCTAGAGACCAAAAGTGCCATTTTTGAAACATGGAGTAACTTAAACGAATGTTTTTTCATACAAAAAACCGTTTGTTCAGTGACTCCACGTTTGAAAAATGGCACCATATGTTAAAATAACGATTTTATTATGTTGGCAGTATGGTAGATCTAAAAAAAACAAGTTATAGGTCTATGGCTAGGAGTATCGTTTTGGCGAAATAACGACACATGTGCTATTATATTAGGAATAGACTATAGACTTTTCTGAAATCATATAATCTATGATCTAATATTAGTGTTCGGGACCATTTAAAAGACAGATAACAGTACAGGAGTAGAAAAAAAGTTTTTTATAACCTTGTTCAGAAATATAAATTTGATTAGAGAGATATTGTAGATTATTGGGCAATATTTTAAATGGCTTCTCAAAGTAGCGGCTTTAGTTGCTTTATCTCAGTGCAGAACCCTAAGAGCATAGTTTCAACTTCGAGATTAGGCTATCGGCTCTTCAGTTACACGACCAAGCACATATTTACTTAGTTTCACTACCCATTACCCAAGTCCGGGGTAGATTAGCACTTAATAAACAGCTAAGTAAGCCAAACCTCACATTGGTAGAGTTATAGTATAGTGCTTGTAATATTTCGAACTACCACTTAGATTTTTTTTGTTTAATATATTTATTTTTAATAATTGTTGACTTTTTCCTGATTTCCCGATGAATAGGAGGAGGTCTAAAGTTTTTAATGTCTAAGCTGTTATCTATACTTAACTTATTATTTAATATAAGTATATGTACTGTCTGTAGTGTTTAGTTTTACTCTTTCCATCGACTGCCCGGTTGTTCATCACCCGAGATACAGACTATGTCTAGTTCGGGGATGGACTTCCGGATGGGGAATGGACTGGGCGCCTACCTACTTCGGTTACCTACGCTATAATATTATAATTATACCATTCAGTAAAATGTTTTTGGCAAATAAAGATTTTATTATTATTATTTATTATAGTTATAAATTAAAACATAGAGAAACTTAATACAAAGAAAGACCTGTATAAATTTAACAAAGGCTTAAGTAAAGTGCTCAATATAAAAAATATATATAGGTATCTCAGTCAAACTGATGCAACAGATGGTCCCTAGCGATTTGAAATAAGGGAAATATCCATTTTTTGGGGACAGAGGCACAAAAAGGGTTATAAGGTTCGAAGTATAGACAATTTCTTAACCTTTATAATTCTATTGGCCCAATAAAATGTACAGGAACATGGAGATATTTTATTAAAATTCACAAACTGATAAGTTAGTCCATTCAGTAACATGCCTTTGTTCTTGTTAACTTGAATTACTATGGCTTTTGTCATTCAGAACGAATCCTCCTCTTAAAGATTACATTTTAATTTGTCCGTCGGGAGCCGAGTCGGTCGCGGCAATGATTATAAATCGCTTATCAAAGAATTTCCAAGTTTACGTAGCGATATTGGAAAAGTTGGAGCAGATTCGTAAATGTCTGATATCAGTCACAAGTGTTTGAGTTAAGGACGAGCATTCTTTGATAAGTCCCGGGAACTATTGCCGTTGGCTGGTTTCATGTTGAAGCTGTAACTTATTTCGCGGTATCTTGGAGTTTCCAATGGAAAAGTTTCAGTTTTAATGGATTTTGAGTTCTTCGTGGATTCTAATTTAATCGAAAAGTTACAATGGAGTGATAATTTAATTTTATAAATATAAAGAGTATAAAGTTTTATGAGAAATAAATGTATTATTAATTCATTGGCGAATGACAACTGCAGGAAATGGTAGGTGGAACCGATATTTTAACTTTCGTGCGTCCTTAATATAATAAAACAGTAATAAATCACTGTATAATGTTTTTGAAAAATACGATACAATTAATAAGTATGATGTTATTTAATAAGTTAAGTTAATTAGGTCCTAAGATCTAATCGTTAAACGAATCAAGTCATTACGCCCATTAATATAACAGAATTAGAAATATTTGGAATGGAACTGGTCTGAAAAGTGGGTTTTTTAGTTGATGTGGTTGGGAGAAAAATACTCGTATTTTCGCTAAATTCGTTCAAATTTTTAATGACCTTCATTTTATACCTTTAATTTATTCTATACTAAAATACCATCGTTATTTTTATTTAAGTCTAGTTCAATACGACTTCAAAATATTAAATATTATTTTAAAGTAATAATAAACCGATTACATTTTCAAAGAAAAAGTAACCAAATGCTCGTATGTAAATTTAGTTATTGCCTTGGTCTATACCGGTCACGATGATACGTAATACATAATGATACACAATTTATCATACTCACTTACAAGAATTAGGAACTAATATGCTTATCTACTTATACTATTGACAATAAAACTACTAGCGTTAATGAAATATAAGTAATAAAAATAAATCTTCAACGATCCTGTAATCTTTTATTGCCCATTTAATTCCCAATTAATGTTTAATAGTGTCTCTGCAGAAACAAAATGTAATTACGGGGGCTCACTGTCGGTAATTAAAATAAATAAACTTTGTGCTGAAGTAATAGCGGTCATTCTTAGACTGTTATGAAGAGTAACGTACTCGTGTCCATTCCTGCTAATTGGAAGAAAGCGTGTTAATGTTGTAAGAATTACAATTATTACGTACATTAAACGTGGCGAGGAAAATTAAGTGTGCGTCTTAAAGTGTTCACAATCATCTTAGGTATGTCGAGTTGGTTATATGGTCTAAGGCTGAAAAAGAAGATGTACAGTTATAATCCTAAGAAACAGATTTACATTTATTTATAAGTAATTAAAAACAGCACAATACATAAAATAAATAATTAAACTAAAACCTAAATAACCTACCTATAAACTAAAATATATCTAATTAAAAATAAAACATTATATTATATAAAAAATAGACCCCGGATCGCTACGGTCGCAAGACTCGCAAGGGTGCCTTAGAGACTAGCAAGCAGCATTGCCTCGAAACAAATATAAATATGCAAAGAAACAGATTAGAGCTAAGTATTTATGCAGTATTAGTGTATATTTAAATTTCTGTATCGTGACGTTTTAATAAGTCTTATAAAAAATATTGACATATATTTTGTCACTAACGTTAAATACTTATAATTAAAAAAAAATGCATTTCTAGTGAAAATATATTTTTTGCTTATTAGTATTCTGTCACATTTCATTCAAGTAATTATGAAAAAAAAAACTTTTCGTCTCAATCAACATCAATAGAATAATTCATCAAAAAAAAAAAAAAAGAAAGATACCTTGTGGTGGTTTTAGTCTAAAGGACTTATTAAGTTTTATCAAGTTACTATAACATACTTTTATATGTTCTGAAACCTTATTCCTTTCAAAACTTTGAAGCACAATTTAAGCACAGAGTTCAAGCAGACTTAGGGCCGTAACAGACGCGGCGCAAGTTGCGTCGCGTAACAGCTAGTAATGGGCGATACATAAATACTCAATCAACTCATTTGAGTATTTACTCAGTAGATTGAGTAAATACCCAATAAATATCCTTATTTATCCATTTGGTGAGTAGATTGATTTATATGAGTTGCGACTCATATTTATATTCATACTCATTATTTCATGTTTTCATGTCAATTTTGAAACTTAAATCTAGTATACCCCTGCAATTCTTGTCGGAAAGTGTGTGCGTACGCCATAATATGCTTAAAATGAAGGTAAACGTTATATATTATAATTTATATGAAAATACCATACTAACACATACACTGAAAGTAGACTTCTTTGACTAATTATCATTTTTTGGTGGGAGGTGTGCATAGACGTAATTTTACGTAAAAATAAGTAAACAGACATCAAATCCGATGTCAATACATGAGCACGCTCTATTTACTCTATTTATTAAATCTAGTGAGTAAATACTCAAATGGGTAGATTGAGTACTATCCACTGCCCATCTCTAGCTGTTACGCGACGCAACTTGCGCCCCGTCTGTTGCGGCACTTAAGCACAGTCTGTAGTTTACCGTTTCACGTGCTGCGTCGTGGAAAATAGCTCATGCATCGCTGATAATGGACTCAGGTGTTAGGCTGCGGAAGTAGAAATTACCTACATGGTAGCTTCATGGAATCACGGCCGATTTCTGGTTTTATGACTTTAATCGCTACTTTGCAACAACTCAAATCACATCCTTTTTTCTTAACGTCAAAACAATAATTTTCTATGGGATTTGTATGAAATATAGACTAATGACGTCATCATAGTTTCTTGGAGTCAAACAGTAACCTTAAAATCAGTTTTTCTGCAATAATACACCTAAAATCACGGATATTATCATGAGAAGTGACATTATTTTGTGACGTTTTATTTTCCTAACAATACCAAATAATTTATTTTTGACTTAGGAAAGTATCCAATTAAAATTAGTTGTTTCGTTAACCGGTTATTTTTCAAAAAGGACGCGGAAGTGTCTTCTTCGTAGCTTACTTAGAAGATTCCTAGCGCGTGCTATATCTGAATGACGTCACGGACACCGCGAAGTGAGAGAAAAATGAAGAGGCGTAATAAGTACCCCGGGATTTATCACTCGGAAGAGGGAAAAAGAGCGAGCTTAGCCCCAGAAAGAAGTAAAAGTATTTGTCATTCAACTTTCATTCAATACGAATGGGGGAAAAAGACTTTAATTAAGTTTTGGTGTTGTGGAAAAAGTAAATATACATCGAAATACCAGTATGTCAAGGAAAACCACATAAAGGAACGAATTACCCAATATTTACAACTGATGGGTCATGTTTTGTGAAATGCGAACGCGTATTTGGTAAAGTAAATACGTGTAAGTAAAGGAAGACGATTATGCACAATGATGTTGATCGTGTAAACAGCTTCGAAGAGCGGTCTCTTGACAAATAGATATTACTGAAAGCCAGAAAGCCGGGGTAGTTTGTCAATCTCCATGTCGACGAAAGTGTTTGTCAGTTTTGTAAAGACGTCTATGAAAATAGAGCTCATAGTTTTTTTTCTGGAATTTATTTAAAACTTTAATTTGGAATTTACTTAACAGGGAAGTATAGTACGGACTCCGTCCATACAAGAATAGCAGATGAAGAAAATCAAAATGTTTTTCTACTCCTAAAGATTTTTAGTAAGTTTGTTATTGATACATTAAAAGATATAGACAGATAACTCTTTATTGTACACCAAAAGAGAAATACTAGGTTTATATATATTTTTTAATTATAGCAAATTTTGAAAAAGTGTCCGCGACCCCTGCTAGACTGGTATTTTATGATTCGTAGTAGTAGTGCGTTCATATTATGGTTTCTCGTTACGGCCACTAGTCGTGGTCGTGGCCGTTTAGCGACGTACCTAAAAAAAATGTACATTTTAATGTTAGTATGGTATTCCTAAGAACTTATTTACTTAAACTAGTGCGAATATTAGCACGTCGGGTTTTTTTTTAGTATACTTAAAGTAAATATGCTTTAGTTTAGCGAGGTACCTGAAAATGTACATTTTAATGTTGGTATGGTATTCCTAAGAGATTATTTACTAAAACTAGTGCGAATATTAGCACGTCATGATTTTTTTTAGTATACTTAAATTAAATATGCTTCCAGAATCGGTTAAATGAAAGCTAATCAACATTTTATTCCATTTTTAATTTTTGAACAAAACCCTTTTTCGCGAAAGAAAATAAGTATGACATATTTTGATTAGATTAAAACTAGAAAATGCGTAGAAGACAATCGCTAGGCAATTTCTTGCAGGCAAGCTCATATAGAATATGAGATCGTGCTAGAAAGTCAGTTTTTTTTCCTCAGAAATGTGACGAATTGCGCGGTTTTACGGTAAATAGGTAATGCTTAGTGATGCGTTCCGAATTATTTTAGCTACACTTTGTTTTGTTTTCAATTTGGCGATTGCGGTCGCTGCGGTGTGCCTATAATATGTTGGATTTTGTTCAGGAGTGGTGATACCACTTTTAAATAGATAAGTAACCATTTTATTTATAAAGGCTTCGCATACACAAAGGCTTAAATATCAACCTTTAAGTAATGTCCCGAAAAAATCGTAGAGAGGCACGAAAACATTTTTCGACGATGCATACGATAAACGGAACGGATGTTTTGGTATTTGGTCGTTTCGCCCCACAAACTGTTCGCCACACGGTCATTCTCACCCGAAAAAGAGTTATTTACGATTCAGACCTTTGTTATTTTTTATTATAGTACAAGAGATTTTTTTTGTATTAGTTCTCGTAGATTGTTCAAAACAACACGTTCTGTAGAATGAGCACTTTTTACAAGAAGTTTTTTTATAGTTCCATATAGGGCATAATTAAAGGCTTCCCTAAGGATTTTCAAAATGATCTGTTGAAGTTGCTTGTATCTAGCGTTTTTTGAAACAGAGATAAACCTCCTCCTTAGGACGAGGAAAATAAATATGTATACATACAACAGGTACTTACACAGCCCTACTAATTGAATGAACTGATAAGGTCATGTTTTGAACCCTCGTAAATGTCAGGAAGAAACTTATGTACACTTACCTACTATAAATATAACTTTATGTTATATACTCAAAACAAATTTCGGGCAGCTTTTTCACGCTCTGATAACTTAGTAAGTTCTTATAATTTACCTACATCACGGTATAAAACTTCTAAAAAGGTATTTTTGGCGAATTTTATCGAGTTCAATTTAGTATTCTAGTCACATTTTTATCTGAGTTTGGTTCATTACGAATAAGTAGATATTCATTGGATTCCCTGAATAGCACTAATGAGCTAATTATACCAGTGTTTCGAACCTAAGTAGATACTATTTAGTTGAATAGCCAGTCATAATGAATGATTTTCACATGAATAACTTTTTGCTCTATCGTGGTATTTGTGGCTATTGAAATATAATTTGAATATGATTTTATTTGAAGTTTTGTGAGTATAAAAGTTTGAGGTAATTTTTTTTTTGGATGTAGTATTTTTATATAGATTTAATCATATGATTCCAGACAATCTTTTAACTTCCATCAAAAATGCAATATAGCTAAGTTACATAGTAGGTATAAAAAACATTTAACATTTACAACCCAACACAAAATAAGTAAATATCTTTGTACTTACCTATTTTGCTGGGTCAACGACTATAAAATAAGAGTATCAAGTTAGTAACAATGAATACTAGTACTAATAAAATTAAATTGTGTTTTTGTTTTAACTCTGTTAACGTATTTTGCAACAAATATTTCAGAGAACTAGACAAATATAGTTAAACTGCTAAACAATTAACGCCATTTCTGACTATTATTCTATTGAACTTGAAACTGGTCGAGTCGTGGGAATTCTGCACGCGCTCATAACTGTCTAGCAAAATAATTATATTTGTATCTTTTATGAACAAGTTCTTTGAAATTTTGCAGAATTTCTAAATAAAATGAAAAGCAATATGAGCCAGTGGATTTTATGTTTAACTTAAAGACGGTGACTGGTGGCTATACTACGCTATTTGCATTGCGGGTTGTTATCTAGCAATTAATTTGCTCGGAATACTACCTACTTTAAAATAAGAGTTGAATTTTTTTTACAAATTGAGCGCACATCCCTATCGTCTGTGCCGTGAGTTATACAGATGTGAGGGACTCTATACAACTGATATATTTATCCTTAATTCCTATATACTTTATGTACTAATAAATAAATGCGAGAGTAACTCTGTCTGTCTTTTAACACTTCACGTTTCAACCACTAATCATTAAGATGAAACGATTTAGAGGATATTTCCTATGGATATTGTTTGAGAAGGGGAAAGAAATCGCGGGAGCTTTTATCTCAAAACTGACCCATTAAGGGAATGAAAAGGGGAGTGGTACCTTGCATAGGACTCTTGTCCTATTTTGCCATACAAATATAATAGGTTGGGGAAAAAGTCTTTTCGCATTTTATATGAAAATTCAAAACATTTTTTAATATAGTTTATTTACATTTAACTAAAGTAGGTAAGTACAATTTTGTTCGATAACTTTTTGCCATCTTATAGGTAGGGACATGATCCCATTGCTATAGAAATTTTGGGGTTTCTGATCAAAAAACTGCGTCAAGTAGTTTTGGCAGTCCTCTCGTGATGTTAACCTGACACTGCGTAAAGAATTCTGAAGAGACCAAAACAGGTGGAAATCTGAAGGTGCCAGGTCAGGACTATACGGCGGATGCATTACCACCTCCCAGCCAAACTCTCTTAATTTTTGCAGAGTGGTGAAAGATGTGTGAGGTCTAGCGTTATCATGATGAAAAACCACACCCCTTCTGTTGATTAATTCCGGCCGCTTTCTCTCAACTTTTTGCTTTAATCTTATCAGTTGTTCGCAGTAGAGTTCTGAATCGATGGTCCTGCCTGGTGGTAACAGCTCATAATGAATAATGCCCTTCCAATCCCACCACACACACAGCATCATCTTGTTGCGAGTTAACCCGGGTTTCGCCACAGTCTGTGAAGCCTGACCGGCCTTTGACCATGACCTTTTTCGCACGTTCTTGTCGTACGTGATCCACTTTTCATCACCATTTATCAATTTCTTCAAAAATGTCTCTCTCATTACGTCGTAATGAAGAATCACAAATGAGTACACGGTTCATTAGGTTTCTTTCAGAGAGCTCGTGAGGTACCCAAATATCGAGCTTTTTTGTGTACCCATTTTTTTTCAAATGCGCCAAAACTGTTTTGTGGTCAATTCCCAGATACGTCGTAACTACTGATATGCCAATCTTGCTTCACTTTTTCAAAAATAGCATCCATTTTATCCGTAACAGGGAGACCAGAGCGACGTGCATCTTTGACATCAAAATTTCCGGATTGAAAACGCTTAAGCCAAATTTATGCTACTCTCACAGACACTGCACTAGGTCCATAAACATCGCAAAGTTTTTTCGCGGCTTGCGTTGCATTTTTACCTCTTTGGTAGTAAAATTTTAAAATGTATCTAATTTCTTCATTAGATTTACTCATCTTGACGGTAAGAAAAACAAATGAAAATCACGCATTTTCCTAGTTTGAATTTGGAATTATCTTCTTTAAAATTTAAACTTTTAAATGATATCAAAACCAGCCAAGTACAAATAGTATAGCCAAAGTGGTTTTATTACAAGTTCATACATACTATATGCGAAAAGACTTTTTCTCCAACCTAATATATACGAAAAGTAGACTTTATTACAAAGTTTTAAATGTATGTAGACGAAGTAGCTGGTAAAAGCTAGTTATAAATGAATTTTGAAAACAGTCAAAAATAAATATTGCAATTTAAAAAAAAGCTACTAAAATTTGTTTCAACTTACATTCCTACATAAGTATTTACGGTACAGTCGCAGTCATATATCAGAATGTCGATTTGTTCAAGACGGAATGCATCCTAAAAGTGATTTTTCAGCTCGCGAGGGTGTCGATCTATCAACGTCCAGAAATTGGATATCTTCTGGAACTTTCCTCGGGTTAACTCACCGATAATGGCTGTGCGAACATTAAAATCTTTGCACACGTGACGCTGCTCACAGCTGGGAAATACCATTTTTGTTATCGAATTTTTACTTTCAGTACCGATAATAATAAAATATTATTAGTTTTAATAATTATCGCATAAGAAATGGTTCTTGATGCAGCATAAGCTTGTTGATCTGATTTAGAGTATAGGTTCAAACTATTTTTAAACTAGACGCAGAGTCCGGCTTGCATTTGACGTGTTCATTAGGTAGGTAAAAAACTAGAGTGATCGTTTTAACGATTTTAATACTAAATTGAATAACAATAAATAAACGGACAAGTGCGAGTTGGACTAGCCCAGGAAGGGTTCTGTACCATTATATATAAAAAATCACATTTGTTGTATAGGAGCCACACTTAAAAAATTATTTTATCCTGTCTTAAGTATTTGTTGTTATAGCGGTAACATAAATAAATCATGTGTGAAAATTTCAAGTGTCTAGCTAACACGGTTCATGAGATACAGCCTGGTGACAGACAGATAGATGGACAGACAGGAGGATGGACAGACAAACGTACAGCCAAGTCTTAGTAATAGGGTCCCGTTTTTACCCTTTGGGTGCGGAACCCTAATAATGCAGACTAAAGACTCCTTTCAAAAATAATTCTAGCGTTTTCCTTTCAGTTTTGTGGTTTCCCAACTCAATCAAAACGAATAAAAGGCAAGCTCGGACAAAACCAAAAGTTCAATCAATTCAATGGTGATAGTTTCATTTTGTTTCTAGCGTTCATTTGGTCAGGATTTGTAAGGAAATTAGTAAATGATGGTGAAATCCATAGAAGATCTGATCGCTGGAGGGCTTTAAACTGAAAATGACTGGGAAATCAAACTACAAGATCCCATTTTGTGTTTGAATTAGAAGATCAAAGGTAAATATTTGATGATAATTGTTTTATTTGATAAATGCTTTTTTACTTGCAAAATTTTTCAAGAAGTTCAGTACAGTTACTCACGTACTTAGTTTATATTTATAAAAATACTATTAAAAATCGAAAAAAAAAATCTTCCTCTCGGATTCGTTCGGCTGAGCAAGTTGTAGAGTACGTTTGATATTTTAGTTTTTATTTGTTTTCTTTTTCTCGGAAAATAGTTCAATGTCGTGGAAACAAAAAGCTTTCTGGTGGTTAAAAAGTACGCCATATAAAATAGGTAAACAATTCGATCCAACTTTGGAGATAGCGATAAAACCTAAAATAAGTCACGATATCATTTAAATTGGTTGATAAATCAAATAGTAATTTATTTTTTTGCGTAACTTCATCAAAAAGTGAATTGATGGCTGCCATTGAATGGCCAATTCATTTTGAAAATTAAGTCCATCTGTCAAGTTGGGGGAAGATAAATACAAGCAATGACTCCCCGCCGAACAACTTTTGTGTTGATTGGCCAATTTAATAAATTGGAGTATTTTAGTTGGCGAAATATCATTTTGGCTTCATTCAGTCTTTTGTTTTGTCTACGTTCGAGCTACAACTTGGCTCCAACGCTTTCAACGCAATTTCTTTAATATATAAGTAGTTTCAAACTATGTGATTTGTCTAAGGTAATTTTGTCTGTAACAAAAAGTGAGAAATACTCGTAATTTCATGTTTGATGATGATGAATGATTTCACTATCAGTTATGGTAAGTTTGAAATATATAATAAAATAAAATAAAAAACTAGTTTTTATTTTATTTTATTAAGTACCTAATTCATTTTATGGACAATATCAGTTAGCTGAAATTTATTTCGGTCTAATTTATTTACCAATTTATGTACACAGAAAATTTGTACAGAGAATATATCAAATAAATGTTGTCCAAAGGTCCTAACTACTTATCTCAAAAGAGATCTCTTCCAGTAGGCCTGTGAGAGGAGATGTTTATGTAAGAGAGGCATACAGGCGTGTTATAAGATAAAGGAAGAAGAAGGTTAAAATTACGTAAAACTACATTAACTACAAATAAACATACATATACATACATATATTACACAAATACATAAGTAAATACATATGTCTATTTAGAAGGAAATATAATATATATTTAATATTAACAATATTAATTACAATTAAGATGATTCCAATAAATAATGATCTTTTACTCGTCTTTTAAATACAGAAATCGTTTGATTTTGTTTTTTTATGGTTTTTGTGTTATTTTGACTAAAAGTATCACTATATTGGTCTAGAGGTAAAGATATAAGATGAATATTCATGTATTTCATTCGACGGACAGTTCCAAAATAACTGTACTCATTCATTCGTAGTTCATAACTAGCAAAATCTGGTTTTTGTCAGGTGATCTATTTAGGCAAAATATTTACATTACCATCTCTGAATTCACAAAACATGTCAGGTTAAACCACAGACTTATGCAGAAGTAGACATGTCACATTTATTAATTTAACTCTTTGATGTCTGCGTTAACGCAAAATTCCATTGTAGTCCGTTCATTTTACTTCAAATTACAGTAACTCACATTAAGTTGAAAATTTGTACAAACGTTAGGAACATCATGATATATGACATGTCAATACTACCCATCGATCGGATTTGCAAAAAAAAAATTTAAGGTCACAAAAATACAAACAAATTACACTTATCTATGACGTAGGATTGGTGGGTAAGTAAAAATAAAAAAGGCGAAGCTCACGATCTTACATGAAAATTTACGTTTATCTTACTTTTGTTAACTCTAAAATTGGCAATTGTGTATTGACTATATATAAACGTCTGTGGCGAAATTTCTCTGGTCATGTCTACGTGTGATAAACTCGAAGCCATATATTAGGGCCATAAAACGGGCATTCACGTTGCTATCCAAATATTTTACTGGACATAATATGAAATATTTCGTGGAGACGTGTCTTTTTCAGTCTAATATTTTTAACCCTTACGCCATCTGTCATGTTGTGGAATAGGCATCAAGTTTTACTATATATTGGGATTTATTATTTCGCTTTTACAATGTAGACTTTTAAAGAATATATTTTAGTGTTGTGATTGTATCGCAATTTTTTCAGACATTTATACATGTATATTTTTACATATTGTAAATCTTAGGTAATCACATAGGTGAGTGGTGTACTAGACGATATAGTTTATTGATCGTTAAATCAAATATACCTCTATTCAGAATATACACTAGTACCGTTTAGGAGTCTCTAATAAGGTTGAATCCATTTTAGAGGTTACATTTGAGAAATTATGGAAAAATTGTCAAAATTACTGACTTGAAGTTATCTTAACTTATTTTACCGAAAACAGAACCGGTTGACCCTCATAATACGAGAATAACTTTAGCTGTTTATGCGTCATCTGATGAATTTCGACAAACGAATTCATGTGAAACAACGTAAGAATTACTTGTAAAATGTGTTTTGTAATATGCTTAAAATATTAACATATATAGGCCAACTAACACACTACCATTTACTACTACTATTTGTATATTTAGTTAGTAAGTGACAGGAGATACCTTTTTTAATCAAAAGCTTTTTTAAAATCTTTTATTTAGTTTCACCTGTCGCACCATCTGTCTATTTGTCTGTATGTCGGTCTGTCTGTCTGTAATCAAATCTTGCAAGTTAAATGACCCAGTTTCTGGTTACTTATTAAGATGGTATTTTGCACACATATGTATATCGCGTAACAATGCAATATTATAACAACATGGAGTTGATCTGATGATGGAGCCGGAAGTTGGCCATAGGAACTCTGTAATTAAACGACGCAACCCCATCAAGTTTGAGCTCATTTGATTCGTCTTTAGGAGCACTTTTAACTTTTAAACTTTATTGTGTTTGATAAAAGCTTATTTAAAAATATATTCTGATATGTTAATTAGTCATTTTACTTAATAGACATGTTGTATTCCTTAAAAGTATATTGATGGATAATACTATATTTGTTGCGTTTCTTTGATTTTTTAATCTTAGAACTCATACTTAAAAGTTAGTTTTTTAGTATCCCTTTCCTGTACATAGGCAAATAATAATGCATCAGCAAATTTCTATTTCCAGCGAATAAAAACTAGGAGCACGATTCTACAAAATAGCCTTATTTTGTATCGAATTTGGCCATTCGCTATCGCAAAACAAAGTTAGCGTCAAGAGTGCAATTTGCGGACGAAATCAGGGTCCCAAAAAAGATACACAAGGTAACAAATTGCCTATAAAAAGCTAACAAAACGCTGTGGGTAAGCATTCCGGTCAAAGCTGTAAATCCCGCCTCGCAATAAATCCGGCCAGAAATATCGAAAGCCGTGTAATACAGTTACACTTGGATTGTGCAGGGATCAGTCCCGTAGGACTACCCCCAGTTAGGGGAGGTAAGAGCAAAAAAATGTCTTCAAACTTTATAATGGTTGATACATGACAAAGTAGTTAACGTTAGGAGAAGTTGGACAGTTTATGTATTTACCTACGAGTATATCTAAGCAGCGTCGTCCGTGCAAAAACTTTGTTTGACGTAAAACCGTGCTTGTTCTATTTTAACCGACTTCAAAAAAGGAAGAGGTCATCAATTCGACTCGTATGTTTTTTGTATGTATGTTACGCGATATCTTCGCCACTTGTGAATCGATTTTGATGATTATTTTTTTATTTGCAAAGCCTTTAGATACGTGAGTACTAGTACTTATTCTGTGCCTTAGAAAAAAGTTGGTCCCACATTAATTTGATGAAGATATGAAGTCGGTTGTTCTTTTTTGTTAAAAAATTAATTATATAACTGGTATTTTGCATTCTAACGTCAGAAAATCTTCTATAGTGTTCTGCAATCTTCCTTTTTCTTATGAAAACAAGTACTAATATTAAATTATTGAAAATACAGGTCATTAGTTGATTGGTTATTAGTTGGTTGTATTATATCAAAATGATTTTCATAAATTTAAATTGAAGTGGAGGAAAATAATTAAAGAAATATCTAGAAATCGCCATCAGACTGTATTACTTACACTACAACCACTCATAATAAAATAGATTACTGAATAATTAGATGCGTCATTTGATATTAAAACATTTTAAAATACAACGTTGCCTCCCGGACTATCAATTGGCTATCCATTCTGTGTATTAAAATGCGCGTTAGATGATTACCTCTTTCATTTGGCATTTTAAGGTTAGAGCTTTGTTCGATTCGTGTTTGATCTTTTGTAGATCTCAGATGAAGAATTGAGATTCACTGGGTTTACGGAGATTCATAGGGTCTCAAAGGAATATGTGTAAGCAAGAGCTGTGCTGCTAAAAATAATAATTCTAACATCTTACTCAATTTGCTCAAGATAGCGTTTTTCATATCTTTGCGTTATAAGAAAATAAATGTACTGTAGATTTCTAAATAAAATTGCAATATCAAGATGAGATGAAGTAGAAGTAACTCCAGTTCATTGCGGAAAAAACTAGATAGGATTTTGCTTTTTCTATGTGCCATTAAATATGATTACTTAGTTAGGTACGTAAGGTTTTGTTTCATATACGAGAATGCACGTTTAGCTAAGCGGGCGAAAGCAGTTCTTAGAGTCCACGTAGATATTCCAGCGTTTTTTTAAATGAACACGTTATCGTACGTGTATGACGATAACTAGAGTATAACTGATTACAATTCCATGTTTGGTAAGCGAATTATGAAAATTTGAATTTTGAACTTGATTCAAATCCTAGACTGCCGAGTCATGGGGTTGTAACGGGAGCAATTTTCAATTCGAAGAGAACTATTAGATAAGTATATCTCTATATACTATAAGCTAAACATACTGACTCACTCATTGACATAGTTGTTTGACCTGTTCCCGAATAGTGGTGTGATGATTTATGGTGGAATGTATATGGATTTAGGGGTCAAGTACCAGAAAAGTCAGAAAGTTGAGAATTTGGAAAAACCTGACATGGAAGGGGTACGGCCTGGCTAAACGGTTGGACTTGGAGATATGACCCCAAAGACAAAATGGAAGGGATTTCTGATCGATTAACAAAGCCGGTATTTTTTTCTAATTTTCGATAAAAAAATCCTCCCCCGTACAACTTTCATAAAAACGGCCCCCCAAGTATCTAGGCCGAAGGCGTAGCCGTCCCGCGAGGCCGCAGGCCAAGCTCTGGCGTCTGGATTTTAGAAAATTAAATTATTTCATTCAAAACGTCTCAGTCCGACTTCGTAGAGGTCTGAAATTTTGTATGCCGGGGTAAAGCACCTCGTGGAACTTGAAATTGCAATCAGATTTTGGATCCAAGAAGGCTGGCCACACATGTTTTCATGTTTCTTCAACTAACTGCAGTTTTTTTTTAGCCATTTTCTCAACTGGACATTTTAGCCTACCTTAACAGCTGCACGAAACACCGCGGGCTGTTTGCTGCCCGCGCAACGCCCGAAAAGCTAGTTAGTTTTTAAACTTACTTCTAGTAATAGGTATAATAATTATAAAGCCAGAGATGTATGCAACAATTTTCTCCGTACGGTATCTGCGAAGACACGCCCATACACTTGACTTGCACGGGTATGGTCATAGCGGTATATTACGGGTATTTAACAGTTGCTATTTACTTTCTTTCCGATCCGCCCAGGCCGGTTTTTGCAGCCTTCATTCGGCTACGCATCCGCCGGTTTGACTTGACCAGATTTCATTGCCATTGGCGACGGTCAAGTGCCTCGTTTGATATTTATCCGACTGTCGAAGGAGAGTAATGTTTTTCGAGCATATCTATATCTCTATTTCTAAACGCTAAGTTAGATGTTAGAGCATCACCAGCAGATACCATTATATTAATTTAAATAAATTGGATTTTTTCTTTTTTGGATAAAAATTATTAAATCACATCCTAAGGTTGTAGGCGCTGCAGAGATAATCGCTTCAGTGAATATGAAACACAAAGAAAATAGTTATTGAATATGATACCGAGATGCATGTAAAAACCCTTCTAAAAATGACTATGAAGCATACCCGATTTAATATACTAACATAAGTACCGAAATCAATTTTAGTGTGCGTCACGTAAATTAAGATTATTTCAGAAACCATCAGAAAATATAGAACTGTCAATTAATTAATGGTTGTCTTATATTATAAGTAATACTTACTTCATTTGAACGAGGCTCAAACAGAAATTGCACATACATATATAATAGCTTAACCGCTATCCTTTATAAGCTACTCGTACCCAGGTACATACAACCACAGGTGTGGTAACTTGTGTTACACGGTAAATAAAATGCTTAGAACTTAATTACCGGTCGGATCGTAAAGGATATAATGCCCTGAGGCGTATGCCTGTCGCTTTCATACTGTTAGTTAACTTACCGAGTTTATTTTATAAGTACTATTTCAAGATTCTAAAGCGGTGAAGTTATTCAAATAATTAGGGATTCTAGTTCACTTTGAATAGTTTTCGAGTAATTTGAAAAGCACGTTTGTTTATTAATTTATGTTTGTTTACTTGTTCGCAAGCATTACATGTTATAATGTGTCAACATTATATTATAAGTATGTATTAATTAAAAGACAATAATAATAATATGACAAAGCCCTTCTGGCGAGTAGGCGACCAATACTGTGATAATTTTTCAAAACTAAAAACCGACTCCACCCTCAAACTACACAACCGATTTTAATAAAACTAATATTATATTTTATAATTACTATGGGACCACCTGGTCAGTATACCTATTAAAATAAAAAAATAATTTTTCAAATCGGTCCACGCTTATTCGAGTAATCAGTGAACATACATAAAAAAAAGGATCGCGACGAATTGATAAGCTCCTCCTTTTTTGAAGTCGGTTAAAAATGATTTTCTTCCGGCGTTTCTTTTCAGCAGTGGTCGTTACGAAGCGCTGGTATCGGTAGCTATTCTTTAAAAATAAATTAAATTTTAATATACTTTACACGTATCGTAAATTATAAATTATACACATATGCATATTGACGTGTAAAAGTGCCTGTAAAGGTCTAATTACTGAATAACCATTTAAATTTTTGTGTGAATAGATATTGTAAGTGTAGCCGGTATTATTGAGGTAGTTTTTTTGTTTAATCGTGTAGTGTTTAGTGAAAAGTACGGTTAGTAATATAAATAGTCATCAATCAATCATCCATTGCTGAGAATAAATTTTTAAATCTACTCGTAAGTATGACGGATAAATAGAAGACAAATTTAAGAACATTCGTGTTAGGAATGTTTGTGATTCAGCGAAATGAGTACATTTCGTAGTACACAAATATTGAATAAACTGTTGATTGACTGATGAACTATGATTATTGTGGAAACAATTTGGAAGAGTTTTGCGAATTACCGGTGAATACGTATGTTGATTGGTATGGGTAGTTTCTTTTCTGTGACTAACGAACAGAAGATACAGCACTTTCACAGTGCTGTATCCACAGTATCAATGTGAATTTTTACTAATTTGATAGACCGAAAAATACTTATGTGTGCATTATTTTTGTATAGTGTAATTATAATAATACTTTAAAACCCAGTGGACTGGGTCAAAAATGTGACGTGGTTTGAAAATGTGGACATCCCTATTGAAATAAAAGTTCAACACTGTGTGATTGTAAGTTTTAAGGGTGTACTTTCTTTTATAGACAAAAGTTTAATAGATTTTCCTTATACAGATTTTTTTTTTCTAAGATTAACGTACGATACGTTTATCAGATACGTAGATTACTTAGTGTGAAGAATTTTTAAAAATAGATTTTGATACACTTAAAATCTATACTCAGAATACTTATTATGAAGAAATTAAAATCATAGAATTTTTTTTTTACAAATAATATTTACTTTTTGGATATTTATAATATCATAATATCACTTTCATTTTAGTAAAATAATTTACAGGTAAGCTATAATAATAAGCTAACCTAGTAAAATGGATGAAACTTTCCTAGCACTCGTCAGCCGCCGCGCTAACGCGGCACGCTTGCTTCGCTCGCTCGGTTCGAACCTACCCTATGGGTTTAAATAAATATTCTTTAAAAAAATATTCTACTGTTCGATTAGTGTGTTAAATGAAAATATGAAATTATAAAATTGATTGAACTGTGTTTCTATAAATTATGTTTCATTCAAGTAAATAGTCTTTGTAAGAATAATATTAAAAATAAAAATATAAGAATTAAATATTCTATGAAACATTTTCTGTGAATCGAAATTCTATGAAATGTCTGTCTGTGAAACAAGGGTATACAAAGTTTGTAACACAAGAGCAGTCGAACATGGCAACCGATTGTAAAGCGTTGTTCTAGTAATCCACGTAACAAAACTAGGGCGCGAACTGATGCTGGGTTTGGGCAATTATCTCAGTGCCCAAACGAGGCAAAGCTAGCATCTACTCTGCTGTTTGCTTAACTGTAGTGTCTACTAGCTGACAAGGTTCAAACGAGCCTAGAAACGCGCACAATGCCGCAATGGTTTGAGCAATAAGTTCTGTACTGAATAGCTGCACCTTCAGAAATTATCTTTGGGAACTGTCAGATAGAATACAGATAATAGGTATATAATGTAGTATACAAGTATGTGCAGTATCATATAAATTATACTTATCTATTTATAATTTGAGTGTATTATTTCATTAATATATATGCTGGCATATCATTTTTCTACTTCATGTTAGTGACTTCATGTGACGACACATTCTTATTTTCTCGGTATTACCAGTGCGTTGACTGGTTTGAGCTAGTTAATATGTTTAAGCGCGTACAATTTGCAAACTCACAAAATCGCAAAACGAACACGCAGTAAGTTGCTAGACTTTCAAGATGCCTGAGTAAATGATCTACAAATTTTCATCGAAGTCATGAACTATGACATTATTTCTAAGTTTAAATCTACCAAGAGATTCTTTTAAAATATGAAAGTCCATCGCGTTTATTTCCTATGTTTAAAAACTGCTCATTGCAAAACCGTTGTTTGTTCATCTTCTAAAAGGTTTGCCTTCCGACTGTTCGGAAAATATTGCTATGCGGGCAATATTTACATCGAAATAGTGCGGGGCTTTGACGGAAATATCTTCGTGGAAAAATTGGAAACACTGAGGATTTTAACATGCGCTGCTTTTCAGTGGCCCGAAATTTAGCAAGCTTTTTGTTGTTTTTGTGTGGCATTTTATTGCGTTATATTTTGTGGGCGCCGAGATTTTGAGGAATTTATTGAACATTGTTCTTATTTTATGATAAAATATAATTTTAAAGATGAATTTAAATTATGGTGTTGTAACTAGCTATTGTAGAGAGTAGTTAGATACGTAAGAAAATGACTATAAAGATCTCACATATTGAAAACGTCGACAACAGTTGAATGAGTTACAAAGTCACTATCTACAACAATATTTACTCTGTGATGTTTTTAGTTTCACATAGTGCATTTTCGAGAAATAAACTACTAAAAGCAATTTATGTTATATGAATATTGCACAATATGTGTGCAGTTTGTAACAAAATTTTATAATGTACTTACATTATATGTAATCAATTATACTTTTTATTGTATAAATGTTGCAATAAATGCAGTCAACGTTGTCACGTCACAAGTTTTGTTAAAACTCGAGCAAAAAATTTACAATAAAGTGCGAGTCGGACTTACGTACGCTTCGGTTCCATACCATTATATAAAAATCAAATTTTCTGTATGGGACCCTTAAATATTTATTTTATTCAGTTTTTAGTATTTGTTGTTAAAGCGGAAACAGAAATACATCATCTGTGAAAATTTCAACTGTCGAGCTATTACGGTTTATGAGATACAGCCTGGCGACAGACAGACGGACAGACAGGCAGACGGTGGAGTATTAGTAATAGGGTCCCGTTTTTACCCTGTGGGTACGGAACCCTAAAAAGTTTTTTTAGTAAACTTAAAAGAACCAAAACAAAGTTGCAACGTTGAACAATCTGTTAGAGACAATTAAAAGTTCATGAAAAATATAGTAACCAATAAAAGTGAATTTTGAGAATGAAACTGTAAAAATATTTCTTTTGATGTATAACATAGAAAAAAGATTTTAGCAACAAAACAATGCAGATTTATTCAGTTGTGTTTTGTATAGCACTGAGGAGCGCTGCGAAACGTTATTCGAGAATGCAGCGGGATAGGCATGTCAGAATTGTCACTTGCATACTGTTACCGCTGCAATCCTCGTTCGCGAAAACAATAAAAACTTTAGAAGTGCAAGTTGGACTCACTATCTGAGGTTTCCAATTGAGATTATTTTTCAAAACTAAAAACCGACTTCACCCCCAAACTACACAACGGATTTAAAAAAAATTACTATGGGACCACCTAAACAGTATACCCATTCAAACAAAAAAATAATTTTCAAAATCGGTTCACGCGTCTTCGATTGATAACCTCCTCCTTCTTTTTGGAAGTCGGTTAAAAAGCATACCTTCTCGATTGCCGTGATGCAGATGCCGCCCTAGGCTTTAGCCTACTTAGCCTATTGGTAAATTCGCCAGTGGCTGTAAGGCGCTGTATTGTAAAAAAATCGATACAGAATATGAAACCAAGGTAAACATTGTTCTTGATAGTTTTGTGTTTGTAGCTACGATTGAACCATAGGCAAATAAAAACTAGGTAATTGATGTTTGCGTTTCGCCGTACAATGTTTTGTTTAAAAGCTACGAAATGTTCGCAGAAACGGAAAAAAAGACCATTAGAAAATGTTCTGAATAGTTGTCCTTCGAAAAATAAACAATTCTTTTGAAATTGTTTGAAAAGTATTTCTTCTTCAACTTTAAAAAAATAAAATAATGAAGAACGTTTCTTTTATATTAATTTCATGTTTTTATGATCAAGTGTGACGTGATGTGACGATTTTAGCATTGTTTTATATATTTTGAGTTTTCTAGCTTTAGCAACTTTTTTTAACAAGTTAACATCGTGATCACTGTTGTCACTAGATGACAGTAATTGGGCTACATCAATGCACTGAAAAATCTGACGCCAGTGTAAGCTATTATTAACACAATAAGAAAGAAAGTCACCTTATTTATTTTAAACAAAAAATAAGACTTATTCAGACAAGATTAAAGGGTAAATTTATACTTAAATGATATGAAACACCCTCAATGGAATTTCAGATTTATAAAATACAATCACGTATATTTAGAATATTTTATTCGCGAAAAGCAATGTTACAAGAGCATTAGGTTTGAATAGCCTGTAATCTTAGTTATTTAGAAAACGCGTACCGTTTGTTGAATTCCCTTTGACGTTGAATCATTGCCCACGTGAACCCATGTCTAAAATTCTTGTCTGCAACGAGAAAAATCTCGTAAACATCTAGATATATCTAGAGAATAATCAAATCATTGCTAGTTTTCTTAGATAAATCGTGCTTATTACAGAAAATCTTTTGTAATAGTTGGCGTTTATCTTGTAAAATAATAACAATTTTTAAATAATGCAAAAAATAGGTTATCCTTAAAAAATCTGTGCTTTTAAAATTCAATCATTTTTAAATTGTTTTAAAAGTATTTCTTCTTTAACTTTTAAATTTTTTCATGTTTTACATAGCTGAAATGAAAGCAGTGTTCATTGATAAACATTATCCACTTTTATGATAAAGAGAGGCGTGGTGTGACGATTTTATTGTTTACTTTATATTTATAAATACTTATTTATTATTATATCTAATTTACCCGAAGACACAGTTCATCAGTTCATTGACACAAGGCATGAAGGTGAGCAGAGTAATGTTAGTAATTGTTCGGAATTATCTCCTTTTACTCTGGAAACTTCTAGCCTCTAGTAATAGGTAGCGAAAATATGGAGAAAATAGATTAGAAACTTTGTACTATACCTATGCTTTTTAAATGCCTATATATCGATTGTTTTTCCAAAGTAGCTACGAAACAAAAATCTAGTAGTTTACCCGCCGCGTCCGAATTTAATGAAATTTTAGGATATTGATCGAAATTTAGAGGAGAGGGGGGGGGGGGGGAAGGGGCAAACCTCGGATTTTTTTACCGTGCAGCTTTGTCATCAACACTTTTCTAGATAAACGCATGGTTTAGAAGACATGAGCGAAAATCGGAATAAAGTCAGACATATTCGAGCGTTCAGGTCGAAAGCCACGACTATATTTTTAATTCTAGAACTGAGATCAAGATCTCTATGCTTCTTAGTTTAGGTTGTTAGTGCGACCTTTCTGTAACGGCGTAGTTTTTGCTGGAATTATCTTGTAGGTGAGCCGAAAAGATTCGAGCTTGATTTCATTAGCGAAATGAGCGCAGGTGTCCTTGAGTACTTGGTGTGCCGAGTAGAAAAGGTGCCGTTTGTTGTAATGTGCTACGTTTTTTTTCACATTCTAAGACCTTCATGATTATGAATCTAGATAAATAAATGGGAATATACGAAAAATTCGAAACCCTAAAGTTGGTGTTGGTTGATGAAATGTGGGACTCCCTGTACAAATTCTGTGATTTTGTAGTTCTTTCTATATATCATCATTGTTTTTTTAAGTTTACTCTTTAACTAAGTTATAAAAATTCCTATGTTTATGTGTCTACACTAAACACATAAAATCAGTCATTTATGTGCCTATTCGCACATAAAAACCCTAGTCTAGTAAATATCACTACGAAAGTTTATATCAAAATTTTCGTCGGTAGAGGTTTGAGCGAGCACTCTAAAAACAATCTAACTTTCCACTTAGTTCAATGCTGCTTCAAGTTATTATTCAGAGGTCTCAAACTAGAAACAGCTGTCCGCCGTCTGCATTGATCAAGGTCGAAGTAACGGGACATATCCGAGTTTGAAGCGGCTCCTTATTCTCTTAACGTTACTCATTTCACTTCACTTTTACACGGTTGATAGTAGGACCTCAGAAGGTTTGGGGGTAGAAAATCGTAAAGAGTAGCAAAAGAACATGTAATAGTTTAATTAGTTGATATAAATAAATTAACAGGGATGTGGAAAGCTCAAGTTGGCATGATAATTTATAAACTTTTGGACGTTAAATTAACAAGACTTAGCTTATTGTCTCATTTATTTGAGTCCTAGGTGTACAAATAATTCATACAAAAAGTTCACCTTGGAAAAACATTATCAAGTTTACTTCATGCCTTACGGGGTAAAAAAAAATTAAGGACCACATGATTAATAAATTGTTTGGCATGATTGAAACAAGGAATCAGAGAAAGACAAGATGCTAGCTCTTCGCCTACATAGAATAGACCTCCACATCGATTCCTTCAGTCGCCTTTTACGACTTGTGCGTAACAAGAAGTAGCTATACATTTTTTTTCTAAAAGTAATTCAGGATTTCTTTCAAAATTATACGATCATGAGTTATGTGTGAATGAAATTAAAGCGAGAGACGCGTGATGTGAATTACGATACAGAATAGGCTGCAAGATCACAGTCGTCGATGACTTTTTAAGAGCAAGTAGGCTGTCGAGGTTGTAAGGACCGATTCTCAGAAAAGGAACGGTACTGGACATTTTTCTTGTGATCTATTCACTTTTTTGTGTCTCCGACGTTTGAGACGGAATGTGGAAGGAATTTTGTCCAGTTCGACTAAGCGAGCTGGAGTAAATTAGAAGCAATACATGTATACATATTATCATGCCTGTTTCCCATGGAGAAAGGCAAGGAACTATAAATCTCCACTTAGAAAGATTATTAGAATTAAAGAAAATAATAATTAAATCTTATTATTCGTGTGTTCCAGTGATATAAATAAGTAGCAAGTCAAAGAATTAAAATTATGATATATATATATATATATATATATATATATATATATATATATATATATATATATATATATATATATATATATATATATATATATACTTATTTTATCTAATAAGCTAGAAAAAAAAACTCTATGTAATAATAATTTTACACTTGTGTTGAATTATTAAGTACTTATTAGTTTAATTGGGAATTAATTTTCGAAGTGCGAAAACTATAACAATTTTAATACGCAATAAAATATGCAACAAAGATTGTGGTACCTACGTTATCTTTGGTGGCAAAGTCATTGTGTTGGCAACACCCAAGTACCAATAAACCACGACCGCAACCGAACCTACAGAGTACACAGACACCTCATCATTTGAAACAAACGCTTACAATACTATCGCACGTTTGCTCTATCTAGGCTGACATAAATTCTTATATCTTCCTCGCCGTATACAATAAAGATAACATGCAACGTCACGGGCGCGCCCATTATGAAAATACGCAGAATATTGTCTTGAACTCTGACAAACTATCTATGTAGAATGTAGATAGATGCGTTTTTTTGCAGTCTATGTAGATTTTTTTTTCTATTTAGTGGTAGTTTTATATCCAGTCTATTTTTTTTTTCTATTTAGTGGTAGTTTCAACTGCATTTGGGTTTCGTCTTTTAACCTTTTAATAATTAAGTAAATTTCGTTTACTTAATTACTAACAATCTGTCTTTTCTCTTCTTTTGTACAACATAAATCTGTGTATTGCTCTGGGCTCTTCCAATTCAAAAGAGGAATTGCCTATAGTCATCATGCTGGGTTGGTAATGATATCAAGGCTAAACACAGTGGATGCTACTGATGCCTCTGTTGTCCCGTTCTCTGATGCCTCCTTTAGTCGCCTCTTACGACATCCATTGGGTTTTGAGAAATCGTATTTTACGCTGTTTTCATCACACGCCTGTCTTTCCCCTACTTTGAAATTTTTTTTAAATATTTTGCTTGGATTTTTTTGAATATTTGTTGTTATTGTTTTTGATGCAAGTATAATAATATAGAACATTAAAAGACTGAGCATTATTTATTCTAAAAGAGCTCCAAAAAGGTCTGTTATTTAAATCTAACTCAAAACAATGTAAAACATAAAACATTTAAAGTCACAAGCTGTATTTGCAACACAGACATAAAACCCACGTACTCATGTGAACATTTCGTTTTATTGCGCTGAGTTGAGAGTCAATGTTCAAATCGACATTACTTTTTTGAAGTTGCAAGTAACCATCTTTGCTAAAATTATATTGTTTCCTTTTTCATCAATACCCAAAGTTATCCTCTAATTATCTTAGTGGACTCGCGGATGCATCATAAATTATGTTGCCATGAAGACCGAGGTCTACTTCCCGACTTTTTCTACTCGCAAGATGATGTACGTAGGGCCAGGCTTCAAAAATGGAGTCATAATATCTGATACAAATTTTTGAGAAATTATGACATTTTTGTAGCGTATCATACATATACACGTTAAGCTCACCCAAGGATGCTAAAGACCATGCCAAGGACCATGCGAAGTGCAGAAAAGCCGGAGGATTCTATAGGATGCGATATTTATCCATTTATATTAAATATCTACGGTTCAAAATGAGGCAGGGACGTTTGAGGCCCAAAATCCGTCGTACAAATTCACCCTGGGGCGGCTGGGATCCGAATTTTGCGTCGTTCCGCCCCAATGGTCTAAGCTAAATGAACTTACCTGAGGTAATCCTTATATATAACAGTCTCTGACAGTCCCAAAGCGATCTCGAGCTTGCTAATTTAACAAGGTTCCTCGATGCTTCTTTCTTTTTTTTAGTAAATTATTACATTTATTACTTATAAAAACAATGCAAAACGTTACTTAGAAGCAGCGAATTTGTAATTTTTAGCAGTACCCAAGGAATAATACAAATTCATGTATTTTTTTAACGATTCTGTAAGTCATTATATAACCGAAAAAATATATAACATTTACAAAATATTATTAAATAAGTTTAAAAAAATAATTAAATCACTATCATTTTCGAACGACCGCGGTATTACCACCGCCATTTTCTGTGAGGACACCGTCTAAAAGGGCCATTTTTGAAACGCGGAGTCACCTAAATGAATGGTTTTTTGTGTGACTCCGCATTTGAAAAATGGAAATGAAAACAAAATAATATCAAAGATTTTATTTTGTTTCATCGATGGATGGATGGATGGATGGATAGTATGATCGTTAACGGAAGCAAAGAAGAATCACATACAAATGTGATGAAACTCTTACATAAAGATAAAGCACTAATCGACGCGGATTGAAATCAAAAAGAGTAATGAAACCGAAGCAGAATAACATCTTAATGTAATACAACTTCTACATAAAGAAGTCAACAGAGAGGCAAACATCAGTGTATCGAGTGCGTAGGTATTATTCAACGCGGATTGAAATGAAATCTAAAAGATAAATAAAACCGTAGAAGAATAACATGTTAATGTGATGCAACATCTAAATAAAGATAAAGCAACAGGGAGGCAAACATCAGGGTATCGAGTGTGCATTATCCCACGCGGATCGGAATGAAATCTAAAAGAGTAATGAAAGCGAAGAAGAATAACATGTTAATGTCATGCAACTTCTATATAAAGATAAAGCAACAGAGACACAAACATCAGTGTATCGAGTGCGCATAATTCAGCACGGATTCGAATGAGAAACACAACACTTTCCTTTGAGCAGAACATATCGTTTACAAATGTCCCGTCGTACATTCAGGGGACAATCTTATGTCTCTCACACTCAGGGACATCGCTTAGTAATAAAAAATGAAACAAAATATTTTGCTTTGTTTAAATATTTTAAGTAAGTTGACATAATTTGACAATTTCCCACAAAAAACAAAAATAACATACAAAATGTTAATTTTAATATTGTACGATTAGTACTGCGCTTCGTGCTCATGCGTGGCTACAATTATTGTTGATAAAAATGCCACCAAACTTCCTTTAGTCTGAAAGTGTTAATTTGACCTATAAAAAACGTTTATTTTGGGAAAGAGTCACGAGAAGTGGATGTCATGGGAAACATTAATTAATATAATAATTAATATATATATTTTTTTCAATTTAACAACATTTGGTACATAAAAAAATGGTAGATACACACTTCCATAGCTTTAATAAAACAATACCAATAAATGTTTTACCATTTATCATAATTTAAAACATAAAAGAAGCGAATGTGCATAATGTATATGTTTATTTTGTTTTTCGTGAGTGTAAGTGGCCAACACTGGTGTCAGGTTGTTTAAGCTGCTTATAGGCATGTGTTATGACCAATGGTCGGATAATCGGATGCATATTTACCTAAAGTTGAGATGTTGGCAGTTATGGAGTGCACTTTTGTATCTGAAAAATCCCAGGATTCCAGAATCGACAAAATTTTGTGTTTTGATTATAGAATCAAATCGGGTAAGGTGTATATTTACTTACGTTCAGGTGTTGGCTAATGTGAAATGCACTTGATCGATTAGTGAGAAGTTTTTTGAATCCCGGAATTTGAATTTAAAAAATATGTCTTAAGAAGCCGCTTCCATAATTTCCTAGCCAAAAATTAACTTTAGGTAAATATGCATCCGATTATCCGACCACTGGTTATGACTGCTATACAATGATGATAGTCGAGAGGACCAGCGGCTTATACTTTTTGCAGTAAACGTTATTATAACATCGCAAATATAATCAATTATTAGTGTTTACCATTCCCTAAAATTCAATTCTCAAATCATATGCAATCGACGCTTCATAATTCCCACAATTAAATATAAATCTAAAATTTCTAGATACAAGTCTGCGTGGCAGTGGCAGCCCTATTATACGAGAGAACATATCGACTGGCGAACAAACGACGTATTGTGCGATGCGATGCAATTATCTGGCAAAATAGCGAATGCTCTCGACACGGGCTTTATTGCACTGAATAACATTGCGATTGCGAACCATCATACCTAATTTCGTTACGCTTGAATTCAATGCGTTTTGTGGATTAGAATTATGAGTGTTCGTTTGGTTTATTCGAGTTTAGAGATTGTCAGTTCATCAGAACCTGTCATTATAGCAATATTGTAGATTTAATTAATGACAATATTATAGATTAATTTACGACAATATCAGTATTTGAATACCACACATTTGGAAAAAAATATCTTTATTACGTCTTAATCATCATATTAATTACATTGATAACGTGCCCTCAGAACGTGAGGCGGGCATGCCAGGCGCGGCCGCGTGTTTCTATTTGTTTAAATACCTTTTTATTAAAAAACTTGAGAGGTGTCAAGGGACACCCGGATGGAACGAAGTAAAATAGAAATAGGTCTAAATAACATTCAAACACTTTTCTGCGTTCTAAAATCAAGTTTATATTATCTTCATAAATTTGAATGAACAAAAAATGTCGTTACAACTTTTGGTCTTAATTTTTTCCGTCTAGCTCCCTTACGCAACGGTCGATAAGGAACTTCGTTCCAAAAATGTGTCATAATACTACTTAATTTAATGCTTAAAATATTCTCTCTGTGTCGACATTTACTTAAACTATAATAAGTATATAAAGTACATGTATGTATATCTTCAAAAATATATTTATATGCACATTCAAAATAATAAAAAAAAACCTAGTAAATGAAAAGATTACAGAATAGGTAAGTATAGGTAAAGGCATTGAATGAATATAAGTACTTTCTAATGTAGTAAAAGATAGTTAACATCACACCACATCATAAATGAAGGCGCGTGCGTGTGTTCCAGCAAATTGTTTTAGTCGGGAACTTGTCTTAATGAACTCAAGTTCGTGATTGAGTCTCCACGTCACTTGCTTCAATGATTTGTGCCACTTGGTCCTAACGAAAACGTCATAAATAAGATGTCAATTATTAGTTTATTTTATATCTATTGTTTAGGATTCACTTTAAGTATTTCAGAGTTATGGATAGAGCATAGGGAATTTGACATCAGCTTAGTGTTGGAAACTCATACAAAAACAAACAACATTAAAAATCCGCTTAGCACTGTTCTGCTTGGAGTCTCTCCCTTATATTATATCACGTTAATTCTTAATAATCATTGAAACATACAAAAGCTATACTATAAATCCGAAATATTGAAATTCACATGTTCATTTGGGCTCTAATACAAATATCATATTATAAGTTTCTATATTGCAAATTTTCTCATAATTTTAACGATTTTCATAATTCTCAAATGTCTATATTTTTATTTGCATTGTTGTTTAGACAGGACACACACAAAAGTAACTAGTTTAACAATCAAATGTTCTGACTTAGTAGGAAAATACACCCGGAATGTAATTTAGTACCCGGACTTTAGTGTCATCTAGAATCATTCAAAATTACGTAGATGCTTCTGAAAGATATGACTTTTGCAAGGAAAATAAATTTATTAAGTGGAAGACCAGTTTTTAAATGGTTGTTTTTCATGGAAAATCTCATTTGTTAACCTTTCGGTGTCTAATCCTGAGCTACAGTTGCTAATATAGGGACAAACGGGAACACACCACTTTGACGACTTAAGTTCACTCCTTGTGGCTTGACACATTTTCACGCTATACATCGATTAGCTAATAATCTTAATTGAGAATCGATGCCTTCGTGATGTATCGGAGTTTGATCTCACATGAGGTTAGTGCTAATATATGGAATTAATAGATACGTAATTGATTTAGGGCATCATTGTTTCAACCGCACAACGTCCACTGCAGGACATAGGCCTCTCCCAAGGATTTCTAAATTGGCCGATCTAGAGTGGCCTGCATTCAGCGCTTTCCAGCGACCCTAGTCAGGTCGTCAGACCACCTTGTGGCATCCACCTAAATCAATTAAGTGCTGTCTATAAACTTTATTATAATCAGTTATCATAATTTAGAATTTATTATTTTTGTGGTACCCTCCAGGTTCCGAAACGAATAAGTTTATTGATTAAGTAGGCCAGGGTCCAGACATTCTTTTAGAAAGTAGAAGAAACATTGCCGGATCAATAACACTAATACCGGAAAGCATAATATAAGTATAATATATAATGCAAAGAAAAATCGTATACATCAAACTATGTTCTTTCCAAGCAAGACATGGCCGGTCATATTAATAAATGCTCAAACCTTTATAAATTTCTTGTAGATTGTACAGTATATACATGTATGTCAGCTATTTTAGCGAAATGAATATTTCTATTACTCGTAACTAAATTTCGGGTTGCCTGCACGTATAAAGTAGTGTGTAAGTATGTTCTCATAAGGTACTATGAAAAATTATTTGCCAGGCAAATTAAAAACACCCCACCTTTCAAGTGTTTATCCCTAATAATTTGAACGGCTCAATCGATTTTTATCAAACAAAGCTAAGAACCACAACAAAGAAACTTACTTTTACGTTAAATAAAACCGCATCGAAATCGGTCCATCCGTTCTAATGACAGTAGACATTGGCGTCAAACTTATTACACCCCTTTGTTTGCGTAGGGGGTAATAAATCAAACTTCACAAATAAATGAATGTCGACTTACATGTTATTCCAATTACAATAAAACGAAACCAATTTAGAAAATCAGAACAAACCTAGTTTCACGCACTGTTATCGCTGTTAACTGTGTTTAATTTGCAATTTATTGTTTCAGATATACGCTGCTGTAAACCGATTAACAGGTAACAATAGCAATCAAATGGAATTGTAAATATTTTTTATTTATATTTTATGAATCTAACAGATGCGGTCAACATTGAATTTAATTCTAAACTAGATTTTCGGGCGTTGCGCGTTTTTTCGTGCAGCTGTTGAGGAAGGCTAAGATATGATTCCAGTTTAGAAAATGGGTAAAAACTGCAGTCAGTTGATGAAATATGAAAAAATGTGTGGGCAGCCATCTTGGATCCAAAATCTAATTATCATTTCAAGTACCGCGGGGTGCTTTACCCCAGCATATAAAATTTCAGTCCCCTACGACGTCCCATTGAAATTAGTAAAATTTTCTAAAATCCAGACGCCATCTTGGATTCCAAAAAAAATGGCGCGTTTAGATTTTTCGGCTCAAAATACATCTATATGTATTTTGAGCCGAAAAATCTAACTGGTAGACTGGATAGGTGAAAGGGGGGAGGGGCTCGGCCTTCAGCATCGCTCTGCAGCTCGGCCTGCGGCCTAGCGGAATGGGGTATTTTTTTAGCGAAATTAAAAAAAAAATTACCTTCTCTGGTAATTGATCGCCTACCCCTTTCATTTAGTCTATGGGGTCAAATCTCCAAGTCTAACCGGCCGTTTCGGTCCGTCCGGTCAAAGTTTAGGTTTCTCCAAATCTTCAATTTTACGATTTTTCTGGTACTTGACCCCCAAATCCCTATACATTCCACCATAAACCATAACCCCCACTATTCGAGAACAGGTCAAACAACTATGTCAATCAGTCAGTCAGTCAGTGAGTGGTACTCGTAAGTAAAGCAAGTGTAGCTTTATAGTATATAAAATAATATAAAATAATTCTATCTACATAATTATTACCATGATATTTCTAAACGAAAATTGTTCTTTTATTGTTGGAATATCTGTTATTTTGGGCTAAATTAAAATACTATTTGTCTGGTGAAGTATGAAATTATATTGTTTTGACTTTTACTTGGAACTCTTGGAAGTAATACATGTCTGAATCCTATCACAATGCAAGAGAGAAGGAAGATGAAATAAGTGCGTGTTGCCAGCACTAAAAGTATTACCAGTTTAAAGTTCAAAAATAAAGATTGATTTTTGCAAGTAAAATTATATAAATCAACACGCCCTCAAAAATTAATCTCTTTTACAATAACAAGCCCCTAAACAGAGCATACATAACTTCCAAGTTTTTCTGGGAAATTACAAGAATAATGATCCAACATTTGTTGTGAGGATTAGGAAAAACCCAGTACAACCAAACCAGATCATTTCATTTCAATTAGTTTCATAAACCAATTTTATTTATCAGTATATCATTTCGAAAATGTCACTTATATATCTATCCATATAATTTATCAATAACAAAATCAGTATAATAATATGTACTTAAACATTATTGTAAACCCATGTTCCCCGCCTCCTCGCAGGTAATGGTTTCGACTTTGTCAGTACATTTGCCAGTAGTTGACATGTGGGAATGTAATTTTCATTTTATTACATTTTCTTAGTCAGTGTACCTGTCAGTTGTTGACCTGGGGCAATGTATTTTTTTTTTTTACATTTTATCAACATGCTCTCTGAAAATAAAAATTTATTTCGATGCTGTTTTGTCCGTTTATGATAAATCGGATTATTAATAATATAATGACAACAGACGGCAACAAATGTTTTTATCTAAGATGGACACTACTTATTATAAAGACAACAGACTTAAAAAAATGTTTTTTGCATATATGGTTACTAATAATATAATGACAACAGACGGCAACAAATGTTCTTATCTAAGATGGCCACTACATATTATATAAAGACAACAGACAGTAACAAATGTTCTTTCGTAAGATTATCACTACTAATAATATAATGACAACAGTCTGCAACAAAGGTTCTTTCTCAAGATGGTCACTAATAATCAGATATCGAAATCACGGGTGCTATTGCTATCAAAAGTAGGGATATGACTAAAAGTTCCGGGATTTCTCGAGAAAATTGGGTACTAAGTAAATAAAACAATCATACTTATGTGATTTCAGGATAAGTATATTTTCCATAATTATGATTGTTTTATTTATAGATTATATAGTCATATCTATACTTTTGATAGCAATAGCACCCGTGATTCCGATCTCTGCTATTAATATAAAATGGCAACAAACGGCAATAAACAGGCATTGCTTTAAAAGTTTAAGATACAGCTATATTATAATGCTTTTATCCCTGACGGGGCAGACAGACCCCCGGCTGTAGGGCCCAAAGGCCACGATTAGCGTAAATACTTAGTTAATAATTGGCCAAGTGCATGTCGGGCCACGCACAGTGTAGGGTTCCGTAGTTACGAATGCCAACTTTGAGTTCATGCCACTAAAAATTCTAAAAACTAATTTTCTATTGAATTTGTATGAAATTTTCCTTTTCCAAGTACATTTTATAAGTTGATCGCCTATAACTTTTTAATTTGTAAACCCTACTTAGCTTTGAGAGTTTTCCTTTAAATTTCATTATATTTACTATAGCTGTGAATTTTTTCACGTGTCCATATATAACCGTTTAGCAGATAGAGGGGGGAGACACTTGACACTAACTAAAATTTTCACTTTAAAACCTAATATTTCAGAAACAAATCCCTAAATCTAAAAACAGTATTCACAAGCTCATAATATTTTTGAAAGACCTATTCAACGATACCCCACATGATTGGTTAGTCGAGAAAATATAATTTACTTTAGACTGCACTGTAAGGGAGTTAACCTAAAAAAATTATAAATTTCAATATTTTATTTTACCACTTTTTCCGCATAATTAATATACATACATTTACCAAATTACATCTTTTTAGTACTTATGGTCGCTGATTAAAACCGCGGACGGACAGACAGACAGACATGGCGAAACTATAAGGGTTCCTTGTTTACTACGGAACCCTAAAAACTGTTGGTCATACCGTTTAGAAGCATGTTGAGTAAATGCTTAAAGTTAGTAACCTATTTACGACTCAAATATATGGCGTGGAGTTTAATGTAATGCAAAATCCTGTAAATACGATTCCGGCTACAAGGCGAGTTTGGGAAAAGTTGGGAAGTTGGGAATTTGGGATACGCTGCGCTTGTTCAATGCGAGATACTCTGAGGAATGCTGTTTTAATGATGAGGCAGTATTGCTGTTACAATGTTTAGTATGCATCAGTGTTACAAACTATTATTTAGTGTTTGAATAGAGTTTTACAGATATACGAAAATTTGTTTCTTTTTGCTATGCGTATATACAATATGTAACAAAAACCATGTCTGATCCTTGTAGGAGCAACTCAGACCATCAATATGAACAACTTTTCCTATGGGACCAATGCTTGAAACTCGAAAAAAAATATGGACATTTCATACAAGTGGTCGGCCGGCCCGGCAATTAGTATGAAAAAGTCGATTTTTTCTTCGAGTTTCAAGCATTGGCCCCATAGGAAAAGTGGTTCATATTGACGGTCTGAGTCGCTCCTATAGAAGGATCGGACAGAGTTTTTGTTACATACATGTATATACAGGGTTACTTTTAAGAGCTTTCTAGTAGTTATAGTCTCTCAGTAAAACCGCGGACGGACAGAAAGACATGGTGAAACTATAAGGGTTCCTTGTTTACTACGGAACCCTAAAAAGCGTTTCTAACGACAATAAAAAAACTAAAAATCCACTGTATCTATTTTGTGTTTGTGTACATTTACAATAAATCTTATGTTAAACAAATACGGGACAATAAACAGGAATAAATTAAAATACCTTTTAGGATTCTATTCATTAATTAGACTTAGCCTAAAACTCAATAAAGGCTATATTAAATTCGAGAGTAGTCTGTAATTCGAATATTCTCGTTTTCTAAAGCGTTAGGATACTGCTCACTGAAGTATGACAAATAGATCCAGACCCAGCTCAAAATATTTATTTCAAAAGTAAGTTTTCACAGTAGAAATTAATAAATTAAGGATGTTCAATATCACTGGCTAAATTAAAATTTAAAATTAAATCTTAACTTTCAGCGCTCTAGATGGTGTTTATGTCTGGATGTAATAATATGTCATGTATCGCTAGTTAGATTTACGATGACAAATTAATCTATCTATTTATCTAAGTTAATAACCTAAGTAAACCTGTGTCTGAGAGCTGTCATAACAATTTTAATTTAGCGAAACATGGGTACTTTCTTAGCGAGAAATTATTTTTGTGTTTCACTGAAGATTTTACTCGTACCATCAGCATGGATTATAGCACTAATGCTAGCAGTTTTAAGCTCACTTAACTCGTGTAGGAAATTGAATTTCTTAGTGCATAGATAGTATCTGAAGTTATGGCCTGAGAGAGCGTAAAGACAGTCATTGTATCTGTTGTTAGATCAGAATTTATGTCGCGTTGAGTAGAGAAGAAAATACAGCAGTTCCAAAAACAAGCGTGATATTATTAAGAACGTTGACTCACCTTATTTTCCGACTTATGTCGAAAAGGCAGACTTATGAGCTCATTATTATAAGTGGTATGTACTGTAACACTCGAGTAATAGGTGTTTGATAGGCATATCTGTAACACAATGTGCCTAAAAATAAATAACGCTCTTAGACAATGTGTCAAAGATGAAAAAATATTTTCTCTCATCATGTAGTCTTCATGGAAAACCACAACACCCGGCATATATTTTTAGCTTATACTGAAGGGAAATTTACACAATATAGATTAGAGCTAGATGAAAAAACTGACATACTGTGGATTCCACAACATAGTGGCATAAGAGAATGGCGAACAAGCACTGGCAAGCGAAGCGACGGACACCCACTCAAGGTGGTCAGACGACCTGACCATGGTCGGTGGAAAGTGCTCAATACAGGCTGCTCTAGATCAGTCATTTCGGAAATCCTTGGGAGATTTCTACATACATCCAGCAGTGGACGTTATGAGGCTGAAATTATGGTAATGATAAAACAATAGAGACTATGGGACGGAATTAATGAGATTTTTTAAAATAAGGTATTATTTTTATATCAGATCTGTTTTAGGCAACGTACGACTATGAGTAGGTAGGTATACTGTCTAGTGTTAGAGCTGCAATGGGCGATAAAGTAACTTATCCCGAAACTCGATGATATACTAGAGTTTTTTACCCATTTGTTTTTATTATGGTTTCGGAGGCGAAGCTTATTTACCCTAGCTAAGTTTTCATTCGGTGTGATGCAAGCTGACCCGACGCAAACGGAATTCTAAGTTGGTCTACAAATCAGTGCTTTGCAGCACGTTAACCAAAGTTTGTGTGTAACTACCTGAGCTAAAAGTACTTGGTATAATGTAGTGCAGAAGGCAACACTACTATAAAAAGATACAGATGACGTCTTCCGTCTTCGTGGTGTATCGGTAACCACATTAGTCCACCACTCGGAAGTTTTGGGTTTGATCCCCGGCCAGGGCAAGTTGGGTAATGGCCCTTTTCAAATTGTCCTGGGTCTTGGGTGTTTTATGTATTTAATTGGACTTTCATCCATAAGATTGGCGACAAAGCTCACATGCGATCACACGCGCGTTCTAAAATTATGAAGCAGTTGCTAGACCGAAGCTAGTGCTTTCAATACTGTAGATTTTGACATTTTAATCGAAATTATGCGTTCTTTGAATTTTTCTTCAAACTCTCTTGCTTGGTTTCGCTCTTACCTGACGGGACGCCGACAGTTGGTCAAACTCAACGACAGTCGTTCAGACTGGGGGGAGCTCATTGCCGGTGTTCCTCAAGGTGGAGTACTTTCTCCCTTACTCTTTTCTATTTTTATTGACGGTATTACGTCCTCACTTTCTTCAAATTTCCACCTGTATGCTGACGATATGCAGATTTATTCAGCCTCCTCTTTCGATAACTTAAATGTCGCTATTGATACAATCAACTCTGATCTGGTTAAGATCGCCAAATGGTCACATGATTTTGGTTTACTGGTTAATGCTGCCAAATCACAGGCCATCATAATTGGAAGCCCATACTTCATGGCTAAGGTCAACGACTTGGTGGTGCCTAATGTAGTGTTTGAAAACAGCATTATTCCTTTCTCCTCTTCAGTCACTAACTTGGGGATCATCATGGACCAGACCTTATCTTGGATACCTCATATTAGTGAAATTGGCCGTAAGATGAATGCTTTCTTGCATTCGCTTCGTAGGTCACAGAACTTTTACCTACCGAAACTAAGATTCTTCTTGCGCAGTCTCTCCTCATTCCTATTCTCGACTATGCCGATGTGGCTTTTCTAGATGTTACTGAGGAGCAATTAGACATATTAGAACGCCTACAAAATCAAGCTATTCGCTTTATATTTGGTCTTCGCAAGTTTGACCATATCTCAGAGTTCCGTCGTCAGCTTCACTGGCTCCCTATCAGGCATCGCCGCAACGTACACACCCTTTCACTGCTATACAACGTGCTTTATAAATCTTCCTTCCCGAAATATCTCCATGATAGGTTCTCTTTTCGCCAAATTGATAATCGTTTGCGTGCGAGTAACAATCCTATTTTGTTCATACCCCCTCATACGTCACGATCATTCTCTAAGTCGTTTACTGTGCATGCGGCACAACTGTGGAATTCACTGCCGTTGGATATAAAGATGGCACTCTCTTCAGATTCTTTTAAATCTCGAGTTAGGAAATTTTACTTCGATTCTTCAGAACATTGAGCAATTTATATTTATTTATGTATGTATATGTATGATGTATTTTAGATAATATTGGTATTATATATATTAGTTTATAATAGGTATTAGGTATTTATAAGTGTCAGATTTTAGTTGCACTACTACCCAGATGCTTTCTTCTTGTTCTTTCGGATGCTTGGTTGGCTGAAAGAAATTCCTCAAAGGGATAAGCCCGCCGTTGTACATTTTATTTTTAATTTGTATGTTTTGTAATTTTTTATTTTTTGAATGTGCAATAAAGAGTTTAAACAAACAAACAAACAAACATCATTATCATCGCATTTATTTATCATAAATATAGTATCGTTGAGTTAGTATCTCATACATAACACAAGTTTGAAAACTTAATTTGGGGCGCACAAGTTTGAAAACTTACTCTGGGGCTAGCTCATCTGTGTGATATGTTCTTATGGGTATATTTATATCCGAACAGATCCGAACATTATAAATTGTAATTCCTCGGAATTGGTACATAAAATAATAACGTTGTCTGAATAAAATAGCTTATTGCAAACAAAAACGCTATTTATTTAACGTAAAACGTCTGAGGGCATCGAATTACGCTGCGCGCTGTTTAACCGTGTACAAGACTGATTCGACAGTTATAGGTATTTCAGTCCCGGGACGAGAACGAGACAAATCTGTTTATACAAATGTAACGGTACCGGTACACGGGCGAGCTCAAATAATAATAACCCATGAGCTCTTCAGAGTTCATTTTGTGATCTTGGCTAGCTTAATTTGGTGATAAGTTGTCAAAATTTTTGTCAGATGCCTTTGAGTAGCTTGAAAAATCTAAGTAATGTGGGTTGTTAACTTTGTTAGGTAATTAACTTTGTTAACACTATAAAAATACATTTATAAGTGTGTCTATGTACTTGATTTGACAGGTGTTACGTTGGTCAAAAACGGTCCATACACAAATATACACTGTATCATAAAAATCTGTGGCTGTATGCCAATCGAGAGGGTTAGCGATCGTGTACTAGGGCTTTTATAGATGCAATCCCAACGACGGGGCAACGAACCGGGAAATCGGAGCAATACCTCAACGAAGAACAAAAGAAAATATCACATGACTACACCGAAGATTACCTGAGCTTGCGGAGTATTATACAATATGTAACAAAATCTCTGTCCGATCCTTGTAGGGGCAACTCAGACCGTTAATATGAACTACTTTTCCTATGGGACCGCTGCTTGAAACTCGAAAAAAAAGATACTCGATATTTTCATACAAAAGTGTTCGGCCGGCCCGGCAATTTGTATGAAAATGACAAAATTTTCTTCGAGTTTTTCAAGCACTGGTAACATAGAAAAAGTTGTTCATATTGACGGTCTGAGATACTCCGTCAAGGACCGGACAGGTTTTTTGTTACATATTGTATTATGTGAAACATATTTTTACATAACTTAAATTGAAAATAGGTATGTCAGTAGTTTTTGAAACTTCAGGCTTCAGGATAGTTGTATGAATACCTTTCGGAAATCAAGTAATAAATAGGTAAACCGGGAATAATCCCAATTGACTTTCTTTAAAAATGAAGACGAAGATTGAGACTGGAGAAATCAAGTAAATTGCGGTAGAATCCTTAGGGTAAATTGAGGACCACTTCAGCAATACAAACAAGCAATCAAGTAACTTAATTAACCAGTATGTTTAAATTTTTTTGGCTAAAGGAAAGTTGTACACTGGGACTCTCATATACTAAGTTTTTTTTTCAACTTTGTGGTTGTTGATTATTTATAAGCCCTGAATATTCTTTGGGAACAAAAACTACTCCATGATAGTTCCAGTACACGGAGGGCAGATAAATCAATTTTCAGTAAATTTGAGCTGCAGTCGTGACGGCGGGTAACAAACGAAAAAACAAAGTGAAGCATAGGTACCTCATGAAAAATATAAATATAGCAACGATGTTTTTCTTTTTACTTTAAACTTGGCTAAACAAAACAATAAATCTAACTTGTGGAACCTCACGACAGGCTGAAGCAATCACAGGGTACATATAAATCTATTTACAGTAGATTTGAGCAGCAATCGCGTCGCGTCGGTGGGTAACGAAGCAGCAAAGTGAAGCGTACCTCACGAACGGAAAATGTCGGGACGACGTTTTTTCTTTCAAATATAGAAAAATAAAACAATACGTGTAACTTGTGAAATCACATGACAGCTCAGGCAGTCACAGAGTACATCTATTCACGGTAGATTTCAGCTGCAATCGCGTCGTTGGGTAACGAAGCGTCAAAGTGAAGCATACCTCATGAATACTATGTAAAATATCGGCACGATGTTGTTTTGTTTTAAATATGGAAAATTTAAACAATAAGTGTAACTTGTGGAACCTCATGAAGGTCTCAGGCAATCACAGAGTAAATCTATTTACAGTAGATTTGAGCTATAATTGCGTCGGCGAGGAACAACGTAAATATATTAAATATCGGCATGATATTTTGTTTTAAATGTGGGAAAATAAAACATTAAGTGTAACTGGGGAATCTCACGATAGTCTCAGGCAGTCACAGAGTACATATAAATCTATTTACGGTAGATTTGAGCTGCAATCGCGTCAGCGGGTAACAAAGCGGCAAAGTGAACCGTACCTCACAACGTCACAACAATATGTAAAAATATCGGGACGTCTTTTTCAGGAATCGACCGTATTTTTGACATTTTCTGTTTACATACATTGTTTATTGTAAACGAGCATGGAGCATCCAGCATGGAGTTTTGAATGTTGTTGTTGTTTATTGTTTTACGAATTGTTTGCTTGAGTTTCTGGTAAAATTTTTGTTGCTCTTATTTTCTATAGACGGGCAGATTATTTTCTGGAAACATGTAAAAGAAAGAAGATAGCTATGATATTTCGGATTTTTATTGTTTAATTAGGGGCGTTTGTTTAATACGTGAATAAACTGAAAAACTCAAACGATTGCTGATATCAGAGTTTACAAGCCACCAAAATTTTTGTATAGAGACGACCAGTTTATTTGCCAGGTAAACCCCCGACTTTTGAGCGTTCACCCCCAATAACTTTTGAACGGCTGAACAGATTTTCATCAAACATAGCTAAGAACCTCCGCAAATAAACTTGAAGCAAGTTTATTTGCGAAGGTTCTTCGCTATGTTTGGTCTTATGTAATTTCTTACATGTAAAATTATACAATTTTTAAGTAAAATTACATAATTTTTAACAGTGTATCAGTAGTTTAGTCATAGTTTAAAAAAATATTACGAAAAGGAGGATGCTTTAGGATTTTTGTTATCAAGTGAAGTTTGTTAGATGATCTAACATTCAAGTACATGATCGAACTTAGATCATGTCTCTGAATGCGACTTGGACTAGACTAGCGCCCATTGTAGAAGCCGATCTCGAGAAAACATAAAGACGATACGAAGACATTTGACAAGTAGGTGTTCATAGGCACTGACAAGTGGATATGCAGTACGGCTATTAACTTGTAACTTGTCAAACGCACTTGTTAGTGCCTGATAACACGCACTTGCCACTTGTCACTCGAACTTGTCACTTGTCAATATCTAAACTGGACTTATATTTGAAATTGTTATGTCAGTGAAACTGACATTAAAACAGGATTCTAAAATTAGCCTGAACGGAAACTAATATATTTGTTTTGATAGTTATAGTTACATAACAAGTAATAAATAGTTATTTTTATACAGTTCTTACAGATACGTCGTGTAATAATTGGTATAGTAGTATTGTAGTTGATATAATTAAATTTTATTTAACACGATAAATCATATTTACTTGAGGGAAAATTTTACCTCAAGTAAATATGATTTATCGTGTTTCGCAAAATATTACACGTATTTTTCGCACGTAAAAACAACCGCATCTAAATTGGTTCAGCCATTCGAGAGCAACGATGCCACAGACAGACACACAGAGAAACATTGGCGTCAAACTTAAAACACTCCTCTTTTTGTAGGGAGTTAAAATAAGACATTTTAGCCCGTATTGTATCAAAGTTCACGATTTAAAACGTATTTCGAGAAATACATTCCTTAGCTAAAATGTCTAAAGTGCACGCTCATATCAATACTTATCGTGAGCAATTTTTCAGTATTCCACCGAAGCGTTAGAAACGCAGAGATGGCGATACAAGTCGTTCGCTTTCAATTTGCCACGTTGTCTCCGATCCCACCGGGCGTATCGCTGACAACAAGGAACGTGAGCGTTCGGGAAATGTATCGCATTGTACTCGTATCATGCGACTCAAGTTTACGATAACGTTAACCAACTTATAGGAATCTTTACGCTACATTAGTGACTTCGCATGAGCACGTATTTACACATGTAAACCTGGCTGGAGAAATGATTTAAGTGTTAGTAAAAAAAAGAGGTTTCAGAGTTCATCGAGTAAACACAGAGGGATATACTCACCAAGCGACTTAAATTATAATAAGCCTGTGTAAATAATTGTGTGCCTTGATTGATCGTTTTTGTTGCTAATATAAATCACCACGCATAAATTAAAAAAAAGAAACGACGGGTTGCACCCGGCAGAAGTGAAAACTTGAATATTAACGTTGTGCATTTTTGATATTTTGGAATGGTTAGGGTATAATTTTGCACGAATTGCTTTAATTATCAGTATAAAAGTACTATCATTTATGTGGTAGAATACAATATTTATTTATTGCGCTATCGTACACAAACATGACAATTTATATTACATTAATTAAACACTTTATATACACGAATTTTACGAATACACAGCAGTGTGGCCACTATACAGACGGTCGAGCCATCAGCTGTCACTGTATCCATAGATGCGCGTGGCACGCTGTAACATAAACACACACGAACATTCGCGCAAGCGCCCTGCGCCGCCTAAACGAAACAGCAGGCGCAGGCATACATTTTCACCGCGCCGTAGAAAGAGAGAGGGATACTTCCTCTCCTACGCCGCGCCGGCTGTCTACTCTCCATCCGTCTTACGAATTTTCGATTAAGGTCACGTGTCCTGACGCCCTGACGCGAGTTTGACATTTTTTACCCATTACAAAAAAAGTGTACAACGCCGCTAAAGAAGTTTTCACATCAATAATTTTTCAAAACTAAAAACCTACTTCACCCTCAAACTACACAACCGATTTTGATAAATATTCCATGGTACCACCTGTAAAGTATACCCTTTCAAACAAAAAAAGAATTTTTCAAATCGGTCCAGGTGTCTTTGAATAATCGGTGAACATACATAAAAAAATAAAGGATCCTCCTCCTTTTTTGGACGTCGGTTAAAAATAGTTTCTAAGTCTATGGCACTATGCATAAAAAAAGAAACAACGAATGAAATGAACTACTGAGTGGCAATAAAAAATACCTACTTGAATATTATGTGAGTTTTCACCTTTCTTACTATCATGGCTCATGAGATAGTAGCCGTAACCTTACTTTTATTGGTAACTAGTTGTTGCTGGTCCATTTTCCGCAGCTTTGACATAACGAGTGCATCGTGACGGCTTACTGCTGTCAAGCGAGCTTCCCGGCTCAGTGTCTTTTCTTGCAGTTGAGCGTGGGCTTAGCTAGACGTCTCCGTATGATGGGTGACATCCGCGAATTGAAAAGCTATTAGTATATTATATACTTAAATGGAGGAGACAAATGTAACCATTGTAAGTGATTGAACAAATATTTTTTACTTTTTTTCATTTTTGTAACTTGTTCTGACAGCCAGTACGGTATTACTACGCATTTATTTGCTAGGCAAATTATAAAACTCCCGATGTCAAGAATGCCATCTAGTGATAAGTAGCGCATCTACGATATGACTTGATATCCGTAGCGTCATCTATTATTTGTTAGGTAAAACATGACTTTCAAGCGTTAACCCCCAATAACTTTTTAATAGCTGGACCGATTTTTACCAAACATAACTAAGAACCACAGCAACGGAATTTACTTTCACGTTAAAACCGCATCGAAATCGGTTCATCTATTCGAGCGTTACGATGCCATAGACTGATAGACAGACCGACAGATATTAGCGTCAAATTTATAACACATCTCATTTTGTCGAGACTTACTTAATATAGTATTTTTTCTACTCCTGTACTGATATCTGTCTTTTAAATGGTCTCGAACACTATTATAAGAACATAGATAATATGATTTCAGAAAAGTCTTTCTACAGCAGTAGAAAAATAGTAGATTGTGCTACAAGGGGTTAAGGTTATATTTTGAAGGCGAGGCCGGTACTTTGAATCCAGAGCGAAACGAAAGACTCCACAGTTGAATCACGAGCGGAGCGAGTGATTCTACGGTGGAATCCTGAGTGTGGCGATGGATTCATATATATCGGCCGAGTTAAAAATATTACCGTACCCGAGTAGCACACTCTACTTTTCATCTTAATCTATGCGAAAAACTAGCACATACAAAACAGAATATAAAGAACAGTAGAACACCTACAATACCTAACAGACTTCAACTGACAATTTGATACTAACCTTTGTTTGGTGTCGTTTTCATACAATAAATACTAAGAAATATTTTTTCGAAGACCACCAACTTAAGATAAAATGTTCACTCATCATAACTTTGTTTGCGTGGTCATGGTCATATCTTTTTATTTTTATAAGTAAACTTGATATTCACTATTGGCCTAAACTCACGAAAAAGTATTCACATTTACATAAATAATTACATTTCAATACAACTAACCTAAAACTTCTGTAATTACTTCAATCAAAGGGAAAAATTGCGCTTTTTAATTATACTTATTTCTTATTCCGAAGCAAAGACCATAAAAAATTTAACCTACATTCATCCATGTTGAAGAAAATATGTCAAAAAATCACGAAGTCCGTGCTAATTATTTTTTTATTTTAAAAAAAATTCTCCTTTTTTTGCTAGACTGCCAGCATTATTTTTGATTCTACATAGATTACACTCGTGTTCTGTTTTCAAATTGGTTTTAATCCCTAGAGATCTTCTTTTTCACGTTTTGGTCCCGAGAGAATAACCAGTAACTTTAGCTCCAAATGTTTTGGGATGAAAACATTGTTTTTTGAGTAGATGAGATGAAAAAGATTTTATATCCAAGCTTAGACGCATTGAGAGCGTCGGTTTACTGCTGTCAAGCCGGCTCACAGGCTCAGTGTCTCGCTGTCGAACGCGGGCTTTGCTTGACGTGTCCGTATGATGGGTGACTGATTGACTATGCTGCGAATTGAAAGCCTACCAGTCTGCATGATATCCTAATCCTATCCTAACTAATATTATAAATACGAAAGTGAGTTTGTATATTTGTTTGTTTGTTACCAATTCATCTTCAACTACTAAAACTATTTAGATGAAATTTAGTATGGATTTAGTTTGAGACCAAGGAAAGGAACTAGGGGAGTACCTATATTCCCGCGGGAATAACTGGGAATAACTATATTCCCACGGGAGCGGCGCACGTGGGCACAACTACTCATTACATATTTTGCAATTTTGTGGCACAGCACGTCAAATTTCCAACTTTATTTGACGACCTTTGTGGCCTTGTGGTCACTATGCTAAGCTGCCACTCCGAAGGTCCCGGGTTCGATCCCCGGTCAGGTCAAGATGGAAAATGATCTTTTTCAGATTGAACTGGGTCTTGAATGTTTATCTATATACATACATATATGTATTTGTTTAAAAATATAGTATCGTTGAGTTAGTATCCCATAATACAAGTCTCAAACTTACTTTGGGACTAAATTTATTAATTTATTATTATTTATTTCTGGCAAGAAATTGTTGTTAATCCTTCTTCATTATTATCCTCCGCACCGTCACCGTTTCTGAGGTCTCCCTTTATTTAGGTGTCCGCAAATTAAACAGGTTTTATATCTTCGCTAGTTCATACCGTTCTGAGTAGCTAGGTGTTTCCTGTCCATTTTCCGCAGCTTTTATATCAACCTTAGTTAGATGCATTGAACGCGTCGGATTACCTGATGTCAAGGGGGCTCACAGGCTCAGTGTTTCACTGTCGAATGCGGATTTTGCTTGGAGACTATTCCACGAGTTTAAAACCCGTCTGACACCCAGTAATATGAATAAAGAGATTTCTGCTATAATTTGGATTATGACCGTTTGTACTGTAGTACTGACAAGACGATCTGTTTATACACATATGATGCAACAAATTTACCTTTAGGTTGAACTAGTCGATACTTTTTCTAGACAAATTTCGGACGGGATTTCCTCCACTGTTTGACATTGTACATGCATTTAACATGATATCGTTTTGTCGCACTATAAATTTTGTTTGTGGGGATACAAAATAGTAAACTAAAAAGACATTAAAAAGTTATGAGCCACCAAAGATTTTTTTTTGCTTATTTTTACATAAATTTCGGCTAAATAAGTAATAAAAGAACTGTAAAATATCTAAAACAAAGTCCACACTGACACGGCTTAGTTATCGAAGATTTTAAAAAACTTTATTTGTAATTATATGATTAATGCAGCAGCTTTTGCATAAAAACCCCTTTTCCCAAAGGACTTTACGTATGTTTTTACGCGCTCGGTTTACTATGAATTATCGTGTATTTCACCTCACTGCTTCGCCCGAAGCCCCGAACACAATGTTAGGTGAGAGAACATGCTTTTATGTCGCCCTCACGTGTGAATTCAAGTCCGCGACTAGTTCAACCTTAAGAGAATTGGATGTTTCAAATCAATAAATTTCTTAATTTGACTTGATTTTGAATAATCAAGTTGGAAAGAATATTTCCACCTTCATAACTACTAGTGTTGCTTGTGTAGTGTTTTATGCTTTGCATCGAAATGCAAACAGAGTAAATTCTTGAATTGCGGTAGAAACAACGCCAGCGGAATCCTCATAACTTATACAAGCTATCTTAAGAAGTTGCTGTGTTCTGCTCATAATTCTGACGCCAACCATGCGCAGCATTTCTCACTTCACTGCTTGGGGTTAAATCAAGGTTGGTGCAGAAGTTTATGCGCGCTTCACACGAAAACTTTTCAAAAATATACGGAAAAAGAGAATTCGTCTCTTGCAAAAGCACAGTACTCTGGCTTTTTATTCATTTTTAGGGTTCCGTACCCAAAGGGTAAAAACAGGACCTTATAAATTAGACTTCGCTTTCCGTCGGTCTGTCAGTCTGTTTGTCTGTCACCAGGCTGTATCTTATGAACCGTGATAGCTAGACAGTTGAAATTTTCACAGATTATGTATTTTTGTTGTCGCTATAACAACAAATACTAAAAACAGAATAAAATAAATATTAAAGGGGCCATACAACAAACGTGATTTTTATAGACGGAACCCTTCGTGCGCGAGTCCGACTCGTACTTAGCCTGTTTCTTAATATAAATTTGCAACAGGCGCAACAAGCGGTCATAAAACAATAATCAACCAGTGCAGAGGTAGCGCTAACAAAACAAGACTTTTGAAGATCAAATTTGGAAGAGGATTAGATTGCATGGAATCCGTGTAATGCACATATGCAGTATCATAGAGTGTACCTTAATTCACACAATTGATAGTTTGGGACGATTGAGTAGCGTTTCCTTATTTAAATATATGTAAGTATAAAGATTTAAAATTATACATCACTAATTTTAAAGTTACTCGTACTTTCTTCAATAATGCGCTTCATCATTTCAGCGAGCCGATAAATGTTTAAACCTATTAACATAATAAAAAAGTATCTCATCTTCAATCTATCGTAAAATAGAAAAATAAATGAGAATCAATAATAGGCATGATGAATGAAAAAATATTTTTAGCCCATCGGTTAGATTTTTAAAAAAATATTGTATTCGTATTTTTTCTTTTCTCTGAGAAACAAAAAATGACAAAGATACCTATAGCGCATTGAAATGTCGCATGACGTTACGGCTACGTACGTTTTTTACATAGAGGTGACGTCGCAAGCCCCCACTCCGGAACTTCGAGGCTTCGTATCTTTGTGAATTTTTACTTTTTTGGTAAACTGAAAAATATGGGTCCGTAATTTTTGGATAATCTAAAAAGACGCACTAATTACAATTAAACTTTTCTAACCCTGTCGTCACCCCTATTACGGTAGGTTTTCAAAAGTTAGTTTAGATTAGTTTCAAACTAAAAATATTAGTTTCCCACCTCGTTGTTTTCCTTCTTCTGCAACAACAATAAGTAAAGCAAGCCACAAAATAACGAGGTAAAGTTAAAAGTTCTTTGAGAGTTTCCCGCAGGTCAGCGTTTGACGCGGCGGCCTTTTTGCATCGTTAGTCAACTTGTGCTAGTCTTTTGGATTTGTTTTTAGGTGTCGTTAGCCAGATTTATGGGTTCTTTAAGCCCGTGGGTTTTAAATAAAATTATAAGTTTTGTAAAAAAAGATGTCGTTGGAAAAGTCTCAACTTAATTACATTACTAGTTATCATCATCATCAGGTCTTTTAGGCTCCACTGCAGGAGCACGACCCTCTCTGTACTACCAGAGCCATACTTGGCCAGAGCAGCCAGAGGACTTTGCCTACACTCTCCACGCTGGCCAGACGGGTTGGAGAGGTCTCATTGATGTTTATAAGCTTTGTTTAGCTTGTATTCCCTAAGTCGCCTTCTACGACATCCACGGGAGGACTTGGAGTGGCCCTATTCTGCTCTGCCGGAAACCACACAGCCTCATTACAAGTAGTTCGCCCCAATTTTTGAACTTGCGAACCCATATCTTGGCAACTAGTATACCGATTTGGCGCATGTTTAAACTTAGAAATTCTATTTGCTACACCTTCTTGCCTACGAATAGAAGATATTCGAGTTATCGTTTGAACAAACATATTCCCGACAATTCGTTCACAGTTCGAGCTGTGCGTTTATGGAACGAACTGCCTGAGTCTATTAGACGTGCACAATCTGTTTCTATCTTTAAAAACACTAAAAGAATTTTATCTAGCTCAGTAATCGTACATTTAAAAAAATATTATATTTACTAAACTTATTTATGTATTGTATATATGTAGTTTTTTTATGTAAGTGTAATATAGAATATACGTGTAGTGTATTATGTAAATTTAAAAGTAACCTTAGCTACCTATTGATTAAACTTATAGTTTTCTTTGCACCACCGTTATTTCTGACGTGTCTACATTCCTATCCATCCACCGGTTGTATGGAAGAGATAGCTTTAAGCGATAAGACCGCCCATTGTACCTATGTATTTTAAATTGTAAATCTTCTTTTTTTTTATTGGTGCAATAAAGAGTTTTTCATTTATTCATTCATCCCCATACAAACATCTAAACGTCACATTGATCAAGTTGACTCGAAATATGGACCCAGTGTTGTGTATAAATTCACGACGTACAAACTCTAGGTGCATATTTGTACGGATTGGTCGGGCGTGGATTAGACTAAAACTAAAAAGTTCTATCTGGCTCCTTGCCAGACGGCGACCCATAATTACAGTACATGAAAAACAGCAATTTCTACCAAAAAGGTGCATTTAAAAAGATTATACGAGTTTTAACGTAACGGGAGGCAACATTGATATTATGTAGAGACATATAGTCATACATAATCATACATATTACCTCTACACAAAAACAACATATCTTTAAAACTCAAGAGCAACGTTTAGTTATAAGTTCAAGCTCGCAAGGATGGAAAGTAATTATTAAAAATTTGTGTGAAGTAAATTTAGAAGGATCCCCAGGTAGCCCATTCCCTTGATCGATTTTTGTGGCCGTTGCAGAAATAAAATCTACAAAAACATTCTAATTTTAGGGTTCCGTACCCAAAGGGTAAAAACGGGGCCCTATTACTAAGACTGCTGTCTGTGCGTCCGTCTTTCTTTCTGTCTATCCGTCACCAAGCTGACAGAATCATAAACCGTGATAGCTAGACATTTGATGTATTTCTGTTGCCGCTATAACAACAAATACCTACTACTACTAAAAACAGAATATTATAAATATTTAAGTTCTCCCATAAAACAAACGAGATTTTTTATGGATACCTACTAGTACGAAACTCTTCTTGCGCGAATTGGACTCAGCAACATGGAAGTCGGCGGCACTATACGCAAGCAGTAATAAACACTCATTGCATAGCAAAAACAAAACAATAGTCAACTTGCTACATATTACTCTGTGGTAGTCATACTATAATATGAAGATGGGCCGAGGGCAAAACCAAATTATGAAAGAGTTTACGTCCAAATAAATTCGCTGGGCAGAAACAAATAATTTAATTTGACTAAAAAGAAGCAGGACCTAATCGGAATTTTGTAAATCACAACTTTAATAAATTAATTTGGTCAATAAATCTAGCTCCCCGTTAAATCATAATAAATCTAGCTTCTCCCAGTAAATTCTAGATTTCACATGCTCGCGTATCGTCGACTCGACTGAACAGCCGAAAGAGTGATATTTTGGCTACTCTGGCTAAGTCATTAAACATAATATCAATTTCTTGTTTTTCATTGTCAAATTTCTAGTCATAATCTAATTATATTTTGTGCATACTCAAATGTAGCAATTTGAATGAAAAAAGTTCTGTTAATGTTTTTGCCCTGGCAATAGAAATTTTTCAGAATATACGAACATTTGTTCGGCATTTATGCAATGCGCCCAATATGCCCGCGCGAAAACCCATCTCTAAATTACTATAATAATGTTCGTTGGTCGATCCAAATGTCATTTGGCAAAGATAAGATTCTCATATCATTTGCTATCCACATCACTGAAATACTGGTGGCATGTTCAATTTTCAGCCAGTATTTTTAAAGCTTCATCGGGGTATTGCGATCCCATATTGTAGAAGCACGCTCCATCGGATCGCGTCATCCCGCGCAATATCCGGCAAAGGCGGATAGTTCCGGCATGAGCCGGTAACACCAGCCGGATAAAAATAGAATGTCTTAGCCTTAATACTCACGGTACATAGTCTCAGAAATGTACGATCCGTTACAGCAACGATTTCAAAATATTTCTTTATTAGAGATTGATATAATGATATTTAAAAAATGATATTTTTCTATAATAAAGACATATTTTGAAATCGTTGCTGTAACGGATCGTCGTCCCGCGCAATATCTGGTACAAGCGGATGATTCTGGCACGAGCTGGTAACACCAGCCGGTTAAAAATTGAAGGTGTCTGCTAGATCATAGAATCAACTGTTGCGAAGGTGCACTATATTCTTAATCGGATGCGTTTTAGCTCGAAGTAGAAAAAATACAACTTTATTTGCTAGGCAAATTAAAAAACTCCCGACTTTCAAGAACGACATCTAGTGATGAGAAGCGGAACAACATATTTCAATTGATATCCGTATCTTTTATTTCAACACCGACTTTCAAGCGGTAACCCCCAATTACTTTTAAACGGCTGAACTGTTTTTTATTAAACATCCACCGCATGGGAATATGCTTTCACGTTAAAAAAAACCGCATCGAAATCTGTCCACGTGTTCGAGAATTACGATGCCATAGATAGACAGACATTAGCGTCTTCTTCTTTTCGTGTCGATGGTATGTTTATATTTTAGTGGACCAGAATTGGGCCACCTCTATTGCATTGTCTGAGGCGGCATATAAGTCATCCAAGGTGTTTGGACACCACGGGCATGATAAAAGGTGGGACATCGTTTGTGGAGAGAAATTGTGTTTGTAATGCGAGCTGCTCAGTATTTTCCACCTGACAAAATTGTCTTTGCCGCGCCCAGTTTTTGGTTCGCATTCCAAGTAGGCCACGGCAATTCATGGCCAGGGGGAATTCCTCGCGTGGTGGAATAAAACTAGGCATAGTGTGACCTCTCTCCCACAGATTTAGCCTGGCGTCTTTAATGTTGCACTCTAGGGCATTTGTGCTTCTAACTTATAACACCATTAACACTCCTCTTTTTGTAGGGGGTAAATAAAGGACAATAGTATAAGGTAAAGCGGTATCGGTCGAGAGATCTCATGGTCACCTGTGACAGATCGGTCAGATCGGGCTCAAACTAGAATCGACAATTACCAATAGTTGATGAGTGCGGGTATGAATGAGTTAGGTAAGTAAACTAACAAACCAAGGTAATGATGATACGAATTGACAAGGCTAGGCGGATGTGTCGAATTTTTATTACCCGCTGGAAGTTCACTGCTGGAGATAGGCCGCAAGAAAAATGGTGGATGCAGGCCGCTTCCAGTCAATCGTTTTGGAATACCTTTGGGCAGGCCTTTCTTATGTACAAAGCTTTATACAAACAAACTATATTTACAAGTAAAGATTATATTATTTTTAACCTACATTTCTGTAAATATCATTTTGGAATTTGTTTGTTTGTTTTTTGCGTGTAAGTCACTGGTGTCAAATTTTTCAGGCTGCCTAAAGGCATCTGCCATAGCCTGACGACTGCCATACAATGATGACAGCCGGGACCAACGGATTTTAAGTGCCTTCCAAAGCACAGAGGAGCTCGAGAAATTTTTATGCCACTTGCGTCACCCATCCAAGTGCGGACCACGCCAGGTGTCGCTTTACTTGCGAAAGCGCTAGTAATGCGCACTTCCACTGGCCCACTCCTCTATTATTTATTCTTATTATGGAATGGAAATATCATATCCTATTTTAATATATTTCCAATCGTAGAGAGTACCTAGAGCATAACACTGAGCGAAAAGGTCGTGTATAGCGGATATTGCTGGCATCGGCAGCTCACTCGGAACTCAGAGACTATATATTCAAAGTCGGAGACACGACTGGAATACGTACTTCTATGTTTCATAGTCATATCATAGACTGCTAAAGATATATAAGAATCATCAGATTGAACGAGACAGCTAAGTCTAGCGTGTCAGCCAAAATTGGGTACTTTACCGGGTCAAAAATAAATTATTTGGTACTGTAATGTTCAGGAAATAAAAAATAATAATAATGAAAAAAAATTCTGTGCGTTTCAGGGGCCCATCTAATGAGCCCAAGCCACCACCTGCCTACAATAGTCAGTAATCATGATTATGGTACTTGACGTTGCTATTGTGATATCCCAGCATCACTCCATCCCACTCTCATTCCATAACCCATAGACCTTTCCCTTTTTCTTGCAATAGATCTTTCACCTGCCGAAACCTATTCAAGGGTACACCTTTCTTAGGTTTATTCAGGAATGGGTTTTGGCGGGAGTGCCACATTACATTAACTCCACGCAAGCCTCTCAAAGGACCGGGGTGAAAAGATACGCGATTCTAAAGGAGATAAATAATGAAAAAATAAACATATACGGACAAATCACTCAGATTGAGCTAGTCCCAAAGTAAGTTTGAGATTTGTGTTATGGGATACCAACTCAACGATACTATAAATTTTATAACAAATACATATATTGATAAACATCCAAGACCCAGATCTATCTGAAAAAGATCATTTTCCAAATCGACCTGACCGGGGATCGAACCCGGAGCTTTTTCAGTGTGACAGCCTGGCAGGATAACCACGAGGCCACAGAGGTCTACACAACACAAAATACACAAAAACGTCACATAATAATGCCACTTGGTAGGATCATTTCCATTTTCAATGTCATTTTAGATTTATTATTGCAGAAAAACTAATATTCCGATCGCTATGTGACTCCAAGCGACTATGACGTCATTAGTCTATATTTCATACAAATCCCATATAAATCGTTTGTTTTCACGTTTAGAAAAAAGTATCTGATTTGATTTGTTGGAAAGTAACGAATTGGGAAACACAGTTGACTGCAAAGTGGGCTTCTTCTTATGGAGTCAAAATGGTTTTAACAGATGTTCTAATATAGCTGACCTCTATGATGTGTACTTAACATCGTCACGCTTATTTGTTCCACTCATGTTAATAAGTGATGCGGCTCGCTACCCATCACTATTTTAATTCCTTTTCCATCTTAACGCCCACCATCACGCTAAGCGTAGCCTTTATGTCTAACGGCCTTGGACTTCTGTCTACCCCGTCACGGATAAAGACGTGAAAATGTATCTGTATATCTGCCTGGTTGATTCGTCAACAATAACCTAAAACCGCAGAAGCTGGTTGTAGTATAATCATTATATTCACTGAAGTACAAATACTCTGACAAAGGTCGTAAAATAGTTAAAGGGACGAATGATTCGAAAAGGATATAAATAATTGAGTAGATATAGGTATATAACACTAACTGAGCTAGCCCCAAATAAGTTTAAAATTGAATTATAAATTAAAATTAATTAATTACTTATTAATTTATTACTTTTATTAGTTACTTAATCATTAACTATTTTTCTGTCACATAGCATACGTATAATACGAAGTCTATTACGATTTTGTCAAGGAAGAATGAAAGAGAGAGAACAATAAGAACAAGTACTAAGAGAAGTCACACGTTTTCTGATAGAAAAAAGTATCGAAGACACACAATAAATCGATTCCGTCCTAAATAAAAATCTACATTCCAATATATGTAGCATTTACCAAAAAATAACTACGCATTCTGCGAGCTTTTCAAAGTGCCTGTCAACGAAAAACACATTTGCAATTGTTTTCTTCCGGAGCAAAATAACAGCAAATGGAATCTTCTATGTGAATAGTAAAGGTGGTTTTATGAAATCGACAACCCTGAATAGTGAATAGTATGACTATGTTATTTCTATCGATGATTGATTATAGATATATTATTTAATCCTGAAGAATTAAATATTGCTTTTAAAAAATATACGGGTTAGCAGGGTTAACCCAGTAAAAAAATACGGTAAAAAAATAGGTTTTGGGCTAGCCTTAGATTCGATCACATGGAAAAGTGATATTAATAATTTAGAATTTATTTTATGAAAAAGTATTACTCAAAAATATAAAGAATAAACTTAAATCGCATTTCTTGAACAGCCTAAAGATGATGCATACAAAACCGGTCTTGCAGTGTGCGATGCGGTCTTCCGCCAGCGCGAATCAGGTAGCTATTTTGTAGAACAGTTTTTTATGAGTGTATTATTAACTACTAACATCTTGAGATATTAGCTTATTTTTAATATATGTAAGTACTAATGTTATGTAAGTTTGAACGTAAATGTTTACTCTCTGGATAAACCTACGTGGTTTTTGGATTGCATAAAAAATGTATTTTATGTTATTTGGTGAAAAAAAAAAACAATTAAAAAATTACAGAGATTGTTTGATCTCGTTGTTTTACCGACTGTTTAATTTATAAGTAGTAACAAGAGAATAATCTCTATTTGCGTAGTATTTATTCCCTGAAAAAAATTACCAATGTGTTTTAATAAGATCGATGTTACTACGCGGAATCAGGAAAATTTTTAAGCCCCAATTAATTTTGATAAAAACACTCCCAATTTTTTTACAATCTAAACAAAAAGTCTTGACTGTGAAATGATAAGACGTTAATTGGCCGTCTCTAGAACCCTTACAGGCAAAAAGAAAGATGCGGGCTCATAAGGGCCCTTTTAAGACCGTTAACGGTCGAAATAAATTATAAATCAGTGTAAATTGCTCTGAATATACCACGATAAGCCTTCTCGAGGCCCGCGGTGGCTATTCTCGGGAGTTGTGCAAATAAAAACGAAAAGATAAGCTGCTTTTTAAAGAAATAGGCAATAATCCTTATTTAGAAGAGTTATAAGAAGAAAAAATGAGAGCGGCCTTCGCTATTGTTATTTTAAATTAGGGTTAAATCCAGGGTCGAAAAGAAATTATTTTGGACTGATTAGAGACTAAAACGTCACAAAATAATGTCACTTGTCATTGTTCATATCCATTTTCATCGTGACTCCAAGAAACTATGACGTTACGCAGTGCTATTTCATACAAATCCCATAGACGATGTTTGTTTTTATGTCTAAAAAAGTTTCTGGTGTGACTTGTGAGCAACTAGCGGAAATAGGAGTTTGGTGGCCCGACGGGAGTGCACATGCTTCCGCAAGTGGCATACAAATTTCTCGAGTTCCTCCGTGCTTGGGAAGGCACGTATAAGCCGTTGGTCTTGGCTGTCATCATTGTATGGCATTCATCAAGCTATGTCAGATGCCTATAGGTAGGCTTAAAAGTCTGATACCAGTGTTTGCCACTTACACACTCGAAAAACAAACAATTACGAAAATAATGTTCGGTGAGTGATAGACGTACAAAAGGATTCTATCAGACGATCGGAGCGACAGTATGCCCGCGCGCGACCCTGGTCGGCGACGGTCGGCGACGGTCCGCGACAGTCGGCGACGGTCGGTGACGGTCAGCGACGGTCGGCGACAGTGGGCGATGGTCGCCGTCAGGTGTCGCGAACTTTCGCTCGTCTGTAAAAGCTCTTATGCTGGGTACATACCGGGCCAAACGAACGCCAACGAATGTGCTGCACTTCTTTTTTATTTGATATAAAAAAAGTACGTTCGTTGGCGTTAGTTGCGCCGGTGTGTACCCAGCATTAGCAAAATGTCAACTGAGTTACAATACGTGTGTTGTTTTATTTTAGGTTTGTAACGACATTTATACTGACCTCTAAAGTTAAACACGCACGCTCATACTTCTATAATTAACTGTAACGACGCAATTTCGTCATTGTTTAAGAAAACTTGCTGCCAAGTTTCAGGCTTTGTATTTTTTACTGCGAAGTATTTATATACTGGTAGGCAAATTTTTAAATGGCTCATGTTTTGTTGTCGGTTTAATTTTTTTAATAATCAGAGTGAAGTATTTATAAGTAATGTTCAACGTGTCGTATATTTTGTTATTTGTTTAGTATACACAAAATACCGTACATGTGCGATAAACTAACTTAAACTTTTCTTCGCTAAAGTTGTTGAACGAGCTCCTTGCCATGGTTTTCCCGAGAGACCAGCATGAGGTTATTCATATAGAGCATGAAAATATTTCTTCCATGTCGAGAAAATATATTTATTTAGCGTCGATAACGGGCTCGTAGTTTACGTCTAATGTTGCAGATGCTAGGTTTCTACTTACCATTAGGCTCATGATCATGACCTACGGCTCGCTGTTTTTTTTTGTGATTCAAGTTCTATATTTCGATAAAAGCCTTTATAATTTGCTACTTCTCTATAAACCTTGTCAAAAGTTAACTAGACAAGATCATCCCTCCATCTCATCTTGGAATCCAAATGCCACGTTTAAATTAACCTACTTTTTTCTTTAAAAAAATAACACAAAACAGAAAAGGAAATACAACCATTAAATAAAACTCTGATTGTAGGTCTATATTCACACACATTGACCTGTAAAAAGCTCGCATTCAAATGTCAGCAAGAACATTAGTAGTACAATACGAAGATAGATCGTTTGCACGACAAAAGTTTCGTGACACACTTTTCTGGGCCAAACTAACGGAGACAGCCGGTTGCCAGTTGCGACTCACAACAAAGCGACGGCGCTTTGAGTGAAATGTGCGATAAGTAATCAATGCCTTTGTAGGATGAATATTATTGTAATATAAAAGACAGCAATAAGCCACGGCACTCTAAACGTGAAAACATAAAAAATGCAACAGTGCATAGGACCAAGACTGGTACTTATTCTGTGACCGAGATGGATGGCGTCAACGAAGAGAGGCTAAGAAAATCAAAAGTTTAAAAAAAAATCAGTTTTTTTACGTAAATTAAGACTTTCTTGAAGACCTTTAGTTGTAACTGTTTTGAGGGGATGTTAAGCTATTTTTGTATTAATGTGTCTCTTCGAAGTCATGAAGAAACCGGTCTATTTGCCATTGAAAGTCACTTACTTTTTTATGAGAAATACTTTTCATGTTTAGTATGATAATTGCAAAAAATATTTATAATAAGGTAACAGGTAGCTAATGTAATGCACCATACACATAAAGAGGTTGAACAAAATACCAGAAGGTATTATATTTACAAAATATCATAACTGCACTAAATTCAAGAAATTTTCAGAAAAGTATTCCTAAGAGTCGCAAATGAAAGTCCTAAGAACCTACACTTCCCGAGCAGAAAAAATCGATACGAGCTTATTTCAGAGCGGGCCACTTTTGGCAAACTTTCAAGTTTGCGATCGTTCTTGAAACGAAATAAAAGTTAGGTAACTGTTATGAGCATCAAAGGTATATGTTCGCTGTACACACAGTAACTTTTGCTGCTTGTAATTTATCAGACCAACGATGCGGCATCATTCAGGGTTCCGAAGGGGAATTAAACCTTTATAAGAATTTTGCACATGAGTAGGTATTTTACTCATGTGGTTTTTCTGTCTCACACATCACATATCATAAGTAAGGATTTCAATCCAGTCTCATTTTCAATCCGGCTGGATCCGACCAGATTTTCTCCAACCCGGCCGGATTGAAAGAAACAGAATAAATTTCTTTTTTCGTTTCAACGTAAACAGTTAGCGAAGTGTTACAAAATAAAAAGATGCTTTTACAGAATTACTTTATTATTATGACAAATTTTTGAAAGAGAAACGAAGAAAACCGATTAATTTCTCAATTTTTAAATAAATATAATCACAAAAAGTATCTTTGTGCATTCCGCATTAACACTTATTCATTTTCCATTTATTTTATATATTTATTTTACTATGGTTTTCTTGGTTTTTAAAGTGAAATGTTTTATTACTTTTAAATTAATAATAAACTATCACTAACATATGCACGGGACGGGGCTCAATCAACCGGATCCGGTGTATTGGAACCGGATCTGGTAGGTGTAAAGTAATGCCGGATTGCAATCCCTAATCATAAGTGCGGTGTAAAAAATGTATATGTTCAAAAGGCACGTTAAGTGTAATCAAGTTATACACAAAATACCGTACATGTGCGATAAACTAACTTAAACTTTTCTTCGCTAAAGTTGTTGAACGAGCTCCTTGCCATGGTTTTCCCGAGAGACCAGCATGAGGTTATTCATATAGAGCATGAAAATATTTCTTCCATGTCGAGAAAATATATTTATTTAGCGTCGATAACGGGCTCGTAGTTTACGTCTAATGTTGCAGATGCTAGGTTTCTACTTACCATTAGGCTCATGATCATGACCTACGGCTCGCTGTTTTTTTTTGTGATTCAAGTTCTATATTTCGATAAAAGCCTTTATAATTTGCTACTTCTCTATAAACCTTGTCAAAAGTTAACTAGACAAGATCATCCCTCCATCTCATCTTGGAATCCAAATGCCACGTTTAAATTAACCTACTTTTTTCTTTAAAAAAATAACACAAAACAGAAAAGGAAATACAACCATTAAATAAAACTCTGATTGTAGGTCTATATTCACACACATTGACCTGTAAAAAGCTCGCATTCAAATGTCAGCAAGAACATTAGTAGTACAATACGAAGATAGATCGTTTGCACGACAAAAGTTTCGTGACACACTTTTCTGGGCCAAACTAACGGAGACAGCCGGTTGCCAGTTGCGACTCACAACAAAGCGACGGCGCTTTGAGTGAAATGTGCGATAAGTAATCAATGCCTTTGTAGGATGAATATTATTGTAATATAAAAGACAGCAATAAGCCACGGCACTCTAAACGTGAAAACATAAAAAATGCAACAGTGCATAGGACCAAGACTGGTACTTATTCTGTGACCGAGATGGATGGCGTCAACGAAGAGAGGCTAAGAAAATCAAAAGTTTAAAAAAAAATCAGTTTTTTTACGTAAATTAAGACTTTCTTGAAGACCTTTAGTTGTAACTGTTTTGAGGGGATGTTAAGCTATTTTTGTATTAATGTGTCTCTTCGAAGTCATGAAGAAACCGGTCTATTTGCCATTGAAAGTCACTTACTTTTTTATGAGAAATACTTTTCATGTTTAGTATGATAATTGCAAAAAATATTTATAATAAGGTAACAGGTAGCTAATGTAATGCACCATACACATAAAGAGGTTGAACAAAATACCAGAAGGTATTATATTTACAAAATATCATAACTGCACTAAATTCAAGAAATTTTCAGAAAAGTATTCCTAAGAGTCGCAAATGAAAGTCCTAAGAACCTACACTTCCCGAGCAGAAAAAATCGATACGAGCTTATTTCAGAGCGGGCCACTTTTGGCAAACTTTCAAGTTTGCGATCGTTCTTGAAACGAAATAAAAGTTAGGTAACTGTTATGAGCATCAAAGGTATATGTTCGCTGTACACACAGTAACTTTTGCTGCTTGTAATTTATCAGACCAACGATGCGGCATCATTCAGGGTTCCGAAGGGGAATTAAACCTTTATAAGAATTTTGCACATGAGTAGGTATTTTACTCATGTGGTTTTTCTGTCTCACACATCACATATCATAAGTAAGGATTTCAATCCAGTCTCATTTTCAATCCGGCTGGATCCGACCAGATTTTCTCCAACCCGGCCGGATTGAAAGAAACAGAATAAATTTCTTTTTTCGTTTCAACGTAAACAGTTAGCGAAGTGTTACAAAATAAAAAGATGCTTTTACAGAATTACTTTATTATTATGACAAATTTTTGAAAGAGAAACGAAGAAAACCGATTAATTTCTCAATTTTTAAATAAATATAATCACAAAAAGTATCTTTGTGCATTCCGCATTAACACTTATTCATTTTCCATTTATTTTATATATTTATTTTACTATGGTTTTCTTGGTTTTTAAAGTGAAATGTTTTATTACTTTTAAATTAATAATAAACTATCACTAACATATGCACGGGACGGGGCTCAATCAACCGGATCCGGTGTATTGGAACCGGATCTGGTAGGTGTAAAGTAATGCCGGATTGCAATCCCTAATCATAAGTGCGGTGTAAAAAATGTATATGTTCAAAAGGCACGTTAAGTGTCTTAACACACCAAGCCAAAGTTGCGCTTCTGAAATTCCGTAACAATTTTTTTCTTCGGCAAGTTCGGCATAGTGTTCTGCGTAATTGGGTACTTACCTAGGTCCAAAATTTGGTACTGTTAATAAAATAAAACTTCACAAAATAATGTCACTTATCATGATTATATCTATTTCTAATGTGATTTTAGATTTATTATTGTAACGAAACTGATATTAAAATATTATTACTATATCAGAATATTACATCAGAATCATATTTTACAAAATAATTTAATTTCGAAATTTTACACCTTTCATTGAAGAAAACAAGAAATACCATGCAAATAATAACCCAAATAACATCAGAAAATAACTTATAACACAGCCATCATTAATTTCCTTCATTAACAATGTATATTTCATAATACCTATATGATTACACGTCGAAGAGCAGCGGAACAATACGCACGTTCAGCACCTCCGCCCACGTCGTCGTCCAGCTCCTCGCCGTCATCGACGGGCGATGAGTTCGCCACACCAGCGAGTCGAGCGACGACGAGCGCGGGCTGTCGGCCCCGCCGCCGCAACCACCTGCGCGACGGGGACGACCACCGCTGCCGGCACGCTTGAGGCCTGCGGGGCCATCTGCTCCGCGCTCGGCTCTCGCTACCGGTGGTGTAGTGCGTCGCATGCGATGGTCTCAACAAAATAATGAGAACTGCATGCGCGCCTATTATGGGGCCACAGAGGGAGAAACTAACATGACTGCGTATCGTGGTCGGATGCTGTCTCTGTTTCAGGCGCTTGAACCATCTATCACCGTCTCTGCCCAACGATTATCGGTTCAAGTACGGGTTATTCAGCGTTCCAAATGACTGGACGACTCTGTGCTTGATCGGTTACGCCTGGAGTCACGCCCTGCTCACTCAGTCCCCTCTACGTCCCGGGATTGACCTGCCTTGTCGTCGGCTATGGTACCACCATCAGCTCAGCCGACAACATTGTTGCGGAATGATACCAGTGACGACGGAGGTGACTGTGCGAACATTAGCTTAAGTACCCAGGCCCATGAGCAATTGAGGAGGACTTTGGATGAAGCGATTACACTGTATCGATCCATATCTAACCTTAGACCGCGATTACCGCGCCTGCCTACGAATAGACGCAATCTGGCGTTAATGGGAGCCCTGGATGACTTGCTTGTCTCGTACTAAGAGACTAGCGAAGACCTTGTTGATACTCACTCAATTTTGTACTGCGGGGCCATCGCGGCGTGTCGGGTTGCACGTGTCAAGTTCGCTAAAGTTGACCGTGCACCTCGGGCCGCCGGTGGTGTCCCCGCATGGCAAATGCGAATTGAGCGACGTATCAACACATTCAGGACTCTCATTGCAAAGCTAATCTGCTTCAGAGGGGGCAACAACCGCCCCCGAGTCATGCGCTTCGTGAATCAAGCATTTGCGGGGTCTGGAATCAGACCCCGTGATTATTTGTCTTGTGTCACGGAGCGCATTGACTTTTTGAAGCAGAAAGTCTTTGCGTGGGCGGGTCGTATTCGTCGTTACAGGGAGCGTGTGGATCGATTCCAGCAGAATCGCCTCTTCCAAAGTGACCAAAAAAAGGTATACCGGAAATGGGAGGGAACTGATCAACGTGTGTTCGACGGGCAGCCACCGGATTCTTCTGCTATGATTAATTTCTGGCGTAGCATCTGGTCGGTGCCGGTTGAACACACGGAGGGCGATTGGATTAGTGTCGTCGGGCGTGAGTGTGAGGATATCGAAGCCATGGGGGCTGTCACTATCAGCCCCGATGACGTAAGTTTTGCAATTCGTACGGCACATAACTGGAAATCTCCTGGGCCGGATGGATTGCACAACTTTTGGATAAAATAGTTTCGAAGCTCACACGAACGCTTGGCGGAGCAATTTCAACACGCCCTAGAGCTGGCTTCACTTCCCACTTTCCTTACAAGGGGTATCACCTTTCTGCTCTATAAGTCAGGTAGTACCACGGATCCGAAAAACTACAGACCCATCACGTGCTTGCCGACATTATACAAGCTCCTTACATCCATTTTGGGAACAAAAGTTAATAGGCACATTGCTGCTAATAAAATTTTGGCCCCAACTCAAAATGGATGTAGGGTTGGGTCCCGTGGTACTAAAGAGCTCCTTCTCATCGACATGACCATTAGCCAACAAGTTCGACGGAATAAGGTGGCTCTTTCTACTACTTGGATTGATTATAAGAAGGTCTATGATTCAGTGCCTCATTCATGGCTGCAAAGGATATTGAAGTTGTACAAAGTTGATACAACTTTAAGATCCTTTCTGAGCACTTGTATGAGGCAGTGGATCACAGTCCTTTGTCAACCGGCAAGTGGAGGTAGTCCCACAGATCCGTCAGATTATATAAGGATTGAGCGAGGCATCTTCCAGGGTGACAGTTTGAGTCCGTTATGGTTTTGTCTAGCCCTGAATCCTCTTAGTTCTTTGCTAAAGGACTCAGGACTGGGCTACCGGCTCAGAAGAAAGGGTGAAGTTATTTCTCACTTACTGTACATGGATAACCTAAAGCTATTTACACAAAAACGAGCTGACTTGGTGAAACTACTAAAAATTACAGAAGTTTTTAGTAGTGCCATCAAGATGGAGTTTGGTGTAGATAAGTGTGCGGTTATGCATGTACAGCGGGGGAAGGTTGTAAATTCTAAAAATTTACAGCTTTCTGAGACCATTACGATCAAGACTCTCTCAGAGTCGGAAACCTACAAATACCTTGGTATGTCACAGTCATTGGGTATTATGGATGGGGACATAAAACAGGCGGTGAAGGAACGCTTCTTTAGCCGACTGACAAAAGTACTTAAAAGTCTTTTGTCGGGAGGAAATAAGACGCGTGCCTTCAACACCTGGGTGATGCCCCTACTCATATACTCCTTTGGCATACTAAGTGGACTCAGACTGAGCTGGATGCTCTGGAAAGAAGGGTCCGCCTACTGCTCACAACATTTCGTATGCTACACCCTCGCTCATCTGTTATGAGACTGTACATCCCGCGGAAGATTGGAGATCGAGGCTTCTTAAATGCCAAGACTCTCCACAACCGCGAGGTGTGCAGCTTTAGAGTACTTCCTTAACAGTGAGTGTAACTTGCATCGTGATGTTGTGGCAGTAGACAAGGGCCTCACGCCGCTCTCCTTGGCAAATGAGAACTGGCGCAAACCAACGGTGTTAAGTACCGAGGATCGCATGAACGTATGGAAGAGCAAGGAGCTCCACGGGCGGATCTATCGGGCCTTAACAGGGCCCGATGTGGATCAGCTTGCATCGGTGAACTGGCTGCGTTTCGGTGACCTCTTTGGGGAAACTGAAGGTTTTGCCTGTGCAATAGCAGACGAAGTCATGATGACGAACAACTATGGGAGATATATCCTGAGGGACGGTACGGTTGGCGTCTGACGAGCATGTCAACGTCCCGGAGAGTCTATCAGGCATATAATCTCTGGTTGTTCTCATCTGGCTAACGGTGAGTACTTGCACAGACATAACCTCGTAGCCAGAATTATTCACCAGCAGCTTGCTCTTCGATACGGACTTGTACAATCTGAGGTACCGTACTATAAGTACACACCGATGCCGGTTCTCGAAAATGGTCGTGCCACGCTCTATTGGGATCGATCTGTCATCACGGATAGGACTATTGTCGCCAATAAGCCTGATATCGTGCTGACAGATCGATTGATGCGCCAGACAGTGCTTGTTGACATCACCATCCCGCATGACGAGAACCTCATGAAGGCCGAGAAGGGCAAGCTTAATAAGTACCTTGACTTGCACCACGAGGTGACTGCCATGTGGAATGTGGATTCAACGATCATTGTCCCGATAGTCGTATCGGCGAACTGTCTTACAGCGAAGAGTCTTGATCAACACCACAAGACTCTCTCGCTAGATGGCTGGATCAAGGGTCAGATACAGAAGGCAGTACTCCTGGAAACGGCACGCATTGTCAGGAGGTTTCTCTCTCTGCGGCCCTAACCGCCGGTAGCTTGGGCCTTACCCCGCTGGCAGTGGGCAGCTAGATTAGGTTTTTTATAATATGTGTATTTTTTGTAGAATATTTTATATTTTATTTTTATAGATATATTATAAAACCCTAATCTAAGAAAATATGAATAAATGAAGTGAATAATAATAATATACTTTTATTTCAGATCATTTAAAAATCCATATAGTGTTAGTAAACTTGACCAATATTAGTACTCAAAAAGAGAAACAAATAAATTAAAGGCTTTGGATCGGCATTCATGCGCGAGACACATAAATACTGATCCAATGCCTCATCATCGGACAATCTATCCTAACACACTTAGAGATTTAAACGACATAAAGATGACAGTATCTGATTTAAATTGTTAGAAAGTAGCGATTCATTGCAGGCGTAATTTCTCCGAGGTTCGGTCGCGCAACTTCGGCATAATACATTGTGATACTAAGTCGTCCATCCTAGCTCTCATCATAGATGGCCGTCGTACGGGATACCAGGATATAACCCGCTATATGCCTTAAGGCAACTAGAAATCTATGAGCGGCTGGAAGTTTGAAGCACTTTACGGCTATAATAAATAACCTATATCGTCACACACCAGGTATGTAATACCACTACAGAATGTACACTGTACAGTCACGACACGTCAAGCTACCAAATCCATTGCAAAGTCTCCACTATTGCCACAATGTAAGGGTGGCTGAAGGTAAGATTGCTCTGCTACCGACTGTACTATGATTATGCTTGCTCAGTCTCCGGCTGCGGATTTCCTTCGCACGATCGGAGACGTCTCAGATTATTGGAGTTAATTTCCGTACTGCGGTCACATGTGTGTGTGAAGAGCCGTGGGTGTGAAGAGATCCTACAGATATAGCAAAGTATACGCTGAAGTTATAAGTCATTATTTTCCTTATAACCTGGAATTCATAGAGGGTCTAAATATCTTCAGGCAGGTGCATATATTGTATCCTTGTTATTATTGGTGAGTATACACCAGATGGTCATCGTTGTTGTTTATTTCTTGTGTGCCAACACTGGTGTCAAATTTAATTTTTTTGGTGGTCATCATTGAAGCGGCGCAATGATTGCCCAATTATTTATGGCTTTTCGTTCGACAATAGTCAACATGCTAGAAGGAGATCCTATGTAGATTATCGAGGCCTAAATTAGTGGCTGCGTCAGTTGTAGACTTCGCAAGTCATCCCCAACCCATTGAAATTTATCAGATAAAAAGTTGTTCAGTCAAAAAGGTTGCGTCTTTACAAGGGTTATCAGAAAAATAAATATTAGACACAATTTTACATAAAACATATTTATTTTTGCTAGCTAAGCCTTAAGCTAGTTAGGCTTAATACAATGATCACTAGTAATTTATGGAATATCTAATTATTTCTTCAAACAATAATAATCTATGATGTATAAATTCAGTAATAAGCTGCAATATATGGATTGAAACAGTCGTACGCGACGACCGTTGAACCAAGAAGACTGGAGACCGGCCGTCACCACCACTCCTCTGAAGTGCGATTTCTGGAACGCGGAATCACTTTCAAAACGAATGGTTTTACCATACAAAAAACCATTCGTTTAGTGACTCCGCGTTTGAAAAATGGGACCACTGATCAGGTTGCCAGCTACGTCCCGATGTTGCCGTCTGCCGCAAGGTGTTTCCAAGTGTTAGCGCCAGTAAGGTGCTAACAGGGCAACAAAATGATTTATGAAACTTTTGAATAAAAAAAAAATTGAAGTGGCTGAAATACGATATTTTTAAAGATTTTAACGCCTAGAATTCCGCCATTAAAAAAAATCGAAAAACTGAATCTGCTTTTTTTGAATTTTTTGACAAAATTTACGAGAATCGGTTGAGAAATGTAGGCGGGAACAGACGGACAAAAGCATGGCTAATCTGGAAACTGAGATGCTTCGCTCACTCAGTCAATGAAATAAAACTTAGTAAGCTAAATTTTTTAGCTGCTAAATACTTAGTTACTTTACGCCTTTCATCTTTTGCTTACAGTGTTTTAGCATAAAAGAAAACATGAATGGCAAAGACTTAAGGCGCTATCTGAATTTTCCGGGGTCCATTTGAAATTGCGAAAAACAGCCACTTTTGGCGTATGTGCGTAGAAAAGCTTCATGTTCTCACTTTAAACTGTAAACAGTAGTTTATAAAATAGTTTGAAGGGTTATCTAGTGCCCAATCAAGACAAAATTTTAAATGATGTCTCCGTTTCCTATCAAATAATTTATTTCAAAGGGCAGCACTGGACCCCGGAAAATTCAGGTATCCCCTTAAAGTGAAAATAGTGGTTACAACATTACTTTTCTTTACACAGATATCCGTGATAATCGTGAAGCAATCAAAAACTAACATGAAAAGGATAACCATCAGAAAAGCTATGAATCTAACTTGACATGAAAGTAAAACCAATGAAAACTAAGCTAACTCAACATAAGTATTATTTATACGAATTTTCCCTTGTGAAGCAATCAAAAGCTGTAACATCAAAGCATAAGCTAGGCGTCCCATCAGAAAAGCTATGAATCTAAATCAAGCGGAACCTCGTCAAAGTTGGCGACACTTTTCAACTCATTTTCATATACCATCGCCGCTGTTTCAGTTTACATTTTTAAGTACGGGAAAAGCAACTTTTTGTATCTTTGTTTTTTATGAAAATGTTGAATAAGTATAATTGTATATTTACAACATTAATGCATGTATACTTACTTTACTTAGTTTTCATCAACTCAAATCATAATGTTTTTTCTGCTTCAACACAAACATTTTCTCTTCATGAACAAAAACTTCAACACAAACATTTTTTCTTCATGAAATATAAGCAATGACGTCATAGTTTCTTGGGGTCAAATTATCAATCTTTCTGCAATATAAATCTGAAATCACACTGGAAATGTAATTAAGTTGCTTACTAGAACACAAAACGAAATGTTACCTAATTTAAGTTTTTGTAACCTGTCGGTGTACCTGATAAATATACAAAAAATTGGTCAAGTGCATGTCGGGCCACGTGCAGTAGGGTTCCGTAGTTAAGAACGCCACCTTTGAGTTTATGGCGCTAAAAACGTATAAAAACAAATTTTCTTTTGAATTTGTATAAAATTTTCCTTTTCCGAGTACATTTTATAAGTTAATCGCCTATAACTTTTTAATTTCTATACCCTACTTAGCTCTGATAGTTGTCCTTTAAATTTCGTTATATATCCTATGGCTGTGAATTTTTTCACGAGTCCATATAAAACCGTTTAGCAGATAGAGCGGGGGGGACACTTGACTCCAACAAATTTTTTCACTTTAAAAGTAAATATTTCAGAAACGGATCCTACAAACTCACAATATTTTTAAAAGACCTAGGTATTCAACGATACCCAACATTAGTCGAGAAAAAAAAAATACTTTTCTCTTTACTTGTTCCCATACAAGTAAAGAGAAAAGTATTTAAAAAAGGAGCTTTTTAGACAAAATAATCAAATGTTTGAAAACAAAAACTCATTCCAGTTGAAAGTTTAACCAACTATAGATTAGGTATGTGACTAAGAGTTTTTTAAAGTTACAAGTAAATCATCTAATTACCTGTACATTGGTGCATGCACGTACGTCGTATGGTAGGGGCTAGGCCATCGAATTCAGGAGATACCTTCAAAGATTCTAAAAATATATTAAGAGTCATTTAAATAGTTGCAGAAGATTCACTAAAGGCGTCTCTGTGAAGTGATCCGTGCCAGATAAATAGGGATCCGATGCTTAAAGTTATCTCCGGAGCCGGGAGCAATGGCGTGATTTTCTAGAATAATCGAAAATCCGTGGTTACAAGAGCCACAATCAATTTGACGACAGAATTGAAAGGAGCTGATATTGGACCTCGATAGTGGGCGCGGAGCGACAAATAGATAGGATGAAACGCGCTTATGTCTGCGAGATTGTTTAAAGCAATGCTTTAACATAAAACTTATTTTAAAGGTACTTTGGCTCATGTAGATAATTGTCTACTTATGCTGTGTAGTGACCGCCCTAAAATAGGACAACGACATGTGGCCAAAGATAATATAATTACTAATGTAAAACGTGGCTCAAGCCAATAAAAAAGCAATTATAGAGTCATATTTTATATTCAATTCAATTTAATTTAAATATAATTTAAAATCATAGGATATTTATAATATCTCTTAATAATCGTCACTTTGTTTTATTGCACAATAATTGTTGACGTCAAAAAGTTACTTAGAGCTAAGTTTACTGCCGCCTCCGAAGCGCTAGTGCAGAAGAAGCGGTAACAAACTGCACTGCAGCATTTTCTCCAAGAACGTCAACTCACAATGAAATTAATATTTATAGTTGATATGTGGACAGAGTGTACATTGTTTGTTGTCATAATATATTATATTATAAATTAATTTTTTATTGTCCAAATTATAAATAATTTCAAATCAAGTTGTAAATTCAGTATGTACCTAATGTACCAAATTATAACCATTTTTGAGTATTTTTACAAGTATAGAGTATTTTACAAAACTTTAAGAGGGGCCGCGCCAAGCTCAAGCCAGACTTTGTTGTCTTTATCAACAGCTTCGAAGATTTCGTTAACATAGGTAATTACAAAATTAGAATCAGAGAAATAATAGTAAGCCGGAATTAAATTAAATTTTATGCGGCAGGATATTAATTAATTTGGTAGACCAACATCATGATCAATCTAAAGTGTGCGTGTTTACTTCATTTCAAATGCTTGTCAAGCCCCTCTGGAATAATTAATTTTGTACTTCAGAGTTCAGTTTGATGCTAAAATAAAGTTGCTTTACCCAGGCTATATTTAGATCAAGCCTGGATAAAGCAACTTTATCTTAGCAATCATTAGTTTGATTAGTCAAACAGGCAGGTTCCAATATTTATTGACAGTGAAGTATCTGACTTCAAGATAAATCATAATAATTTTATTCATTTAGTCTTCCGATCTTGATCACCAAGTCTTCGAAGCGATTCAACATTTGAGACAGGTTGCCTATACTACATTAATCCTATGTAAAGCAAGTCTGCTCCATTTTCCTTCTGAACGGACGGATGACCATTCCAGCAAACTTTGTTAGAATTAGTGCGAACATCTGTGGGTAACTTGGAACGGACCGCTCCGGGGCCTTTGTGATCTTAGATCTATCATTACAATATCTTACACAACTAAGTACCCCGCACTTAAATCAGTTCTATGGGTGCTAGCGCTGCTAATTATAGATGAAAATTCTTTATTTCCAAGCCAGTAATTAGACAATACAGATTTCTGGGTAAGCTTAAAAAAGCCTGTGGCAGGGGGACCCGCTCTTCCAAACCCTTAGTATTAACATAGGCCTAGTTTACAAAAAGATTTTAAAAAGTTATAGAGAGTTAAATGGATATTAATTGTATTGTAATATATAATCACTAGATGGTGTTCTTGTAATCGTGTTTTTTTTAAATATGCCTAGCAAATAAACTTGGTGCATGGATTGAAAGTACCAAGAACTGTGAAAAAAAACCTTTTAAAAAGTGAAGATTTCAGTAATAATTATTATTTATTTTATATTATCACGTTGCAGTGGCGAAGCGCTGGTATCGGTAACTTTTCTTTAAAATAAATTAAATTTTTATATTAACTACACTTAATGTAAATTATATTTATTGACGTGTAAAAGTGTCTGTAAGGATCTAATTACTGAATAAACATTTGAATTCTGAATCTTGCTTTCTTTGCCTAAGGCAGTAAAGGTGAATTCCAAAATCGTTAGTATCCGGCCAACAGAAACAACTTAAGAGTGGATCGCTCTATATGTACCCATAATAGCCTTATCTATCCATTTATAAGCAAGTACATTTATAACTTAGCCCAGGGGCTTACTCAGGGCAAATTTTAAAAGCTTTGGTATCCCCTAACTTCAGTAAACCACTTTCATTGGATCGAGTTCAATATGAACCTATTATATCTATCCATTTATTTGATATTCATGCATGAGACCGCGCTGGTCTATTTTCTGTTTAATAGAAAAGCTGATTTCATATTCAATTACGGGCGGCGCCCCTGCTAGTGACCCCAAGGAGCCGAATTTGCTTTAGTTTTAGAGAGAATAACATCTTTATAAGCCGAATTAAAACGGATATGAGATACACGCTAGGCGTATTTCATATTTAGCAAAATCTTTAGAAGTTTAATGGTCGTTATGGTCCGTAATATTGAAAATTTTACATTAAACTTTTTACGAGTTATTTTTAAGATTCCTTGATATTGTAAAGTCACTTGATATGGTTATGACTTGAATATGACAGCACTCATTATTGATGGGTGTGTATGAGATGCTCAGAAATACATATTCTAGATCCAGGCCAAATTACCATGCCATTTTATACAATGTTTGGGTAACCTGACTTTCCCATCCGATGGGAAAGGTTTATCCATTTTTTTAAATGTAAAAGTAAGACATATCAGGACTCTATCAGAAATAATAACAAAACCCATTTCAGATACAATGTTTTGCATACCTTATGAATAATAAAAAAAAACAGCAAATTTCGTGAGCTTTTACAAAAAGGAATACTATAATTTTAGAATATAACACCCATGCTTGTCTACTATTTTGGTTTGCTCAATTGCTCAAAATTTTACTAAAACCTAAGATAAAACGAAGAGAAGATGAAACTACGTACATATTTACCTTACAAGATAATAAACGTTAAACGTCTAGGTGTTTCATAATTGCCTTTCCGTTGTACCTTATTACCCTAATTAAATAAAGTAGGGAACTTGTATGAAATCTAAGAAGTTACCCAACTCGTAACCGTCTCTTGTGATTAAACGGAGTTTAAATGTTAGCTTTTAACTGTAATTTTACAGTTAATGTTCTTTAAACTTTTCATTTTAGTGTAGGTTGTCGACGTTAATTGTTTGAGACTATTAGATAACTAGCAAAGAGCTCCTCCTTTGCATGTGTATGTATATAGTCTTCTTCTTTCTTTCGTTAGGGATAACGAAAGAAAGAATAAAAGCTAAAGTGGGAACTTCATGGGTCGACACAGCATGTAAATCCAGTAGTGGATTTACCAATAAGCTGAGTAGGCTATAGCCTATGGCCGCACATTTGGGGGGCCGGTAAACCAATTGCACCCTCTCTATCGAGAAGGTAAAAAGGTGCTTCTATATATGATGAGCAGCAAAATATGAATAGCCTTCTGACGGCACATTTCGCAGGGCATGTATGTTCACTGATGATTCAAAGACGCCTGGAGCGATTTAAAAAATTCTTTTTTTGTTTGAAAGGGTATACTTTCCAGGTGGTACCATGGAAATTTTATCAAAATCGGTTGAGTAGTTTGCGGGTGAAGTTGGTTTTTAGTTTTGAAAAATTATATTATGATATTTCATAGAACGCAGCTTAAGAGCGGCAAAATATGTATAGCCTACTGGCATCAAATGTGTAAATCCGCCACTGTGTAAGTTGCTTCTATTTTACTCAATCCTTGGTCATCTCAATTGTTGCACAGACAATCTCCGTGGTATAATGGTCCGCACGCTATTCCGCCAATCCGGGAGTTCTGGGTTCACTCCTCAGCCAGGGCAAGTTGGAAAATGGCCTTTATCTAATTGTCCTGGGTCTTGGTGTTAATCTTTATGTGTATATATTATAAAAAAAGTATCGTTGGGTTAGTATCCCATAACACAAGCATAAGCCTTCTTTGGGGCTAGCTCAATTTGTATGATTTGTCTGTATATATTTATATCTATTTACAATATTTACATCCTTATATTCACGCTGTGAATTTAATTTAGCAGCCAGCCGCCTTCGAAACATTAAATAGTGACATACAGACATTTTATCTTAGATTAACGGCTTTCTAGCAATGCGCATAGAAAATTCCGGGCAAAAGCTAGTAAAACCATAATAACGCAAAACAGGCAGTATATCAGGATGACGGATTAATTTTAACTTTAAGCAATATTGTGCCTTGTTGCTACAAAAATAAAGTTGAATAAACAGTAATTACAAAGTTCCCTATCTCGGTAGTATTACTTAATGGAAATCGGAATATCGGAGCCAATACAGGCTCAACCTCGGTCGCAAAACACAAAATATGCAAATGGCTTTAAAATTGACTTTGAGATCGTGTGCCCTCCGCTTAAGTTTGTTTGTTTATGTCGAGAATTTTATCAGCCTAAAATACAGTTAGAAAATTGGGTTCTTTTGTAGGATTAAGAATAAATACAACTCAAAGATTCAAATGTTTATTCAGTAATTAGACCTTTACAGGCACTTTTAGACGTCAATAAGTATAATTTATGTTACGTGTAAAGTATATTAAAATTTAATTTATTTTTAAGAAAAGCTCCCGATACCGATACCAGCGCTTCGTAACGACCACTGCTGAGAAGAAAGAAACTCATTTTTACAGTCGCCTACTCGCCAGAAGGGCTTTGTCATATTATTATTATTGTCTTTTAATTAATAAATACTTATAATATAATACAATGTTGACACATCATAACATGTAATGCTTGCGAACAAGTAAACAAACATATATACATATAATAAAAAATAAAAAAAAGAAATGTGGTGTCGTGGGACACCAGGTAGGAACGAAGTTCCTACTACTCGCTTGTGTATACGACTGTCGCGCCTGCGCACGTCTCATTTAACGGTTTTATTTAACGAGGTCATCCTTACGGTTTTACTATCACATTTTTTTCAGTTCGGTCGCGCAGCGAACTCCCTATCTCCTCCAAGCCTGCCGTAAGGAACTTCGTTCCAAAAAATATTAGGTAGTCAACAAAAGCGAAGCCGAGCTGACCAGTCCCTCCCGGCAGCACTCGTTCACGAGTTGACGCACGGATCAACCATTGATATTGCTATTAGAAACAAAAAATCTGAAAAATACTTAAAAAAGAGTATTTAAAAGTTTCAATAATACCACGACTATAATTATGTGCTAAAACAGAGATAGTTGGAGAATACTTACTAATAGTACCTATAATATAATTTACATCAAACCAGCCTTTTTAATATGAAAATCCTGAAACAAAAATCTGTTTACCTATATGATTTCACTCCACTCCAATTAAACATACACCAAAGGCCGCCATTTTTGATCATCTTACGTGCCGGGTAGATTCTAAGGTATCTACAACACTTTTATACTCTTTAGTTGACAGGCCATTTTCCCGAGCGCGTAATGTCACTTAAATGTTTCAAGTGTATCTGAATTCAGTTCTACTTTTTCTTTAAAGAAATCGCCAGCGCATTTTTCTTATTTGATTTAAATAAGACGAGGCCCGTGCTCTATGTAGTAAGTAAAAAGTAAGACCGCGTGTAGATATGAGTGTGTATGATAATGTCAATAAATAAATAACTATATAGGGACTGTGTTATGGGATACTAACTCAACGATTCAATATTATATAACCAATATATATATATATATATATATATAAATAAATATATAAATAAATATATATATATATATATATATATATATATATATATATATATATATATATATATATATATATATATATATATATATATATATATATATACGAGACCCAGGACAATTTGAAAAATTTAATGGGGTGCATTGTTCGTGATTACCAATAAGTTACAACGTACGTAAGTGTAACTCTTAACAGGCGTGGGCATGCCGGACTTAGTGAACTATCATTTGTCATACATTTTAAAATTCAAAAGAAGTATCGAGTAGGTATATTTAAATTTCAGAACTAGAAGTCGTATTTCTAACATTTGACGTGTTTGTATTCAGGCATCACGTGCCGGCAGCCTATGTGCCGGGGACCTAACGAGACAGAGCACGGTTGCGGAATGCTTTATCGTGGCAACAGCATCATATTTTTCTATATATCTAAGGAAGACGATTTATGGGTTTAGGAATAAATAGAGGCCATATTTATTAGTTGCAATGGCACTAACACTACAAGTGGCAGAATTCTGAACTAAAATCTACAATCCACTCTTATTCATAAAAAGTTACAAACGTTTGCTAAACCTATTTTAGTTAAAATATGTTTTGTCTTCTTCTTGTAATGTCAAATATTGAAAAAATGAAAGGGATAAAACATGTTTTAACTTATATAGAATTCGCAAACGGTTGTTAATTTTTGTGAATATGAGGGTAACGTTTTCCGCCGCGACATTAATGAATACAAATTGTTAATGCCGTAGGTTTATTTATTTAACTAAAAGGCTAAACGTCATTGGCTGTTTTAGGAAACCAAGCTGTAAAGCCAAACAGCTAGACGTTTTGTCAAACAGCGGATTATACAATCTAACATGTGACATATATGTATATCGACGTATATACATACGGTACATTGCTTTAAAAGTCAATTTTAAGTCTTGATTGAACTGAAATCGTGCACGGAAATGGGTGCAAAATTTTTGATATTTGGATTATACATATATTTTATTGCTAGATTTTAATAAAAAAACAATGAAAGAAAAGTAAAATACTTATTTGAAATTATAGACCTACATTTTTTACTGCGTTTATAGATCTCACTACAGGCCACAAATTGTAACCAATATCATAAGATATCCTCAGCAATAGTCACTAGATTTCAATTTCGAACAGCATAAACCTTCACGTTTCCAAAAACTTTGAAATTGTCGCCGTAATGGTGAGTTACACCCGACAGGAGCACCCACTGGCTGCATCAATCTTCAACTTTATGCAACCCAGAAACCCGCGGTTTTTACGTTTAATCCGACCATAGACTCGGAATGCGTACCGCTTCATGGAACATAAAACCTTTATGGAGAAAAACGGCCGTACCATAGACCAATTTATTCTTTGACCCGCAGAGGAACGCCATTGATACATGACCTCAGCCGTTATGTTCGGGGATAAGGATTTTTTGTAGAAATGTAGAGTTGTGGAAAAATACGTATGATTTTTAGAGCATTTTTTATTCAGTCTTATGATAAAGAAGGTTAAACAGGCTTATAAATTAAAAAAAACCCATAAATATCTCCTCTCACAGGCCTACTGTAAGAGATAAGTAGTGCCTTTGTACAACTTTTATTTTATGCATTTTCAGTATACATTTTCCGTGTATAAAAATTGGTAAATAAAAAAATAAATATTTGAAATGCCTGTCAACCCTCCTTGGGGAAACAGATGATGGCTATGACGTTCTCTTTATGAGATGGAGGGTCCTATTCTTGGCCAGAAACCACACTGCGTAAACAAAAGCTATGGTATCTAAATATATTTGGTAGCACCTAGAATCTACATAAAGGCAACAGTTAGGCAAGTGTATTTGTCTCTAGCCTTAATTCGGTTGTGGCGAGACAGCCTTTAGACAACCAACAATATTGTTGACAATACGACGTCGTCTGTGAATTCTAACGGAGTACCTAATTGTATTCACCAGTTTGCTAAGGACACTTTATTTACTTATTGCTTTCATGGACAAAACAATTTTGTTATTATTGAGTCTTATGAGAGTAAATATAATAAGTAAGATTACCTCTATTCTCATTTGTTAAAATGATACCATATCGCTTGGAGGAATAAGTAGCAACTAGATTTCAACGTTTACAATTTCGCAAATTTACAAAAGCATTAAATAATACAGTAAAAGCTAATTACTTAAAATATTGATAAATTAAACTAAACTACAGATAACATATTACACTAAATTATGAAACTTAAATAATATATTTTACTAAAACTAAATTAAGTCTAAATAAATGAGATAACAAACTCAAGAAACCATGGAATCCATAATGCTGACGGCGTAAATTTTGGTTAAGAATAACTATTTTAAAGTCAAACAAATATTAAATGTAGGTTTGATATATCGGGACCTGTGTAGTCATATTTTTTACTTATGTAAATAAATAAATATACAGGGACAAATAAAACTAATTGAGCTAGCCCCAAAGTAAGTTCGAGATTTGTGATGGGATACTAACTCAATGACACTATAGTTTATAACAAATACAAAAATAGATAAACATCCAAAATCCAGGCAAAAAACAACAAAAACAACAACGCCATTGCTGAACAGCACGACTCCTCGCAGAATCTAGCTCCCAATTAATTAACCATTTCAAACAATCTCAATGATCTCGCTATTTGATTTACGTGGAATGTATAAAATATACAATAAGAGAACTAGTACATTATGCATGCTGCTAATTTGTTGCATAGATTACGCGAGACTAATTAACATAACAGAATATAATTAAGCTAGGCATACTTTTTGGGAAATCTAATTAATCACGTTTTGGGTCTTTTTGGGGTGTATAGTGTATTTATGATTGCCCACAGATAGCTTATTGCTTATTATTAAACTTGATCAAAGAGAATATAATTATTGACGTACGTAACAGATACCCAACGCCGACGATTGGAGGTCCCCAAAGTAGGTAAAACTAGAGTTGCCGGTAAGCACACAGAGATGGCAGCACACACGACTAGCAAAAAAGTTGCAAAGAAAGTGTATGCTTTAAAAATATTTATTGCATTTCGTATGTCATATTGAATTATTATAGTACTACTTTATTTAAATAACATTAATAAAAGATTTTAATGTTTTAATAATCTAGTGACAAGGAAGAGAATTAATAATGTTTATAAGGCGATGGGTAGGCATGACTTGATGTTTTACTTTCACAAATATTCAAAATTGTCTAAAGAGAAATATAAATTACTATACCTAGTTTTATCATCAAAACATGTCACTTACTGCTTTTCGGCTTTTAAACATTATTGCGATGCAACAATATTTCTTGCATTTTTACCGATATGTAAAGTAAGTTCTTTATTTCTTTATTATTACTAAATAATTAAAGTAGAAAAACAATTTATTGCAACCAAAGGCTTATAAGTAACAGTTTTAACACCTAGACAAGTACATGACGCAAGAGCATGACCTCTCCAATATATATGGGGCTTGTTTTCTAGTTTACTTATTTAATTTTATTTTTATTTTTCTTTACCTACATTCCATTATCTGGAAATAAATTCTTCTTAAGGTAACTTAAAAAAAAACCAGAAAAGTAGATACTTATATCAATATTTATTCCCAAAACAAACAAAGTACTTGACCGCTATAAAGCAAAATGTATCAAAATCATTAAACTCCAATGAGTACAAATATTTCTTCAGCACACCAATCGATGTTATAGGTACAGTTGATTGAACTTTTCGTCTGAAAACTTATCGTATCTCAGCACTTAAACGGCTTATGCAAAATGGATGGCAATCTGTGAGAACTCACTTTTAAATTAGAGATAATGCCCAGAATTAACAAGCTGTCAGGTATTTTCTGAGAAATGAATCAATATCAAATCGTTTTTGAAGTCAGGTATACGAGTAAATATGTACTCGTTATTACCTATTATAGCTATTGGTTTGATAATATCAATGAAGTGTCGAAAAATTGTATGTGGGAAATTATACAGGCAGACTTTTTAACCGCCAGTCGAATTGGAGCAAGTACTTTCCATAAAAATAATGACAAATAAAGGAAGGATTTTATGACATAAATCAGCGTTCAATCAAAAAGATTTGCATGGGAGGACGAAAATTTTTTTAAATAAGTTAATCAATAACGTTTTTTTTATATCATAGGGCGGCAAACGAACAAGCGGGTCACTTGATGGTAAGTGATCACCGCTGCCCATGGACAACTGCAACACCAGGGGTGTAACAGAGGCGTTGCCGGCCTTTCAAGAAGATGTAGGGGAAGGGGGAGGGATAGGGAGGGGGGGGGGGGGCTCCGGCTCTCTCACTCACCGAACAAAGCATAGAAGCGGTGACGCTACTACTCAGACGTCGATTTTCTGTAAGAGTGTGGTACTTCCCCGTACGAGCCGGCCCATTCATGCTACTAGCAAAACAGAGTTTTGCCGGTAGTGGGCTCTACCACAACTAAATCGTCGTGGATCGTGGACTGAACTTGCTCTAAAAGTTTGGCTACTGCGTGCTTATGCACTATCACGTCTTTATCCCTAATGGGGCAGACAGAGCATTTTGGGTCTTGCGGCTCTAAGCAAATCAAACAACCTTTTCTTACATTGGGTAAAATTTAAATTGAAAACATTGGTCATTTTGAAAAAAATACGTTGTTAACATTTCTTCCGCACCGTTTTTCATTATATTCATAAATAACTAATAAATTTTGTATGTAAATCAGCATTTTTCTATATTTACAGCAAGTAAATATTGGCATTAAAGAAAATCAGCCAATTACAATATTGATGAGAAAGATTACAGACGTGCCTTATCTCGGATTTGGCGGTGGGGAGGACGTTGCCTCACAAATTATATTTCATTGTTTACTTTACTAATACATCGAAGCCAATAACGCGAAACCTGAGAATATCTTAAAATTGATAAATATTTATTTTTACTTTCAACATTTATTACACATTTTTTTAAACGGATACGTATTACGTTGACACGTCTCTGTCAATAAGAGAATATGTATTTTTTTAACTTTTTATGTTGAAAAGAATGTTGAATGGAAAAATAAATATTTTTTAAAATTAGGATTTATCTCCTTCTAGTGCTATTGAACTTATGTACTATTACTATGTTTAGCAAGATCGTAGGCAAAAATGTGGAAACAAAGGCTGTTTACTCATTTTAAGAAAAAGACTTTATTCTATTTATAAATAATGGAAATATTGAAATAGCAATGAATTTTCAATCTAGATACTATTCATAACAAAAAATAACACTTTTAACATATATAAAAAAGTAAAAAAGGAAAAAAAAAGACAGTTGCACTCCGGGAGTACCGACTAAGTAAAAACTTGGGTTCGGTTACGGTAACAGTGTCGCGAGTTCAACGGCTTTTTCCCCATCTCAAAAAATGTTTACCGTGCATGCCCAACGTGCCTAAAGAAGTTTTCACTTCAAAAAAACTCAACCATTGGAAATAGCGTCTTTTTGAGTGCAAGAGTACAAATTACATTGCAAACCAGTGTTTTGCTTCAGGTGTTCATTTGGGACCATTGACTAGGTAAAGGGGAGCGTCCTAGTGCGAGGTTTGTGTTAAGCGGGTTCCGTGCTGGGACGGAAAACCACCGCTGCTTATAAACAGTTACGCCTTTTTCACATTGAACTAGTTAATGACACGATTTGAGGCTTAAGGGGTTCCCTTAATTTTCCAGGGTTCAGTGCTACCCCCATTTGAAATAAATCGTTTGATAGAAAATGGAGACATCATTTAAAATTTTGTCTGAACAAGGCTCTAGATAACTCTTCAAACTATTTTATAAAAAAAATTTAAAGTGAGAACGTGAAGTTTTTCTACGCACATCACATACGCCAAAAGAGGCCGTTTTTCGCAATTGTGCCTTGAAAAGCTTCACGTTCTCACTTTCAACTGTCAATAGTAGTTTATAAAATAGTTTGAAGGATAATTCTAGGGCCTGGTCAAGACATAATTTTAAATTATATCTCCGTTTCCTTACAAATATTTTTTTTCAAATGGGGGCAGCACTGAACCTCGGAAAATTCGTGTAGCCTCTTTACCACTTACCTGTCACTGGGAGGAATTCCTCCCAGGTCATTGTTTAACTATTGTTTTATTATTTGCAACAGATAAAGAGTTAAGCCTCACTTAAGATGAGCGAGGCTGTGTTATGTTTTGACAATCCAGTTATGTTTTTTGAGAGTATGTATGTTTGTATAATTGTTTGGCATGCCCTGAAGGGTCCGATGGATTTTAGCTTGAGAGGTGTCGTTAGATTCTTATTTACTGTGAGAGTGACATTGGGTATAACAAAATAAAAATAAAAAAAAAACAAAATGGCGGAATGTTGGCGCCAAATTCAAATGTTTGGCACGCTCTGCAACCTAAATGGCTCGATTGATTATAGACTGAGAGGTGACGTTAGATTTGTATTTACTCTGAGAGTAACACAGGGTATATAAAAAGGCAGTCTGTTTTTTTTTAAATAATAACTACTTGTTTAATTGATTATGTAAGTTCACGATTATTCAAAAACGCCTGGACCGATTTGGAAAATTATTTTTTTGTTTAAAAGGGTATACCTTCCAGGTAGTCTCATATAAATTTTATCAAATCAGTTGTATAGTTTGGGGGAGAAGTCAGTTTTTAACTATTGAAAAATTATTATCGTCGAAGTTTTGATATTAAACCGTTTAAGCGGATTAAACAATAAAAAGTAGCAATGATAAAAAGTACTAATTGAAAGTCAGTAAACAAATCATCGATAAAGCAAAGTATAAGTCTAAAATCATATAGGTACCCTTTGTTTGAGCAGTCAGTCAGTTATTTAACTTCCATTTGCATTGAAACTGTGAATATGCCGGCTATTCTAGTTAAATACTACGATTGCTTTTCTGATTGCCCGTTTTGAGCCGATATTGTTCAACGGTTTTTGTTCTGCAACAACAGAGAGAACAAAACTATTACGCTTTATTATCATGGCCTTATTTTATTTTTGAGAATATTTAAATTTGATTTTATAAAATTCGGTTATCGATTTTATGTTGGCACTGTTTGTTGATATGAAATAACTTAATTTATATAAATTGCAATAACAAATAATATGTGGTCACGCTGTAGGTTGATGTTGGTGTCAAGTAGGTAGCGTTGTTGTTGGGAGTGGATATGGAAACACGAGATTTATTGATTGTATTTATTCCATCTTCTTAAACTTGCTCCTCACATGGTGATGACTCTAACTCTATTGAGTACATCTAAAGCTTATGAGGTTATCTCAAGGATTCCAACGTTTCATATATTTTCACGTTTCTTTGATATGCATGCATCTGCGTGTCGCGTTACCCCAAAATTAATAAATGGTTTGATTCGCGTTTATTGCCGTGTGCAGAAACTCTATAATATAATAATGCATGCTAATGAAACTATTACTTTAAGCACAATCATAAACAAGATTAAAGTGTTTAATATTGATATAACCAATGTTAACCTGGAAGGTCTATTGGGACTGAAAGTCCCAGTAGTCCCACTGGTAGGACATTAAAAGACATAAGGCTAGTGTGACTGGTCTTATTGTATAAAAACCAAGGAAAGCCTATGTCGTATGACCACGTATGATGATACGAATAATGATCCAAATTAAAAAAAATATGTGATGAAAAATTCCGCCACGAGTGGGATTCGAACCCGCATCCCTCACGTTAACGTCGTGAGTGCACTACCAATTTGTGCTACCGTGACTTCGAATCACTCTGAAGAATTTTCTCATCACACTCATCACTCAGTACACACGCATTTTAAGCATGCGTTATTTATTCTTTACTACTACCCACTATTTAGAAGTGTGGTATTCAACTTTATTCAATTTAGATGAATTGAAAGTTGATTAAAGTGAAGAAGGCTTATGTTTAAATTATTGGTTTTTAACAGCATTACAATGCTCGGATTATTACCCAAATTAAAACATGTGGTGGAAAAATTCACTCACTGCGATAGTGTGAGGGACGCCGGTTCGAATGCCATTCATGGCGAAATTTTTCATCACATGTTGTAATTTGGATTATAATCCGACCATTGTAATGCTGTTACCAATAACGAATAATGATAACAAATTTGACGCTCTTGGCTCTACATTTGATGATGCTTCGTTCGAGAACTCGAGACAGATCATAAGTAATACCTACCTACTTTAGTGTGCTGTTGGTATCTGTAGATGTTTCCACTAAATGAATTTTCATTCTACTGTTAGAATTCGCTTTGTGTAATTCTATAATGTCACTACGATATCACAAAACCCACACGTCATGTTCGAAACAGGAAACATGAATTTTGGTGTCCTATATTCCCGGGGCCAGTTCGGCCTTTGAGTTTCACGTCATTGCCGAATATTTGGTATCGGGTTCCTTTATGACTTTCCAGCAAATTCGGTTATGGTTTAATACATCGATGAAGCCTAGATACTTCTCGTAAGGTAAGACTTCAAAGATAAGCCCGTTCGAACGTTATCATCAAATATCACACTATATTACGTCTAAAATCTACTGAAGTTGAAAGGGACGATTTATAAGGGTGAATTCAAGCTATGATATTGTACAACTTTTCCCAAAGACTTACGCCATCTCTAAGCTAAATTCACCAATATGTCTTACCTGAAATTGAAAAGAACCATACATCAAAATGCATAATTTGTTTGAAAAAATTTTTACTTTTAAATTTCTCGTTTGTCATTCTTTTTATTGCTAAAAATCATCATTTTTTACCTAAATATAGTTCATAAAAGCGGAACACCGTAAACAAGTATCGGAATTCGCATCGCAGATAGTATGTAGAGCATACATTGCGTGTTCTACGAGTGCAGCGCGGTTAGTTCCCGGTACACATTTTTTGGAAGTGCTACGGTCTGATTGTTTAAACATATTTAATAGATTATTACAAACATGTAAAATAAATAAGCTATCTTTTTTTTGATTCATCACTATTGTATCTTAAATAGAGCGTAATAAAAAAAGAACCTAAACTAAAACTAATAAAAACTAATTTCTTAAAAATTGCCTAATTAAAAATCTAAAAGAAAAATAATAGTTTATTAAGATTAAGAACACTACGTATGACTCAAGTAAATAAGTTTAATATAATATGTATATGACTAAAGTCGCGAAATTATTTATACTTATACTTAGTCGTCGTGCCGTCGAGTTAATAAGAATTTTTATTTTATCTTGCAACTTGGGCACATTCATATATATACTTTTAATAAGGGTTGAAATGTTGGCCTAGGACAGGTAAAAGAAGCGTCAGACGTCCTGTAATGAGATGGGTTGATATAGTCAAGGTCGCGGGTCGCACTTGGATGAGAGCAGCACAGGACCGCGATTGGTGGCGTAGACGAAGGGTAGCCTATGCTCAGCAGTGAGTGGAAGAAGGGCTGACATAATGATGAAGGATTTAAAGACTTATTAAGTAGATTAAAGGAAAATAAATTTTAAAAGTAAAATTAAAACTAGACTGCTATGCAATAAACTGCTAACATAATTGCTATTTAATTAACAAGTGGGTGATTGCATTTTACCGGTATATGCTGCCGGACAACTATTTGAATATGATTAGTTTTGCAATTAGGTTTTGGCGTTTGATTGTTTAAAACTAATTAAAATTGAGTAATAGAATTGGTTTGGCAGGTATTGAGAAATGCTGATGATAGTTTATTGAAATAAATGTCACAGTACCTAGCTGAAATCTGTTAGGTGAAGTGATTTTATAAGTTTAAATAATTTTTTGAAAGGTTTTTTTTATATCGAATTTCAAATTGATCTACTAACTTTAATTAATTTTGCGTGTTTGCTGATTCGAGAAAGTGCATGAAGTAGGCCTAACTAGAAATGAACGTAGAATTTGAAATGAAAGTGTTACAGAAATAGTGAATGTTGATTAAAATACAAAAGTAATTTTGCCCGCAAGAGTACCCATCAAAACTACACTCTATTATTACGGTAAGAGTTATCATTTTAACGTGCAATTATTCAATTCTGATATAATTATTATGTCCGCTCCGTTATGCATGCAGTAAGTTTCTTTAACAACCGATATTTATTTAAAAAATATTTTTAGTAGTTTTAAATAAAAAGTATTAGCGTCATCTTGTCTTACGAATATCTTGGTGTATGTATCTACACTAGTAGAGAAATAGTGCGTAAACAACCCCGGGTTAAAAAAGAAGACATACAACGAAGAAGGTTAATGGAATGTGATGATATTAACTTTTTTTTTCAATTTCTACGTCATCTTTTCTTACGAATATCTCGGTGTATGTATCTACACTAGTAGAGAAATAGTGCGTAAACAACCCCGGGTTAAAAAAGAAGACATACAACGAAGAAGGTTAATGGAATGTGATGATATTAACTTTTTTTTTTCAATTTCTACAAACATTCAAAACTCTTCCCAAAATAGCAGCAGAGTTCGGTCTATCAAATAGTGTCTTGCTCGTCCCTCCTGTGCATCAAAGTATGACCGTAATGGCGTAATTTGGCGGAAATCCAGCAGATTTGGCTCGTATCGTCACCCGCTCGCGAGATAGGTACAGGTTTTATTAAGCCACACGTTCGCTAGGGCACCTATTCTGGATTTTGTTGGCAAACAGTTTTCTGAAAAAGCGAGTAGATAATTATATACTTACTTGAGAATAAAAGGGACATCTCCTTTTTTCCAAATATAGGATAGAATGGCACAGAATATTAGTTTTCGTCCCATTCCCTATAACTGTTTTGGATTAGGTTTTAAAACACGTATACGTATACGTCACATAAAATCAAAGAAGTAAATGCAATGTATATATATAAATATGAAAGGGCATTGATTTTTGGTGTTACCTATTACTTTACATACCTACAATTGTTTTATTTGGAGTTCAGTGCATAAGTAACAATGAATTTATTTGTATTCGGCAGTAACGAAATATTCAATCCATTGTAAAGGATATCCGGTTAATAGAAGCTTGTTAAATCAATGTAACCTTATATTGCTGAAATTCTAGCATTCCTTTTGTGTGAAACAACAACAATCCATAGCTTCCAAATAAATTCGCAATAAATACTCTGTTACATTTAGCAAAAGATCAGCGTCAGAAACTTTTCGAGTTTGCAGAAAGGGTTTTGAAATTTATATTTGCAAATATCAAAAAGAGTTCGGAAAGATGAGAAGTCGATGATGGGAGTTAGTCGGTCGGAGTTTCGAACAAACTGAGCTAGTTTCGGACGCGATCGCGCAACTTTCCACATAAATCGAGCTTCGTTAATAATTTACCCATTCGGAATCCGAAAACCCTGCGAATTCCGGACGCCACAACGACGGATCGACACTGTTGTATTTGTGTGCGGTTCAATGAAGTCGTAATGACACTTTACATCTTTCCCGACGTTGCTAAAAAAACACGGGGAGAGACAACTCGTTAGTGTAGTTTCTCAGAGTAACAGAAAATTTTATAAGTTAGGTAATTTATTACCTGCGGGTGGCGTGACGTCGCGTCGCGTGCCGTCCAATTTGTGACAATCTTAAGCCAGGGGTGGCTTAACGAAGAAAAATATACCGCCAATTTGCAAGATGTATAATTTCGGCTGTTGGATTTGTAATAAAGGCGGCCGCCTTTACATCAATCTGAAAACTTTACAAGGATAAGTGTCGATGTTGAGGAATGAAATAAACAGAGGCCTGCTCGTAAATTTCTTACTTACGACGACCTTGTTTACGAGGTGTTTCTTGTTGTTTCCTCTTTGTTTATGTTTGTATTGGCTATCGGGGTTTCGTTTATGGTAATGAAGGCTCTGATGGTAATGTAAGTGGCCGCGAAAACAAAACAAGAAATCACGGCTATAAGTTTTTACTGTCTTTCCCCGACTAAGTTTGCGGGCGTCTCTGACCCGCCTTGCCGCTCAATATTATTTAAATAACATACAGGACACACGTGCAGCAACTTGTTTCAACATTCAGTTAGAGGCCTAGTATTCCCCGAGCCGACATAAATGTACATTTATAAGGGAACTGATAACTGAGTCTGAAAAAGGGATTAGTTGTGTTCTTTTGCATAAACAATTTTTGTTGACGATATTTATTAACTTATGGTATATTTTTTATTCAAGAGTATATGTAAATATTTGAACTTTGGAAGAAATATGAATAAATTTTCTACGAAAAGTGTGTTTTATTTTTTTGAATACTGAACAGTTGCGATTCGTTCTACTTGGATATATTTGCCAATTGAATGAATAAGTACTGATCGTTTTGAAGATAAGCACTTGGGTGACTGAGCTTCGCTCGATGAAAACACCAAGTAAAAGAGGTTTTCTAAAAATGAAACTTAACTTCAAGAGTATATGTAAATATTTGAACTTTGGGAAAACAATACGAATATGAACGAGTTTTCTACGAATTGTTTGATTTATTTTGTCGAATACTGAAAAGCTGGGATTTGTTCGACTTAGATATATTTGACAAGGGAATTAACAAATATTAATCGTTTTAAAGATAAGTATCTGGTTGACCGAGCTTCGCTCGATGAAAATACCAAGAAAAAGAAGTTATCTATAATGAAACCTTTCATCCCTAAAACTCCCGGGAGTTTTAGGGATGAATTGAATTTTTTTCCCGCGAAGAAGTTATCCAAATTCTGGAAAAAGTAGTAGTCTGTAGGCGCAAGATCTGGTGAGTAGGGCGGATGACGGAGAGCTTCAACCCCAGTTCTTGCAACTTGGAGACCGTCTGCTGTGCAGTATGAGGTCGCGCGTTGTCGTACAGGAGCAGCGGAGAGGAGCGATTGACCAATGCTGGTTGGAGATGTGCCCGCTTCTCCATCATTGTGTTCAGTTCTTCACAGTACACATCTGCACTAATGCTCACCCCGTTTGGTAAGAAGCTGTGATGAATCACACCGGCGCTAGACCACCAAACAGTGACCATCACTTTTCTAGGGGTAAGTTTTCGTTTAGGGCATTGTTAAGGTGCTGAACCAGGATCCAACCAACTTGCTGAGCACTTGCGGTTATCAAAAAGAATCCATTTTTCATCGCAGGTAACAATGCGGTTCAAAATTCCTTTATTTGTGTGTCTGTTGAGCAGTGCAAGGCACGTCTCGACGCGTACTTCGCGCAGGCGATCATTGAGTTCGTGGGGCACCCATTTGTCAAGCTTTTTTACCTTGCCAATTTGACGCAAACGGACCAAAATGGTTTGACGCTAACGTCGAAAGCTGCTGCTAATTCAGCCGTAGATTGTGTATCATCAGCTTCCACAATCGCCTTTAATTCGTCATTCTCGACCAAAGTCTTCGGACAACCGCGAGGTTCATTTTTCAGGTCGAAATTTCCAGAACGGAAGCGAGCAAACCAATAACAGGTGATGCGTTGGTTTGTAGTGTTAGCTCCGTAAACGTCGTTGATGTTGCGTGCCGCTTGTGCCGCGTTGCTGCCACGACGGTACTCATATTCCATAAATACTCGAATGTTTAACGTATCCATGATGACGAAAAAGATTGAAATGCGATGAAAATGTAACACTAATCAATAAACAAATGACTACTTTTGGAAAAAGAATTCCATGTCTTTAAAATAAAATTAATTAGAAATTAGAATTCTTAGACGATCAAAAATTATTTTGATTTGAAATGGCCAGTACTGCAGAACGGCAATTTCATAGGTAAAGACCTATTATTTCCTTTCAAATTAATATTTGTCTGCCAAGAACTAGTTATATGCCTAAATATATGCAATTTCTTTGAAATTACAAAATACTGCCGAAATTTGACATGTTATTTCAAAATAAAAGCTAGACTACGTTTGTATGGAAAAGTCTAGGGTAAGGGCACTCTAAGATAGAAAGTTTAAAGTAATAGTGTTTTTTTTATTTGCAGGCAACATGTGGCTGCTTCTGCTGCTGTTTATGGTCCCAGTGCTGGGGCAGCAATGGGTGCCGTGCTCGGAGCTGAACGACGACCTGCGGTACCCGTGCCGCTGCCGGGTGCAGGTGGACCGCGCGCTGCAGCTGCGGATCCTGATGGACTGCGACCGGGTGGTGTTTGCTGGGGACTTCCCGCCACTGCCCTATGGGGCTCCAATCATCTCCTTCAGCCAAAAATGGGCCGGACAACAGGCATTGCCTACACAGGTATTTTTTTAAACCTAATCTATATCGTTCCACTGCTATAGGCAAAGGTCCCTCTCATGTGTCTCTTTCTCTTGCCTTTGCTGACCACTTTATATTGAAAAAGGATCGGGGTGATTTTTAGGGTCTGTATCCAAAGGGTAAAAACGGGACTCTATTACTAAGACTCCGCTGTCCGTCCGTCCGTCCGTTTGTCCGTCTGTCTGTCTATGACCAGGCTGTATCTCATGAACCGTGATAGCTAGATGTCAGCTTCCTGCATACAAAATTTTATGAAAATTGGTCCTGCCGTTTGCGCGTGTAGATGTAACAAATATACACACACAAAAACTCGCTAACTTTCGCCGTTACAATATTAGTGTGATAGGATAATGGATTTTTTCCTTATTTTCGTCTTGAAACGAAATAAGTAAACTGGGTAAAATTCTTACACGTGCCATTAAATTAATCAGGTGTGATTGTTTGTTACACTTGTAGTACTTTTTAGGGTTCCGTAGTAAACAAGGAACCCTTATAGTTTCGCCATGTCTGTCTGTCTGTCTGTCCGTCCGCGTCATTACTCAGCGACTATAAGTACTAGAAAGATGTAATTTGGTATAGGTATGTATATTAATAATGCAAAAAAAGTGGTAAAACAAAATATTGAAAAAAAAAATATTAAGGGTAGCTCCCATACAAGTAAAGTCAAAAGTCAATTTTATTTTCTCGACTAACCAATCATGTGGGATATCGTTGAATAGGTCTTCAAAAATATTATGAGCTTACAAACACCATTTTTAGATTTAGGGATCCGTTTCAGAAATATTTGTTTTAAAAGTAAACATTTTTGTTATAGTCAAGTGTCCCCCCCCTCTATCTGCTAAACGGTTACATATGGACACTTTAAAAAATGCTATAGTAAATATAACGAAATTTAAAGGAAAACTATCAGAACTATGTAGGGTTTACAAATTAAAAAGTTATAGGCGATCAACTTATAAAATGTACTCTGAAAAGGAAAATTTCATACAAATTCAATAGAAAATATATTATTTTTAGCCGTTTTTAGTGGCATGAACTCAAATTTGGCATTCGTAACTACGGAACCCTACACTGCGCGTGGCCCGACACGCACTTGGCCAATTATTTATACCTGTCTTTACCGGCGACTCCCACCGCGTACATCTCTCGAGAAAAATCGTAGCAAAGTTTTATCCAGGTTTAAGGACAAGGTTTTGCTGTATCTACATCAAGATTAGCTACCAAATACAATATCAACTAATAGGTATCTAAGAGAAAAATAATGTAGATTGTGATGTATTTTTTTCTTAATGATATAATATGATAAGATAAAATGTATATTTAGTCAATAAAGAAGTTCTATTTTATGCATTTATATTAAAATTTAGTAATCGAGTGTACCTTTTAAGTCTAAGTACCTAGATAGAATTGAGAAACTAAAGTATTAACAATGATTAACCTAAAATGATTAACAATAAAATGAATATTAGATTTAGAAAGCGTCTTTTGGCGTAAATATATTTTTTATTGTACGGAATTAGGTATACCTACTGAGCATGTTATGTTCCAAGACTAAGCTTATAAGAAATATAATATACTTTATATCACACATAGGTACGGATTTTCTTTTGTAGTAAAATAAGGACTTCTTTTATCGATGGCTTTTATAAATAGATGAAGCCTTAAATGCATACATAAATGAATATAAGTTATTCAAGAGTAATAGTCTTTTCCAATTGGTCTTGTGAAAAAAAAGATAGGTAAAAGGACGGCGGTATCTATTAATTCATATATATCTTTATCTTAATTTCTTGGATTAGAGAACCTATGACCTATAACATTGATTGAATGTTGAGCACTGACCATAGACAATGCAACGCTTAATCGCGAGCAAATTGCCCGCGCTTAGGCGAGAAGACGAATTACGCTGTAGAGATGAACCATCATAATATAACTCTTTCTTGTTATTTTACTACATGTGCAATATGCGAGTCTATTCCACCATCCTTTACTCGGCGCCATCGTTTCTTCCATAGACCTGGACCATGGCCACCTTCCGGCTCCATCGTCGGATCAGCTTCTTGTCATAAGAATATTGCAATGTCATCCAACTTACACAAGTATGCAAAATCGGTTGAGGGTAAATGGGAAATCGAGGTGTAAGATTTGACCCAAACAACATACTTTCATACAACGTACCTTGCAATTTAATAAAATCTTTTAAAAAGCAGCATATTAAGTCAATACAATATTTCAATATAATGACTAATCAATCAAAGTCATTCCCTAATATTTAATACCATACAGCTAAACAATTAATAATACTGACATCGAATTGTGGGGCATGTCATCTAAGGTTAGTTTATGTTAGTTCTGTTTATTTATTATGCTGTGGAGATTGCTCTCAATGAATTTCTGAAGGTCTGAAGATATAAAGCGATTTAAGTACGAGTTCAGGATATTGAACTGAAACAAGTGATTGATATTCTTATTCATACAACATGCGAAATAATATTTATCAAGTTAGATATTATCTTGATATGCTATGGACATCTGTTTGACTACTTAGTATTTCTTATTATTACGTAATTTATGTTTGTTAACTCGTTCGCAAGTATTACATGTTATAATGTATCAACATTGTATTATATTAAAATTATTTATTATTGAAAAAAGACATAAAAATAATAATAATATTACAAAGCCCTTCTGGCGAGTAGGCGACCAATACTGTGAAAATGAGTTTCTTTCGGCGTTTCTTCTCAGCAATGGTCGTTACGAAGCGCTGGTATCAGTAGCTTTTCTTTAAAATATATTAAATTTCAATATAAACTACACGTAATGTAAATTATACCGATTCAACAATTAAAGAAACTTAAAACTAAATAATGGGACTGTGGATATTGTGTTTCTTTCAATAGGGTTAATGTTAACTCGCCAACATAAATTATTAATTCATCATCTAAAAATCATACTAACCTAGCACAACGACTGATTGCTAAATCGCCTATTTAGAGGGAACTCCATTTCAGTACACTTTGGTTTTAGTAGTTTTTTCATAAAACTCCATTTTTACACTTAAGTTTAACCAAATTATAAAAAGTCCTTCGTAAAATAGAGTTTAGGTGGCTCGTAACTTTTTAATGACTTTTTCTATTCTGTTTCCATACAGACAACACGAATAACGAGAAAAAAAGGATATCATGTTTAAGTTTGGATGTACAATGTCAAATAGTGAAGTAAAAACCCCCGGATTTGAATGGAAAGTTATCGACTAGTTCCACTTTAAACAATCAGACGTACGTATTACAAAAATGTTTACAATTTGTTATTTTTACAAAAGTATCCGTTAATTACAACCCCCGAAATCAGTATGAAAAGCTATCGACTAGTTTTACCTTAAATAAAGTTTTTACTATTCAAATGTAAATAAAATAATTATTAATTTCACATTTACACCATGTTCACATTTACAGTTGCATACGCACAAATGCTGAAAAAGTGGCAACTGTTCTGCATTATTTTCCCCAAGTACTTATCAAATCAGAGTTAAAAACTAATATGATAAGCATCTTTGCATCTCCATCTAGAAATAAATAAATATAAGGTTAAGTCGCCTAAGTCCTGAATAAACGAACACCTACAACTTATTAAATAAAGGAAAATATCTGGCTCTTCAATCCATTTTTTTAGCTCACTAATATTATGTCCCACTAGTGGACAAACTTCTTTCCAATCAGACAAATATATACTTTTCTAGAATAAAAAATTGAAAAATGCCGTATCCGTTGTTGTATAATAAACTCCATAAAATAAAATATATCAATGAACCGATCAGAATCTGACTATTCAGCATTCAACACATCAATAGAACGTTTGGCCATTCAATTAATTAGAGAGCTGCAGTTTGCTGCAACTGGTGGTGCAAATCGTGTTTTCCGTCCAGAGCGCAGTTATTCGATCATAAAGTTATTGCTTAATCGGAAATAATATAAAATACCAATTTATGATAATAATTTATAATATTTGTAGCGGGAGCAAGGTGATACTCGTATGCTCGACCGCCAAAAAGGGTAGGTCTTCCTACAAGCATGGTGTTGAGCTTGGGAAACCGCGGCTCAGACGGTCTTGTGTCCGAGATATAAATAAATATATAGGGACAAATCACACTGATTGAGCTAGCCCCAATGTAAGTTTCAAATTGTGTTATAGTGTATTACTTTATAAGTATAACTTGTGGTATTTATGCAGCAAATCAGGCGAATTCTGATATCGAGATGTAGGTGTAGGGTTTGCTTCTTGGAAAGTATGTTGTCGCTTCGTTGTTGTGGTTGTAGTTCTTCGTAGGGGCGTAGAAGTCACCACATATTCATATAAGTACGTAAACTATTATAAACATTTAAGTGTATATATTGATGACGTGTTTATACCTTATGAAGTGGCAAAAATACTAGGGTAATAGACCCAAAAGCCTCTATCACACTATTATTATTTATGAATGAATAGGTACCAAGTATAAACTTAATTCCAACATAGCTAGTTAGTATTTTTATTGAACTGTGTAAGTATATGTTACTTTAGGTATTATTGAATAATTACATTTACGACTTCTAAATATTTAAATATATTAAAACGGTTTTACTCACATAGTATAGTCGGAAAAGGCCGACTAGTTTCGATCGGTTTATACGATCATCATCAGGGCGAGTGTTAAGTGGGACGGTGATCCGACGGTTTCGCTGTCCTCAACGCACTGAGCGTAGTCTCGCGTGTCGCCGCCCACACTAACACTCTTGACCGATCGAAACTAGTCGGCCTTTTTCAACTACACTACGTGAGTAAAAATTTTTGTATATTTAGTTATGTTAATCTGCAAGCAAATATTTAGAATTAAAAGTAACGTACTTTTAATTCTAAATATTTGCTTGCAGATTTAACAACAAAGCAGTAAATGATGCGATAAGTGAATCTATTTTTACAATGATGATTGTTTTATTTGTAAGCACGTTCGAGTCAAAACAAGCGAGATATTTAGTTCATCAATAAATTACAAAATAAATAAAGTACATAAAACAATGAGTTGATAAATGCCAAATTCTCGTCAGGTTTCAGAACCGCCGCGAAAGCTATTTTATCCAATTGTCGATGTGCAGCATTATCCGCCTGTTGCGATTGATTTTACATTATTTCGTGAATTGCTATTGTGCTTCAAGTTTATACTCGACTACATTAAAACTGATATACCTTTGTTCGTAATTTCATGTGTTTCCTTGCATACATCCATATACAACGTGGCAGGGAGATTCTCGTAATAAATCGAACCACGGGCTATACTACATCACTATAGTTAAATGAAATTAAAATATCATTAGAAAAACAAAAAAAAACGACACTTTTGTATGGAAATGCCTGTTTTTTTATGTTTTGTGTCTGTTATTTTTATTTCTTATAGTGTAGCCCGTTTGATTTATTACGGGTATGTCCCTTACACATTGTATACATAAAATGAAGTCACCTAGTATATCTGTCTGTACTCAATAAACTTTGAAACTACTGGGATAACTTTGATGCGGTTTTAATTTATATATAGACAATTTTACCGAAATGGTTTACATGCGACTTGTGCAAATCCAAGGCAGGTTGCTAGAAGAAGACCTATGAATATGAACTGAACATTGCATGATATAACATTTACCTACTCAAAATATGTTTTATTATGTATTCGTTAACATGGCTCTATAAATAAATGATAAACCAAAGTAGTAGCAGTTTATCACAAATGCATAAATAACGAAACAATAAATACCTTATAAAGGTATTAATTGAGAGTGCAGTGAAATCGAGTTAAATTCGGCGTTCGACTAGCATTAATCGACTCGTTTGTTTCAATGGTCAAAGCATGAATTTAATAATGCTCCCTAGAATGTTAATTTGTAGCGCTTCTACTTGTCATAAGTATTTGAGAATATACAATATTTTTTGTATCAATTTTTAAACCCATGTCAAAATAAATGAAAGATAATGCCAAAACTGAACTTTAAACTTTAAACAGTAGTTCATAAAATAGTTTGAAGGGTTATCTAGAGCCGCATGAGAAAAAAAATGACATCTCCGTTTCCTTTCAAATAATTTATTTCAAACGGGCGCGGCACTGGATCCCAAAAAAATGATGTATACCGTGACAGAGATACGAAAAAGAATAATTCTGGAGTTTACTGAAAAATTGGTTAATCTCGACACATTTATTCACTCTTTTGTGTATGTTTGTATGTATGTAAATTATAATTTTTTATTTTTATTATTTAAACTTTTTTTCTTATATCTTTTCTATATAAAAATAAAGATCGTTTGTAAGTATCTACATCTCTATTGCGCCAAAGAGGACATAAAATGTCGTCACAAATGTCAGTATTGTACGAATAAATAAATATCCGCGAACGATTTTCCAAGAAATTTGAAATGCAGAATGTTTGGCGTAAATTGGGAAGGATTTCTTTTACTTTTGCCCTGCGATTCTGTCTATTATAACTAGCGTGTACTCAAGCTTCAGTAAGAAAAACTGTATTCATCTTTATGCACATCTATCGATATTTATGTGAACAATTTAGAATCTGATCTTCGCATTTCAGAGCTATATATTGTCGAAGCAAAGAGTACCTATTTCTAGACATTTCGAGCCGGGACAGCTGCAGATCATTCGTCTTCGTGTATCGGGCAGATAAATCTTTTATTGCTAATAAAGAGCCTGACAGAAAGTAAAAGATAGACGCCGAATGAGTTACACTGGAATCTGATATTAGTGGGTGGGAGTTTACGGGTAGTCATTGGAAAAAAATATTCATAGTCTGTGTGCTGGTTTTGTCTTTGGAATGCACTATCGGCCGCATCTGGGTTTGCACTGGTGGGTATGTTATGTAATATACATGTTAAAATCAAATTTAACTTATTTAGAAATCTGGAATTTCTGAGTTTATCATGTACATACACCAGGCACAAACTTAAAAATAGTTTATTTCTAAATGGCGAAAATACCTAATACTGTGCATGCTTAGTTTATAAACTGTAGAACAGCTTGTTATTTAAAACGAAAAATTTAAATTGAAAATATATGTAAAGCAAAGGTACGAGTTGATTAACTGGATACCATCTTCAATGTTCATCGTAAACAAGTACCGTCCCACGGTCTTGCTTGACTGTCTTAAGCCTTGTTGGGGATTTCAAGTACCAACATAGATAATGTATTCGAGATCATAAGTTGGAAACTCGGGATCTGCGTCTTGAAGCCCCACTTTTGGAGATTCGTACTATTCAAACTACGAGGAAGTTTCGCAATCGAGAAGTTTTGACGAGAATGATACGGTGCACAAAAGGAATTTGTACCTATTTGAGCTTTCGTTTCGATTTACGAGTGGTATAAAGTCCTTCGCAGTTATGAATATTTTTTGTAGTACGATTTTATAAGCGTTTTGTCTTGTATGTACCTAATGGTGATTTGCAAATTTTAATATTAAACACATAGAAAAATTGAATTTATTATAACTATTTCCAATTAGGTATATAGTTTGCGGTGCAACAAATTTAGTTAAAAACGAAGGAAATTACGAGTTTTACAAAGCATATCACATCCTTCGTACATATGTAAAAATGAGATTACACAAAAATCTACACGTGCGTAAAATGTATACCTATCAATTTTAATAAAATTAACACCCTTAAAATAAAGTTCCTAAAATTGCATTTAATATTATCATATCTTAGTCTAAAACATCAAAACTGTTCTCAAGGATAAGCGCAAAGAGTATAAAGGCACTCAGATACTAAAAGTACTTAGGCTATAAACTGAATATTTTTTATTCTAAAACTAAGAAACTTGATAAGCCAGCTTTTAACTTTTATTGAATTTGGTTTACTTCAATATATACTTTTAAATATGGTAGTTCAAAGAAGAATTAAACGTAGAAACACCGGCCAGTCTATAAAGGCTCTTACTAATATATCGATACGACTCGAAAAAGGCGAATTCGCATTGCCAATTTTAGATTTTCCGAATTGAAGCTTGATGCTTGCAAAATAGAAAGTCAAAAGTAAGGCAATTTTCCTTTGATGAAAATAATCGAATCAGCTCCGTCACCTGTTCGCTTTTAGGGTACCAAATGGTAAAAAAGAAACCCTTTTTGTGCCGCTCAGTCAGTTCGTCCGTCTGTCTGTCACAGTATTGTGTCAGCAGCAAGACATATTTAACATTAGGTATGATGTGCGATTGACATTTGTTTTAAACTTAATCAATAATAAAATCGAACTTATTACAAGTAAAAATATAAAATGATAAATTAGGATATTGAAATTTAGACCATTAACTTATATCAAAAAGAAACAGAACCGAACCTGTTAGGCTGGTCCCACTCGCGCTTGACCGGTTTTACTCGTAGCTTCGAGGAGTTCAAAATTAGGTAGAGCACGTATCGAATATTTATTGTCTTTTTTCTGGGACTTTGTTCACTTCCGATCGCATATTGAACTTGCCAATAGTAATTAAAATACGTTTATAGGATAATTATTTACTGTGAATTAATGACGACTTATTTCTGCCTAATTAGACATAATTATGCCTGATTAACATTGATTTTGCTTATCAGTTACATAAAACAGTGAATTATGTGTATTATTTTTTATTTTACTAAGATTTTTTAAGAAATATTCAAAACATCAACAATGTTGCAAAATTTGGAGATTTTGCAAACAAAAATATTTTATTGGAGAGTACTCTTTGTACACTAGTATAGGTACATTACTCACACACAAATACGTATTATAACCTTTAATGTGTCAAAGTAAAATAGGGTAAGCACGTAGTTGTTACCTAATTAGGTAAAGTCTGCACCTTCAAAGGGCTTTGCGAGGGAATACTGTAAAGAGAAAAGTGGTTCAAGGATAACACCTGTTTTATTTTTCATCACGTAATAAAAAGGCTGCTTGGTAAACGGTTTTTATGAAAATAAAATACCTAGGTTATTTTTGTGTTACCAGAACAAACGTCTTTATTTACTTACTAACCAATTTTTAAGTGCTTACAAATTAAAATTGAGCAGTCCATCGCTTAGAAAACGATTTATTTAAATCAGGTTCTCGATTTATTACTTTGTCGAGTAGTAAAATTTTATTAAGTGGTTCTATCGACTCTATCAACAGGAAAAGAAATTATTTATTATTATATTTATTATAGGCCAAAGATTTCTGGCTGGATTAAACGTTCTTTCTTTTAATGCGTGCATTTTTTTGGGTTCCGAAGTACAAGTACAAGGAACCCTTATAGCTTCGACATGTCTGTCTGCCTGTTTGTCTGGCCGTCCGCGGCTTAGATCAAAGGCTGAAAGTATTAGAAAGCTGTAATTTTCCATCGGCATACATATTTCCCACGCGGACAAAGTGGAAAACAAAATACACATCTTTAGGGTAGGTACCTACCTCCATTATACCCAAAGTGGGGATGATATGAACAAGTGGTGGTATAGTATACGAATTTTATGAAAAACTATCAAGGTTAAGTTAGCTTAGTTAGTTAAATAAATAGTGGTCTATATCTCTCTTTTATGAATATAAAATATAGCTTTTGAAATAATAAACAAAAATATAGCTTGGAAAGTTTCGTACAAAATATTAAGTTCTTGGAAAAAAAATGATGTTACTTGTTTAAAATGTTAAACATGTTAAATTATGAATGATTTTTTCCCATGTTGTGATTTGCATACCATACAGTGTTCATTGCCCGAAACCGACACGCACTTGGCTGGTTACTTAAAATAGGTATTAAAACAGTTTCCAGCAGGGTGCTAGTAAATGAAGATATCATGGTTTATACTGCATCTTAATTATTATCACTATAGTATAATTAAATTAAAATTACAACCAAAAAACAAAAAAATATCGACGTTCCCATACAAATTGCTCGACCGGCTGCGCACATTTGTACGGAATATTTTTATTTCATTATATATAGTGATCTAGTATAGCCCGTGGTTCGATTTATTACGGGTATGTACTTTCCACGTTGAAGGCAATTTCTTTGTTTGTGTTCGAAAATATGTAACTTTAGAATGTTGTTTTTTGCAGATATTCTCCACGTACGGTCTACCGCTCAAGGAGCTGGACTTCTCTTACAACAGTCTCCGGCGTCTCCCGGATCGCTTGCTGGCCGGCATCAGGGGCAACCTGACCAGGTATTTACTTTTTTAAACTACTCCGTGTAACGTAGTACACATTCTTAGGTAATTTAATATAATTTAAATATAAACTAATTACAATTTTAAACATATTTACTTAAAATTCTACTTAAACTTATTTACAATTAAATAGTAATAAACATATATTTACATATAAAACAAATTAACTTTCAACACTACTTAAGTACTTACGGCAAAAGTTAGTCAACTCAAAAATGGCTGAAGTCGCAATAGTGACTGCGACATGCAGCGTTTTTTATGTAAGCAGTTGAGTTCCTTTGTCTCGATGCACCGGCGAGCGGCTACCGGTCAATTGGTGATTATTTTGGCATCATTTCCTTGTTGCGAGACACACGTATATACGTTCTCATCCCAGACCGTTCTTCACTATACGTTGTGACTTTCAAAAAGTGAATTTAAGGTACCAATCTTAAGCGGTACGAGTACCTACACCTAGTTTAAAGATTCTTGTCAAGTGCTATTCAAACCCGAAATTCGGGTTCCAGATTTGGACTTCAAAGATAGCCGTACGATACTTACGACCTTCCCACGGAAAGACCTAGGCACATAGATATACCTACTCGAGTCCTGGACAGCCCCCAACAACTGGCCACCGGCAGCTCCACTTCCCAGCACTGGACTCCAGGACAGTAACTCCTTACTTTCTCAAGTGTTCAGAACGACCGGCATAATAGGGCCTCTGGATCCACCCTGAGTTATTTTTTTTATAAATTATATTTTCTAAAGCGAAGTTCGTGTTGTTCATTTAACACCTCGCGCACTACGCTTCATCTGTTGGCAACAGACGACTGATAATTTACTACTTCACATAGTGACTGAAGATTTTATTTCCTTCCAAAAACTACATATCATTATGACATTATCAGAAGTGAAAATTGATGGTTGAAAATAATAATGACGGCTTTTGTCTCAGAAGGTTTCTCGCAACTTCAAAACTTTTTTAAAACGCTCATAGTGTAGTGTCTCAGTTCAATCATTATTTTCATTCATCATAAAATCATTGCAATATCTCATAGAGTATATGAATAGCTTCGTAACAGCTACGTATCAATGTATTTGAATAACTGACACTAAACTTTGAACAGGTTGGCGTTGGCAGACAACCTGCTGGGTGATAATCTTAACCCGATCTTTTCGACTGCCGAGCTGCATAATTTACCTGCTTTGGAAGAATTGGATCTGAGTGGAAACAGTATTCGAGGGATCGAAGAAGGATTGCTAATTGGATGCGATGTTTTGAAGGTACGTTATCTATACATATATTTTGGTTCTAAATATATTTGGCCAGTGTTAGATGTTAAAAAAATTATTTGATTTTTAATATGTAATAACAAAGCGTATTTTTTACCCGACTACGGCAAAGCAAAAGGAGGGTTATGATTTTGACAGGCTATGTATGTATGTATGTATGTATGTTCATCTGTTCCCTCGTAACTTCTAAAGTACTTATCAGAATTCGACAAATGATATATCATTAGAAGCGTCTTAATTGTCCGCTGGTTATAGGCTATATGGAGTTTCACAAAATCTAATGTGGCGCCATCTAGCGGACAAAACATACAGAGTAAAAAATAAAGTTAAGATAAATATGCCGTGTTTGGTATCATTCGAAAGAGCTTCACGAGTACTTTATGCTTGTACATAATTACAAGAATGCTTTAATGATGTTAAATATGAGCGATAAGAGTAAAGCGCGGATCACGGGAACTGTGAATCGCTTTATGCAATGTGGAGCAGTTGTTGTGAAATTTTTAAACCATAGAGGGATTGTTTATAAGTGCCTTGGATCATAATAAATTACTTAAAAATCCACATGACAGTCGATCGTTAGCAGAATTAGATAGATTAAGAAATCTTCCCAGGTCTTCTTATTAGTTCATTAATTTAACTTTTGTTAATATTATGCGCCACAAATACACTTTAACACCAAAATAGTACAAATAATAAAAAGTAAAAAAAACTAAAACCCAACTACGACAAAAAAGGCGTAGTCACACGTTACATATACCTACCCACCGTAGCACTTTGACAACGTGTGACTACGCCTTTCCAAACATGAAAATTTATCTCTACATAGTGAATATTGCATACTTCAGAATAGTATTGTATGACATTATTGTCAATTTACAACGAAGGCATCTTGGTGACTCTACTGTGTCCATTTACTTGCAACTACATTAGCAACTTTGTTCAGTTCAGTATTCTGAAAATCTTGTTTTATACTTTTTCAGCGTCGTTTTTTGTCGTAGTTGGGTTTTAGTTTTTTTACTTTTTATTAATTGAAATTAATACTCATTACATTCATTATACATAAAGTAAAGGAAATCACGTTATTGTGTGAAAATGTACATGCTTTAATGTGCATTATAATTTTTTAAAAAGCATATATTGCTGCAAATAATTTATACTTGTACATACCTATGACTTGCAAGCACGACTCAACAATTTTATTTCACTTCTACTTAACATCTGAACTAATGCAGTGAACATTAAGTGAACGTATGTTTAAGCCATTTCTCTTAAAAGTATTTCTTTAAAAAATATTGCCAAGAGCGGTCTTTCAAAGAAAAACTTTCCAAGTATTTATAGTCGTTCCCACTTCCACAAAGTCGTTAATGCATATTTAAAAGGAGACAAAGAGGGAAGTCTTGCACTCGGAAACTTTTTTATTAACGTATGCTATTAATTCAAACTGTAAATTTTATATAATTTTATAGGTTTTAAAACACAAAAAAAAAAAAAAACTAAAAATTATATTAATTAAACCGAAAAAGTTGAGTGCGGTGATGTAACTTAACTGCACTGAGGAGACGATTTGTACTTAGTTGTATAGATCACTGTAACACTATAATACGACTCAAATAAGTTGAACAAAAATGGCGGACTTCAAAGCATTTTTGTTCAAATTCCCGGCACGTAGATTGAACCAAAATAGCGGTCGTCGGCGCATTTTTTGTACCTGCACCGATAACCGCCATTTTGGTTCAACCCACGTGACGGGAATTTTTACAATGCCACACAAATAAGTTGAACAAAAATGGCGGACTTTAAAGCATTTTTGTACAAATTCCCGGTTATCGGCGCAGGTACAAATAATGCGCCAAGACTGCCATTTTGGTTCTTTTGACGTGTTGAGTTGTACAAAAATGCTTTGAAATCCGCCTTTTTTGTTCAACTTATTTGTGTCGCGTTGTACATGGTTTTTCAACGATTTCTCAACTAAGAAGAGCATTGTAATTCTTAGCTACAAATAATAATCTTTTAACTTTAAGTCTAAACATTTGTACAAATAGAAACAGGATAGAAAATATGAGCCAATCGTAGGATTACCATCAAATAAAGGTATTGTAGTTGTAATCCGCCGCCTTTGTTGCAGATATTGCGCCTGGATCGCAATAATATCCACTCGGTGCCGTCGTCCTCGCTCAATGGCCCGCAAGCGCTCAGAGTTATCTCTTTACGGGAAAATCGGATAGGTAAGTTCTTCAATGTGGCTACATTTACGGCTATACTATCGTTAGTTCAATAGATGAATAATAAACAAGGTAGGATTGACTCGATTCCAAAAGTCAACTCTTTTGAAGTCGTACCTAAGTATGCTGAACCGACCAATGATGAACAGTTTATAGGACAAGGATAATACGCTTATATACGATAATAAGCTTGCTATGAAATGTTGCTGAGGCGGAAACTTACACTACAGCGGAAACAAGACAAAAAATATTTAGCTATGCGTACTTACTCACTTCTAAATCACGTTTCTGATATATATGTTCGACAGAACGTGAAATTAATATCTATCTATAAGTAGGTATTTCTCTCACCCTTTAGTAATGACTTCATGGGCAAAAAAAAAATAGTCAAAAACTATAAACATATTTTTTTTTTATTTCAGTGACAATTCGACAAGCATCATTTGTATCCCAGAAAACGCTACAAGAAATAGATCTTCACGGAAACATGATCTCCACAATCGAAGGAGGTGCTTTCATAGGTTTGGGCGACCTACAATCACTGGATCTAGGGCGCAACCGATTGTCGAAGTTCAACAGCGACGTATTCCAAGGCACTGAGAACCTTGAGAAGTTGGACCTCTCGGAAAACTTCATAACAGATTTCCCAACTGTCGCGTTAAAGTCATTCGCGGCGCTGAAGCACCTTAATCTCTCCAGTAACATGATCTCTGTAAGTATTTTCAGTGAAAACTTGTTTTTGTTTAGGGAAATAGAACTGGGAACTGTAAACGTTGAAGGTTATGGTAAATAACTACTTACGTTTGCGTGGTTCTATTATGCGGTCATACCAGGTCAGTCGTTTGCGTCCACCATTGGCGCAAGTTTTAAGTAAGGCGATTCTCACAATGCTCCGCACCCCGCTGCTTAGCGCTGGGCTGGACTGTATGCAAGTACCTCAACTTGTATAGAAAACACGCACAGTACCACACACTAACACCGCGTCTACGCGCGTGATTTTTGTATGGCGGCCCCGCGCTACGCAGCGGGGTGCGGAGCAGTGTCAGAGTCGCCTAAAACTTGAAAAATAAAATATGTGAACAGAAAAATATTAATATAAAATAAAATAAAATATTATATTATATATGAGAAACAGGGATAACTTTTTCGATATGGATGATATTATGGATAAAAATATATTATAAAAAAAAAAAACAGAAAATCCCGACTTACTTTATAAACCTAGTGTCACTCTCAGAATTAAGACAAATCTAATGACACCTCTCAAGCTTAAATCCATCGAGCCGTTTAAACCGCAGAGCGTGCCAAACAATTATACATACATACTCTCGAAAAACATAACCCTCCTTCTGGCGCAGGCGATAAAAATACATTTTTAAATCTTACCTGGATGGATGGGATTCCAATTAAAAATGGCTGGTGGCTCGAACTGATTGGACCCGCGGCATCAGGAAGTTGTTTCGTTCGAATTTAGATTTATTTACGGTGATGACTTTGTAATTGTTGACTTGTGAAACAAAATCTTTATTACCCTTTTTGATAACTTTTAAACTTTTGATTATGTTTCAAATATAAATTTTACTCAATTCATTTAATTTTTAAGGAAAGAAAAATGTATAAAATATACAATATACATACGGACTAATCACCACTGATCAGATAATCCGGCGTTTATTTGCCTAAACTTCACGCGGCACATAACACAGCGTTGATACAACCACCAACCTTAAAAAATAATTATGTTTCACAGCATCATTCTAGCGATTTACATTAACTACATGTGCACGACTTAAACAAGTAGTAGTGGATCACGCAGCTACATGTACAATAAGCGCCCGATTTATCACTGCTAATCACACTGTTTGAGTTCCCAAAGTAAGTTTTAGCTTGTGTAATGGGATACAAACCCAACGATACTATATTTTATAACAAATACAAATAAAGATAAATACCCAAGACCCAGGACAATTTGAAAAGGCCATTTTCCAACTTGCCCTGGCTGGGGATCGAACCCAGAACTTCCGGATTGGCGGATTAGCGTGTTGACCTACGCTACGGAGGTCGTCAAAAGGTTCTTCAATATATTACGGGTATACCGGATATGACGAATTATATTTAATCATTAATCTATTTCCTTAAAAAACGATTTAGTAATTTAATAGTTTAGATGCTTATGAACATACGTAAATATACCTACGAAACCTATAACGTTATGTAAGGTAGATTTTTATAGTTCATTTAATTGTTCAATATTGATTCCGGCTTTATAAAAATAAAAGTATAAAAAAGGTTTTTTTTTGCGTTGTTTATGCATATTCAGGTTTCGCTCTATAAATAATAAGAGCCACAAACACAAACAGCTAAAAGCTCTAAAATGCTAGGTCCAATCCATTTATTTATTTGTTTCATGGTAAAAAATATAGATAAGTACGTTTGTGCGTTATTTAAACTGGATCCACGCGTATTTAATAGACCACGTATATATAAAAATTGAGAAACGTTTGCTTAATCTATTAAAGTTCAAATATGTTTGTTTTGTCCTTTTCACTCTTTTCACAATAGGGAAGATGCATAAACAGAAGTATGAACAAAGTACAAAGTAGTAATAGTCTTATTCTTGCAATGACAAATAGAGAAGATGCATCATGAGTAGATTTCGATAAATGTCTCTGATTTTGTAAGCATTTACGTAAAAAGGCCTTTGTTTCTCTTTTTCTTTAGTAAGTAGATAGATAAACAACTCTTTATTGCACACCAAAAGAAAAATGTAACATTAAGAAATAATTTTACATTAAATGAATAAATCATTTTACATTAAAAGAGTAGAATTCACGGTCTTATCGCTTAAAGCGATCTCTTCCAGACAACCAGTAGATGGAGAGGAATGTGAGAAAGACAAAGACGGTGTACTTACAAGTAACTAAGTACCTACAAATCTAGTGTAAAGTACATTATACTTAACTCGCTTGTTTGTTTCAGAACATTGACAACAGCCATTTGAGTTCCTTAGTGTCGCTGCAGATGCTAGATCTCAGCAGGAACAACCTGGTGAAGCTGTCCCCAGGCACGTTTGTCGGGCTAACAGAACTGCGGTACTTGGATGTCGGCGTCAATTCGCTCAGAACTGTAAGTATTATGACTACATTTTGTTAATTACAAAGCCCAGCTAACTTTATACCTACTACTTTGTATACTTACTACATAATAAGTTGTACCCTAAGTGCTCTTACAGACAAGCGACAGTAAGCCCGCGATACAGGCGACCGTCGCCGGCCTGTGTCGCAAATGGTCGCGTGACACATGTCAATCTATCACAAACTGTTAAAATCTGCCGCGCGACCGTCGGCGACAGACCGTCGCGTCGCCGTCCTTTGTCGCGGGTACACTGTTGCTCGTCTGTAAGAGCCCTTGAGAATTCCTTTACCTTTCCATACAAACGAAGTCTAGCTTTTATTTTGAAAGGACATGTTCGATTTCGGCAGTATTTTGTAATTTTAAAGAAATGACATATATCTAGGCATATAAGAAAATATGAGAGTGTAGAAGTTTTCTATACTGATGGTCAAATTGATATGATACACTATATGCTATTTTAAGTTCATAGTTTGACTGTGAAAACTAGTTATATGCCTTAATATATGCAAATTCTTAGAAATTACATCATTTCGCCAATATCTGAAATGCAAATTCAAAATAAAAGCTAGACTACGTTTGTATGGGAAAGTCTGATTCTAACTTAGGAAAACTCTTAAGGTGCCTATTTTGCTAACTGTTTTTTTTTTTCTTTAGATAGCATTCAATACTTATATTTTTTCCTTTTCAAAGGTCTTCTTTTTTGTGGTATTGGTGCAGCATGTCAGTTTTTAAAATACTTTGACATTTTGTTAAAAATGTGCCACAACAAAAGTAGGATTATGTATAAAATATTTTCAAACTGTATTTTAAACCATCTGAGAGCGAAGTGAAATCCTCTTAGGTCTTTATTTATAGAAAACTTCAACAAGCTTTAGTTTTGCTAGTGCTAGTAAGCATTAGATTTCTAGGTACCTATACAAGTTATTTTAGTAATTATTTGCTTCTCATTTTTAGGGATAAAATGAGTATTCGAAAGCTTGATGAATTTGATAAGAATTCAAAGACTAAATTTTCACTAAACGACCCTTTTTGTCTAACTACTTGGTATATTTGTTTCAGGTGGAAGATGATGCGTTTGACGGCTTGACAAGTCTGCAAACCCTACTTCTTCGTGACAACAACATCCTCCTCATTCCTGCGACTGCTCTTTCTCGTCTCCCTAACCTCGTCTCTGTACATCTAGGCTTCAACAGAGTGACAGCACTATCCAGCGATATACTACGAGCAGTATCTGATAGAGTGACATCGTTAGTTCTATCCAGAAATGTCATAAGAGAATTACCACCAGCTGCTTTTGAACATTTCAAAATGTTACATCATCTGGACTTATCTGGCAACCTTCTGAACTCCATCGCCGCTGAAGTATTCACCGGCCTGGAACAATCTCTCCAATATCTATCTTTGAGCCAAAACCGAATATTAGGATTCACAGGTCAAAAGATGAAATTCACAAATCTATGGTTCTTAGATATATCAGACAATCAAATATCAGAAATTCCAGTAAATGCTTTCGACTCTATTGCAAGTCTGTTATATTTAAACGCGAGTCACAATTACCACATAAGCACACTTCCTCAAAATCTCTTCCAAAACAATCAAGGATTACAGTCTATCGATCTAAGCCACAACGGATTAAAAGCTCTTCCAGTTAATTTATTCTCGAAAACTCCTAACATAGAATACATTTATTTATCTCATAATAATTTACAAGAGATAACGGAAAATACCTTTAAGAATTTGAGAAACTTAACCCATTTAGATTTGTCGTACAATAATATCGTTAATATCCGAACTCCATCCTTTGTAAATGTAATGTCGATTCAGTATTTATCTTTGAAAGGGAATCAGCTTAATGCTTTCAAAGGAGAATTTTTCAATACCGGTACTAGCTTAGAAATTATAGACTTATCTGATAATCAGCTGAGCTATTTATTCCCTTCGTCATTCAAAATTCACCCACGCTTACGTGAAATTATACTTACCAACAACAAGTTTAACTTCTTCCCGTCAGAACTTATAAGCACTTTACAGTATCTCGAATTAGTCGATTTATCTGGAAATGCTCTGAAGAATGTCGACGAGCTTGACTTTGCCCGACTTCCAAAGCTGAGAACATTGTTGTTGGCAAGAAACGAACTTGAAACAATCAGCGAGATGGCTTTCCATAACTCTACACAAATACAATATTTAGATTTGTCCAACAATAAAATTGATCGTTTGGGTGACAGACTCTTTGAGGGACTTATCAGATTGGAGCTCCTTAACTTAGGTGGAAATATACTAACTGAATTGCCAGATAACATTTTTGATAGATCTAGATTGCATATGCTTGAGAAGATAGTTCTTAGAGACAATTTGTTCGAACATCCTCCTCTAAAGGCACTTCAAAAGCAATACTTCTTCGTATCTTCTGTAGATCTGTCTCAAAATGATATTGTTGATATACCTGCTGAAAATAGCGTGATGGTAAACATAAAGAAATTAGATCTTTCATTTAATCCCCTCTCAGAAAAGAGTATAAACAATATTTTAACTGAACCGAAGACAGTAAGGGAGCTGAATCTAGCGGGTACTGGAATGTCACAGGTCGGCCAACTTGAAACTCCATTTTTGTATAGTCTAAATTTGTCGTACAATAATATAACACATTTATCGGATAAAACATTCACTAGAACAACTCTTTTGGAGTCTTTAGACGTTTCTCACAATCAGATAGCTGACGTGACTGGATCTCTAGCAATATCTTGGCCCAAGTTAAAGAACCTCCAGCAATTAAATATTTCCAGCAATCCTATAACTAAGATAATTGAAGGTAATTTTGATAACATTTCTTCACTTCGTGTTCTTGATATGAGAGATTTGGATAGATGTACTCGAATCGAGAAAAATGCATTTAGAAGCCTACCTAATTTAATTGAACTACGAGCTTATGATTATCCAAGATTAGGATACTTTGATGTACAAGGTACATTACAATATTTACTTGCTCTAGAAAGGCTAGATGTCGAATTGAAAGATACAAACATCGGGGCTGATCAATTGCACTCTACTCTACATCCTCGTCTGGAAGAATTAGGTGTTAGAGGTGCTAGATTAAAAACTGTTTCTTCAGGAGTCTTAGCGGGTTTAAAAGCGCCTGCTATTACTGTCAGGTTCCGTAATACTTCTGTCACTAGCCTTCCACCAGCACTTCTTTTCCCACTACCAAGGTCTTCGCAAATAACAATAGATGTAGGTGGCAGTCAGTTAAGCACTTTGCAGCCCCAGTTACTGGTCGCTCTTGATGATCGACGGGCTGATTTATCAATGTTTGGATTAGACTCTAATCCGATTCGTTGTGATTGTAATGCAAGGGCCCTGCGAAGGTGGTTGCCTGTAGTCGGAATTGACGACGTCCGTTGTGATTCTCCCGAGCATTTAGCAGGATTTTTGCTCGTCGAAATTGGCGATGACGAATTATCTTGCGAAACAAAACGAAGAACGACAGCCACATCTTCCACTTCAAGCTTGGCAACGACTTCGCCTCCGCGTTTGGTGCACAGGACTTCTGCGGAGCCCGATATTATTTGGTCTGTTGCTCCATCACATGAACGACCGAAGGCTTCGGGTGAACCAAAAGGTGCTCCAGTGGTTGGTGTAGCTACTTCGACAAACGATGACAATTTAATCATAGGTATAGTTGGTGGTGTTGTTGCATTTATAGCTATATTGATAGTTGCAATATGTGTTGTTCGATTGAGGATGACATCGACATCTTATAGAGGTGGACCATTGGCAAGTAGTCCAACGACTGGCGCTACTCCTATGTGGGGTCCTCCATGGCCTGGCTATGCTGCAACGCTACCTCCCGCGTCGTTGTCAAATGCAACTCTACCTCATAAGGTGCAACAGGGACCAGGATCAGTTAGATACGTTGCAGCACCACCTCCAGCCCCATACTTCATAAGCATGCCGCCCCACGACGATAAGATTTATCGGTAAAACGTTCATTAAAGACATTTAGAATAGGTAAAATAATAGTGCTATGCCATTGATTTGTAAATATAAAGCGCAAGAATAATCATATCAATAGTTTTGTTTCTTGTATGGGAAACTTTTTACTTGTGCATTGTTCATATCGTTATAGATATTTATTGCTCACGTGGTTGATCTAGATTTTTATTAACTTAATTTAACTATACATTTACATTCCACATATCGGGCTAGGTTTCTTTGGTCTAGTCTCCAGTGACGAGTTTCAAGGTACTTAGTTGTTTAACAGAATAAATACATAAGGTAATTAATTTTAGAGATACGTTATGAATAAGGAATGTTCGGGATATGTTGTTTATGTGTAAAATATTTATTTAACACGACTAGATATTAAATACGTAATTGGATTATTTTCTAAAATAAAAAATAATGAAAAGTTAAAGTTGTTTTTTATTTGTTCCACCATCAAATATTAATATAACGAGATTATTTAACCCCACATCAAACGACTTAGCTTGGTCTGGAATGGCTTAGTATGAAAGAGGTTCTCTTATTTGAAATAATATTTTATTTCAAAACTGAGATGATAATCCAAATTTCTATAGTATGATTGCTTAGATACAACCAAGTAAATTATTTTACAAATAAAACTGCATCAACACTGCGTAAATATCCGTTTCCACCAAAAATTGCCACTTGAGAATGCATGTCAAAACCTACAAATAGCTCAAATAATTTAAAGACTTGTCTAAACATTCAGTATAGATGTTTTTTGATTTTCGTTTCCGAGTAAGTAATTTAGGCAATTCAAATGAGCATCTTTGTTTGTACCCGGGCTAAACCAATGAACTAGGAGTAAACTGAAGGGATGCATGCACTGTGCGCATTTGGTCGCCTTGGGGAGTTCCAGGCTGTCAAAGCAAACGGAATTAGGCAAAGCAGCGCCGAGCATGACTCTCATTAAGCTTAAAAGGAGCGGCTACCCTCGGGCAGCTCTTTGAATGTAACTCCGCGTTTAGGATAAACACAATCTTTTAATGTTATTCTACTTACATTATTAATTATCCAGACTGCCGGTTCGTAAAAGCAATGGAAAGTATACTTCGTCTCTTTGGAATGAAAAACATTTTGTAAGTATATTTTAACTTTCTCAAAGATAATAGCGAACTAGTGCCGTTCTGTAGTGCGTCACGTCATTGAAATGATAACATATTACTAAACTTAGCAATATTTGTATTCCACATAGTGTTGGATGCAGGCCGCTCTAAGATCGGTCATTTTGGAAATCAAAGTCAAAGTCAAGTCAAGTCAAGTCAAAGTCAAATCATTTATTTATCTTTGGATATTTATATCACTTGATAATTGTCATTTCTTTTTTCTTTCGATTTCTTAATAGTTAGTTGTTGACGTCAGATCATTTACTTACAACTAAGTTTACTGCCGCCTCCAAAGCGCAAGTACAGAAGAAGCGGTAACAAACTGTACTGCAGCATTTTCTCCAAAAACGTCAACCTTACAATTATACTGATATTAAAATTAGATGTGTGGACTGAGAATACATTGCTATGTCATAATTATTAATTAAAAATGTCAAATTTGAAATTAATGTCAGTTTGTATAAAATACATGTACTGATTGTACTCAAATTATGTCATTTGTGAGTGTACAAATATAAACCTTTAAAAGGGACCCGCGCCAAGCTCAAGCCAGACGTTTTTGTCTTTAAGATAATCATCGGTTCCGTAATAAGCCTTCTCACAAAGTACTTTCTTTACATAAGCTTTAAATTTTCTATCTGGCATATCAAGGACCGATTCTGGCAATTTATTATAAAACTTTATACAGTTTCCCTTAAACGATTTACTGACTGTTTTCAGCCTATAATACGGGGTAACTAAAACATTTATGTTACGTAAGTTTCTACCCGTAATATCACCTGTTTTATTAAATAAGGCAATATTTTTCCTCACATACATTATATTTTCAAATATGTACTGGGATGGTACAGTGAGTATATCAATTTCCTTAAAAAAATCTCTTAGGGAGTCTCTCGATCCTAAATCATAAATAAAACGAATTGCCCTTTTCTGTAAAATAAAAATAGTCTGTATATCAGCAGCACTCCCCCAGAGAAGAATCCCGTAGGACATCAGACTATGAAAGTAACTAAAGTAAACTAGTCTAGCAGTTGCTACATCTGTCAATTGTCTGATTCTTCTAATAGCGTAAGCCGCTGAGCTGAGCCTATTTGCGAGTTTAGAAATATGGACATCCCACTGAAGTTTTGAATCTACTGTGATTCCCAAGAAAGTAGTATTATCAATGAGATCTAAGTTTTGACCGTCTAGTAGCACATCAACATTGGCCTGCCTCACGTTAGGAAGACTAAATCTAATGCATTGGGTCTTGTTTGCATTCAACAGAAGGTTATTGGCAGAGAACCAATTAGAAATGGCCGATAATGTATCATTCACCGCAGTAGCATCTTCGCTATGACGGTCTATTTCAAAAATAAGAGACGTGTCATCGGCGAACAACACAATACCAGCCTGTTTTTCAACCGCGTAAGGCAAATCATTGACGTACACTAAGAAGAGGAACGGTCCTAGGATAGAACCTTGAGGTACACCCATTTTGACAAGAGATCCGTTTGACTTTATGCCATTTATATCAACAGTCCTTGGCCTAGAGGCCTATTTCCTGAAGTGGACGTTATGCGGCTGAAATGATGATGTCGATGATGATAGTGAAGTATGTAGTAAGTTTACTTACTGTCAGAGCAAGGCTTCAGAGGAAGAAATACCATGGCGTGCTCCTCATCAGAGGAATGAAAGAGGATCGTGGCGTCAAGGCGGATAGGACCAGAGGTCTACGTTGCTTATATACATATGTTTTTATATACAGTGTAAAACGCTCCGTTAGCAAGTAATTGTATAATATGTGTTACAGATAAATCAAATAAATATTTTACTAATCTATCTACACACAGTAAAAGGTAAAACACCAAAAGTGCATTTTCGTGTCCTGACTGTCTTAATGGCTGACATAAATGAGCCTTTACTGTAGCGTGCATCCGCACAGTTTACCGGCTGAAAAACAGATGAAGTTTGGCTGAGAATTCAATATGCTAAACTTAAGATGCTAATTTTATACATCTGAATTTCAGCAAATGGAGCCCTACCCTTTGTCGAGGTATTACCAACCTATCCTGTAGGTTCACTGTCTATGTAAGAACATGTCCATTTTTCGGGTGGTGAACTGTGTGCGTGTATGCGAAAATTTCATGCATGTTTCGACATTCTGTATCACAAAAACTTGTAAATTTGACGTGGTGTTTGTTAAAGCTTTTGTTTATGATCGCAGCATTAGCATAAAATCCGTACGCGTGTCACTTTTTCAGGGTAGCGTAAATGGAAATAGGTCTAGCAAACAATGTTTCCGAACACGCTTTGTGAACGTATTTCAAAATTGAATTCTGCCAACCGTTGTGCGAGGTGATTTGGATGAACGGTATTTATGTGCATCTATTGTGTCCGCACGCCGACATGAATTCCTGTTTCATTTTTGTCGAATAAAAACGTGACCAACGAATTTTCATTCGGTTTTGTGGATGTGTTCATTTAAATGTGTATCTTTGTTTCTCATTGGTCCGTTACCATGGAACGGTGAACAAGTTTTCAATGAAAAGATGTAGCTTTAAATTTTTGTTCTTTTTGAACATCTACAACTGCTGCCTCGGTGGTCCAGTGGTCAAGGCGTTCGCCTTGTGACCCGGAGGTCAGGGGTTCGATTCCCACTGGGAAGCATACTTTGTGAAAAGTTGTTTCCAGTCTGGATAGGATATAGCAGGCTTGAATCACCTGATTATCCGAAAAAAAGATGATTCCGTGTTTCGGAAGACACGTAAAACTGTGGGTCCCGAACGCCACCTAGCGTTTGATCATCAAACTACCCAAGGATTGGTTCCTGGTTTGCCCTTTGGGTTGTGGAGGTCAGACGGCAGTCGCTCTGTTTAAAAACCAGTAACCTCGTCAAATCACCTTGGTTAGGTAGCGGACCCCGGGCTCTGAAGCGTTACTGCTGAGGATGCAACCGGGAATACGCTCGGATGATAATGATCTGCAACGGTCTTAGTATCGAAATGGAAAAATACTTTCGAAACATGATAGGATGCTGTTTTTCAAGGAAACTAAACATTTTTGAAAGTTTGAATTGACAATTCAGTATTTGACTAGATTTTTTTTTTAGTCATATCAAAAAGTAGCATGATACGTGCATTACAAAATAGTCGTAAAGTAGAAGTAGTCAAACCCAGGATCAGACAAATCCCGAAATAGACACTATAAAAAGTAGTCCCTAAGCGCCAAACCCGAAACCGAAAACATAAATAATAATTTTACTCCGTTCAAAAATAAGACAGTTATAAGCCTTTAAAATCTGGTGGAAGGGGAAACTGTCAAATAACGGAAAAAGGCATACACCCGCGTGACGTCACTGTCATTAGGTTTCACGGTTACGAAAGAAATAGCGGGACCTCCCCACCACGCTCCCACTCTTATATTTAAAATGATAATTGCTGCCTCATTTAATTCAAAAAACGGCTTCTTGTTATTTGTATAAAATATTGTCCAAAAACATACTAAGTCAAATAGCCTATTTTCTCTCTGTGATTTCTTCTACTGACGCGACGTGTCAAAATCCAAATACATGATAAATGATTTGTCATGTGATTGAACTGCACTAATAAATCAAACTTATGGATGTTATACCGATAGTCTGCCACATGCGGGCTATCGACAAAACATATAGTCTCATTGATCTACATTATATACCGATAAATTAAATCGCTACGATATATCAATCAGTCAATCATTTATATGTCAAACTATAAGTACAAATGCTCATCGTTGCTTGTGTAGCGGCTGTAGTGTAATTTATAGAGATTTAGGACTTATAAGTATTTACCACCGGCCCGTTGGTCAAATAATATTGGGAGGTTGACGGGAAAGCAGTGGATTAGACTGGCACTGAACCATTGAAAATGGTGCAAAAAAAAGGAGAATGATGATAACAATACATATAAGTAAGTACTAATCATTATAAAATTGATACAAACTATACATTTTGACTCTTATTCATCGTATCAATGACGCCGTGATGAATTTTATACATTCTGACACTCGATCGCTCTAACATTTGCACTCAGCAACAATTATTTTGACACTGGCTCATTCCGACAATTGAACTACACGATTGCATATAAGAATCGTTCTCTCTAACAATGGTATTATAATAATATGTTTGTTATGCATGTTGACTCTCATATTAATTAGCACAAAGGCAATCGAACCATTTGGACGTTCTATCATGTGAACAGCTATGTCCCGGAAGGATGATAAATATTTTCGGATACTCAGTATTACATTACCTACTAAATATTAAGTTAATCCAGAAAGTTTTAAATTCAAAGACATGTAAACCAAGGAATAATTAACGACCGTACTTTACCTTCAAAGAAGCAATATCGGGATAGCACGCGGTGCTATTTCAGATAAATTTGTATTAATATATGAGGTAATAGACGCAAGGAGATAATAATATATTTGAATTGAAAAACTTTTTTCCTTGTTTCGCAAAAAAACATCATTCGAAAATACTATAAACTGTGTTTAAATGATTTAAACCTTTTTCGGTCACAATGACTAATATTAACTGAACTGGATTTACCACGGTTGACTAAAATTAGTTTAGGCCAGATATTGCAGCAGTAATGGTCTCTGGCAGATTAAAAATAAAATGTAGATTGTATGAGTTATTCCGGTCTGATCCACCAAACGGATCCACTGTAAATTATTGTTATTACTTTTGTCCAGTCGAATCCACTATAAAATTGACTAGTCCAGTCTGATCCTCTACCTGTTATGGGTATGTGTTTTATGGGTAAGTACAGTCAAGAGACAAGCAGTTGTCGATTAAAAACAATAAGTTTTTATTAGTTATTAATCAATTACAGATACCTAATCATACATTAATAACTTTGATCTAGATAATATATGAAGTAATAAAATACAAAGGAATAAAACCTGTCCTGTGGATTTGGTCTATGTGATAACGATTTTCTATTAAATATCACGCCCAACTATTTTGCAGGTAAAAATACTAATGTAGATTATAACCTTGAGTTAACCGACAATTTATATACCAGACCAAAAATATTTTTCATCAACAAACATTTTGTTGCTGACTGTATCATAAATATGCTTTGGATCAGAACGGAATACAATATTTAATTATTATTTTTGATACCTTGGATGGGGGATCAGACCGGAATAAAAAATAATTAAAATAAAACGGATCCCCTAGGGTATCATATTTTGAGGAACAGATCGGAATAACTCGATTGTACGAACTGCAATGTAAAGGCCGATCGAGGTTATGAGCGCGAAAATTATCAATAGGTGATCAGTAATTATTATCCATCTCTATTTTCCAATTACACGACCATCACGACATTCACGACGCTAAACATAACTTTTGGCATCTCATGGCCTTAGGCTCGGTCTAAGTAAGGGATAAAGACTTGATTCCATCCGTTTCTAGTAGCCTTTACGTTATCCTCTTCTGTACATAAGGTTCCTCCATATCTTTCCATATTTGTCTCTTCCTTGTCACCTACAATCAGTTGCGGCCTAAGTGACGCTTATGTCTTCAGCTACCTAGTTTGTTGGCCCATAGATAGGTTCGTCACCATTCCATGATTCATCAAAGATTTGATTAGTATGTATGCGAGTAGGTAAATAAATAAATAAAGGAACACTAGCCAGCCGAGTCGGAAGATTCGACTATATGTAGGTAGGTAGTGACATTATGAAATGCCAGTAGCGTCATTATCAAAAAATCTGCGTTCACTATCAACAAGAAAACTATGCTGCACTCCGGCCAGTCTGTCTGTGACCACGAAGGATACAACTCCTATTCGAAACGTTGGACGTAACAAAAAGGTTCTTGCTAGACGCCGTTTATATATACATTAACAAATACGCATGCATGTATGATCCTCATGCGTCGCTTTCCACATCTCCTAAACTCTGTGTTCTTGGGACAAATTAATTCAGCGAAATCCTGAATTAGATGATATACGATATACGATTCCTGGGGTATTCCTGTTGTCACATCAAAGGGGATTGTTTGCAACTTGAAACTGCGAGACAATGAATGGTCCGTAGATAATACGACTCAGAGGAGAGAGAGAGAGAGAGAGAGAGAGAGAGAGATACAACGAATAGACTTACAAGCATCAATAGAACCATGTGAATTTCAGATTATAATGTAACCACTCTATCTCCTCCTCGTAAACGACGATTGAAGGATTAGCGATTTATTATAACTTCATTATAATGGGGCCTTTTCTAGCAGTCAACCAACAGGTGATGCTGAGAAAGTAATTTTTTGGGGTAAGTACAACAGAAACTAATTAAATAAATAACCAAGTGCGACTTGGACTTGCAGGGTTCGGGTTATCTATAAAAAAATTCGTTTGTTGTATGGGAGCCCCACTTGAAAATTTATTTCATTTTATTTTTAGTGTTTGTTGTTATAGCGGCAACAGAAATACATAATCTGTAAAAATTTCAACTGTCTAGCTATCATGGTTCATAAGACATTTCAGTAGTGATTTGGGCTAGATATAGACTGCTGAAAAGCAGTAATGGTTTCTGGCAGACTAAAAATAAAATGTAGATTGTATGAGTTATTCCGGTCTGATCCACCAAACGGATCCACTGTAAATTATTGTTATAACTTTTGTCGGGTCGGATCCACTTTAAAATTGCCTCTCTGCCTGATGACAAGCAGACAGACGGACAGACAGAGGGACGGAGAATTTCGGCGACTGGGAACAGTCAGACGGACAGACGGACAGCGGAGTCTTAGTAATAGGGTACGGAACCCTAAAAAGACAAAAAAATAATTAACTGAAGGATCTCGTGCTATAACTACATTCCCAAGGAGGGCTGACGTCAGGCGGCGGCAGGTCGAAAACTATAGACTGAATATCAAATCTTAATTCCTAACGGAGAAGAGATAGGGCCTAATTTTATAATTCAATAATAATATGTACCGGTTTTCTTTCTCTTTCGTCATTACGGTAGTAAGAATCTGGAACGCGCTTCCCGAATCCAACCGCTTTTTGTCGCGCTAGAGTGTTTAAGCACTTCTTGGCCGATGTATAAAAGTAGATTTAAAAATTGCTGCATATATTTATATATCGTAAGTATATATTTAGCATCGTGTATGTAATATATATTAATATGTATGTATATCGGAAATATTCTAATCGTATTTTTTTTATGTGCTATATTTTTATCTTGCAACCCACTATCTGTATAACCCAAACGTTGACTGGTAGACAACGCTTTTAGCGTTAAGTTCGCCTATTGTTCTGTACAATTTGTATTTGATCATTTGCATCCAGCGCCTTCCTGCAAAAACGACCTGTGGCCTAGTGGTCATCATGCCACGCTGTCACACCGGAGATCCCGCGTTCGATCCCCGGTCAGGTCAAGATGGAAAATGATCTTTCTCAAATGTCCAGGGTCTTGGGTGTTTATCTATACACGCATTTATCTTAAAATTTTGTATCGATGAATTAGTATCACATAACTCAAGTTTAAGCTTACTTTGGGGCTAGCTCAATCACTATCATCTGTCCTTATTATTATCATTTATTTATAAAATAAGGCCCTATCTCTGTCTTCTCTGTTAGGAATAAAGATTTGATATTCAGTCTATAGTTTGCGACCTGCCGTCGCCTGACGTCAGCCCTCCTTGGAAATGTTTGTCCTTGGATGTTTATCTATTTATGTATTTGTTATAAAATATAGTAACGTTGTGTTAGTATCCCATAATACAAGTCTAGAACTTACTTTGAGGTTAGCTCAATCTGTGTGATTTGTCCGTATATATATATTTATTAAATGAAAACCTTGCTCAGGTCGTCTGAACACCTAGCAGGTGGGTGTCCTTTGGTGCGCTTGCTGGCACGTGGCCGCCATTCGAGAACCTTACCTGTTTACCTGATACCACACTTGGCCACTTTAACAAACAAAACACCAATGTAGCATTTGTAGGTCGCCCTACATTCCTACTGCATAATGATGACGCGAAATTATTAAAATGAGCCTATGAATCATTTCAGTTGATGCGATTTCATTGTTATCCGAAACAACGCGATGAAGCTGAAATCTGTTATAGGTATGACGAAATGAGGTCGGTATGACTGAAATTATATTGTTTTCGCAGTGCGTTATTTGCCGCTTTCAGGAATATATAGTCGATAATTTTGGTAAGCTTATATTGATTTGTTCCATGCTTACTGGGAGAGATGAAAAAACTTAGATTGTTCCTAGGTAGATCGTGAAAGCTGATCGAGGGAATGGACTAAAATGCGATACATAGCGCGTCTAACAACCAAACACTGTTTTGATTTATTTTTTCATCTTCTCGCCAGCCATCACGTTACAAATGGCAAGTGACCATATGTAATTCTAGTCGATGAAATAGTATCGTACCTATTGAACTTCAAATTCAACTCAATTGGATCACTATTAGATATCCTTCACGGACTTACAAAGATAATTATTCAGCATAATTTAAACAAAAAAGAAACCCGTTAAAAAGATTTAAAAGAAAACGACCAACGGGCATTTTCCTACTATATTTCAGAATTAATTCACAAGTAGAAAACGTAAAAAACGCACCTGTCACTTCCTGAATGTTTCTTACTTTGTTAGTTTCAATATACGAGTCGAATTGACATATAAGATAGCATTTTTATCGAGAAAGGAAAATAATAAAACCACTAGAGTGCGAGTTGGACGAGTACATGAAGTGTTCCGTACCTCCGTAAATGTTTAAAAAATATTTTTAGTAGGTATTTGTTGTTATAGCTGCCACAGTAATACATAACCGGTGAAAATTGCAAATATCTTTATTCCATTTGTTTAGTTACTTAAACAAAGATAAACAATGTTGGCATGTCTTTTCATTAAAATATACACTTTATAAATCAACATCTTTGCAAATTACAAATAAATTAATTTATAAATTACATACTTAATATGTAATGTATATACATATTAATTTGTAAAGTGACTATTTCAATAAAAAGACACGTCAAGATTGTTTACATTTATTTAAATACCAAATGGACATTAGTTAATGCTATTATGAGTACTTATGATCGAGTTGAAAACGCTGAAAAAACACGTTTCTTGTATGACAACCTCTTTTAATTTTTAAATTTATCTTATTTTTAGTATTTGTTGCTACAGCGGCTACTTTAATGTATAATCGGTAAAAAAATTAAGTCTCTAGCCATTGTGATTCAAGAGATAGAGCCATGTGACAGATAGACAGACAGCGGAGTCTCAGTAATAGGGTCCAGTTGGTACCCTTTGCGAACGGAACCCCAAAAAAGATGGCGGCAAGCGAGTGCGTCAAGTTTTACACGCTCCTAAAGTAGAAGTACTCATCAGGGCAAATCGTATCTTGGCAATTTATTACGAAGACAGTTTTATGGAGCTATTTTTCAACAATATCACACACCGATGCACACCGTTGCGTATGAGATATAGAGGAAAATGTATGTTCGTAAGTCGTGAGAATTCTGAGAATTCTTTGACTTTGAATTGTGATTTTTTTTGGGTTTTTTTTATTTGTGTCTATCATTCTGCAACCAATGCAACAAGTTTATTGAATGTTTTTATTTCTTTTTAAAAATGTCTCCCCACACCGGTCGCCAAATACAATTAAGAGAATAAGCAAACATCTCGAGGTATCATGTCAATTGGCAATTAGCTACATTGCCAATCCCACTACTACTTTTCCCACTAACTTCTTGTGTCTTCCCCGTTGTCTAATTTTTAATCCCACAGAAAAAAGGTACACAACTTTATGTCACTGTTAGTGTGACATTTCAGGGCTCTTAGACTACATGCCCATTATAAATAGCCCCTTACCTGTTACTGGGAGGAATTCCTCCCAGGTCAATTGTTTATCTATTGTTTTATTATTAGGGACAGGTAAAGGGATAGTAGATTGTGCTACAAGGGGATAAGGTAATATTTTGAAGGCGAGGGCGCTACTTGGAATCCGGAGCGAAACGAAGGAGTGCACAGTTGAATTACGAGCGTAGCGAGTGATTCTACGGTGGAATCTTGAGAAGCGAGGGATTCATGTATATCGCCCGAGATAAAAATATTATCGTACCCGAGTAGGATACTCTAGTTTTCATCTCCATCTATGAGAAAAACTAGGATATACAAAACAGAATATAAAGGAAAGTAGATAACCTACAATACCCAAGCAGACCTCAACCGACAATTTAATACTAACCTTTGTTTGTTGTCGTTTTCATACAATAAATACTAATAAATATATTTTTGAAGACCACCAACTTATAATAAAATGTCGTTCATATCTTATATACATATAGTGTCCGAACCAAATATATATATATATTATAAGTTAACTTAGGACCTATTCACTATCGGCTTAAACTGACGAAAAAGTATTCACATTTACACAAATAATTACATGTCAATACAAGTAACCTAAAATTTCTGTAATTACTTGAATCCAAGAGAAAAATTGCGTTTTTTTAATTATTACTTATTTCTTTTTACGAAGCGAAGAAGCGAAGAACATAAAAATGTTAACCTACTTTCATCCTTGCTGACGACGATATGTATTGAAAATTTTAAAAATCACGACGTCTGTGCCAATTATTTTTATTTTAAAACGAAATTCTTCTTTTTTTTTACTGACTGCCAACATTATTTTTGATTCTTAATTGGTTTTAAACCCTTGAGATTTTATTTTTCACTTTTGAGTCCCGAGAGAAAAAGCTGTAACTTTAGCTCCAAATGTTTTGGGATGAAAACATCGTTTTTTGAGTAGACAAACAATCGAACGACTAACAAAACTCCATACATACTCACAAACTTTCACATTTATCATACTAGCTTCCACCCGCAGCTTCGCCCACGGAAACTTTATCTAAAAAAATTATATAAGTTGTTGCCTATGTGTTATTTTAATGTCAGTTTCATCAAAATCCGTTCAGTAGTTTTTACGTGAAAGAGTAACAAACATCCATACATCGTCACAATTTTTTAAGCATTTATAATATGTATATGTAAGGAGAAAACCATTCGATTTGTGCCTCATCGTGTTAAAAATAGTATTCTATGTCAAATTTGCCACATATACGAAGCATTTTATATCCACGATTTTTATTTACTTATGGCGCATATATATAATAAAGAGAAAAGCATATTGATGAAGACAATCGATGTAAGAAGAGGAAAAATCTTTGGACACTTTATACGACACGATAATTTCATCAGAAACATCATGGAAGGAAAAATAGAGGCGAGGAAAGGAAAGGGCAGGCCAAGAAGGATGTTCATAGATGAAGTAAAGTAAAAGGCAGAAGTCGTTTCGTATGGTCAGCATTTAGCTGAAGATCGGGAGGCATGGAAAATACTCCACCGACAAGAACATAGTTTTTAAATAAATTGATGATGATGATGCGTGTAAATAAATAAAAAATGCCTATTTATGAAAAAGTGACCCTCAATTACAATACCCCTGAATTGTTACCAATACTATAAATTAAATTTAAACGAATGATCACAATACTTGCTAAACTTTATTTCTGGAACGTAATTTATGTATAAAAATTAATTACTATCGTTACTTTTAAATTTCTATCTCAGTTTAAGTCTAAAACAGCTCCGTAAGAATACGATTTTAGTTAGTTTATAAAAAGTAGGTACTAATTGTAAAGTATTTTCCTTTTGTGACCACACCATTGTTTACCTTTTTTCGTGGGATTAAAAATGAGAGTACAGGCATCGAAAATATATCTACATTATTCTATGCGTGCGGCGACCACTCCGGAGTGGGAAATTCAGTTATATGAATCGTTTGTCCAGAGTACTTAGAATGAAATTGGCTTGCAATGGATTTCTAGATATCTAAACGAAAAGGTGCAGAGTTCTTATGCGAGCTAAATTATACCATATTGCTAACCACATTGAGTAAATATTTCTTTGAATTTCTTCGCTGAGTGAGATTCTGTACGTGAGTACTAGTATTCTGTGCTACAAGTCACTTTTTCCAAGTACGAATATACGCCCACTATCACGTTGAAAGCGGTTCTGCCTACCTGCGTATGTATTTTTCTTTGAGAAGTCTTATAAAATTGAGTTAACTTATAATATTGATAGAGAACGCAACATGTCTGTAAGAAGCTTACAAGTTTATGACAAATGCTCGAAGTTTAGACGTTATGCACTAACAAATTTGACAAATAGGCAACAATTGAATAGGAAGACATATAGTCAAAATTAATACTTACTTATATAGGTAGTTTAATAACTAATTGGTACTCAAGTATTTACATATTTAGTAAAGTTTACTGAGCTGAAGAGGTCGGTGGCCCTGCGGGAGTACGCATTATAGCGCTTTCGCAAGTTAAGCGACACCGGGCGTGGTCCGTACTTGGATGGGTGCCCATGGTGGAAACATATGTGCCGTGTTTAGTTTCCGTAAAACTTTACATAGGCATTATTACGGAAGCCGTTATATCTTAATTTTTATCTGAATATTCAAACCACCAATTGTAAATTGCAGAAGTTGGTATTACAGCTGCTAAGTTAAAATAGAACTAAGTGGGCCAAGAAAGATGGCAAACATTAATTATGTTTATATATTTTTAATACAGGCAGCTCCAGATCTAGGGGGGGGGGGAGGGGGGGCAAGCCGGGGCTCATACCTCGAGCTCTATTGTATATATCCACCCCTAAGGACAGTACCGTCTTCACCACACGGGGCCCGTGCCCAGGGCCCCCATTATCAGGGGGCCCCTAAGGGCCGACAATTTCTCTCACATATTTTTCTCAAAACATTTTGTCGGACACATTACACTCTGTTACAATGTTATTATAATTCGCTTTTTTTACTTCCAAAAGGGCCCCAAATTCTTGTGTGCCCAAGGGCCCCAGCCTAGTTAAAGACTGCCCTGCCTATGGAATGGGGGTGGCGTCTGGTTACTTTTGAAGAAGCATACTACTTTTACTACTCAAAAATGTACAATCGCATCTCGGTCAGAATCTTAACTGACCATTACTGTCTGCACCCCCCTCCCCAGGTGTACTCGTACTGGTCAGGTAGTAGTAATCAAGTAGGCGGGAAAACCAAGCAGGGGGCGGCATGTTCACATATTTTTCCCCGCCTCAAAATATTCTAGATCCGGCACTGAACACAGGAGGGTTACTAGAGGTAGAGAACCAAGTGGGATGGGATGGAAGTCTGGATGCGAAAATCTTGTAGCTGACAGATATGAGTAGAGGAATAAAAAGAAGTAGCCTTTGCGCAGGCTTTTCTTTTGCTTAGTAGCCTTTGTAAGTAGTTTGGAATCCCAAAACACCAAACGGCTCATAAAAATCCACTACCAGCAACATCTGTATTAGGTAACTCTATCATTATGTCCATTATAAGAATGAATAAAATTGCCCGTGAATACCCATAAATGTTATTAAATAAATAAAAATACGGATTCCTCATAACGAGGGTAAACACGCCGTAATCGCCGCGAATACCTTGTTTTTGCGAGAATGAGGAAATGCGAAATGTTGTTTACATACTCGTATAACATGCTCATGCTCATGTGTTCACGTTGCCTTGAGTCACATTTTGAGACACATGTGTTGAGGCTCACGCAAAGAAAATTGAAAAGAAAAATCGTAGTCGAAAAATATAGATCCCTATTACAGAACAGGGACTGTTGTGATAGCACAACTGCAGTCTATAGAGTTTTGTAAACTTTAGAGACACAACAATAAAGTTTATTTATTCATTTATTATTAGTTTCTTTGCTTTTCGTGGAATAATTCGAATGTCCAGTCTAAATGCTTCCTAAAAACCAGTGAAATAATTCACAGGCTGAGTATTCATAATTTAAGTGTCTTAGAGATTCCGAGAGATTGCTGTTTATTGATAATTTAATGAGTTTAATAAAAAAAACAAACTCCTTGATATATACAGAAGAGGTATGAGGGATTGATCTATATTTCAGATATTGTCTAATATTAAATAAAATAACAAACAAATTTATAACCTATTAAGATCAATTAGATTAGAAAAGGTGCTATAGTCAATATTGGTTTTAATTGGATTTTTATTTTAAGACTGAACCTTAGATTACTCAACAAAAAGATTTCGCTCTCAATGTCGTCCAAAATGGATCCTCTAGCCTCTAGCTAGTTTGTAGATACTGTCTACTGATCTCGGTTGTGTAGACTTTTTATAAGTATATTAGACATATTTTATTTAACATACATTAATATTTCATATTCAATATTTTAATATTGTTTGCCTAGTTACTTGAATAAAAGTATTCGTGACAGTAACATCTTTTTACTGTTTTCTAACAAACTATTAAAATTTACGCGCTTTATACTCTATATTTCAACACTTTTCAAACGAGTGCTCTTGCTGGGATACGTCACTTTGTGACTCTATACTGTAACTGTACTTGAATGTATATAAGTCATTTGGTCGACAGCAGTTACAAGACACTTCTTCGAATTTGCTCTTTGCTTGATCTTGAATTACCTGGAATAAAATTACTGCGATACAAAGATATCTCAGTGGAGCTAACTAAATATCGACCGAGTAGTTCTAGGTAAATTAGAAAACAGCTTAGTTTCAAGGTGACCTTTCTTTATTTCTATTTACAAAATGGGTACGGGAAGACAAATCCTAAGGCCATAAGATACAGTTTACGTTGGGCTTCTGAATCGTCATTGGTGGGCGCATAAGGGAAGCAATATACTGATAGGTTGCTAGTTGCATTGCCTATTGATATGAAGCAGTTGAAACATTCAATTTATTTTTCTCTCACACCAGCTTATCAATCTTTCTTCCTACCATAGGAAGGAAGGTCTGCGAGATCGGGATTTTCATGCTCACTAGAATGTCCAATCCGGTGGTGGCGTCGCTGTTCGGGTCGTTGGAATCCCTCTAATATGGGTGCTGCCGGGAGGGATTGGTCAGCTCGGGTTCGTTTTTTGACTACTTAATATTTTTTATTACGCAATTTATGTGTGTTTACTTGTTGGCAAGCATGATATGTTATAATGTGTCAACATTGTATTATATTATAAGTATTTGTTAATTAAAAGACAATAATAATAATATGACAAAGCCCTTCTGGCGAGTAGGCGACCAATACTGTGAAAATGAGACTCTTTCGGCGTTTCTTCTCAGCAGAGGTCGTTACGAAGCACTGGTATCGGAAGCTTTTTTTTTAATAAATTTTATGTATATACTTTAAACGTAAAGTAAATTATACTTATGACGTGTAAACGTGCCTGTAAAGGTCTAATTACTGAATAAACATTTGAATCTTTCGAAGTTTTTTTTTAAAGGAAAAACTATAGCCAAGTTTGACACCAGGCAGATTTAGCTAAATTCATCTACACTAGCTACCTTATGATAATTTTTCAAAACTAAAAACCAATTTCAACGTCAAACTACTCAACGGATTTTTATAAAATTTCTACGAGACCACCAGGCAAGTATTTAAACAAAAAGAGAATTTTCCAAATTGATCCAGGCGTATTTCAATAATCGAGCAACATACATTAAATGGAACCATATATACTTACATTCGAATTGGTATTCCTCCTTCTTTTTTGAAGTCGTTTCAGGACCAATTGCCAATGGTTTACGAAAAGCTTTAGATAGCAGGCAGAGACTATAAATTTCCACTTGCTATGATCCTTGCAAACCTCTTTTGCTTCGTCAACACTCATTACTCTTTTCATACATGATCTCCGGTCATAAGTACTCCTTACTTCACCTTTTTTCAGAACGTCTGCAATTTGGTCGCAGAACGTTCTTCGAGGTCGACCCGGTCCAGTTTTCACATCCACATCCGCACGATAAATATTTTCAGTTAGTCTTCTTTCATCCATCCTCTCAACATGTCCAAACCACCTTAACATTCCTTTCTCAATTTTTGTCACTATTTTCTTAATTTCATAATTCATACCTAATTCTATTAAAAGCCTGTTGCACCAACAATCGGCATGCAATTTTTTTACATTCATTAAAATTATAGTAGAGAACAATATGGTCACAATTTAAAACAATATAGTTATAAACAAAATCTCTTTTAAAATAAAAGTTCACGCCCACCTTTTAAACTCCCTTTACTCATAAAGTCATCATTATTTAGTTCTTTTCTTCATATCTATTTATATGTTACTATATGTAAGTATTAGATATTTATTCTGAAATGTATATATAATAGGTATATAATGTAATTGTATATTATATAGTAATATTTTATAATGTAAGTATATTTTGTATTACATTTTTGCGCCGCATAATTTTCTCTGTCTATCCCTATGGTTGACTGGGAGAAAATGCTCTTAGCATTAAGTCCGCCATTTGTTCCAAAGTATATTTGTACTTTGGAACAATAAAGTTTGGTAAAATAAAATAAATAAACAATATAGTAGTAATAGTCACTATTGAATACTATCATGCATGTTTTTTCTGAACTCAATCATTTTAAAAGTTAAGTTTGAAAATTTACGTAGGATGTGGCTAGAAGCTAATCTCAATCTCCTCTAATAATTAATTATGTCAATATTAATTAACGAAATTTTAGAAGTGGACAAAATACAGCACAACTCCGCTTTTACTCATATAGAGTCGCACCCCTACGGCATGTTTAACCTAACGAAAGCCTACGCACTATACATGTGCAAGGATTATGAATTACGTTTGCAACTTTGATTAAATAAAACAAGCCACGCACACATGTTTAAACTTTACAGTTATTTTCAGTTACACAGACCAAGTAAATAAGGTATACGAAATAGGTTGTGAAGTGTAAAGTAAGGCAAATAGCGTGGGTTGGTACTCTAACTGTTCAAAGTCATTCTATAATTAAAGTTTTCGAACTCCTTCTAGCCTGAAGAGGTAAGGTAGCGCTGTTCTATGATAAGACGAATCTCCCCTTAGCAATAAAGAGAGATTCTTCTTGCATGCACTATTACATCTTTATCCAAAGTTGCAGCGCCCAGCAGGCCCCTTAATTGATCCTTATTTTTATTGAAATAACGGTGACGAATCTCCCCTTAACAATAAAGAGAGATTCTTCTTGCATGCACTATTACATCTTTATCCAAAGTTGCAGCGCCCACCAGGCCCCTTAATTGATCCTTATTTTTATTGAAATAACGGTGACGAATCTCCCCTTAACAATAAGGGGAGATTCTTCTTGCATGCACTATTACATCTTTATTCAAAGCTGCAGCGCCTACCAGGCCCCTTAATTAATCCTTATTTTTATTGAAACAGCTGTATTATGCATTAGGGAGCGATAAATATTGAATATAGAGAATCCCTAACAGGGTAAAAAAAGCATTCTGGGTCTTAAGGCTCTAAGCAGAAGGAGTCTATGGCAGTTGCAAAGGCCACTTCTAGCGTGATGCAGGGCGATAAGGTGGAAAATAATTCAATATAGTGTGTGTTGCTGGCTGCAGCGCCTTTAAATATTACGTTGCATTTACACCCATTTTTTTTTTTAATTGTTACACATAGATTGACTCGAACTCATCGCATTTCTTACTTCACCGAACAAGGTTTGATGAGCGAGCCAAAGGCCAGGCTACTTATATTAAAAAAAAACTACTAGCATTTAAACCCTTTCTCGATCGGCTTTTATTATCTGGGCGGGGAGAAAAGCAAACCAGAACATTCTAGGTTTTTCTTTCCTCACTGACCAGCATGAAAGACAGAACTATTACACCTCTAGATTTTGAAATCAGTATAGTTAAGAAATAAATGCCTTGATCTACTATTTAAAAAAAAAGAAGTAAAAAAAAACTTTGTGTATTTATACTATTTGTATATCTCGATGAGAAAAAAAAACGAACTGTAGGAATGTTCTTTTTAATATCAAAGGGAGAGTTCATATTAGGGTGGTTAAACTCTATTTGCACTGAAGAAGGCTCGAGTAGCCTTGTTGTATTGTTCTAGGTTCCGACTTGTTGTCCCGAACTTGTTCGAATCAGTTAGTTATAATTAATCTCAAGTTTCTACCATCGACTTTTATTACAAAATAAACTGAGAATTTTTATCTTAAAAAATAAGGTTGTGTTTACTTCTATGTATTATATAGGTATGTGTATATATATATATATATATATATATATATATATATATATATATAATATAGTTTTAAGGGTAAAAACGGGACCCTATTACAAAGACTCTGCTGTCCGTCCGTCTGTCCGTCTTTCTGTCTGTCACCAGGCTGTATCTCAGGAACCGTGATAGCTAGACAGTTGAAATTTTCACTGATGATATTAATGTTGCAGCTATAACAACAAATATTAAAAACAGAATAAAATAAATATTTAAAGGGGGCTCTCTTACAAACTCCTCTCCTACAAACGTGATTTTTTTAAGATAATGCTACGAAGCCCATCGTGCGCGAGTCCGACTCGGATTTGGCTGGTTATTTCATCCAGTGCGCTTATTATATAAACTTCTGTCCATATTAAGACTGCGCTATTGACATAAGCGTAATTTTCGCGTAATAAGTGTAGTAACTGACGCTTAATTAATCGAAAACATACTATCAGCTAATTAGGCTATATGCGTTTGCGACCATTGCGATACTAACTCATCAAGTATGGAAGGTTGAAACTTTTAGATTTGTCTTTATACTTTGTGACATGTTTTTTAGGAAATGTTTTTAATATCATGGATCCATATTGCTATAAAAAATTTGCGCCTTAAAAAAAAGAACATTATTCGGCGACGCGTCGGCAACAAGCATTGCGTGCTGAAGCATAAAGAGATATTTATGAATTTGAAATCGTCATTCACCCCACCAATGTGTGCACAGTGTTAATGGGTGCAATTTGTACCAAATTACTCTTTATGAAGCCTTTATTTTTCTATAAACATAAAACGGCCCGATCGTCCGGGCCGCTATCAAAAATGTCAATAACCATTAAAATGGACCGTGAATTTAATGTGGGTTAAGCCTTTCGCATTCCGAAATAAGGGCTCGATAATGTTTAGGGACAGCTTCGCGAATTTTTGTGAATATTGCTAATATACTATGCATGAAAAATGTTTATTGTTTTCGTTATGGTCAAGTTTTCGCATGTAAATATGTTATTGGAACCTTTCATCGGAATTTAGCGAAATGATCACAAATAGATAGCAAATTAAAGAAGGCTGGCTCAATTTTAATTGCATACACAGCTGAGTGGTAGCAAAACTCAAATTGATTCAATGCCGTGGGACCATCCATAAATTACGTCACATATTAAGGGGCAGAGAGCGCGTCAATGAAGTATGACATTGTGTAACAAGAGGCGGGAGGGGTCATAAGGTTCGTGAAGTCAAAACACAAAATCTAAATATAAGCAATAAAACACAAAATTTTAAGACTAATGATAAATAAACTTTAAAATACTTCCTACTTTATCAGCTAAATAGTTAGAAGCCTCGATAACTTGTTTTTTTTTAAATTGGGTTGTAAACTGGTAAGTGGGGTTCTCAAAATGGTGACCAACTGTGACAAGGAGGTGGGGGAGTCAAAAAGTCATAAAATTCGTGTGACGTAATAAATGGATGGTTCCTGTGTTTGAGTGTAAGACTGGACCTAACTAATCTGCAAGTCCGTAAAAACATCGCAACTAGCGCATAGCGAATACTCATTGCTTCAACAGCTGATTCGCAGGCAAAAAGACTCTTTCAAATTAAAGAAGTTGAAATTGGTTCGCCTGAAACAGGCTAAAGTTACCAGAGACTACAAAAGAGCACAGCTATCTTGTTAAACAAGAACTCTTAAGCGAGAATCGGCGAAAAAGTTAAAATTAAAACTCATTCTTCTTGGTTATAACAGAGGCAGGATAGGGGCAATACTCGCCTCTGAGTGCCCGTCCCGTTGCCGCCAAATTGGTTTTTCTCGACACTCATTTCGAGATAGTGTTTGCCTTAAACTTGTCTGGTAATTGGGTACTTGATATTAAAATGTTATGACAACAGCTTCTTAGTTATTATTACGGAGACTTGGCTCGTAATTGCAGTTTGCTTGTTTTTAGAATATATCCCTTTTTGTTTAAGTACCTTCTACATTTTTGTTTTAAAAGATTCTTTTATGTACTTACTTACTCCACTGGCTCAGCGACCCGAAGTGGATCTTGTCCACTGAGAGCCACAATTTTCTGTTCTGCTAGCTGATAATTTCCATCTCCCGCAGATCAGCCTGCACCATATCTCTCTAGCTATATCTGGGGCGACCTACTGGTCTTAGGCCTAATACCTTTCCCATATATATGCTGCCCTGACGCCACGATCCTCCTTCATTCTTTCCAGCCCAAGCCATTGTAAGCTTTTTTAGGATAGAAAAAATGAAAAATCGGATCTCTTATAGGATCACTCGTGCTTCTGTCTGTCTGTCCGTCCGTTTGTCACAGCTAATTTGCTCCGAATCTACTGGAAAAATCAAGTGAAATTTGTTAGGACGGTGTAATCCTATGACCCAAACACACATGTGCAAAGTAAATAAATATTTTTTTTAAATTAGGCCCTTTTTCGGGTACAAATTACTGAATTAAATATAAATATTTATCAACCTTCCTGTGTCATAATCAAATGAAAGGGCTCATTATGACTATCTCAAATATATTTTTGTTATTATTGTAAAATAAATAATTCTGATTTTATTCATGAAAGAAGACGAAAATTGACCATGCCCCCGATCTCCGAAATTCCTGACCCTTAATTTTGAAAAATATACAATATTTTTCAAAATTAAGGGTCAGAATTCATTGCTTGTAAATTACAGAAAAACTTATAAGAATTCTATCAATGGAAAATAAAGTGGTAAACTCAAAATAATACGTTCACTTACGGAAAATAGTTCACTTTATAGCACTAGATAGTGCTAGTAACTCGCGTCTTACTGTGAGGATTTCAAATGTGATATTTTTGTATTAATAAAAAAAACCTTGGGATTTCACGGAACACTCTTCACGGGAGGTCAACTCGCACTTGGCCGGTTTTATTTTTGTATCAAAAGAAAATAAATAGGTCTATTTTCTTTCTTTTAATAAAAAAATAAAACTCTTTTAAAACAATTACTTCATAAAAGACCGCTCACGCTTTTTTTTACGAACCTTATAATCAGTTTTTGAACGTTGGAAGCTTTTATCTGAATATTTTAAAGTGTTTACATTATAGAATACAATTTTAATCAAGTATATGACTACTGTTGATAAAGCTTTTGGAATCCAGCAAAATAACATTTTAATAGCAATATCCTCAAAGCTTTCATAAAAAGATGAAGGGAGAAGGCCTCAGTAACATGAAATTGAAAAGGGCAGATTGTTTTTGCTAGCCCCTAAAATCAAGGTGATCCGCTTATAATGGGTATTGAGAGCTATCAATTTTTCCTCTCCGTGTATTCCTTCGCGACTCGAGCTCTGCCCGGAACGTTTAGTGCAAATTGAGTTGGCGAGAACGCTGGCAAATCACTTTCGTTGTACTTTTTACGCAGCTGCTCAGGATTTTAAGGTTCTTTCACGTATGTAACTATAAAAGTTATCGTTCTTTTATGAAACTTTGATCTCCTTTTAAAGTTCCGTAGCCAAATGGCAAATAACGGAACCCTTATGGTTTCGTCATGTCTGTCTGTCTGTCCGTCTGTATGTCACAGCCACTTATTTCCGAAACTAAAAGAACTAAACAGTTGATACTTGGTAAGTAGATGTATTCTGTGAACCGCATTAAGAATTTCACACAAAAATGGACAAAAAAAAAACAGTAAATTTTGGGAGTTCCCTATACTTCGAACTGAAACTCATTTTTTTTTCATCAAACTCTTACGTATGCTATCTATGGATAGATCTTCAAAAATGATATTGAGGTTTCTAATATTTTTTTTTTCTAAACTGTATAGTTCGCGCGAGAGACACTTCCAAAGTGGTAAAATGTGTCCCCCCCTGTAACTTCTAAAATAAGAGAATTATAAAACTAAAAAAATATATACTTTGTACATAACCATGCAAACTTCCACCGAAAATTGGTTTGAACGAGATCTAGTAAGTAGTTTTTTTTTAAATATTTATTAAAACATCGATCAAAGTTACAACGAACGACAAGAACTTTTATGTTACTTGCTGCTACGGAACGCTTCATGGGCGAGTCCGACTCGCACTTGGCCGCTTTTTGATCTTTACAAAGGCGTGGCGATAAATACGTATACGGATTGTAGTTAGTACGGATTGTTGTGATTGTAGTTTCCTGAAAGAAAACTTTTGTTTATGATAGCTTTTATTATGAGGCCAAAGTACGTATCAAAATGAAATAAGCTCGATGTAGTTGCGTCGTTCTCTCTCTCCACCTTCCGTCTCCGCGATCAGCACTAGGCATCGTCTACCGTACTCGTCTAGACAAATCAAACGAGTCCTACTCAATGAGGTTATGTGGTTTTATAACTGAGTTCCGTCGAATATCTCCCCGCTCCATCATCAGAACAGCTCATTGACTCCATAATATTGTATTGTCATCCGACTTAAATAAGTACCAATGCAGAATTTCAGCTCAATGTAACAATGTAATCCTCAGTTGAGGATAACTGGTTGAAAATTGAGTTGCAAGTTTGACCTAAACAAACATAATATAAGATATGTAAAAAATACAACTTACTTATAATTAAAAAGTGAATACTTTATTCTTTTGACCAAAATTGTTTCAATATATTTATTTCCCCAGTATTAAAAATATAACGAGATATCAGCTAGTCAAAGTACATACCAGTCTGTGAGTTCGATATCGAAAAATATCATCTCATTTTTTTTGTACTAAAGAACGGAACATTTCACTAGTGTTTAAGGAAATTAAATAGTGACCCTGGTGAAAGTCATGCTTTGTACTATAAGGAAAATTTTCAAAATTCAATGGCCAAATTACCAATTAACTCCTATTTCCAGCGTGGCTAATTTATCCGTATGACCGTCCTCAATTTGAAAAGTTGGAGCTTACCTACAATGCCGGGAGTCCTGGACTTTTGCCTTTTTACATACAAATCTTGTTAGCGCCGGAGTTCGTTACGCAAACTTAATATTTACTGAACATTACCACGAGATATTTTGATACCTTCCTGGCACTAGAGTTTCCAGGGTATTTTAGGTGTATTATGTAATGTCTATTTTATGAGTATGTCAAAACTGTTAGTTTAGAAGTGTGCTTTTATATTAAAACAAAGTTTAGTAAGATTTTTATAAACAGCTCATTAACACGTAGAACGCCAGACTCAAAACCATGTTTAGCCCAGTGGGCCGCGGCAGACACCATGTGACCGCATCATATCGGGTCCAGGGCGCCGCGGTGTCCGCATACCATCGGTAACTTTAAATGCGTTTAGACGGCCGGCAGACAGCGTTTCGATACTTTTTACATGGGGAAGTGATCCGCGCGGCCCCACAGTACAATTCGATCGCTTGGCACAAAAAAAATGAAAGGACTTAGAATTTATGGGCTTTTCAACAAGATGTGTCCAAAAAATGTTTTGAGCACATACATTAGGTGTTTTGATTTTCAATTTAGTGAGGTTACAGTTAGCTAAGCATATTTTTTTTTGCCTTTATATTGCACTAGAAAGTCATAAGAATTATAAAAGTTATCAGTCAAGCACATATCAAATAAGTAATCCGGGTTCCGTAGGTAATAATTAACGTAAGAATCTACCTTTTCGTGAATAATTCTATGGTTTACCACATATTTCGACTTACTTTGTATAAGTAAATATGAAACGCTACCTTTTTATCGTACTGCGACAGACGAAGGATTATGTTTTTCGAATGAATGTGTATGTATGTAAGTAAATACATACTTTTTACTATTGTACGCTCTACAGCCGAAACAGCTTGATGACTTTAAGCTTTAAAGCTGTCATTTGATTTGTCTTAATTCTGAGTGACAGTAATTTATGGCGCCAAAAAACTGCCATTTTTTATTTATTACTATTTAAAAATGGCGGTTTTTGGCGCCATGTAATACTATTCAAATACAATCATGTGAGGTATTAAAATAAAATATTTTATACAAGGATAAAAAAACATACACAACTAATGTTATGACGATACTAAAAAAAAACTCGTTCGCGTCTTCAGAAGATATGTGGAAACTTGAATTCAATAAGTTTACTTCAATGTTTTCTATTTGTTCTAAATCTTCTTGGGTCACTTCAAAATCTTCGATAATATCTTCTATATTATCCATGGCGCTTTACGACTGTAACTCCAAAGGAACCCTGATTTTTAATAACACTACGACCTTCTCATACGCAAGTGCAAAGGCTCGAGTGAAGCGCGTCTCACTCGCTAGGGCGCAGTGCAGGGGGAGTCGACAGTAGGACCCGCGCGGCGCCAGCGCAAGGAAATATACGGTTGAACGTTCCAGCAGGCCGCGACGGACACTGGTGTCTGCCATTTAACATCTCAGAAAATAACGCAACGTCTCTGTTCTATAAGTTGCCCATTATTTTTAGGTTATTTCTTAAAGATATTTTCAAAAAAATTTTTGGACGTTCTTTATTTTTTGGTTCGGCCCCAGGGGAAAGTATGCTGTCGACTACATGGTGCCCGTCATGGCGTTCAACTTGTTAATTCCATAATATTGTATTGTCATCCGACTTACACAAGTATACAAAATTGTAGCTCAATCTGGTCGAAAATTTTGCTGTAAGATTTGACGTAAACAAACATGCATACAAGATTAGAGATAAAACAGTTTGCCAGCAGCATGGTCTATTGACATGATTCCTCAATATTTGCCTTATACTTACCCATATCTTCGATCGGTTTTTACACTTGCGCGGGAAGGAACATAAACGGCTGATAAACTCTAAATCTATGCTTTTAAATTTCGTCCAGATCAGTGTCAAATAAAATAAGAATAAATAATAAAATAAATAAGATAGTAATTAGAGCACAGTAAAGATCAGTTTTATCCGTTTTCAACATCCTGGTATCCGTTGATGGAAATCGAATCGCAGCCACGAGTCATTTTTATTTAAACCCGCATAGAAACAGTGGAATACGAGTATAAAAACATATTTCAGAAATAAATTCTGCGGTATTTGAAAACTACTCACTTATTATGTAACGTTTATTCTATAAGCATGTCAAAACTGTTAGTTTAGAAGTGTGCTTTTTCATAATAATATAGTGATTCGAGTGAGAGCTTATTAGAGTAAGAGTTTTATAAGGCGTCCTAGGACTAGATGGCGCGACAAAATACGTGTAAACAAATTATAGCGACTGCGGAAAATAAAAAATTTGGACCGACAGACATGGAAAAGAGAGAAAGAGGCCTTTGCCCAACATTGGGACAGAAATGGCTTGTTATAATAAGATTTTTATAAAATATTCAATACCTGTTTATCTGAATGTTTACAGAAGTGTATCAATCGATTCAAACAGATTATGATAGAGATGGGTAACTCCGCGATTTTTACGGAGTCGGATCCGGATGCAGATTCAGCTCTGCGGAATCGTATCCAGGTTTCATGTTCGCCGGACATGTATGGGTCATGTAACTAAACTACGGTACGTTGCGTAGTCCACAGGCCCTGTAGAACCTAAGACACCTCTCTGAACATGAAAAGGGCGTTGCGCTGCGAAGTCACGCGCCAAGGCTTCAGGTTACCCGCTATGGTCCACCAGAGCCGCTTCTGGGGCTACGAGCGGGGGCCACGAAAATGGGCCTGAAATTTGAATTATATATGAATGTGTGGCCGCAATTAAATACATATACAAGTTCTATTTTATTTTATTTCATTTATGTATAAAAAAAAGACACTTGAATCATATCCCGAGTTTTTATGTAACAAAGTATTGAAATTGCCGCATTATCCCATAGTGGCAAGACATTGCAAGTAGGTTTTTTCAAGCAGATGGTGTTTTAGCCCGTAGGAGTCCGGCACTATCTGGGCTACTTCATTTGGAATTCCTAGATATCTCAATGGAAACGGATCCGAGTAACCGTATCCATACGGACCTACACATCTCTAGATTATGGTTCAGAGTCCACTCAAAATGAGTGAGACTGTGCCGCTCTAATTTGAAATAAACAGTATTAATATATGCTTCAAGATTTTTTGACTAGCCTATTGGGTATTTTCCTGAGTCAAAAATAAATTACTTTGTACTGATAAAAAGATATAATAATGTCACTTATATTTCAACATCCATATTATCGTGATTTAAGTTTTATTATTGCAAAAAAACTGATAAGAGCGCTATTTGACTCCAAGAAACTATGACGTCATCTGCCTGTATGTCATTAAAAAATCCATACAAAATGTTTGTTTTGACGTTTAGAAAAAAGTATCTGATTTGATTAGTTGGAAAATAGCGGGTTGTGTTTAAAGATCTAAGAATATAAAAGTAGTGGAGTGGTGGAGTAGAGAGGACCGTTCGACTGCACATGTCAGTAGTAATAATTCGTACGAAGAGTAATATTTCAAGACTTTTCAGTATATACAGTGGTCAAATTATTACCAAACTTCCAAATAAGCATGATGATATTGTGCGACTTTATAAAAGGCCGTAAAAATTACTTAGCGAGCTTGTTTAAAAGTTGTAACACAGATGGCTGGCTCTGAAACCGTGCGGCCTGTTATAACCCTGTCGATTTATGTGAAAACTTATCCGGCTTGTGTTAATACCCTCTGCTCGTACACTGTTGTTAATGTAATTATATTTATAAAATAACATTTAGAAAACGGTTAAAGCAACAGGAATGTTTAAACAATAATAAATGCGGAGGGAGTTAAATATTTAAAAAAAAAAACTATACAAGTTGGGACGTGAATATTTTAGAAATGAGGAAAACCAAGCAACTTCGAACGTAAATTGATTATGACTTTTAAGAAAAGAAAAAAAATAAGTAGAATAAAAAAAACTTTCGATCGGTCGTTTTGGAAATCCTTGGGGGAGGCTTATGTCCAGCTGTGGACTTCATGAGGCTAATATGATGATGGTGAACAAAAAACTAGCGACCTGCCTTGGTTTTGGCAAGATGTGTAAGTACCTATTATGTATGACGAGTTTATAACATTTTCTTCGAGAAACCTTCCCGGTAATTTGCTACAAATATCCCCTGTAGTTTGTTAGTGTATCCTTTATACACAGTTAGTCTGATTATCTTAGCTGAAAGTTACCATTTGACGTCAAAAATTGTGCAAAACAAAGTGACGATTAGAAATAATGTAAGTATCCAATAATGATAAAAATTTCTTCGAACTTTTTACCCTGAAACGAAAACTCTGTCCGATCCTTGTAAGAGCAATTCAGACTGTCAATATGAATAAATTTTTCTATGTGGCCAATGCTTGAAACCTGAAGAAAAAATCGTCATTTTCATACAAATTGCCGGGCCGGCCGAACACTTTTGTATGAAAATGATGATTTATTTTCGAGTTCCATAGGAAAAGTTGTTCATATTGACGGTCTGATTAGCTCCTACAAGGATCGGACAAGGTTTTGGTTACATATTGTATAAACGGACAAATCTCATAGATTGAGCTAGCCCCAAAGTAAGTTCGAGACTTGTGTTATGATGAGATAGTAACTCAACGCCAATATATTTTATATTGAATACATATACAGATAAACATCCAAGACCCAGATTAATCTGAAAAAGATCATTTTCCATCTTGACCTGACCAGAGATAGAATCCGGGACTCCAGTGTGACAGCGTGGCATGATGACTACTATAGGCCACAGAGGTAACAATGGTCGTCATCAAAGTTTATTTTAATTGAATTGAATAATACCGGATTTCAATTTATGATCTTGCTCACCACCACGCTGAAAGTAGACTCAGCCAGGAAACCTAAAATGCTTTTGCCCTAAAAGGGATAATTGGATTATGCATTCTGTCACTTTATGCCTTGATCAACTGGTGTATTTTTTAAAATACGACATTGTATGAATTGGAAAATTGCAGTAAACACGTATTTCATTGACATAATGTTTACCAGTCTTGGGCTGAAACATGTAATTATTGAACGAAGAGTAATGAAAGAAACATCCCTATATGCAAACTTGGTCATACATTTTTTATCATCAAGGTAAAAATATTTTCTCTTAACATTCGGATACAAATTATGATGGGTGATATATGAAAAGTATCCTTTACAGCCTTATTTCCTTTAAGTCTATAAGTCTAGGAAAAAAGAAGGTGTGCCATTGTCTAACTTTAAATTGATACTTGCAACCCTTATTAGGTGTTGGTATCATTATAAATAGGTTTTATTTACGTCTAGAAATTGATAACTTTTTTATTTTCCTGGTATTGAGTTTTAAGAAACAAACAAAATTGCTTATATTATATCGCTTTATTATATTATTTTAAACCCTGACAAAAAAGTGCAGTGTTATAAATCTGATGCCAGTATCTTTCTGAATGTCTGTCTGTGAAATCGTAGCTCTCGAACAGATAGACCGATTTCGATGCGGTTTTTTTACGTTTAAAATTTGGAGGGTGAACGCTTTCCGGTTCCGCTCCGCGAAAGTCGGAGGTTTTTTTAATTAAATAAACTTGTTATTATTACATTAAAGTCAGAAGTAATTTACAAAATAGCATTTTGTTTTGATTTCCGATCAATTACGTTGTTTCAATATTTGCGCAATCAAATTTTCATACCGAGCCTATACGAAAATAAAACAACGGGCGAGTGAAATTTTATGAAGGCATAAAATCGTGCATCGCAAGCGTACCTAAATTTGATTTTATCGAAATGTTGGTGGAACAATGAAACACTTTTATTATAGTCTTTTTTGAATATTTGCCAAGACCTGCCGAATGTTGCAAATCAATATTACATTTTATTGATTGTGTTTGAATTTTTTATTTTGTCCCAACAGAATACTAACAAATACCTATGTAAATACATCAAAATTTTAGATTGATCACAAATAAATAACAGTTAAGTTAATTATTTTGGCGGATATATATATAGGAAGTATGTTTATTACGGAAAGAGGTCTACTTACCGTGTTTTGTGCACTAATGGTTGTTGTTCTTAAAATATATGCATCGCTTATTCACTAAATAATGGGATTAACAGGGAATAAATAGATCCAGGACCAAAGACTCAAGTGCCATTTTCAGAGTAACGCTAAGCGTGTACGTTGGACGTGGATTTTCTTTTATTTAATAAGTGTTTTGAAAACGATTTTTTTTGTAAAAGATTTTATACGGCAAAGTACTTATTAAGATGAAAGAAAAAGGTCCAAACTAAATGGAGTTTCGTGTTCTATCTGACTGACTCTGAGTTCCATCGACCACCTTTCGTCTCCGAGATCAAACCCAGACATCATAAACCATAAAGAGCTCGGCAAGTCTAATCAAACGAGTCCTACTCAATGAGGTTATGTTGTTTTAAAGCTAAGTTTTGTCGAATATCTCCCGACTCCATTATCAGAACAGTTCATTAACTCGATAATATTGTATTGTCATTCGACTTATACAAGTATGAAAATATTAGCTCGATCAGTTGAGGATAGCTGGTCGTAAATTTTGTTGTAAGATTTGCCCTAATACATACAAGATTATAAAATTGAAAGTTAAATAAAAGCTAGAAAAGTAGTGACAGTATGCCAGCAGCATGGTCCATTGATATGATTCGTCAATATTTACCATATACCCATCTATCTTCGATCGGTTTTTTACACTTAACTGGGAACATAAACAGTTGATAAACTCTATGCTTTTAGATTTCGTCCAGATCAGCATAATATAAATGATAGTAATTAGTGCACAATAAAAATATAAGTTTTGTCCTTTTTTAACATCTGGTATCCGTTGATGGAAATCGAATCTCAGCCACGAGTCAATTTTAATTAAACCCGCATAGAAACAGCGGAACATAGAAACATATTTCAGAAAGAAATTCTGCAGTATTGGAAAACTACTAACCAATACCGTAACTTGATGCTTTCAAATAAATTAATATGATTCCTACGCGGAACAAACATATGCCTTAGTATTGAATGCAATCTAAAAAATTATAGAAATGTACTAAAAAGGATCAATATTATGTGTAGTACGTATACGATAGAGCAATTGATAATTTAAAGACATCATGGAGTCATCATCAAAACGTTTGCCTTTGTACTGTTCTCTTGTTTTGACCTGTATTTTTGTCCTGTGTTTATGCACAATAAAGATTTTACAAACAAAACGTAAAACTTTAAGTATGGAAATTATTCTGGAATCACGAAAAAAATTGCTGAGCCGTAAGTATTTAAAAATATCAATAAAGCATAATTTTGATTATCTTATTTTGCCTATAAAGATTTTACAAACAAAAACAAACAAACAAAACATAAAACTAATTATTCTGGAATCACAAAAACAAAAAATAGCTGTTTCGTAAGTATTTAAAAAATATGAATAAAACATAATTTTCATTACCTTATTTTGCCTCTTATTGTGCGTAATTTAACTCTATAAAATCTATACCTTCCTATTTCTACGAACATTTAACAAAACGGCGAACGACTAAATGCCTTTAGCGATTACGGTGGCGGTGAGATAATAAAAATCCGTTACATTTTTTCTCGGTAAAGAATATCCCGCGAATGGCCCTGCAAGGCATTTCGCGATTTCAAATTGTAGGCATTATGATCGCGAAAACGTTGCTATCTCTGTTATTACATTCCATCGTAAGCTCTCCGAATATACTGAAGAGGCATGCCACGCCGACATATTGCAATATTCGAGAATCAGCGAAAATATCGTATTATCATCGTAACAAAATTGAAGGCGAAATGGGAATCGAATAAACAAGGGTTATGTATTATATAGCAGTTTTCGCTACGCGGCGCGTTCGCTCTTGTTTCGGGGTAATGAGATCTTTAAAATTGTTGGCGAAAAATGTGAAAGTGTCCTTAAATAAAATAAGATGGGTTTTATTAAAGAGGAAATCATACTGATGACTCAATTTTTTTTTACAATTTAGCTTGAATAATCTAATGATAGGAACATCCCAATGAACCTACTTCGAAATATTCGAGCACTCACACACAAACACACACACTATCTCGTCTTTATCCCTTACCACCTATTCGCTAACCGTGGCCTGTTATCGCATTGGTGGGTAAGAAAATGAAAAAAGAGATTCAGTGTAGTGATGGATTGTTTGCCGCATCGTAATATTTAAATGCTGAAAATGACTTATAAGTATTTATTTATGTAAAACGTGAGAGGTGTCGGGTGAAAGAAAATATAGTGACAAAAATTGAGAAAGGAATGTTAAGGTGGTTTGGACATGTTGAGAGGATGGATGAAAGTAGACTAACAGAAAATATTTATCGTGTGGATGTGGATGTGAAAACTGGACCGGGTCGACCTCGACGAACGTTCTGCGACCAAATTGCAGACGTTCTGAAAAAAGGTGAAGTAAGGAGTACCTTTAACCGGAGAGCATGTATGAAAGAGTAATGAGTGTTGACGAAGCAAAAGAGGTTTGCAAGGATTGTAGCAAGTGGAAATCTATAGTCTCTGCCTACCCTCATGGGAAACAGGCGTGAAAATATGTATGTATGTATAGTGTCCAAAATAAAAATTTTTAAAATGTCAAGTGAAGTAAAGATATCCCCTTTACAAAAGCAGAATCTTAACAAGTTTATTTGCTAGGCAAATCAAAAAACCCCCAACTGTCAAGAACGCCATCTAGTGGTGATTAGCGGAACAACGTATTATAATTGATTGATTATATTTGCTAGAGAAAAGACTTTCAAGCGTTAACCCGAAAAACTTTTAGACGGCTGTACCGATTTTCATTAAACATCGCTAAGAACCAACGCAAGGGAACTTGCTTTCTTGTAAAAAAAAACGGCATCGAAATCAGTCCATCCGGAGAGCTACGAGGGCACAGATAGACAGACTGACCGACAGAATTTAGCGTTAAACTTATAACACCCCTCTTATTTTGTCGGGTTTAGAAACAGAAATAACTCCTCGCGATGTTACTCAATTTCAGAGGTCAACGATTTCGGCTTTAATTTACGATAACTTTTAGATTAATTAATTTCCTTGTTAAAACGTTGAAATTTCCGACAAACATGTACATAAATAAAGTAAAAGGTAGCTAATATTATAATGTTGTGACGTAACACGTAACGTAACATGACAAATCTTGTTAGAGCATGGTTCGTCGCTTCGATTCCTAATCCTTTCTTCTAGTATAGATCACCTTCTTCTTCTTCATCTATAAATTGATTATGATAAATTGTAAATATTGTTAGACCAGAAACTAGTTGGCCTACATTGGCCACATTCAGATCTGCCTTAGTACAAGGAGTCGGGACGTGACAAAAGAAGGTCCATAGATTGATCTGACTGTTGTCAGAGTAACCCCTATTTGGTATCCTCTCTCGGTATCTCCCTGTAGCACATCGGAGTCTGTTTATAGATTTTCAAACGGTCTAGGGGAGATCCATACCTGGGGGCAGCTTCTCGTCAGGAGCAATGTTAGATGGTGAGGACGGGAACTTCTTTTGGTACAGCGCGAATGTAGTCTTCGAGACTTCTTTAGGTGGTAAGCTTCACTGTTCCAAAAAGCTGTTGCGACTTTTAAGACGCGGTGGAATGGATCACTATGTCTAGTTACTACCAACATGGAAGTCGACTCCAGGCTCCGTCTACCACGTTAGGGATATAGACGTAATAGATATTTGTATCATTTTATCAAAGTCACTTTGTTAATCACTTAAAAAGAAAATTTTCGAACATTTTAGATTTTAATAGAGATTTATCATTCTGTATTCTAGTACATTCTTAGATAAAATCTCGCTAAAAATGTTGCTTCGATATTTGAATACATTTCTTTTTTACAATTTGTTTTCATGTTAAAAGGGTCTTTATCTGGACGTCTGGCCGGGTATTGTGATGTAAAAATATTCAGAAACATTATATTAATTGCTTCTTCACATTTTTGAATCTTTGCTTTAATCTACCTGACTTTTTCGGGGTCTAGTGCTGCCCCCATTTGAAATAAATCATATAAAATTTTATCTTGATCATACCCTTGATAACCCTTAACGATAAAATAGGTTGAAGGGTTATCTATATATTTCTCCGTTTCCTTTCAAATGATTTATTTCAAATAGAGGCAGCACTAAACTCCGAAAAATTCAGGTAGTTCCTTAATGATAAACGTTTTTGTATCGTGAATGGTCATTTGAAAATAAAAATAAAAAATGTTTGGCTTTTTTACTAATTTTATTTTTCTTTATGGTCTATTATCATATCAGTCCACTGCTGGATTGCTAAGCCCATAATAGGGATGTGGACTAGCTAAAAACATATTATTTTATTTAGTCCGTTAACTAGATTTTCCAAAACACGTAATTATTACAACAACGAAAAACCGACTGCCTTTTTTTATTTTTTTTTATTTTTTTTTTATTTTTATTTTATTTTGTTATATCCAGTCTCACTTTCACAGTAAATACGAATCTAATGACACCTTTCAAGCAAAAATCCATCGAGCCGTTCAGGCTGCAGAGCTTGCCAAACAATTATACATACATACTCCCGAAAAACATAACCCTCCTTCTTGCGCAGTCGGATAAATAAAGGGCCCATATTTTTTCGTTTCGCAAAGTATTAATACCTAATTCAGAAAGACACAGCGCCATCAAAGTTTCGGAGTGCGGGTGATTTACATCACCTTTGGTTTAAAATCGTAGAAGATCGAATGTTTGCTAATCAGAGAAAAGAAAAAATACGTACCATACTTTTCATCATCATCATCATTTCAGCGGCATAACGTCCACTGCTGGACATAGGCCTCTCCCAAGGATTTCCAAAACGACCGATCAAGAGCGCCCTGCATACAGCGCTTTCCAGCGACCTTGGTCAGATCGTCTGACCACCTTATGGGTGGGTGTCCTACGCTTCGCTTGCCAGGACGTGGTCGCCATTCGAGAACCCTTTTTGCTCCAACGTCCATCGGTTAGTCGTGCTATGTGGCCCGCGCACTGCCACTTCAACGAACTAATCCGCTGGGCTATGTCAGTGGCTTTTGTTCTCCTACGAATTTCCTCATTTCTGATTCAATCACGTAGGGAAACATTGAGCAATCCGAGCATGATCCTCTCCATAGCGCGTTGAGTGACCTTGAGCCTTCTTATGAGACCCATAGTAAGAGACCACGTTTTAGAGCCATAAGCCATCACTGGTAACACACATTGATTAAACACTTTCGTCTTGAGGCACTGAGGTATTTTGGAAGAGAAAACTTTGCGTAGCTTCCCGAACGCTGTCCAGCCGAGTCGGATTCGTCGAAAGACCTCTTCCTCGAAGCTGGAACTTCCTGCCTGGATCAATTGACCCAGGAGATATACTAGTCTACAACTTCGAGGGAGGAGCTCCCAACACAAACAGGTAATGGCGCGACATGGGCATTCAACTATGCTTTCGTTTTGTCCATGTTCATTTTAAGGCGCACTTGTTGGGAAATTTGATTGTGGTTTCCGAGCATAGTACTTAAGTCTTCCATCAATTCTGCCATGACAACGATATCGTCGGCAAATCGAACGTGAGTGAAATACTCGCCATTGGTGTTGATGCCAAATCCTTCCCATTCCAGAAGCTTGAAGGCATCTTCCAGTGCAACGGTGAACAGTTTCGGAGATATAACGTCTCCCTGTCTTACACCTCTTTGCAGTGGAATAGCCCTCTTGCACTTACACCATACTTTTGAAGTTTTAAATATATACATAAAATAGTAGTAAGTATGTATAATATATTTTAAGATGCGAGTTATTATGAGCTACGTTTAGCCAAAAGCTTTAGCTCTTTTCTTATATATGTTACGGACGAAGTGATAAATTTGGGTAATTTTCGCAATACCCGGGCCATTATGAATAATGCTAAGCCAATTTAGGCGAAGTAATAAATTATAATTAGAATTTCTTTATTCATCACATTGCCTAGACATTATGATTATTGTCATGAGGTTCACGGGCAATTTGATAATACACAGAACATACACGCGACTGACTAAAAAATAGACTCAAAGGACTTGTATCCAGAGCCATCAAGAATACAAATAAAAAGATGAATGTCAATGGTCTTTCCAAAACAATCGATAGTTTTACAATAGATTTTAATCGAAAAATGTCAAACTATCGGTACGCCTATCGAAAGTATCGATAGCTCTTTTAGTGCAATACTATTGATAACCAACAATACTATCGATAGTATCGATCGATGATGCATGTGTCGGCACATTAACGACACGACGGAACATTGACGACGCATTGACGAATCATTGCTTTTTTGGCATTGTTTTTTTGCAGTCCACGACGCACTGTCGCTGCGACAGAATGTCCACGACATCGACTGTCGCTGCCTCCTAGCGAGCGACAATACTAGACTTTGGAATTTTCTGTAAAAGATGGTTTGTTATTTCTATAAAATATAAAAGGTGATTCTGTGTAGGTGATAAGCATAATGAGCCCGGACCATTTGATATTAAAAGGTTTATCACATTGCCCGCTCATTTTGGTCATTTTTCATACTGCGCGGATATTTATTATACTGTCTAATTAATCACTTCGTCCATACCATATATTTAATTCGAATTTAAACTAAAAAGGAAAGATGTTTTACAGTTTATGTAATGATAGTAAAAGGGGTGACGATAGGGTCAGAAAAGCATGACTGTAATTAGCCCATCTTGTAGATTATCCAAAAATAATGGAACCATATTTATCAGTTTCCCAAAAAGTAAAAATTCACAAAGGTACGGAGCATCAAAGTTCTGGAGTGGGGGCTCGCGACGTCAATATGTCTTCTGTGTCACCGCTAAGTAAACATCGTAGCTAGCCGTGACGTCATGCGAAATTTTAATGCGCTGTATCTTTGTATTTTTTTTCTCAGAGAAAAGAAAAAAATACGTATACAATATTTTTTAGTAATATAACCGATGGTCAAAACATATTTTTCCATTTGTCATGCCTATTAAGCATTCTTTGAATGTTACATTCATAAAATGCAATAACAAAACTTTTGAAATTGGTGCAAAAACAGAAGTATCATGCATGAATCATTTTCACCGCGAAAAATGGTAACCTTTAACGCGACTGAATTTGATTTACTAGTGAAATGAGCCTTCTGAGCGTGGAAATATTTCCCGTTTACCCAAAACGTTCAGGGCTTAAGTCTTGTACATAATGTATACACGGTGATTTTTCAGTGGGTTTTGGAGCCGAAGGCCACTTTATGAGGATCGTTGGTAAAAATAAAAATTCAGAAACAAAAAATGTTGACTAAAACTCGAAAGTAAAATCGTGAGATCACTTAGTAGCACCGGCGACGGCTAGATTTCGAGTTCATCGGGGTCACGCGGCAGTTTTGGACGGGCCTAACTACGTGGTCTCGATCGAGAATTATTTTCGCAACTTTTGTATTTTATGCCATTCATAAATTTGGATTAAGTATATATGTAGATAGAGGAATTTATTTACTTTACGACATTTCTTTTTCCAAAATCAATGAAAATTCAGCGTGTATAAGGCGCAATACCGTATTTTAATCAGTTATTTTTATTATTCATAATAATAATCTAATAAAAATAAATAAATAGTTTGAGTCTGCCCAAAAATAAGTAAGTTAAAAGCTTTCAAAATCTAATGGAAAGGAAAACTGTCAAGAAACAGAAAAAGGAAGCAAGTAGATACAACGGTCTTGACGTCACTGCTGCAATAGGACCACCACACCACTACGCTCCCTTTCTTATATATTTGAAATGCTAACTGCCCCCTCATTAACCATTTTTTTGCTGTTTTCAATAAAATATTTATTTTTAGTGGTACTTTTTGTTTTATGTCAAATATTAACCAAAAACATACACAGTAAAATAACCTCTTTTGTTGAGTATGTGCAAGGACTGATAAGGGTACAATCCCAAATACATATAATAAATAGCACACTGATTAAGCTAGACCCAAAGTAAGTTTATACGTGTACAGGTAGCGGCACGAAACTCTAGCGCTGACCTTGCCTGCGCAGAAGTCAAAAATTAACACCGTACCCGTGCGCAGTATCCCCTCCACATGTCGCTCAGCGCTAAACTTACGTGCCGCAACGTGTACTAGATAGATGTCTTACTAAAAAATCGATCCATACAAACTCGCGATTACCTGATTACATTGGGTACACGAAGTCTATTTTTTTTCGACAACGATCAATTCATACCATATTTTTTATTTGGCCATGTACTGTACACCACCATAGGGCTGAGTAGAATACAATTTGTCACCTCATACTTCTCCGACATGTGTCGTTAGAGGCGACCAAGGAAGGTATAGGTAACAGAGAACGGAAAGCAGTGTCTTTTGTACAAAGACCAACTTACTTACTGCGCTGACTTTGGGTTAGGCTACATCTGGCAGCACGGAATAGCACTATGCTGCTATCCTTTTCTTTCGCTCAGAACCGTCATTCGCTAGAGCGAGAGAGGGCGAGGAAAGGCATCAGCGTCGGCGATTCCGCGGCGTTCCGTCGCTCTCTTTCGCTCTAGCGAATGACGGTTCTGAGCTACAGAAAAGTGCTGTTCCGTGCTGACCAACCCTTAGCGACCCAAAGTGGGTCTTGGCCTCCGACACTAGAAAATGCTTCTATTCATTTTCTACGCCATCTGCAGATCTTCTTAAAAGGCTTTTAATGATAGCTACAAATTTTGATATTTATTTGTTTTCACTTACAACTACTTTACAGGAATTTTTCCAACTTATAAGTTGCGTTATATCTACCTTATCCTTCTAACATCAAAATACAGTGCTACCTTAGTAAATTCATTCATGTACAACAGAACAGATCGATTTTCTGACTTATAACATTCATCATCTACATAGCACGTGACAGTGGCGCGTACTTCAACAAATTGGTTCGCGATCGCGGCACGACTAGCAGCTGCGGCTGGTGTCGCCTAAAAATACGTACTTATTTGGAACACATAACCCTGTGCTTTCCAGTTGGCTTATCATATCAAAACCTTGGTATCATAACAGTTTTACAACACAGATCTGTATTGGTCTGACGTTTTTACTTTTCTGACATATAACCAATAGCAGACTACACTCGGGCCTCCGTTCTCGTGTCTCCAGAGAGTGGCAATGCAGCATTTTATTTATGTAAAAAGTTTCCGCATTATGTTCAACGCATTTCACGTAGGGCAGCAGTATTTTCGTATCTTTATTATGCAGCTATACATTTTCGGTAACAAATAGTTTACGGTCGTAAAGAGAAATGAGGAATACTCGTTATAGGTTCATATTTCTGCACGACGTTCATATTACTGCATACAACACTGGGGAGTGTTGTATTATTCGATTTAATATTTTATACGGAAGAGAATGTGATCGTATTGGAATTGCAACAGCGCTGAAAATTTTTATCAAATCAAGTGAATTCAATCATTGATATGTTATAAAATTTTTGAAAAACTGAAAGGTAGTATCATATTAGATTGAACTTTAACTTTGCAGATGTAGAGAGCCATGATTGTGTTACTAGCCAGCCGCATACTATGTAAGAACGTTATACGTTTCTACCAATAGACAATATTATAATAATTATAAAGTAGTAATTCTATTCATACAAGACAAAATGTCAGTCTAAAGTAACAATAGTGTTTTTTTCTGCACCGCTAGCACCGGCCTATTACGGCACTGCATGCATTTTATTTTTGGAGGAGAAAAATGGCGAGAGCGCACTCCCGTCTCTGAAGAAGCACAGCTGCTGCTACCGGACGCACTCAGATAAAGATTACGCTATTCTCTGCTAGAAAAAAAAATGTTTGAGAAGAAATTGGTCCCAATATCCAGCAAAAGCATTTGGCCTAACTTTGGCGCGAATAAATACATTTCAAGACAGAATCCCAACACTGGCTTGGCATTTGAAGTGAGAAATGTTGAATAGAAATGGTTCCTAGTTATGTAAAGGCTTTCTTTCATAAAGTTTGTGGTTATAAAGTGTCGGCACTTGATCGCGGTCCCAGCAATTTGGCCTGGGGCCAGCTGTTATACAGGCTCAAACTACAAATACTACAGAAGAAGGTCTATCGCCCTAGTACGAGAGCCTCCCTCAAATAGATAACCCCGTGCTTGATCGCCGCCGTTGGTGACATTAGGGCTGGCTGCTTCTTTGTTCAACAAACTAGCATAGCTATATAAATAGCAAAATGCAGTCAGCTTTCTTGCCACCATGCCTCACAGACAAAATCTTAGAATTTTAGTTCAATACTTTAAAGTACGAATAGATTCTAATTTAAGTAAAGTTGAATTCAATTTTAACATACGCTTTATTTTTATTTTTTTAACAAAACAGAAGAATGATGCGACTAGTGACGTGACATTTATGAATGCTATGGACCAAGAATCGTAGAGATGCCAGACCTGATTTTATTTTCTCAATAAATCAGTTATGTGCAAAGTATATACTTTCAGTATATACACACGCGAATGATAAGTCAAATAAATAAGGTCTGGGACATCTACGGCGCTTAGTCCACTAGATGATAATAGGTCTTTGCCTATGAAACTGCCGTTCTGCAGTACTGGCCATTTCAAATCAAAATAATTTTTGTTTGGCTAAGAATTCTAATTTAAAATTAATTTTATTTCAAAGACATGGAATTCTTTTTCCAAAAGTAGTCATTTGTTTATTGATGAGTGTTACATTTTCATCGCATTTCAATCTTTTTTGTCATCATGGATACGTCAAAAATTCGAGAAATTATTTAATACGAGTACCGTGGTGGCAGCAACGCGGCACAAGCGGCACGCAACATCAACGACGTTTACAGAGCTAACACTACAAACCAACGCACCACCTGTTATTGGTTTGCATGCTTCCGTTCTGGAAATTTCGACCTGAAAAATGAACCTCGCGGTCGTCCGAAGACTTTGGTCGACAATGACGAATTAAAGGCGATTGTGAAAGCTGATGATACACAATCTACGGCTGAATTAGCAGCAGCTTTCGACAGTAGCGTCAAAACAATATTGGTCCATTTGCGTCAAATTGACAAGGTAAAAAAGCTTGACCAATGGGTGCCCCACGAACTCCATGATCGCCAGCGCGAAGTACGCGTCGAGACGTGCCTTGCACTGCCCAACAGACACACAAATGAAGGAATTTTGAACAGCATTGTTACCTACAATGAAAAATGGATTCTGCTTGATAACCGCAAGCGCTCAGCAAGTTGGTTGGATCCTGGTTCAGCACCTAAACAATGCTCTAAACAAAAACTTACCCCTAGAAAAGTGATGGTCACTGTTTGGTGGTCTAGCGCCGGTGTGATGCATCACAGCTTCTTACCAAACGGGTTGAGAATTACTGCAGATGTGTACTGTGAAGAACTGAACACAATGATGGAGAAGCTGGCACATCTCCAACCAGCATTGGTCAATCGCTCCTCTCCGCTGCTCCTGCACGACAACGCACGACCTCATACTGCACAGCAAACGGTCTCCAAGTTGCAAGAACTGGGGTTGGAAGCTCTCCGTCATCTGCCCTACTCACAAGACCTTGCGCCTACAGACTACTACTTTTTCCAGAATTTGGATAACTTCTTGGCGCAAAATGCCTTTGAAGAATTTGTTGCCTCCCGTCCAGCTGATTTCTTTAAGAAGGGCATCAATAAACTGCCACTGCGTTGGCAAAGATGCGTTGATTGCATGGATGAATACTTAGATTAATACAAATAAAAAATACATTACAAAATATCGTTTAAATTTTTTTCATACTAAACGGCATTTTCATAGGTAAAGACCTAACATATACCAAGGCACTCAAAAAGTATTGCGGAAAAAAGTTTTTATGTATGTGAGACTGGTCAGTTACAATCTATTTTGAACATAATAATATTATTTTTTATATTGATTTATTATTATTAATTATTTATAATTAAAAATAGGTAAGCTCCAGTTTTAAAATTTCCCTCCTAATTTTATGCGGACTAATTCAAATAATCGTGTTAACAATGGATCTGAGCCGAGAAAAATTTCGTGCTATAATTTTTACGATGTGTCGCCTGAAACCGGATGAATCGTACGATAGGCTTCAAATGGCATTTATGGATGAAGGCCCTTTCGAAGGCAGCCGTGTATCGTTGGTATAACGAATTCAAGCACGGTCGACTAACTTTGGGGGATGAGGAAAGGAGTGGTCGCCCTTTGACGGCTTTTACGAAAGAAAACGTGCTAGCAGTGTTTTTTATCCACGGCAATAGGCAAGTTACATATAAGGAGATTCAGCACATCTTGCAGATTGGACCAGGAAGCGTTCACGAGATTCTACACGTGCATCTTTGCGTGAGGAGGATAGTTTCACGATGGGTGCCGCACAACCTTACAGATGCTCAGAAGCAATTCCGGGTGGAATGGTGCCGCGATATGATAAACAAATTTGAAGCAGGCTCGTCTCGACGTGTTTACGACACCATTACAGGTGATGAGTCCTGTATTTATCAATACGATCCAGAAACAAAGCGCCAGTCGACGGTTTGGGTGTTTCAAAACGAATCAACGCCTACCAAAGTGAAGTAATCTAAAAGTGGGGGGAAAATTTTGATAGTGAGCTTTTTCAATTTGACCGGCTACTTGGTATCAATTCCTTTACGGAATCAAAGAACCATCAACGCCGAATGGTAAACTACCAAATGCTTGCCAGAAGTTTTCTCTGTTGTGAGCAACAAGCGACCAAACACAGGGCTCCGCGGGCTACTGCTCCACCACGACAACGCGCCCGCCCACACCGCACTCAAAACGAGGGACTTCCTGGACAGCACGTCGGTCAAACTCTTGGGTCACTCTCCTTACAGCTCTGACCTAGAACCATGTGACTTCTTTTTATTCCCGAAAATAAGAAAATTGCTCAAAGGGATACAATTTTCGTCGCCGGAAGATGCGCTGTCAGCGTTTGAGCAGGCTATAAGCTAGGTGCCTGCAGCGGACTGGAAAAAGTGTTTCGAAAATTGGATCAGACGCATGAAACTTTGTATAGAAGCTGGTGGCTGCTGGAGGCTGGAGCCAAAAAAAATTTTTCACACTTTCCTACTACAGTTAGAAGACAATAGTAACATAACTAATGGGAAACAGAGATACAGGTACCTTCTAAGCCCATGCGAATGTAAATTATGTCGCAGGGACCGGTTCTATTTAATTAAAATTGTACAACAAGATCGTTAATAGTGTGAGTACCAATCTATTTACTGTGCTGTGTCCATTTTGTACTCATTTTAATTTGTAATACAGGCGAGAGCTAAGAACCCCTTCATTTCGGCTTATTACGTTTTAATAAACGCCCCTTTTACGTTTTCTGGGTCGCCTGTTGTTTTTGTTTTGTTGTTAAACGAATTTTAAATGTAGCAGTCCTTAATGGAAAAATGTTTATTGCTGGACATTCAAAAACATATTTTTAATCAAGGTTTAGTTTTTAGTTTAATTTTAATCTTGATTGTACGCATTTTTTTCTTTCCGTAATCGTAAAACTCTTTTATTAATCGCTGTTACAGATGATATAAGGTCATCAAACAAACTTAATTGCCTCTGACGACACCTATGGAGAAGAAAAATAATAATCATTCAATCACCTCATAGGATTAAAACATACTCAGTAGGTTATCTTTATCTATCTGAAATCGTATTATGCAAAACCAAACTGAAATGTTTCAGCGCAGCGATCATGAGAACTGGATTTACAATAGCACGAGTTTAGGTTTCGTTCATTTTTCACAAAGTGCATCGTATGCATTGCACGGTCCGGAGTTGGGACTCAGACCGCGAGATTATTGTTTCACTACAGCTGTCGTCAGTTCTAGATACAGGGCTGTCGCTGTCTCTCAGATTTATTTCACAAAGTGCACCGTATGCACGGTTCAGAGTCTGGACTCAGACCGCGAGATTATTGTTTCACAACAGCTGTCGTCAGTTCTGGAAACAGGGCTATCGCTGTCTCTCAGATTTATTTCACAAAGTGCACCGTATGCACGGTTCAGAGTCTGGACTCAGACCGCGAGATTATTGTTGCACAACAGCTGTCGTCAGTTCTGGATACAGGGCTGTCGCTGTCTCTCAGATTTATTTCACAAAGTGCACCGTATGCACGGTCCAGAGCCTGGACTCAGACCGCGAGATTATTGTTTCACAACAGCTGTCATCAGTTCTGGATACAGGGCTGTCGCTTTCTCTAAGATTTTTTTTCACGAAGTGCACCATAAGCACGATCCACAGTCCAGATTCAGACCAGATACTATTATTTCATTACAGCTTTCGTCAGTTCTGGATCTGACAGGGCTGTCGCCTATAGTCTCTCTTAAAAATTGCTAGGCTCTTGTTCGTGTCATTCTCGATTCCTAAGGAGATTTCTTCCATTTTTTGAAGTATTGCACTTACTTATACTTTAAAAGACAATTTTAAATATGTGCCAATTGGTCAAAAAAAGTGCAGAAAAAAAAAACTTTATTTTATCTATACTATCAACAAATATCTACTACTCAATAATATCGATTAAAACGACCAGAAAGTTTTGTAAAGAAGATGTGAAGGTACGACCTATATACGAGTATAATATAGGCAGTCTTTCCCAAAGTGGGCGATAACGCCCCCTTGTGGGCGCTGGAGGCTTTAAGGGTAACGGGCCCAGAATAAAGTTGGGGGGCGCTGATGTGATTTAAGCAATGAGTGATTTATAACTTCAGCTATTTCATATTTTAAAATTCACTGAAATTAAAATCCTCTTACTACACAACATCCATTTATTAGTTCATATTTATATCCTTTTTTATTGTACAAATATAAACTAAAAATGTAATTATATTCATTATTTTAATGCGTTCACAACGCTATTTATATCGTAAAAGGAATCAAACACTGAAAAAATTTCGTGTTTTAAAGTTTCGCAGGTGAGGTCCCAACTTCTGATACTCTTTATTATTGTAAAATTGTATTATTATTGCTATTTTTTTATTAAAAATTACCAATGTTGATTATTGTTATTTTTTTATAAAAGATACTCTAATGTACTGGTGTATGTATAATTATTGCTCTCTCTTGTAAAAAAGTCTAGTTTAGAATATAGGTTGAATTAAACTACAGGCAAGACAAATATGTGATTCAGGTTTTTATGGTGAAAAAAATGGGGGGCGCTACAAAATAACAGATTTTTTAAAGTGGGCGTTTGACAAAATAAGTTTGGGAACCACTGATATAGGGTTACATGTTACATGTAAGTAAATACCTTTACAAAACTGGGGCGGCGGATAAAAAAAAAAACCTTAAATCAGAACATACAATATTGTCATATACCTACTACGAGGCCTGTGTTACTCTCCGTTTAGATATCGAAAATATACCTACGCGCGGTGACCGCTCCGAAGTGGAAAATTCAGTACTAAAACGCCGCTCACTGAGTCTGTTTTGTGTAGGTACCTACCTATTATGAATCGTTTATCCAGAGTAATATGAATGAAACTGGCTTGCAACAGATTTCTAGGTATCTAAACGAATAGGTGCCGAGTTAAGACGAGAGCTAAAATAAACCATATAGCTAACCATTTTGAGTAGACAAGTTCCAGTCCAGTTGTTCTTACTTATATACAATATACCTCAATCTATTTAAAAATAAATTAATAACCGTTTGAACTTTGTAAGTACTTTAATGATTGATAGGCTGGCAGCCCTGCTGGCAGCAGAAGGCGGACCGCTTAATTTTATTACAGAGATTCCATAACGGCGTATAGAAACCCCGCTATGAATGTTGGGGACATCTGCTGTCTCACTCATCCTTCCTACTCGAGAATGTAATAGAAGATTTTTGTAAGAATGATATATTTTTACTATTTTAAGTAGCTGGCGGTCTTCTTTTGCGACAAAAATTGTTTTCAAATCAGTGAACAATGTTAACGTGCGAGTAGTGCCTATAACTTATTACGCTTATTATTAATCTGTGACAATGTAGGTCTTTATGCTATATTTTTACTCACGTTTTCTCGCGACGTCCATATAGATGTCATTTTTATGCACAGTGCTTTGCTTAAGTACTTACAATATTTCTTTGAAGATTATGGAAAATCAATGTAAAATACCTAGATCTGAGACAAGTATACCTCCTCAAGAGGATAATTTGCAGGTAGCATAGGTATTTATGAATAAAAAGAAATGAAGGTACAATGCGACACAAATAAGTTGAACAAAAATGGCGGACTTCAAAGCATTTTTGTACAAATTCCTGACACGTATATTAAACCAAAATGGCGGCGGTCGTCGGCGCATTATTTGTACCTGCGCGGATAATCGCCATTTTGTTTCAACCTACGTGCCTAGAATTTGTACAAAATTGCTTTGAAGTCCGTCATTTTTGTTAAATTTTTTGTGTCGCATTGTACCAAAATAGAAAACTTTTAATGCTCATGAGAAAGGAAGGCTCTTTTTTTAAATAATTAGTAAATAGACATCGAATTTAATAACACTTTGTTAGAGAATATTAAGAAAAACTCCGGTTATTTTGATGGGAGAGTAAAATGTTTCAAAGATTATTATAACGACCCGTCAATTTAGAAAGCTACAAAGGAATCTCGACCTTATTATTCCAGTCTATATAATTGTGTTGTATGTAACTGAAGATGTTAATTTAGGCCCAATTCTGGACAGACAGTTTGTTGATTTTATCGTCGGGTCCGTTTACCTTTACTCATTAATCTTACGGTTTCTTGTAACGAGTTTCCGTTTCTGAAAATTTCATTTATAATTATATTTTTTCATGACTTGCTATTAAAGTATTTTTTTAGAGTTTTATTTTGTTAGTGACTTTAATTGGTTTTAAAACTGATATTTTATACATAGACCGCTGGATAGAATCATTTTGTATTTATTTAACCAACAAAATCCTGATCTTAACGACTTTGAAATTATTTATGTGTTAGTATGTCTATAAAAGTCCATCTCTAAAAGAGGTTTTATACGGAACTCAAATGCGCACAAAAAATCTAATTAAATTATGCCTGGAAAATGAAATTTTCATAAGAAAATGTATGGGTTCCTGACTCAGTGCTTTGACTGTTGGTATTATCTTTCATGGTTGAAATACCCTTTGCAAGAAACCGGATATTTTATGGACGCTTAGGGTTTGTAAGACAAAAAGCATTGGTAAGACTTCAGTACTTACAGCTTGATACGAAATTATAATTATGTCGTTAGAAATGCCACTACAATTTTTTATTTTTGAAAGTATTTATTTATTTCAACTTTATTGTAAAGCACAATAGGCGGACTTAATGCTAAACGCATTTTCTAACAGTCAACCTTTGGGTTGTAAGAGAAACTTAGGTGGGTGTAAAATAATAGGATAGGTAAAAAGGGAAAGTGATTGGGTATAATAAAATTAAATAAATATTTACAATTACTACATAACATAAACTGCTGTAGGTATAGACCTGTACACCACTTACTAAAATAAATACAAATATTTATTAAAGAAATTTGAGGAGCTCAGTGGCCCGGCGGGAGTGCGCATTACTAGTGCTTTCGCAACTTAAGCGACACCGGGCGTAATCCGCACTTGGATGGGTGACCACAAGTGATACAAAAATTTCTAGAGCTCCTCTGTGCTTCGGAAGGCACGTATAAGCCGTTGGTCCCGGCTGTCATCATTGTATGGCAGTCGTCAAGCTATGTCAGATGCCTTTAGGCAGCCTGAAAAATCTGACACCAGTGTTAGCCACTTACACACTCTAAAAACAAAACAAACATAAAAAAATGATTTAACATCGCTCAATAATTGATTATTACATTGACATAAAGTTTCAGTTTTTCAGGCAATTTTTGACCTTTGCCTAAACAGGTTAATAACAAAATCAACAAGGAACAATATCAGAATAAAAAATATGAGATGAAAAATTTTCAGCACAAGTGGGATTCATTTCGTGCGTTCAAAGTTCGACAATAATTTGTACAGTCCCAGGTCTCTAAGAAGACCCGGAGAATTTCTCTTACTGCGTTCACTCGTACAATTTATTTTGATCATTTTAATTCTGGCTTTACAAATGGCAATAAACAAAATACCTACTATCTGCTTAAAACCGAATACTCCCGATTCCGCATTATCGAAATTAAATGCTCATTGTGTTCATAGCTTACATTCGGTTCTCTGTTATCGAGTTTGCACTGCAATTACATGCATTCTATAAGCAAAAAAAGTGTTTACAGAATGATAGCTTCTGTACGCAGTAAGAGTGTTACTTAATTGCGGAAATTGCGGTGTGTAAATTGTAGTACGCCGCCGTGAAGTAACGGTAGAGTAGACTACATCTAAAAAAAGCAATAAATACTGCCCTTTTCCTTTCCTACAAGTGTCCTCTGTATAACGAATAATTTACTACGATGAATGACCAACCCGTCATTATCGTAATTATGGGCAAAGCTTCCATTTATTAGTAGATGCTTAAGCCCAGCAATATACTGATAAAGAAAGTCTAGTAGTACTACATGATGTATGAGTAAGGAATTTGAATGCGCTTTACCTGACGATAATATATCTCTTAATATCGAATATTTTCAGTTTGGTGTAAACATTGCTGTTTTTTTTATTCTTGCGGTTAGAAAACAAACTCAGCGAAGAGCATCCCCCTACAGGTTGGACAGATTTTAATGGTATATTCATCATCATTATTTCAGCATTTTCAACCGCATAACGTCCCGTGCTGGACATAGACCTCTCCCAAGGATTTCCAAAATGTCCGATCATTACGGCCAGCATCCAGCGCTTTCCAGCGACCTTGGTTTAGTTACCTTGGGGTTAGGTGTCCTACACTTCGCTTGCCAGTACGCGGTAGCCATTCGAGAACCTTTTTGCCACATCGGCCATTGGTTCGTTCTTGTAGAGCTATATACAGGAACAGTATCAAATCTTTATCCCTGACTTGGTGGACTAAGCCCTGGGCTGGGCCTAGGGCTGTAAGACACAAATGCTAAGCTTAGCGTAATGGTGGGCGTTAAGATGGAAAAATAATCAAAATAGTGATGAGTTGCTAGCCGCATGATTCAGACCTCGCCCATCTAGTAGATATAAAATACAATTCGATACACTTTATTGCACAAAATAAATAAATACAGGACATAAATATCTTAAAAACTTTCAACACAATTTCTTCCAGGCAACCTCTTTATATAGGGAAAAAGTGATGGAAAATTAGGTATATAATTTTAAAGAGTGTTGCGTTGCAAGTATGGGGGCCTGCATCTGTTAATCCCATTAATTTGTACTACATGCTACAAATGGATTTTATTAGCATGTAAATTTGCTCATCAATTAGGGGACGTACGCCGTCGTTTCACATACATTTCATACAAATTTGCATAATGAAATTGGTCTGCATGCAACCCTGCGCTATCAAGCAAGCCCTTTGTCCTCGTATTTTTATTGTGATTTCGTTTATGCTTGTGGACGTTGATTTTGTTTCAGTTTGACGTTATTTTATTTTTAAATTCATGTTAATTTACTTATTATATATGTATGTTTTAAGAAGATGTGAGGTATCTTTGCCTATCAGCAGTTGGTTAGTAAAAAAAAGTGTTTAATGTGGTTTTCTCATTTAAGATCGAATATTTTTTTATTAAGTGCCAAGCAATTTTTTTCACTACCTATTTAAAATTGAAATGAATATTTGTTTTCCGCATTACATGATAAATATGCAATCTAAGTACCTATATTTTCTTCATCACTATTTCAGGTATCTTCATAATTTTATATTTTTCTATAGAAGAGAAGGGAACTCGTGCGTATACCATGATACCAGGTAGAAAACGGGAAGTTCCAGCTTACTGCCAGGTCTGTGTCATTTCCCGTCTGCCAGGTCTGTGTCACTCCCCGTTTAGGTATCGAAAATAGTCCTACATTATAACTATGCGCGCGGCGAAGGGGAAAATTCAGTTACAGGAATCTTTAGTCTAGAGTAATAAGAAAGAAATTGGCTTGCAATGGATGTCTAGGTATCAAAACGAAGAGGTGAGGAGTTTTGACGCGCGCGTAATTAAACCATAGCGCTAACCATATAAAGTAGATATTTCTTTGAATTTCTTTTCTCAGTTTGACTTCTGCACGTGAATACTAGTATTTATTATCCGTTATTGCACACCTCTTTTAAGTAGAAGTTTGTGGTTCAAATCCCTACTTATCTTTTATGAATTATTTGGCCATTTAATCATCGTGTTTTTTTCTAAACACGATGTTTTTAAACATAAATTAGCTCAACTTAAAACAAATAAACGAGTATACTTTTGATTAGGGTTTGGGCAGTGTTTCACTACCCCTACTCTATTAACAGAAAAATCATTTTATCTGCCAACAATGTCTCTTTTTTCACTACTGTGCATCCAATCGAGTCTACAAAAGTTCGGAATTGGTTTCAAACCACAACAATTGCTATCTGCCGGGAATCGCCGACCGAGACGATTATTCTGCGTTCGACATGTTATTTACATTCTGCGATAGTAACCAAAGAGCGCTATGAGACGTAGACCGTAGTTACGATTCGAGAGCGGTTTCACAAATTAAAATATTTCCTTAGTAAATGCGGATGATTTTATTTCCATAATTTATATTATTTAACTTAACCTACAGACAACACATTTTATGTTATACCTCCTCTAAACCTCAACTACTTATCATTTTGTCTTAAACGGGACCTATCGAAATATTTACTTCACAAAAAATTTAAAATACGGGCGTTCCGAGGGGCTGAGTAATGTGGTGCGACTTGATGTAGGCAAAAGAATAAACAGGATCGAATGTCAACGGCGTCTAAATGACGGCATAACTTGTATTATTTATAATTCTATAATAGACGGTATCGCTAATATTATTCTAATTCCGTAAACAATACATGGCTCAGAAAAGTGGCATTTAGTAGAAGATAAATTACCTATTAGCTTGTTTGAAATTGATTCATTATGCAATTAACAAAAAAAAAGAAAGAAATGGAGGCTCTGCTGGTCTGCATAGTTTTTTTCCTACTACCTATCTCTATGCTTACATTAATTTGAAGTAACAACTCGTTTTAAAAATTCGTGGTATATTTTACATGGTTTTTGGACATTTAAGATGCAATACTAAAGCACTCAAACTAAATGACAAATGGTGAACAAATACCACATGAGCGGGACTTGAACCCAGCAACCTTGGTCTTCATATGACTATGCTCTTACCAACTGAGCTATCACGTGTTTAATCAATCCCGCACTTATTTTATTAATTTACGTAAACATTTTAAAAGTTTATCAGTGGTAATTTTATTTACGCCTCTTGAATAGTAGACAATGAAATAGAGTCAACATAGAGAGCCCATTATCAAAAAACTGGTTTTTGATTTTTGGGTTATTCCCCGATTTTATTGTATGAAGGGAAGCCGGACTGATCTTAAAAAAAAAAACTTCTAGGTTTGAAAGCGTTATTCAACTCCACCCTACTCCATCAACAAAACACAAACATCGATAAGGATCCATAACGCACATCAAGAAACTATATTATACATAATAGAGAAGATGCACATTTTTTTCGTTATGCTCCAAAAAGTATTCCTAGAAATAGGTACGTCCAAGAAAAAACTATCTTGCTAACCCAAAATCTCTTTGAGATATAGAGGTTACAAAGTCATGTCCTCCTGTGGACGGCGTCTCGGGGCGCCTTAGAAAGAGCGGACAGGAGTGACGTCACAAGTGTTGCATTTGTAGGCGGGTGTAAGAACACTTGTTTGGGTGCTATGTTAAATATTGCATTTACAGGATTGGCCTCATAACAAAAGTAGCTATATTTTTTAAAGACAATCCTATGTTACTATTATTTTTAAACTTTTTATTACTTCTAAAATTATCTTTTTCAATCAACTAAAACTCAAAGTTAATGAATTGATAAAAAAAATATACCTAATTTTGCTTTAAGTCCTTTTTTACGTAAATGCTTACAAAATAAGAGATATTTATCAAAATCTTCTCATTATGCATCTTCTCTATTATTACTCATTGATGGGCGGCTAGTATGACATTGACACTAACCGTCTTATTAAAAACCCAGACTAACTTTGTTGATAGGTTTAAACCATTATCCGCCCAAATCAAGTTGACATCTATTAATATCACACTGCCGATGCCGATGGGGTAAAAAGGTTCTCGAATGGCGACCACGTACTGGCAAGTGAAGCGTAGGATACCCACCCACAAGGTGGTCTGACGATCTGGCTGAGGTCGCTGGAAAGCGCTGGATGCAGGCCGCTCTTGATCGGTCATCTTGGAAATCCTTGGGAGAGGCCCTATGTCCTACAGTGGACTTTACGCGACTGAAATGATGATGATGATAATGAATATCACTATCTCACCTGTCAATGTTAACTTGATTTTGGGCGGATAGTGGTTTAAACCAGTGTTGGGCATAATTAATTGCTTTTGTAATTTAATTACAATTTCAACTACTTATAATTGAAATATTCTAATTTAAATTACATGTAGTTTCGAATTACCTGTAATTGAAATTACATCAGCAATTATGTAGTTGAGTAATTATGATTCGTAATTTTAATTACTCAATTACATTTTTGAATTCGTAGGATATCTATAATAAACCTCTCTAAATGAGATACGAATGATCTCAGTCGCAAGTAATTTATTAGTAAGCATTAATTTTGTTATATACATAGATAAGATTCATTTACAGATTACGATCATACTTTACATTTTGTATGTGATGATTTCCCGTTGGTATTTCATCCTCAGGCATAAATATGCAGACACTAAAACACCAAGGCGCTTTATATATCAAAATCTAAATGTTTTCCAGCTTCTTTATATATTAAAGCTTTTTGTTTCCGTTCGACTTTAGAAATAGTTATGGTTTTATGATCACTACAAAAGTGAGATATGTTACCCATTTCTCTTTTGATAACATAATCGAATAAATTACGGCACATACTAGTAATTATTTCTGTAGTTGATGTAGTATAACTGTAATAATTAAAAATAAACGCATTAATGGTAAGCTATGATGCCTATGGTGTATAATATGTATACGATAACTAAACTAGATTCTCCAGCAATAAACTAACACTAATAAATCTAATTGAATATTCATTGATACTTATTAAATTGTTTTAAAATTCTATGCTTACTTTCTTTGTTCTTACTAATAATACTTGTTAATATATTCTAGACTATAAATATAACAAATAGAACTTACCTTATTAATATATTATCTTCAAATTATATTAAAATATAAGCATATACAAAATAGTAAAAAGTATGAGTACTGCGTAAGTACCACTTATAATAACAAAATAAATTCTGTAAGATTTACCATCACAGTGACCGTAACACAGCCGTACCGTAACTCGAAAAATTTTTTGTCTACCCTCGAGTTCAGTTGACATTTACTTGACTTAGGGAGATCGTCCACGTCCCGAATATTCAGATTCTAATTTTTTTCTAGTTGGATTTTAGTTTTTTTTTTAAGAATAATTATTAAGGCCTGAAATAACTGGTAAAACTTGAATTATATAAAAAGAAAACATTATTAAATTAAAAATTTAGGATCTTAAACTCCAATTACCGACTGTCATCGTTACCACTGGGCTAAGGCATGGTGACAGATATGGTAAAATTAGCGTTCATATTCTAATGAGATTTGATATAAATTATTGATGCTTAAAAACGCAAAGAAATCGAGGTTCTACAAAATAAAACCTTGCTCAATCAATTTCTCAATATATATTTTTTTAATAAATAGGGATAAATCACACTGATTGAGCTAGCCCCAAAGTAAGTTTAAACTTGTGTTATAGTATAGGATACTAACTCAATGATTATATATTTTTTTAAATATATACCTACAATAAATTTTGCTAACAAATCAATTAATACTTATTTGATAAATATATTAACGATTATAATCATAATTCTCATCCACATGTAATTGACTAATTGCTAATTACTAATTGAGTAATTGCTAATGACTTAATACTAATTTGTTATGTAATTAGTATTTAGAAATTACTTTCCAAATTGTAATTAGTATTTGAAGGTATTCAATTACAATTTTTTACTGTAATTGGTTAATTAGTAATTAATTACAATTTTGCCCAACACTGGTTTAAACCTAGTAACAAATTAGTCCAGTTTTTATAATAAGACGGTATATGTTTCCTAAAAAATTACCCGCAGCAGTATAACAGGGTTCAAAAAAAAAATTACACCTCGGTTTTACCAAAACTAAGGACAAATCTTACACCTTTAAGGTGAGTACACACATTTTTTAAATGTTTGTGTTTCATTATGTGTTTCTATTGCTGATTATCCTAAGTTTACGTCAAGTGGTTGCTAATAATTTTATTTTCTTCTCTGGAGTGAGAATTTTGATTTTCTTCAATTACTTCGCAAGTTGGTATCAAAGGTGGAACGTGAGTGCCATTATCTATAAAAATCACGTTTGTCGTATGGAAGCTCCACTTAAATATTTATTTTATTTAATTTTTTGTATTTTTTTGTAGTGGCAACAGAAATACATCATCTGTAAAAATTTAACTGTCTAGCTATCACGGTTCATGAGATACAGCCTGGTGACAGACAGACAGATGGACGGATGGACGGACGGACAGCGGCGTCTTAGTATTATACCCTTTTTTACCCTCTGGGTATGGAACCCTAAAAATGAATGACAATAGTGGGCCTAAAAAGTAACTTGTTTTATTGTTATATTCTTAGAAAATGTTACAATTAATATTTGTCGTAATTGCGTCAATAACAATGAGGTAAGTTGCAGTGGTAGGTGGTAGGTACCCATAAATGTAATCAGAGTATGTGTGCAGGCAAGTGAACCTTCTAAGCAAGATCTATGGTAGACTTTCCAGTTTAAGATCAACGTTAAAGATTGGCAAGAGTGGAATAAAAATACGATGTGTCAAACCATTTGTATGCCTCTCTTACATAAACATCTCCTCTCACAGGCCTACTGGAAGAGATCTCTTTTGAGATAAGTAGTGCCTTTGTACAACTTTTATTTGATGTATTCTCTGTATAAATTTTCCATGTACATAAATTGGTAAATAAATTAATAAGACTGAACTGTAACCCTAAAAATCTATATGAAATTAAAAATTTAAGGGGCTGCCATAAATCCAACTTGAGTAGCCGATATTTCGTGCAGTCCAAAAACACTATCGGCATTAGTTCCCACAGTCGTTAAAGCGATTACCAACCACTGAATATTTAAGGATCAATTACTAAATAGGTCGGCTAATATGCTCCATATCACAAGACCCTATTCCCAAATATAATTACAGGCACTTTAACTAAACGAGAAACGCGTATCTTTGCTCGGAGTTGAACGATTAAAAGTTACGGTTGCCGCCTCGGAGGAAACTTGTTAAAAGATGCCTACAGGGAGTTCGACGGCTAAATGATAACTGAATTTGGATGGTTAAGTTTCTTGCTTTGAAGAAGTTTCACTTTAAAAATTTTCGTGGCGAAGAGTAATAAAAGTTTCGGTTGCACCAAGCAAACTGAAATATTTATAAAATAACTTGAGAGGTGTCAAGGGACACCCGGATGGAACGAAGTAAAATATAAATATAAATAGGTCTAAATAACATTCAAACTCTTTTCTGCGTTCGACGACCTCCGTGGCGTAGTGGTCACCATACTAGTCCGCCACCCAGAGGTCCCGGGTTCGATTCCCGGTCAGGGCAAGTAGAAAAATGGTCTTTTTCAAATTGTCCTGGGTCTTGGATGTCTATCTATATATGTATATGTTGTAAAATATAGTATCGTTGAGTTAGTATCCCATAACACAAGTCTCGAACTTACTTTGGGGCTAGCTCAATCAGTGTAATTTGTCCGTATATATTTATTTATTTATTTATTTATTATTAAAATCAAGTTTTTATTATCTTCATAAATTTGAATGAACAAAAAAAGTGTCGTTACAACTTTTGGTCTTAATTTTTTTTCGTCTAGCTCCCTTTCGCAACGCACGATAAGGAACTTCGTTCCAAAAAGAAAGATTGAAGGCACAGATTGAAGGTTAAGTATCTATTATTATCTAATTTTCTAAATTAGTTCTTAAAATATCATATCTGATAGCCAAAACTACGAGGCTCATCGTAAAAATTCTCAAGAGAAAGTTAAGTTTCTATTCTTTTTACCAGATCTCTTCACAATATTTTGGTCGTTTCAAAATTTGGAAACCATTTTTCATTCGCTTGCTGGTATCTGATTTGGCTGAAATTTGCCAATGGAAATGTAATTTTGCCATTTTGATCGAGTTGGAAGATTCAGTAAGTAGGTAACAAAACAACGCAATCTCATCGATATTGGGCTTTACACGATAAGTGCTTAAGTAAAAACATTTTTTAACCGACTTTCAAAAAGGAAGAGGTTATCAATTCGTCGCAGTCTTTTATGTTTTTCTTTTTTTTATGTTTGTTCACCGATTATTCAAAAGCGCGTGGACCAGTTTAGAAAAATCTTTTTTGTTTGAAAGGGTTTACTCTCCAAGTAGTCAAATTTTATCAAAATCGGTTGTGTAGTTTGAGGGTTAAGTCGGAATTTAGTTTTGAAAAACTGTTATTTTTAGGTTGTTCTTTATTCCGCCATTATATACTTTCTCACTAATCTTTCCAGTATTTTCTTATCTACAAAATATAAGTTCAGGCATATAATATAAAATATGTATCCAAACCAAGATCTACTTTGCCAATAACGTAACATATTTACTGGCAAAACCCAAAAATGTACTAGTAAGATTCGATTTAAACGATCCGAAATCTTTACCCCAAAAAGATATACAGCCATTTCGTCGATGGTAACCTCTTTATAAATAAATGACCCGATCCATAGCCCTTACGCGCTTTACCGATAAATAAGGATATACCCAGTCCCAACAATAAATTCTCCTGAGAACTTGAAGGTAGGTACGGGATATTCTGGATTACGATACTTTTGGTGATTGAATTATATTCGTCGTGCCTACTTTACCTTACTAAGTGTCTCTATAAGTGTACCAAAAATTAAAGAGTAAACGAAATTCGGATGCAGTTTATTTTTGTCTGAGTAAGACTATAAAAATATATTTTAGGATTGAGTTTTTGCAGTACTTTTTCCTGGGGAAATATGCTTAGTAGGCTAGTAACATTGCAATGTTGAAGGTAATTATCTTCTGACCTTCTGTTTACGGAAACTTCAATGAGTTTCCGTTTAATTTGTGAGCTGGCTGGTCTTCACGTTCTTAAGGATCCAACCGCAAACGGCTAACATACGGCTTACTTTGTAATGATCATGGCCTATTGAAGAGCTCGGTGGCCCGGCGGGAGTGCGCATTACTAGTGCTTTCGCAAATAAAGCGACACCGGGCGTAATCCGCACTTGGATGGGTGACCACAAGTGGCATAAAAATTCTCGAGCTCTTCCGTGCTTCGGAAGGCACGTATAAGCCATTGGTCTCGGCTGTCATCATTATTTGGCAGTCGTCAAGCTATGTTAGATGCCTTTAGGCAGCTTGAAAAATCTGACACCAGTGTTGGCCACTTACACACACGAAAAACATCATTGCCTACATAAACGACAAAGACATACCAGTGGCTGCGCCACCAGTGAAGGTAATTGAAAATGTCTCTCTTTCATCGTTTCGGCGCATTGGGATTGCCTTTTTATTACCCAATTTTTCACACCGCCCTTCCCTTCATTTTCTTGGCATCGTTCGATTTAATATTCCTCTTTTATGGTGGAAAATGATTTATTAGCGACGCCAAGTCGCGTGCCGTTGATACGGGACTTATGCAAAATTTTAACCCCATGCTAAATACACAAAGCTTGACGTACAATGCGACACAAATAAATTGAACAAAAATGGCGGACTTCAAAGCATATTTGTACAAATTCCCGACACGTAAATTGAAGCAAAATGGTGGTCGTCGACGCATTATTTGTACCTGCGCCGATAACCGCCATTTTGGTTTAACCTACGTGCTGGGAATTTGTGCAAAAATGCTTTGAAGTCCACCATTTTTGTTAAACTTATTTGTGTCGCATTGTACATACGCGCGCTACGCATCTAACGCAGCGGGATGCGGCCTAGCCACATGTTCAGCAAGCTCTTTGATAGAACACATTTTTTTGCCCGGGATTCGTAAAAATACTTTTTTGTTAACACGTGTTAATCTTTTAGATTTTTTTTGCTTGCAGTCGTTGCATCTCGTTTATCGTCGTTTTAATAAATGGAGTGTAAGTTGAGCAAGTGAAGAAGTTTGTATACCTGGGAGGGTAATGTTGAAAAAGAGTGAATTCAGGTAACCAAGTGATGCATTCCTTTATGAGCAGTAGGAAGGTTCATACAAGGCACATCTTGCTGTTCTTAATCATAGGAATACGAATACCTACTTTAATGTACGGAAGTGAGAGTTGGGTATGGCAAAGAAGGCATAAAAGTAGAATCAATGCAGTTGAAATGCAAGCGCTGAGGAGTATGTATAGTGTTCGTTTAAATGATCGAATGAGGAATGATGTCATAAGGGACGGTGTGGAGTGAAAGAGAACGTTGTGACAAAAATAGAGAAAGGGATGTTAGGATGGTTTGGGCATGTATAAAGGATAAATAAAAACAGATTAACAAAAAATATTTATAAGAGAAGAATATTCTGCGACCAGATTGCAGACATTCTGAAAAAAGGAGAGGTAAAAAGTACCCGTAACCGAAGGGCATGTATGAAGAGATTGATGAGTGTAGATGAAGCGAAAGAGGTTTGTCAGGATCGTAGCAAGTGGAGGTCTATAGTCTCTGCCTACTCCCGTGGGATATAGGCGTGATACTATGTGTGTATGTATGTCGTTGCATCTCATAACTTAGTCTCTTTAGACTTAACGTAAGAATAACAGTCATGTTATCTCGGTTTAGATCATAATTACAGGTATTCAGTAAATTTTGATGAATAAACTGGCAAGGTAAAACACGAGAAAAAAAAATCCCTATGACCGTATTATCATAGGGCTGGCTCAACGCGAACTGAGCGGTATTTAAATACCCAGTAAGATTTTGTTATAGACAACAAAAGAGATTAGAGCTAGTGTACTAGTCTAGTAATAATTAATACATATTTTCTATAAAAAGACTTCACAGCTCCGCTCAGATTAGCTGGAGTGGCCTAAACCAATTGCCAATTTAATCCAGAATTCAACAATGTAAGTAGTAATGAGTCGTCATAAAGCCAACAAAGTCCTGGCCCAGCCAGTCGTTTTTATGACCCCCAATGTGCCCAAATCTGGAAGGTCACGTGTCGGATATTAATCTGGCGCCAGTTGCAGCGCCCATTCCGGGCACTCACTACATCAGGGTATGTAAATACGTCACTGGACCTCATTCTAGCAGGAGGGTTAGTATTGGCATCAGCTGCGTATTATTGCAGCGTAAGTACTTAAATTACAGACAGCATCGAGCTATTTGATTTGTAATGATTGATCTGAATGTCATTTTTATAAAACACGCAAAGAAATTGGTTAAAGGCAGAAGTAATAGCAGCTTCACTGCAATTGAGTCCGCGTTTACCAGTCCGTATGTTATGGTTACCCACCCAACCGCAAAAAATAACGAAGAATATTAGTGTCTTACATACCTACCTACCTACGACTACCTACATTTCTTCTCCTTAACTCATGAGTAAATTCGAAACCTGATCATTACATTTTTTCAGGAACTGAAGTAGGTAAGTATCCAAGTCATAGACAATTAGTAACCCACTCACAGCAAAGCTTAGCAAGATGGTGGGCTTATATATACTTACACATGTTTGTTAAAACTATTATAGCTTTATTCTAATCTTTTCACTCATCCATCCATTGTGGAATACTGCGCAACTAATACATAAACGATAAAGGATGAGGACTTCCCATTTCGAGGCATAAACTGCCAAGCAGATTGTTACTTTAATCTTTTATTTCCATTCTTTGGGATTTCTTCTGTCTTCATTAGTCATTCTTTAGAAAAGATAAAATGATTAATTGCGACACTGGGTGAACTTTGCGACAATTGCTGGCAGTTCCATGGAAACAGGACTCGTAACAGTTAAAAAGTTTCAAGCCATTTATTTGCGATTTGATTTTTGGGAGAACACTATAGTTTAAAAAAGCTTAATGAAGAGAGTGGAAGGTCCAAAATTAAATATGCCTGGAATGATAATTCTTACTTTTCAGTCATATCTCAGATTACATAGGTACCTATCTTAAAAGTTACTTCTTAAACATAAGCACAGAATAAGTACTAGTAGTCACGTACAAAAGTCTTACTCAGAATATAAATTCAAAGAAATATCTGCTTGATGTGGTTAGCGCTATGGTTTAATTTAGCTCACGTCAGAACTTCTCAGCTCTTCATTTATATACCTAGACATACATTGCAAGCCAATTTCATTGTTATTATTCTGGACAAACGATTCATGTAACTGAATTTTCCCCTTTGATGTGGTCGTCACGCGCATAGTAATAATCTAATAATTTAGGTATATTTTCGGTACTAAACGGGAAGGGACACAGGCCTGACATAAGGTAGGTACAAAAAATAATTCTTCAACATTAGATTTCATAGTGCGTTCGTATGAAAAGTTCATTCTCTTTCAGATTTCGCCGTAATAGTGCTAGTATATCCCAAGTAGCATTTTCTTCTCTTTAAAAGGCCACATTTAGTTCACTGGTGATCTCTTAGCATTAACAGTGGTCACACGTGGTTCATCGGCTGTAATAAAGGGAACATGTGTACCTTTACCTCTTTAAGGAATCTATAGCGGTAAAAATGTAGCTTATTATGTGACTATTGGCGTTTTGCAAGGACAACATTACTCTACTAGTCAGCTTTCATTTTCAAAGCTGAACAAGAGCCTTTTAAGATATGTAAAATTCGGCATGGGCTATTCAGAGGTTCACATGTACGGTGTTAGATTGCTGGCATTGTAATAAACACATTTGAACATTATTGCAGCCCAAAGCTGTTATATATAACCTTTTATGAAGCGTTATGCAATCGATGGTGTTAGAAGGTCTAGTTTGTGATATATTATAATCAGCTAACAAATAAGAAAGCTTAATGAGTTCACATGTACAGTAAGGTATATTAGACGCACCACTATTGATATCTAGTAGCACTGATAGCAATTTATTCGTTCACGAGGACCACGCTGTTATCCTCTAGGCTGAACATTTATGTGAACGTGTTTTACTTAACACGCGTTGTAGTAATTAACCCAAAATAAAAAAAATGAATAAAAGCAATTGGAAACAGAGAGTGAGGACTGGTGGAATCAGAAGAAAAATCTTATAAGAATATTTACAGATAGTAAAACCGATTAATAAACTGAATCTACTAGAAAAGAAATTTGTTATTATTACAACAAATTTTTCAAACTTAAAAAATGACCTTTCCGTACACAATATAGAGAAATAAGTGCCTGAAGCTGAGACCAGTAACACAAGTTCAAACTTTATTTAACACGGTTACACAACTTAGAAGAAATTGAAGGTGATTTTAGATTATAGAGGTTGTTAAAATTAATTACATAGACAATGACAACAATACTATTTTATTAAGAGGGATTATTATAAATAACACAGAAGACGTTTTTACATATCCAATAAAATCGACGCATTTTTCCATATATAAGTCCAGAAGGCAGCATAATAATGGTGAACATGATTGTTTTAGAACCCAAGGATATTAAGTGTAAATTAGTGTGCGTTGAATATAAACAATTTCAGTAATTCATACCTTTGTTACATACACTGGAAAAATAATACAACATTACGAATTTTTCATAATTTTTATTTAAAAATCACATGACGAAACGTTAACTTTGAATCTCTTACATTTACGAGTATCTCTTTTAATTAATTAAATACACAATTTTTTTAGGAAACTCTATAAAAAAAAGTGTAAAACACTTTAAAAAGCTAGGATTTTGCAATACTTTGGATTTCACCTTCTATTTTTCCAGAACAAAACAAAATATTTTTTGGTTATTAAACTACTATTTAGTTTAATATGGAGAGTCCTAAATGTACTATTTAGAGTGTTTTAATTTGAACTTTATAATACGCGTCTACACTACAACCAACTTTTGGTCTTTCAGCAAAATTTTAATTTTCAATGCAGATCCCTAAAATGTAGTATGCAAAAAATATCTAACATGACATTCACGTGAACTATTGAGGAAATGCATATCAGCCCAGAGCTGAATATGTGCCCAACTCAGATTATGTTGTACAGAAATTGACATTGTAATGTTGCACATGTGAACCTTTCTAGAGCTGACGTCATTATGATGGTACACGTGTTTAACTATAAAGAGGTCGCAACACTTATTTTGAGTTACAATGGTTCACTGTAGAAAGAGACAATGACCACCATTTTTTAACTCTTAATAAACAATAATATTTTTTTATTAACTATGATTTTGTCACTTAACACAATTTTTCGTTATTGATTTTGTGGTTAATGTTTGAATACAAAACCAAAAAGTGTTTTTAATGCCATTAAAACACAAATATGAAATATTGCTTTGTTTGTTTCTGCTTATTTTGCTACATTTATTTGATAAAAATGGCATATAGTCGAGGCGCGTAAAAATTTTAACTATAAATGTGTATGTACTTTACAATAAATTTAAATTACCCCGTGATATTAACACAATATCATATATAAACACAGTGTAATACCAGTAACTAAAGATCAAATCGCATCAAAATGGCTTCACGAACACACTCCAATAATAATATTGTTTTGCATGCCGTAATATTACAAATAAACATTTATGTATTACAAAATGTGGTACTTAAGTGATTATTTGAGGAAAAAGCAGCTTAATAGTCGATTTTAGGGTACACTTGTGATAACGAGTGTTAAAATTCGGCTCTATGATTGTTCACTTGTTACTTACTACAACTCTCTAGTCTGTATGAATAACCACACGGAATCTAATATAGTACCATTCATCAGCTTCAAAACCACAGTTTTCTCTTTAAACTACCATTAAAGAGCAACTATTCTGCTACCGTGTACCTTTTGTGAACTTATAGCTGAATAATTTGTGCCCAAATTGGTGGTACAAGGGCTGTACAGCATGCTATACAGGTCTTGTGCTGCTTACATAGGCAGCTTAAAGAATAAATGTATACCATTAGTCAACCCCTATAGGACTCCCAATGCTACTTGGGATGTAATCAGTATTATTGAACTAGCTCCACTTGTATAATTAGGTAATACCTAGGTAGGTACAATTTTTCATGTTTAATATATGTCGACCTTTCTGGCGTATTGGTGACCAAGCTAGTCCACCACTTGAGGGTTCTGTGTTTGATCCCTAGCCAGGGCAAATTGGGAAAGGACCTTTTTCAAATTATCTTGTGTATTGGTTGTTTTCATCTATACTTACCTATATTTTATGTATTTATCACAAAATATTTTTGAGTCCGTAGAGAGTAACTCGATACTGATTGAGTTAGTCCCAAAGTAAGTTCGAGACATATGTGTTAAAGGATACTTACTCAACGATACTATATTTAATGACAAAACATTAATAGATAAACATCCAAGACCCAGGACAATTTGAAACAGGCCATTTTCCAATTTGCTCTGACCGGGGATCGAACCCGGAACCTCTGGGTGGCGGACAAGCATGGTGACCACGGAAGTCGTCAAAGTATTCCATAACACAAGTTTTGGGATAAAGTTAGTTTGGCGCTTGATCACGTAGGTAAGTGTTAATCAAAAGTTTATTTCTTTCTTTATTTATTTTATTGATACAACGCCAATTTACGAGCTGAAAAATAACTTTCTTTACCTACTTACATAAAACCTAGTCTCGAACATTTTGTTAGTTATTATGGTGTAGTATGTACTGAACCGTAAACAGTTAATGAGAAATTTAATACTGCGAACTACTGTTATTACATACTTTTATTACGGAAGCATCATATCAACACACGTATACAATGGTACTGTTCATATATTTATGACACCAAAAGTCAAACACAACTTCTTAGTAGTTGTGAATAACTTAAATGTATCGATGGATATTTCTGAGAAACTCTACTCATGTACTCTCGATTGCCGTGATGACTGACGGCAAAACTCTTCGGGTTGTAAATAAAGTTCTTATCGTTATCGTTGTTATAAATAGTTATAACCCTCAATAGACATTTGACGTACTTACAAATGACATTTAGGGGCATGGTAGTGTCCCCGCCGCCGAGTCAAGCAAGAAAGGCACAGCCTATCACATTTTTCTAGTTTTTTTTCGAAGCAATTTCGGCAGTTTTGACATCCCTGTCAATCTCTTAATGCAGAAACTAGAAACATAAATCTTCAGTTATCATTAGAATGTATAATTAATATATTTAACGTCTACAGTTTACGATTAATCACTAGCACTGACACGGATACATTCACTCGCCGATCATTAAAAAATTCATGAAGTACTTCCTATGGAGACTTTTGATATGGAATTCACATTATATACACTGGTATATCGACTCCCTTCAACGTAAAACGTTGAATGGATACACCCGTAATAAATCGAATTATAGGCTATACTAGATCACTGTAGTATAATAAAATTTAAATAACAGTAAAGAAATAAAAAAAAATTATTTGGCATTCACATACAAATTGGCCGGGCGGCTGCAAACTTTTTGTATGGAAGTGCCGATTTTTTGTTTGATTTTAGACTGTTATTTTAATTTAACCCTTCAACAGTCTACGACCGTAATACGGTCGCGCGCCATTGTTTTACTATTGTTCTTTATTGACAGACAGTTAAGCGATTAATTATACTATAGTGACCAAGTATAGCCCGTGCTTTGATTTTTTAACGCGTATGTCCCTTCCATTTTGTATATAATTATATTATGGTAACATTGAGCTGATCTGATGATGGAGTTGAAACTTGGAAGGTAATCATGGCATCTCTGCGATAAAACAACATAACCCTACCAAGTTTGCGTTCGATTGATTCGTCTTGAAGAGCCTTTTAACCTTTTCAGGTCAATGTATAGATGAAAGCTTGTTTTAAAAAATATTTTTAAATAATTACTTACTACTTTTTTTATGCATGTTCTTCATTACTAGAAGACGCCTGGACCAATTTGAAAAATTCCGTTTTGGTTTGATACTTGCCAGGTGGCCCTTTAGTAGATGTGTAGTTTGGTGTTGAAGTTGAAAAAATAACTTATTTGGTTTATTGTGTGGATTTTGATCTCAAAACTATTCACGGTGGAACACTATTATTTTGAAGGAATAACTCCCGAACTAAGAGTCGTTTGTGGAAGCTTATATCATACATTGAATGCCAGTGCTGAAGTCCAAATTTTACATTCTGATAAAAAAGACATCACGTAATGCATGTTAAACCTTTATTTCATTATAAAAATACATTGCAGATACAATAATTAATAAAAATTTATACAAAAATACAACAAATAAAATTGAGATTACAACGCATCGCCGCGAGGCAGGGTGCCCAGTAAGCTAGCAGCATTGCCTCTCTGCACTGCAATACAATCACGTAATATAGATCAGAAAACTCGATCAATCTGACAGTACAATCGTGTCCTTAGCCATACAAATAAAAATAAATAAATTGAAAGCAAGTCAAAAGTCACCATAATAATAAGATGCTACGAAGAGTCTGCATCTATTTATGTATTGTTCGCTTTCAATTCAGATAAAACCGAGTAGATTTTTGCATTATACTTTCGTCAAACTCATTCTCTTAGCGATAAGGGGAGGCCGCTTTTAAACAACGCACTTTGTTCGCGAAAACAATGTAGGCTGTTTTTAAAGGATCATTGGAAAGCGCCGAAAAAGTTTACGTCCAGTTATTGTTTGCTGTTTACGCAACAGGGGAGATCCTTTACAAACTCATTTGGCTTTTTCTTTTCTATTGAGATAATTCTTTTTTATTAGTTCTTTGTTTACAATGTGTTTGTGTTTTTTGTGTGTCTAAGTTGCAAACACTGGTGTCAGATTTTTCAAGTAAGTAGCTATGTAATGATGACATCACTGAGTAAAAGATATAGCTAAACCAATTTTGTTATTTGCGATTTAGCTACCAAACCTTTGTTTTTATTAGCAGAAACATATAGTTACATGTTTCAAACTAGAATAAAACTAAAACTTAAAAATAAAACCATTTAACTACTAGTAGCCCTAAGTTCAGCAGTAGCAATTTTTGCTAGCAACCATTCTTGTTTCTCAGTGATCAGGATCAGGAGATTTATTTTAATTTCAGAAAATATGTCCTTATGCCTATATTGTAGAATAGGAACAATCCAAGACTTCCCATAGTAAACGGCGATTTTATAAATACAATTTAGACAACGCTTATTAATATCAATGAGGCCTCTCCAAGCTGTCTGGCCAGCGTTGAGTGTAGGCCAAAAACTCTGGCGACTCTGGCTATGTATACGAGTAGCTCTGGTACCTAGTACAGAGAAAAGACCTGCAGATGGTGGTGATGATAGGTTTCTTTGTAAAATCATGAAACGGAACTCTAAAATTGTGAATTCTTGTCAACTAATTTTGCTCAAGCTAATCGCTGAAACTTGAAAATAGCGGCTGTCATGGCGGGCATTGATTTATTGACAACGGAATTAAAAACACTGATATTGTTTTCCGCTTTCAACCGTTTGTTTTTGTTTGAATAATTCAATGATTTAACTAACATCACTGGTATTTGTTTCATCTCAACATAACTCATTTCTATTCCGAATGGATACCATTTATTTTTCAAGCTTTTATTTAGTTTTACTTCTCCAGTTGTAGTGGGTCTAATTATTTAGCTTGCAAGATTTGATTACAGACATCAAATCTTGCAAGCTAAATTAGACCCATTTCCCATTATTTGATTGAGATGAAACTTTACATATTTATATGACTTAGGTCCGGCGTAATATGCGTCCCCGTTCCCCGTCTTCGCACCTCCCCCTTTGCTCGCATCTCTCCCCCGTTCTCGCCTAAGATCATTGTTTAGATAAAAGCTTGTTTTAAAAAATATATTTTTAAATAATGACTTGCTTAGTTTAAACAATGCCTACAGGATCACGCTCTGCTTCCATTGTAAGGGATAGAGACGTATATCTGTATTAAATATTCTAACTAATTTGATAGATGCTTTTAAATACATACATCTAAATAGTAGACATCTGTGTCATCATAACATAATGTATGCAGTATGAAAAAGCATATTTAATATACTTACTAAAGGACATTACATGAAATTGGTGGCTTTTTTTATCAGTGCGGCCACCGACCCAACTGGATTTTTCTAACAGGGAATAGCATAATAAACAAAACTTATTAATATATTATATAAGAGGCGAAATTGTCTTATGAAGTGTGAATACATACCAAATTCTACCCCTTATAACTCGGTTCGGACTGCGTTTAGATACATAGGCGTGACAATAAGTTTTGTTTATTTCTTTATTCTCTCCTAGAATAATAAAAAGTAAAAAAACTAAAACCCAACTACGACAAAAACGACGCTGAAAAAGTATAAAACAAGATTTTCAGAATACTGAACTGAACAAAGTTGCTAATGTAGTTGCAAGTAAATGGACACACTAGACTCTACCAAGATGCCTTCGTTGTAAATTGATGATAATGTCATACAATACTATTCTGAAGTATGCAATATTCACTATGTAGAGATAAATTTTCATGTTTGGAAAGGCGTAGTCACACGTTGACAAAGTGCTACGGTAGGTAGGTATATGTAATATAGTAGGTAAATGTGTTTTTATTATTTGTACTGTTTTGGTGTTAAAGTGTATTTGTGGCGCACAAAAGTTAAATTGATGAACTAAAAAGAAGCTATGAACGAAAATATGTGAATTATACGCAATCAGCCCATGAATACAGGTAAGGTCACAAGCAAATGCCAGTAATATATATATATATATATATATATATATATATATATATATATATATATATTTTCAAAATGTACAAGTAAAGCGCTTTCAAATGATACCAAACACGGCATATTTATCTTAACTTTATTTTTTTACTCTGTATGTTTTGTCCGCTAGAGGGCGCCACATTAGATTTTGTGAAACCCCATATAGCCTATAACCAGCGGACAATTAAGACACTTCTAATGATATGTCATTTGTCGAATTCTGATAAGTAGTTTAGAAGTTACGAGGGAACAGATGAACATACATACATACATACACACATACATACATAGCCTGTCAAAATCATAACCCTCCTTTTGCTTTGCCGTAGTCGGGTAAAAAATAGGTCCGGTCGGTGGCCGCGCGAAAAAAAGGGGCGCCACTTCTCATTGTAAAATCGTCATTGTCATTTTGGTACTTTCACGTCTTTATTTCTAATGGGACTGCAACACCCAAATGATACTTTTAGCCTGATGGTCTGCGAGAGGATAGACAATGGAATCAAAATAGTGATGATTGCTAGCCGCCTCACCTATTAACATTTTCGCCATTCATCATTTTACGATTTGGACAGGAAGAAAAGCTGCTGGAACATTCTAGGTTTTTCTTTTCTTCCAGACCAGCATGGAAGAAATATTTTATTGGTGTATTTAAATTGCCCAAACAAAGAACGTTTTCTTGGGGTTCCCACAATAAATTGAGCCACGAGAGCGATGGTATCTTAGGATTGTTTGGGAAGGGTTGTACTGTACGGCAAACAAGTCGATGATTCCAGTTTGTTTTCAAGGGGTGTCCGATGTCAAGTTGTTTGCGGAAGTGCTTCCTACAGTTTGATCGAACCTTGTTTCCTTCCTTCACTAAAATGCGGTAAACAGAAATATGTTTAAATTTTACTTACCTACATTAATTGAATATTATTTTACAAGCTTTTATTTAGCTTGTCTATTATGTTGTTTTTTTTTTGGGTCAAAACACAAATCTTGCAAGATAAATGTGAGCCACTCCCTGGTTTTCGATTGAGATAAAATTTTGAATGTAAATCAGATGACAATGCAATACTCGTATTATTGTTACAATCTGATCTGATGATGGAGCTGGAAGGTGGTCATAGGAACACTGTAATGAAACGACGCAACTCTATAGAGTTATTACATTTATCTTGATAAGTAGTTAGGCCTCACAGTAACAGTTTGTAAGAAAAAAATGAAATTATTTCAAAACACTTACTATTTAAACTAAGTTTTCTATTTTGAGCAGATGCTGATTTTTACAGATTCGCGCCTACATATCGCGCATGCAATCATGAAATCTTGAAGCTTCTCCCACCAATTCATTACTAAAGAGTAAATGTCAGGCAGCCGGCCAGTCTTATAATTATAACTATATGTATAAAATCGTTTAAACTGATCCGGCTTCTTGCTTTTCTTCTTTATGTCGATTTTGCAAGGTCTTCGGCATGCTTGGATGACCATTGACTTGCAAATTATATTTGGAGAAGAAAAAGCGGGAAAACAAACTACGGGCTCTGATTTCTGAAACAGCATAACTGGAGAATGTTACTGCGAATGCGTTAAGACGAAGGATTCCATAATATACTGTAAAGTTTACGACAACATACACGCCTCTCTTACATAAACATCTCCTCTCACTCACAGGCTTATTGAAAGAGTTCTCTTTTGAGATAAGGAGTGCCTTTGTACAACTTTTACTTGATGTGTTCGCTGTATATATTCACTGTGTACATTGGTAAATAAATAAATATTTAGAAAATATAAATCCATAGAACTCACATTTTGACTATTTGCTTTAGGTTCACATTAGTGGATGCTCCAAATTTTATGACCTCTAATATTCTGCTAAAGATTTCGTGACCTACAGAAATACTTTTCGAATTACATCGACATCGTCAAGGCCATAACATAGAGAGAGGTTGCACATTGTAAATGTGTTGCTTAAGGCCATAAAGATAGTGTTCAGTGAGGGTACGTGGCTGATAAACAAACCATCTTGTAGTTAAATTGATGTATGGCCTGCCTAAAAACCATTATTACATAGCAGCTCCAAAATCTCGTGCGAAGTAAATTTGAACTCTATATAAGGAGATATAAGAGTCATAAATTTCGGCGTTTTGCCAAGAAAGATTGTCCGTGGCCTCTCGCCCCGAGCAAGGCTGTTCCTCAATTTTTATACCGTCCTTCGGACATTGTTTACTTTTGTTATGAAGATACAAAATAGGTCGGTGCTATTGAAAAATTGACGATTTGGGCATATAATAAGATGTAACCATACCCTATTTTGTCTAAGTTTGATTTTTTGTTTGTGTTTTGTGTGTGTAAGTGGATAACACTGGTGTCAAGTTTTTCAACGTGCTTTCCAAAGCACAGAGGTGCTCAGGAATTTTTCGTGCCACATGTGATCCATCCAAGTGCGATCTGGTTGATTTCCCGGTGTTGCTTACCGTGCGAAAGTTTATTTTACGTACGTTTATTTAGGTATGTTTATTACATTATTTTATGTATCTTGTCTGTTTATTTATTTTTGTATTGTACACGCTAATTACCTCTTTCTTCCCATTTTCACCCAAATAAGTAGCACATACTATGTTTACTTTTATTAATGTTTTATTTGAAAAATTTCAACCGTACATAAACTTCTTTTTCTTCTCTGCTTGCCACACCCATATACGGGGTCAGCCCCCTAATATTTTTGCGCCATTTCTGGGCTTATACCAAACGTCCTCAAATCATTGGAGATGGTTTGACTCCAGATAGTAGAAGCGCGTCTTCTTCCCCTCTTGCACTCATGTATGTCCATTACTTTACGAGTTATGTGGTCTTCTCGGCGCATCACATGCCCATAAGTTGCTGACATACACAAAAATTGCTTGAGGTGGTCAAGCAATTTTTGTGTATGTCATCAACTTTGAAGGAGCCGAGAATGTACGCCTTTTTATCACATATTACATGAACTATAAAATAAAATTAAAAGCACTAATACTAGTAAGTAATTCGTTCTCCCACTGGACTACCAAGCTTCTTAATCTTAATTTATAATTCGCTTTCAATTTAAATTTTAGGATACTTTAGATTAATCGCACTCACGTACACTAATACTAAACAAGGTATATCTTAATCTAATAAGCTGTTCGAGTCATTGTACTGATAAGGGAGTTGTATAACTTGAAGGAGTATATTAATATCAAGTTCGTGATAAAGTTGGACAAAAATATAGATCGTACAGAAGAGACGTCTATTACTTTTCCATATTTGGCCTTGCAGAAAAAAGTCAACATAAGTTATATTGCACCAACTCCTTGGAATGCTCTGTATGAGTCAATTAAATAATAATTATAAAAGACACACAGATTAATTTTCAGCAAGTGCAGTCCATTACAATAGACACCCGGTGTCTATTGTCATTCCTTAATAATTAAAAAAATGGTAAAATACTACAATTAAAATTCGAAACTCTACATGTAACATAAAAGAAAGAATCGATTTGTTATAGATATTATATAGATTTTTTATCGCATTATTATTTTTATATGTATTTAGTGGCGAATGAAAATAATTAGTTTCACGTACTTTGAACTATAAAGAATAAAAACATAAATAGGTACCTACAAAAAAATCGGATTGAGACTTTAAAACTTTTCTAAAAAAAAAGTGCTAGATGTGCATGAGTCTCTTCTGTTTGAACTATATTTTTGCTTGGACGAACTTGTTCACTAATCACCTGGCTCCGTGTACTTCTGTGTTATACGAGAATTTGTGATATTTGCTGGTTGTGTTAATAATTTCGATATTATTTTGGGTAAGTTCACATTGTACGTGTTAATATGCATAAAAAATATTTTTTCATTGATAAAAGACGAAAAGATTGTATAAAAACCGGTCAAGTGCGGGTCGGAGTTACCCACAAAGGGTTCCGTACCATTATCTATAAAAAATCACGTTTGTTGTATGAGAGCCCCCCTTAAATATGTATTATATTTTAATTTAATTATTTATTTTTAAAGTGAATATACAACTTAATATTTTGGGAATATTTCAAGCGTCAACCTCATATTAATATCGAGAAAAAACGGAAAAAAGCTAATGATGACAGACATACAGACGGACTGACAGACGGACAGACAGCGGAGTCTTAGTAATGGGGTCCTATTTTTACCCTTTGGGTACGGAACCCTAAAAATCATTTAATGCCTCTTAAAACCTTAGTAAGAACTAATCAGTGTCAGAGTTAAATACAAAGCTACAAAGACACTATCACGTTTTGACGGGGTAGGCACAGCTTAGGGCCGATAGGGAAATCGAATAAAAATAAAAAACCGCATCGCCTATAAGCATGTATAAGATTCTTGACCATTATTTGATTAGCTTTTAAGATCTACGCGGGAAGAGAAGCAGCTTGCTTGTTCTTCGTTTTTCTCTTCTCCCAGATATTGAAAGTGCACAGCCTAAATGGACTACAATACCCGGCACGTAAAATAAACAAAAATGGCGGTCGTTGTTGTACGTTTTTTGTCCGTTTAGTGTAGAATAACATTTCTATAACATTTGTTTCCAAACTTCAAATAGAAATGATTTCGGCTTGAAGAAACACTAAAAAATCTCTTATAACACTTTTATCTCTAATTAAACATGCGCCGACGGCCGCCACGCGCGTTTTATAACATGCTTAGCCGACCCTACACAAAGTCGGATTAGGTCAGGCAGAAGAAGGTAAATTATTTACTTTATTCCTCTTCGGCAAAGCTCTTCTCCAGCCCGAGGCTAAGTTGAATTAATAAATGATAGATTGAAAAAAAAAAAACTTTTCGCGGAAAAGTTAGTGTTTCTACCGTTTTACTATCTACAAATGACTGAGAATATCAAGACAGAATCCAATGTTATAATGATCAAGATAGAAGACAAGGACCTTAATAAGAGACCTCTCCCAACAAGACTTTGACTATCAAAGAGGACTTCAGTGTATCTTGATTACTCTACATCAGTTGATGAGCTCGCTCTGGTCTGGTGGGTGTGCGGATCACTAGTGCTTTCACAAATTAAGTGACACCGAGCGTGGTCCGCATTGGGATAGGTGACCAGTGGCATAAAAAAGTTTCTCGAGTTCCTCCGTGCTTCGAAAGGCACGTAAAAGTCGTTGGTCTCGGCTGTCATCATCGTAAGACAGTCGCCAAGCTATATCAGATGCCATTAAACAGCTTGAAAATTTTGACACCTGCGTTGGCCACTTACAAAAGTTGATTTGGAGGAAATTACGTTATTCAGAATCTTTCAGATTTTTAATAACTTTCTACAGTTGTAGACCCCAAGTTAGTAAATCGAATAAAAGTTGGGTACGTATAAGGAAAATCTAGATTGAATAGACCTACTGACATCGTCATAACCCCAGTAAAAAAAAAAAATCACATCGTTTTTGACCTATACAACTGGTATTTCAAAATTACGCATTAAATCAGAATAAATTGCGCATTGAAAAACTTATCTATCTTTACATATACATTTTAAAGACCAGCTTTGGAGCAAGTAGTTCATTATCATATTATACTGAATTTGCTACAATTTTATCTTGTTTTTTTAACCATGTAGTAAAAATATTTATAATTTATATGGAAAAGCTCACCCCCAAATATCTATTTGAAAAAAGAGTGAGTACCTATGAGTACCTATGAAACAAACGTTTCATAGGTACTCATAAAATAAATATGCATAAATAAATATATGGAAAAATAACATTGATTAAGCTAGCCCCAAAGTAAGTTCCAGACTTGTGTTATGGTATAACTCAACGATACTATATTTTATAATAAATACATATATACAGATAGATAAACATCCAAGACCCAGGACAATTTGCAAAAGTCCATTTCCTAACTTACCCTGACTGGGGATCGAACCCGGGACCTCTGGGTGGCGGACTAGCATGGTGACCACTACGCCACGGAGGTCGTCAAAAAAGAGTATAAACAAAATATGGAAACTATTTTATGAGCGAATTCAGTCCATGTTACTGAACAACTTTCCTCATATCGCGATATTTATTCTTTGGGGCAAGTTGTTGAGTATCATGGACTGGATCCGCCCTTAAACAGTTTCAGTATATCTTTGTTGACCTTGTTTGCGCGTACTTCAACCAATTACTTACGTGTCTTAACAAGGCATTGTCAAAGAAAAAACAAAACATATTAAAAAATAAATTTATTGAAAGAAAAAAACAGAAGTCAAAAAGGGATTACGTATTCGGAAGACAAAGCAAATATAAAAACAATTAAAACTATACTTATCTATTTTTTTTTATTAAAACGAAATAGATTAAAGAGACTAAAACTAAAAAAAGAAATACAAACTGTATCAAAAATATAAAAAAATCTCAGTAGTTTTAATAACATGAACCCAATCATAACGTTAATTAGGCATTCTTCAGGAGGAGAAGCTTTTGCCCAACTGGACTTTTTGAGTTAAATATTTAAAGGTACGAGTAATAACATATTTTTAAAAATCTGAATAAATTAACGTACAGGTGCTCTTACAACACTCCCTCAATCTTGTGAAATTAGTCGAAACCTAAGATCGAAACATGTATCTATGCCTACCTCAATGTAATAATTAAAGTAGTGTGAAGTCTGGCGTGTCCAGAAAAACCAGGAGAATATTGTCTTTGCCAAAAATAAAATAACAAACAATGTTATCCCCCTTTTGAAAAATTTGTTGATGCCAGTTGTGGTTATTAATTTTGCTTTATTTCGAGTATTAAGCATAAGATAGACTCCACGCACAGTTAAAACATTTATGTTTTATCCAAAAAAATATTTAACAACAAGTTCAGTCCCTTATACTTATTACACAGGTACTCAAGAATCGACGAAATATGACAACTAGATACGAGTAGTTTATAACATATATATTATAAACTATCTAGTTCTCGTATTTCCATAGTAAATAAGGAAGTTGTAGATATTAGGATTAATTTAGAGAAGTAATGTTTCATTTGCCTATACAATAATTAGAATTTGGTCTGAACTTAATCTATAATTACGCACTGGAAACAAAACTGATTCATTAAAACGAATATTTTTTTTTAGATTAATACAATTATAAATTTAAATAAAGAAATAATCATCTTTACTAGAGTTTTGGAGTTTGTATAGAAAATAAAAAATGGAGTAAAAAGACTGTTATATTTATACCCAGTCAATCCACGATTCATAATCGATATAAATAGATGCAAAGATCCTTTAAAATATATAATTCATCTACAAACATATTGACAAAACATATTTTTTAATTACTAGTAAAGACAAGTTTGATCAGTAGATAGGAAACTGGTAAAATTATAAGTCTAGGTTCTGATACACCTGAAAGTAGTAGGGTAGCAACTGCACCTTTAAAGTAAAAGTACTTAGGGTAAACTTCCAGTCATTGCACGCTAACAGTCATTGGACAAAACACAATATAACCTTTTTTATTAAGGCTTTCAAAAAAACACTGCGGTTCCAGAGCATAAAAAGCTAACAGCTGCAGTGTTAATAATAGTGCTTAATAAACTTATTTATTAAGGTTTTATTGTGTTCTGTCCAATGTCTGTTAACGTCCAATGTCTTGGAGTTCACCCTACGTAAATAGTTAAATAGAACGTAATAATAAAACTAAAACAAAAATGTTAAACAAGAATACAAAATTATAACTTAAACGCAAACTGTAAATGTATAACTTGTTAAACACTCATTGCGTTTTGATACACATAAAATAAATCGTTAAAAAAGGATAATATTGAGGCTGCCGGACTCAGAGTATTCTTTATCAAATCTAAAGCATTTGGACATTCTGCTAATTGAACAAGGAATTTATATGCGAACGTACCGTTGAAAGTTTTGCTATACTCTGTTGGCATAAATGGAGCGCCACAGAGTTTATTCAAATTATTTAAGTGTACTAATATATATTGGAACTCAACAAAGGGATGCAGTAATTGATTATTAAAAATCTCATTACAATTAGAAAAAGTTAATTCAAAATATGGTGATAATAAATCGTTTGCTAGAATGCAATCTATTTTACTGACTGACTCTTTTTTGGCAATTTGATCCGGATTAAGCGTATCCTTATTACCTGCATTGATATCAATTAAATGATTAGTAGATAAATTATCATAAACAACATTTAGCATAATGTATGAAAGAAGCACACTGCACGTTATGTTAGTAGTGTCTATGGTTTTCTGTTGCGAAAAATACACTAGAGCAACGATAAGAAGCCTGACATCCTCTGGAGCCTTTTTTAGGACTGAGTGATTGAAACCTTGCAAACTTTCTTCTAAAAAGTGTTCAAATAAGCGGAGATTTTTTATTTCGTCCCAGCCATTCTCAAATGGACTTTCAACTGCCTCGTAGTTAGGCTTTTGAATATTTCCATAATCTTCAGTCAAGTAAACTTCTAATTTATTATCGTTTCGATCAATAAAAATAAATTTATCTTTTTTGAAGTTTGTCAATATGTTACAAACATATTTAATAATATTGATAGACAAGAGTACACTATCATTAGCTTTTACGTCTTCTATGGTCCAAGAACCATACATCACTCCATAGCGGTACAGATGCACATATTGAGGATTTATAAATCCAGCCATAACGCCTTTTTCAAACCAATGTGAATCCATTACCGTAATTTTAAAATCATTTTTATTTACTAAATATGTAGAAGGAATGCCTGGCGCCCTCTGTTGGTTTATATGTGATTTAGCCTTTTCAAAATCCCCCAAAAATTCTTCCTCTTTTACGTATTTATAAATAATTGGTAATGCATTGTTACATATTCGTCCGAGCCATTTCAGAAGGAAAATATTGCGCAAGTATTGTGATTTTTTATTCTTTGGATTTTGTATTAAAATCTGGAATAAAGGCAAGAATAAATTTTCTTTGCCGTGTTCATCTGTCAATACAACAAATATTGCCAAATTTTCAGGAGTCAATTTGTATTTGTCAAGTAAATCACGCAACATTATTATGCCACATTTGATAGCATTTTGTTTTTCATCAAATGAAATAGAACAGACTGGTATTAGAGGGGCGCCGGACAAACAGTAATTTACATTATCCTGTCCAATAATTGGACAGTTAAGTTTAAGTGCTAAAGCTTTTATTTCATCCCATGGTTCAAATTCACAATTGACATAATCAATGTTCAATTTTTTTAGAACTTGTTTGTGAATGTCTTTTATAAACAAAGGTTCCACAACTTTGTTATTAACTGCTCCAAGTTTAAATTCTTCTAATTTAAAGAATGTAAATTTAGGTTTAGAATTACCACCCTTAAATAAAAAATAACATTTAACATTACTTTTTTGAAACATTGATAATTTTTGTTCTATATACCTGGCATATTTGTCACTTTCGCAACCGTAAATGTACTGCAGGCCACTCTTCTTGTATTGATGGTAAAAGTACGATTGAGCGTCGATGACAACAGTACAATCCTTAAGATAATGATTCTTCATCACCTCTTTTTCCAAATAGTAATGGAAACTTTTGTTTTTCATGATTATATCTGAAACAAACCAAACATATTTTTTATGAACTTGTTTTTCGAAAAAGTGGTATTTTTTAGAATAACAATATATTCGTATATTTTAGGGTATTTCAGAAGGGCAAAATTATATTTTTAAGGCATATTTAGTATGTGATATTGAACGGCATAAAAATTTCAAAAGACATTTTTTTCGACGTTTTTTCATATGGCTGTCGTCAACATAAAAAAATCTGACACTAGTGGCCACTTACACTGTTATTAGGAAAACGAAGGCCATTATCAATCAATTAATCATTTTATTTCAGGCAGAATAAATACCTTACAGACTAGCAATCTACATATAATATAATAAGTATAAGCCTTACAGTTCTATTCTATGTAAGTACAAACATTTATTTATTATTATTTATTTATACATTGAGGACTAGTTCGTTCAGTCTGTAAAAAACTTATAATAGGATTTTCATGACTGACTTTACGAATTTATTAACTAAGGTTTTACATAGGTATACAACTTATTTAGGTACTAACTTTAGCTGTTTCTTAGTAATTTCATGGTTAGGGTCAATTCATAGCGCAGAGCCAAAGAACAACTGTGATGCGTCAATTCGCTCACATGCGCACGTTTTTATGTTCCCACTGACGAGTGATGTCAAAAAAAAAACACATAATTAATACTTACATTTTCACGTCTGCTTAATATAATGATAATTGGTCGTTTCGTCCCACGACAAATTTTTAATCTCCGCCTTTGCCTAACTTTTATCCTTCGAAGCGTTATTTTGTGTGTTCTAAAAAATATGAGATAAAAAATTTAGGCGCTGTTGTATATAATATTAAAATACTTCTTTAAAAAACAGTATAGGGTGCGTCTGTGACTTTTTCCGGTCATATATGTTTAGATCAATTTAAGTAAATGATACCTACTGATTTAAAAGCTCTAAAAAATATGAGGAAATTTTTTATTTTCGATTTCCTAAACCAATAGGAGAAAACCTTATATTCATAAAAATGTCTCTTAATTCTATATTTGTCCAATTAAAAAAGAGCAAACATTTTCATTCAATTGTCAGATACACAGCGCTTGTTAAATCAGTAGCGTTAAACTAACTGATGCATTTTTTTTCGGACCAGAATTATTAATTAGTCACTTTCGAACAAGAGCATAAAACATATAATAACTAAATAGTATCTACTCATCTCCCTTTAGATCAAAAAATAATTAAATACAGATTGCACAAAAGACTGCAAACTTTAAAAAATAATGAAAACTTTCTGTTATTCCGGGTCGTTAACGGGCGTGATAAATAATATACATCTATTTTCAGGAAGAAAATAAATTCTAAACTAATTTATGTAAACTAAATAAAATACGTACATGTTAATAACTTCCAAATTACTTCAACAATCTCTCTTAACAAATAATTTTACAAGATTGTTTGAACAGCTTTAAGATAAGTAAACCACAAGAAACAAACTCTGACCTCAACGAACTCAAGTTAAATGATGGCGAAATAATAGAAAAAGTTAACTTATAAATGCTTCAAACTTTAGATACCAAACAAGAACCTATTGCGCTTTGGTCACCGACTTCAAGTTCAGACCATAATTTATTCAATTCAACCAATAGCAAACAAGGCTTCACGATCCCCTATTGGCTGAGAGCTGCAAAGCCAAGGAATTCCCGTCGTGAAATAACAGCCAGTGTTGCAATAATAAAGACACAGCTATGCGCGTGGTATTTTTAATTACATTTCTTTTTCTTGGCTTGGTTAAAATAAAAAAAAATATACATAAGTTTGTCAAGGTTTCAAAGAATATAATTGCTTATATAAAACACCAGTTATGGATATGATACACCTGTACACATGTTAATAAGTCCAACGGCAATTAACAGAGATTCAGACATAACCGATTGCTGTTATCTTCTCAAATTACTTCATGATGTGAAATATGCTGTCGAACAGATGGATGAACGGACAGCCGAAAATAATATCCCAGAGTATGATCCCGACATTCCAACGGTCACCCTGTTGGCACTTTTTATAACCCTACAATCATAACTTTAAAAACGTAATAGAAGAACGGACGGTCATAAAGTCATAGGCTACATCAACACGTATCCATAAGACTTGTCATAAATAAGAAATGAGATTTTCTTCAGTAAATCGTTTCAAAAACGTGATGCTGGGACGTGAGGGCAGAGGTTAGGCGTAGAGACTTATATACGTGCAAAGAGTAAGCTTCTTTTTCCCCCGTCTGCCATATTTTTCCATGTTAACATTTTTGTAGACATAAAGTTCTAGTTTAATTGTTAGCTAGTTCTTATACTTGGCTTTTACCGAGGTATAAACACTCAAACAGTCAGAGTTTTACATGAAGAGATAAACAAATCTTTATAGTTAGTTAACCTAGAGTCAAAAAGATTAGATGTCAAGGAAGTGGAGGTACATTTCTAATACAAATGTTTGAAATCTGTACTCCGCATTTGTAATTTACTTAATAATTCGAAGATTTGCGTATTCACTGAATTACTCTTAGTATATAGCGGCAATAAAAAAAATAACAGTAAGGATATTGTTTTGGAAGGGACATTGTATCCAAGAACTTCAATACGGTAAACAATAAAAAAAAATAAGTATGGCTTTCAAATAAGTATTTGACTTACCTGCTCAACTTCAGCATTTAACTACACCAAGTCCAAGTAAAACAAGCTAAGTCAAAAATAGTTACTTCAAAGTTAATACGTACATAGGCACTGGAGTTTTTCGTGAAAAAACTTGAAACTTGTTTAGCCGGACGTAATTGCACGGCTCGCCAAGATAAGCCCGTTTCTTTTTAATTTTCCTTCTGGAAATTTCAAATTACTCCAATTCCCCCCTGAATAAATGAGGACTGTTGCACTACGTACTCTTAGCCTTTTTAATTTATTTTATTACCACAAAGTCTTGGAAAGTTCTCGGTAGCTTTTAGTGTGAGGTTTGATTAAGTACTGCTTCTAGAGCTTGTTCTGATACAAAAACGAGTAGTTAATAGTGTTTTTGTGTGCATTTTGAATACCTTTCTAGCACCATCAAAAGCAAAATCACACTCATAGTATGAAGGCGAAAGTTTGTGCGTGTGTGTGTATGTTTGTAACCTCTTCACGCTTCAACCACTGAACCTATTTAAATAAAATTTGGTAGACCCAAGGTAGCACATAAGGCAGTTTTTATCCCGAAATTCCCACGGGGAGCGAAGTCCGCGGGCACAGGTAGTAATTAAATTAAAGTTGAAAATTTATTGTTATGGGAAACCCCATACTTTATTTTTTGCACGGAAAGTTCGAACTTGCTCTGAATCGGTAATATTGTTTGTAGAGTTCAACAAATATTGTAAACTAAGTGGACCTGAAACCATATTATGGAAAGAATAAACTAAACTAAAATCAAGGAACTGTCTTTAATAATAAATAATTGGCCAAGTGCGTGTCGGGCCACGCGCAGTGTAGGGTTCCGTAGTTACGAATGCCAAATTTGAGTTCATGCCACTAAAAACGGCTAAAAATTAATTTCTATTGAATTTGTATGAAATTTCCTTTTCGGAGTACATTTTATAAGTTGATCGCCTATAACTTTTTAATTTGTAAACTCTGCACAGTTCTGATAGTTTTCCTTTAAATTTCGTTATATTTACTATAGCTGTGAATTTTTTCAAGTGTCCATATTGAACCGTTTAGCAGATAGAGGGGGGGGGGGGGACACTTGACTATAACAAAATTTTTCACTTTAAAAACAAATATTTCTGAAACGGATCCCTAAATCTAAAAATGGTGTTTGCAAGCTCACAATATTTTTGAAAGACCTATTCAACGATACCCCACATGGTTGGTTAGTCGAGAAAACAAAATTGACTTTTGACTTTACTTGTATGGGAGATACTCTAAAAAAATTGTTTTCAATATTTTATTTTACCACTGTTTCCGCAAAATTAATATACATTCTAGTACTTATAGTCGCTGAGTAAAACCGCGGACGGACAGACAGACAGACAGACATGGTTAAACTATAAGGGTTCCTTGTTTACTATGGAACCCTAAAAAGAACATTCGCCGGCGCCTTCGTTGCTGACTCACTAACATAGGTGTTGACAAAAACATACTTAAATACAAAATACAAAAATTCGAAGAGCAAATAACAATAGCGGACTTATAACCTAAAGGGATTTATTCAAGTCAACCTGCGATTTTCTCGATTAAAAGGTAGAATTGTTATTCTTACTCAAACATAAATCTCCAAAAGATTTGCTACATTTTACGCATTTGCATAAATTATGCTGGTAATTTATTAGTAGATTTTGATATAAAATATATGGCAAACCTACTATTTGCCTATTGCTACTCTAGCGCGGCGGAAAGCTGTAAACAAGTGTGGTAACGATGCTACTATCATCTCCCTCTCACTCCCACTCGCTTGTGGTGTAGGTAGGGTGCAGCCCGCTGCGCAGGTAGATAAATAAATGTACCTAGAGAAGATTTCTCGAAATAGGGTACATCTCTACATAGTTTGTGATAGAGTACGCGGCAAGCCTTAAAACACTTACATAGGTATTGCGATAGATATTGTAGCTACAGTTTGCTATATTATCAATAGCAATGAATTAAGAAATAGTTGAGGTATCCGCGAGATAGATAGTAATTTCGTACAGCCGTGTGGTTCCCAAACTATAAATAATAAATAAATAAATATAAATATATAGAGACAAATCACACTGATTGAGCTAGCCCCAAAGTAAGTTCGAGGCTTGTTATGGAATACTAACTCAACGATACTATATAGATAAACATCCAAGACCCAGGACAATTTGAAAAAGACCATTTTCCAACTTGCCCTGACCGGGGATCGAACCCGGGAAATAATTTTACAAAACTAAAAACTGACTTCACCCCCAAACTTTGACCAACTGATTTAGATAAAATTTCTATGGGACTACGTGACAAGTATGCCTCTTCAAGAATTTTCCAAATCGGTCCAGACGTCTTTGAATAATTGGCGAACGTAAACCTCTTCCTTTTTGGAAGTGGACCTAAAAATAGGACCATTTAGCAGTCGGCACTAGGGCATGGAATACCGGAATGATTTTCATACCGGTATTGATACCGGTATACCAAAATTTCGGTATATTTTTGCTACTCTAGGTCTAGTTTTTTAAAAATACTTCCATATATTTAAATTATTCCAATAACGATTGGTAAGTCTGGTTTGCGGAGAACGATTAAAGCAGTTTTCTACGCTATATGGCAGAAACACTGAAATTATTATTAACTCCCTAGAAACCACAAAATGAGTTATTAAGGTAAAGGCAATTAAGAATACTTAAGAAAATTCATTTTTGACCCAAAAAATATTTATATTGTTTCATTAGCACAATAATCACAGTCAAATAGGTATTAAAATCAGTCTTACTCACTAATGATCTCTCAAGTCCATTAATCAGGCAGATTGCGTTTGTTGAAAAACGGAACGAAAAAAACACAACGCGTCCAAATTGGCGTCGTTGAGCGAAGAACTTATTTTGTTACATATGAAACATGCAGCTGAAAATGCCCTTTTTGATTTAATGCTCGTGGGACGAATGCTTAAGAGGAATGTGTCCAAAAATTTGCCTCTCGTACCTCCATTTTGATACAATGTCTTTTAATGTCATACAATATCATCAGCTGAACTAAGGGAGGGGTGCAGCGTGGTCGTGGGTGATACTAGTACAATGTATGAGAGAGAAAGATATATGATGTTGCTTGATGTAGTCCTCACTCAGAGCAGAGCTCTTACGTATCGTTTCTGCCGATCGTGTCGGTACATGCGAGAGTATCGTTAGCAAGTTATTTGTAGAAGTAAAACATTAGACTAACAACTGAAAACAATATCATTAAATAGACTACCACCTTAATATTAGCTATATGCATGCAGTGAAGCATCTTGCGTAGTTGATATTGTGGTGATTTTTCAATAATCGACATTATTCGTGATTCATTTCATCATCAGCAGTATGAACAACACTATGAACCATAGAAATCGAGCGTTCTGATTGGTCTTTTAACAACCTTGCAAAATAAGATAACTTTTTTCAAAATACCGAATTACCTGTATTCTATCCTTAAATACCGGTATCAAAATACCGAAAAATTTACCGGTGTACCGGTATTTCAGTATTCTGGTATACCGGTATCCATGCAGTAGTCGACACTCTCTGTGGATGCCGCAAGGCGATTTTCACGCAACGGAGGCCCAGATCTGCTTCACCGAGCAGTTTCCTGTTACGCCGCGCGGAGCGGCGGTGGACGCGACAAATAAAATAGTACAGGATCCAAGAGGGGTGGACCTTCACTCTTTACTGTTTAAAAAAGATATTTAGTATTAAAAATAGTCATGACCGTATTTCTTACGGCAAGCCTATTTGTAATGTTATGGACGAATTGATTAATTAGACAGTATAATACATTTCCGCGCAGTGTGAAAAATGCCCAAAATGAGGGGGCAATGTGATAAATACTTACTACTTTTTAAATTATTATCAAATTGTCCATTATCATTATGCTTATAACCTTTGGGACAGCATCTTTTACGTCCGTCCTTCTGGTTTCAATTTCAATAAAAATTCCAACGTCTAGTGTTGCCGCTCGATATTCCACTTTCGATAGACTATCGCCGAGAGGCAGCGAAAATGGATGTCGTGGTCATTCTGTTGCAGCGACAGTTAATGAGGGTCCGCGTCATGGACCTAATAAAACAATGTCGTCAATGTTGCATCAATGTGTCGTCAACATCGTCAACGTTTCGTCAGCGTCGTCAATGTGTCAATGCGTCGGCACATTAACGACACGACGAAACATTGATGACTCACACACGACACATTGAAACAACATTTTGCTCAGAGACTGTCACCGACTGTCGCTGCGACAGAATGTGCGTGACATCGACTGTCGCTGCGACAAAATGTGCGTGACGTCGACTGTCGCTGCTTCTCAGTGACACGACATCAATGACGATACTATTGAAATAAAAGTAAAAATCGATCGTTCAAAACTATTGATAGTATCAATAGTTTTTGTATTATGAAAAGCAATGCTATCGATACTATTGATAGTATTACTTTATAGTATTTATTCGTCGTCTTCGATCAACACTATCGATAGAATTGTTGGTTATCAATACAATTGTACTAAAAGAGCTATCGATGCCTTCGATAGGCCTATCGATATTTTGGCATTTTTGATTAAAATTAACTATCTATTGTAAAACTATCGATTGTTTTAATAGAATTAAAAGACCATTAACGTTTGTCTTTTTATTTGTATTTTTAGGTCTCTGGATACAAGTCTTTTGAGTCTATTTTTAGGTCTGCCGCGGGTATGTCATGAGTTTTTTTTGTGTTTTATCAGATTGCCCGTAAGCCCATGTCAATAATTATAATGTCTAGGCAATGTGATAAATAAAGAAATTCTAATTATGATTTATTTTTTCACTCAAATTAGCTTGGCATTTTTATAATGCTCAGGCATTTTCATAATGCCCAGTCATTATAAAAATTGTCCCAATTGATCACTTTGTCCATAACAGTAATATGTTCAGGAATAAATTTGATAAAATATAATTTTTAACCTGTAAGCAGATGGGTGAAGGTCTTTCTTATCAGATCCTAGATTAAAGTGACTGCATAAAAACACGCTCAGTGTGTTTCCTCGCTATCTATTGTAAAACTATCGATTGTTTTAATAGAATTAAAAGACCATTAACGTTTGTCTTTTTATTTGTATTTTTTAGGTCTCTGGATACAAGTCTTTTGAGTCTATTTTTAGGTCTGCCGCGGGTATGTCATGAGTTTGTTTTGTGTTTTATCAGATTGCCCGTAAGCCCATGTCAATAATTATAATGTCTAGGCAATGTGATAAATAAAGAAATTCTAATTATGATTTATTTTTTCACCCAAATTAGCTTGGCATTTTTATAATGCTCAGGCATTTTCATAATGCCCGGTCATTATAAAAATTGTCCCAATTGATCACTTTGTCCATAACAGTAATATGTTCAGGAATAAATATAATTTTTAACCTGTAAGCAGATGGATGAAGGTCAAAATTAGGTACTTGCATACAATTTTTAAAACTGCTGCTCTGCGTTAAGCGACGGAGCGCGATGCAGTGTGATAATCGCCTTAGAGGCAACTGAAGGATTGAGTGCTTGTGCAATAACCACGAGTACTTTTCTAGCATGAATGTACCAGCTGCTTTTCTTCTCGCGCAGATCTTAAAAGCCGGTCGAGGGAACGGGCGAGATATGAATCATGTTAATAGGTGATACAAGTGGTGCCATTTTTGAAACGCGGAGTCACTCAACGATCGATTTTTTTGTATGGAAGACCATTGGTTTAGGTGAAACCGCGTTTGAAAAATTGCACTGATACGGCTTGAAACCCATAACAAGCCTTTGAGTCTTATCTGGGCTCTGTCTACCCCGTCAGGGATAAAGACGTGTTAATCGATTAGTCGTACTTCACAGCCAAATAGTTACAATGGATCCGGTTTTTTCTTCTTCACATATATGCATACATATTATCATGCTTGTTTCCCACAGGGGTAGGCAGAGGCTATGGACATACACTTGCTACGATCCTGACAGACCTTTTTCGCTTCATTCTTCTTCACTTCGTTTTTTTAATAAATAATAAGCTTAGATACTTAAATACGATTAATTTTATTACACTATTGACATATTTCTGTGTCTCAACATATCATCAAAGAATGTCAAAATTTCCATATAGGAATACGGTTCATTGATTCCTCTGGAGTCTGGGGTCTTCCTTGGCGAGTTTCCTTTGCAGCTGCTGTCCCACCACGGCGTCAGGTCCAGCCCTGAGATGAACGAGCAAGGAAGTGGCATATTTCTGAAAATTAATATAATATATTTATGGTACTGTTATCTGCGGTATTAGAAGATCATGGGAGGCTGAAGGTCGCGGTGCTTGCAAGGGGGCCCGCCAGGGATCCCGCTCAGAGCTGCCCAGCGTGGCTTCCAGGTAAGAGTGTTCTGATACCTACTTACTTACCTGTGACGTATCGTGTTTGTCTACGTAATAAATATTACGAGTACTTAATTTCAAATAATAGTTTTATTAGTGCATTATATTGCTAACAATACATTACACGAACCATTTCGAGCTACTTTTGACTAGAAATCTATTTAACCTAAACACATAAAGCACATACATTAAAGTCGTGTGTAGCTCATCTTGAATCCGAAATTTCAATAATGTAGCTTACACAGTTA